>JARHVA010003956.1:0-642500 GCA_037957365.1 Torreya grandis
AACTAAAATGATCAAATCTTCATACTTGGCCATTTTTTAACCAGGATCGAGTGGACCAACCAACTTGTGCATATGATATCTTCACTTAGGAAGTCTTCCAAGCCAATGTATCAAATGGGTTTACTTCTTGTTTCATTAAGACCATCTCCTAAAATTTTGGTGCCTTCATGAGTTTTTTGCTTCAAGATACAAGTTTATAAAGTTGGCTAAAATATGGAAGACATTCATGCAAGTGTCAACTTTATACCTATGCAGAGATACATATGAGATTAAATTTAATGGTATGTGGGATTCCAAAAGAATTATCATGTATTTCAAATTAATTTCATGTTGAAATCAAGATTAAGCTCCATGAACTAGTTGTTGGGGTTCAAAAATCCTTGGCAGTGACATAAGGAAGAGCATGCAACTGACAAGTGTCAAGACCATGGGAACTTGGAGAAAGTCAAATGGTTAGTAGATATTGATGACCAATAATAATATTAGCTCAAGGTGATGGGTCCCAAATATATGATCTATATTTAACTATATCTTAGGATTTGATGGCATGTAATGGTCAAGGTGTCAAAGGGATCAAGATATATCACCAGTAGCTAACAAAGGAATGAACTGGGATAATTCAACAAAAGGTGATCAAGCAAGATAAGCCTGATTTAGTAAAAAAAAAGATCCCAAAATCAATCTTGACCTAAGAAATAAAGGAATCAGTTCTTGATACAGACTCAGATGGGACTAATTATTTGATAAGGTGTTATATCTATAGGGAAACAAATATCCTTAGATTGGTTTTCATCTATAGTTAATTCAATTCAAGATCTAAGGCACAAAATAGGTGTGAAAATATGATTTCAATTCATGCCTCAACAAACCATAATTTATAATAGACATGATGTTTCCCTAGTAGTTTAAAGAACTAAAGATCTTAACCTCATAATGGGATCTAGTAGAAGATCAAAAGATCAGAGCTTGGGAATTTATAAAGTGGTTAGAGCATTCACTTTTGGTTGGATCATGACTCTCCACCTTTGGAAAACTCTTGTATTCTAGTGTATTTTTCTAAAAATATAATGATCTAGAGGCTATCTAAGAAAATTATGAAAATATTATTCATAATGACTTGTTTTTATTGGACTTAAAAGCATGATAGAACATATCAAAAGCTAACATCTTATTGGTTATCAAGAACCAAAAGCTTCTTAACTTCTCTCTCTCTCTCTCTCTCTCTCTCTCTCTCTCTCTCTCTCTCTCTCTCTCTCTCTCTCTCTCTCTCTCTCTCTCTCTCTCTCTCTCTCTCTCTCTCTCTCTCTCTCTCTCTCTCTCTTCTATAAATAGAGGTCTTGGGGCCAAAAATAGATATCTCTCACTTTTTAGATAGATCATTAGATCTCTCTATATTTCTCTCGGTTCCCTCTCTTGGTTAGACCAGACAATGCCAAGATAGAATTTACAACACTTTAAAGCAATAGAAGGTTGTGTTTTTATTTCAATATTCTGGTATAATGTGTATATGTCCAATTTATGCATGTGGTAAAAACTTCTCCCTCATTGACTTGTGATCTCCCCTAGTTAATAGTTCATCTATTCATGCATGTCATGTTTAGTGTTTTACATCTTTTGATCAAAGATCGCATGTGGATACTATGACTAGTTAGTGTCTTAATTTAGACCTCTCTTTCATTTCCCTTAGCCTAGACCATTTGGTGAGCTTCCACACAGATATGTGAATAGATGTTTAAATTTTGAACCTAGTCATTTACTTTTTTCATTAGTGTTCTTCAAGTCAAGCAAAGATGATCAACCTATAATTTTTGTGCATTACCCTATTAAATTTTTGAATATCCCTTATCTCTTTCTAACCATTTTCCCATAAATTACTAGGCTTAGTTTTAGTTTAGGTAAGCATTAAAGAGGAATCCAACCTACTCTGGAGGTTCAACCCCATCATAGGATACCCATAACTCAAGGTTGTTCCCATTTTATGGATCAATTGAGGGAGGCCTAAAGCACTTATCCCAAGGGTGTGAGTTGAAGCCATAACAATAACCAAGTTCAAATATGATCCATTATAGTCCATCTCTACACACACACTCATACCATGATGACAATCTTAACAAATTTCTATATCTTTCTTCATTGTATATGACCAAATATGTCCATCTTGTATGGATAAAGACTATGTTTGACCTTGGGAAGGTCGCCAATTATGGTTAATATTCTTATCCTTTAAGTTACTACCATTTGATGAGATTGATTGAGCCTATATCTTTAAAAGGCATCTTTTATCATATCCTTCCTTTTATACTTTCATGAAAAGTGTTGACTATTGGTGTATTGTTGTAGGTACACATTTTTTGTTGTACATGATGGTTTATTGGTCTGCATGCCTTCTTCATGTTTATGATGAGTTCCATCACTTTAACTCTTATGGTAGTGAATTCATTTTGTGGAGATTATTGTAAGGAGGAATTATGAGGTGGGAAGATGAAAAACATGAATAAGGGTGAAAGGAGCATGAAATATGGTGAGAAATAGTTGTGTATGACAGTGAGGATGGAGAAAGACAAGATGGAGAGAAAATAGCATGAAAAGCAAATCTTAGATTCAACTTGAAGCATATTATTCAAACATGATCCAATCCCCTACCACATATATCTATTTTGAGGCCATTAAAGGGGGATAAAAGGATTAATTTGAAACCTAGGAATATGCTAAGTACCTTAACAAATGCTAAAAACCTTAACATTTGCTAAATAGGGATTTTTGAGATGCTTGATAACATAATGATGGGATTTTGTTATAAATTTTTTTGAATAATATCTTTATAAAATTTCATGAGGGATATATGAATATGATGTATATCCATACCAAGAAGAAAACAAGAAATCTTGAAACCCTTTCTATCTCATAAACTGTAAAATTATTCCTCCTTTACTTGTAGACTATAAAGTTTCACTAATTTACCTTTTTGAGATTTATTTGGTCCTAACACATGTAAAAGTACTGATGTATGCCATTTAAGGGTGAGGCATGTCCTTGAGAAGAGCTAAAAACTTGAATTTTCTTGATATAATGCCCTAATGAGGAGAAAATGTAGAAAATTGATTGCCTTCCTGGATGCAAGAATGTTGATGTATTCCTTGACTTCAAAGGGATAATTCATGAGGGATAGATGAAAAAATTTATAACCGCTTAATCCATCTATAATCTCTCTAAGTCTAGTTTATCTGACCAAAATTGTAGACCTTGGTTTTCTCTCTCATGGCTATACCACTTACAAACTTGAAGAGCTCTCCCTATTATGTGCAAACAAGCAAGGTGAATGGAAGTGACTATTTTTGGGCATTTTTTGCATCTTATTTCCTTAAATATATTTTTTAATACCTCTTACTCCCTCCTCCTCCTACTCATGGCATTAGATGTATGAATGGTCATACAATTTTGTAATTTGCAATGAAATATGCATGGAAATGGGCTCTTTTTGCCTTTTATTAATAACTTATGTTTATAACAACCACTTTAGTGTATGAAATAGAATTTAAAAAGTCTTTATATGTGATTTAACAAATAAAATAATTTTAGACATCTTTTAATAGGCAAAATTGGCATGTGGGAGCTCTATTTGGACCTTTTCCAAGCGTAAAAACACATTAAATGACCTTTTTAAGGCATGAAACTTTTGATAAATCTTAATTTCGTGAAAATTAAAGTATTTAAAATAATTATGAAGGCTTTTATGACCTTTTGACACAAATTTTATCACTAAATGGTTAAAAATTGTCCCCTTTAGGCCAAAACTACACGTTTTAGACCACTGTGAAAAGGTTTATTATGATACCAAGAAAAGTTTTGAATTGTATGGGCTGGTATTTGGCCTTGAAATGAAAAATTACCAACATTTTTGGTGAATAATATGGTTTTAATAGCCTACTATTTAAAATAACCTACTAGATTTCACATGATAATATATATCCAAGACATGAGAATATGATGTGATGACTCTCTTGACTGACAAATAGACTTTTGCTTTGACAAACCTCTTTTGACTATAACAAAAACAAGACTAAAAGGAAACAATAACTAAACTAAGAAGCAAGGACAACTAACCTAAGGAAGCAATAAAACAATACAAACACAACAAAAGGGAAGCAAACTATTGCTTATGTTATTCACTTATTAAAACATGACAAACCTAAAACAACTAACCTAAAATGAAAATCTTTCTTCTAGGGTCAAATGGAAAGTTGGATTGTCCACCATGGAAATTTGAATCATGTTTTCCATCTCTTGATAGCCTCTTCTTGTAGATTGGAACATTTTCATGTTCATGGCTTCTTGAGGATGCAACTAGGCCTTCTACTTCCATTCTCAAGTGCATGGATTGAAGATATGGATCCAAGACCCAATATTACTCCTCCCATATTCTTATACTTTGAAATAATAATGCCAATTATTCTTCATTAATTGGCTACCAATGATCTGAGATGTCTTGGTAAAAACCTTCACTTTGCTCCACATGGATAAGTGACTTATCAAGATTTTCATGATTGACATCTTGCATCTCCTTAATCATGATAAAGTAAAATATATATATTAATTTGATTTGTGTTTAGGAGTAATTATTTGAGGTACCACCTTAACTAACACTTCATTCTTTTCATCATCATGAATTTGCTCTTCTTATGGGCAAGACTTGATAGATACAGTAGTTGATTGGTCTTTAGCATACTCAATAGGAAGTGTAAGACCTTGAAGAGCCTGATATTAATTACAAATATCCATATATTACTACCAAAAATCATCATCATTACCTTGATACTTATCTTTTTTATATGGGCTACACCTATCAATGGTAAATTTTACAAGTTCTTGAGGAGCATATTGATGAATATCAGCTATTATGTGATCAAGAAGCTCTTGATAAATAACCTCTTTTTGTTCTACAAAAACTTTTTCTTCTTGGATATTATATTCTACTTGAAGCTCATCATGTAACTCATCTTATTTGACATTATGAAAGACTAAGTCATGGCTATCCTTACCTACAAGTATCTCAATGGTGATGTCTTCTTCATATTCAACTAAAACCTCTTTCTCATCTCCTATCACTTTAGTTGAAACTTCTTAATTCACCTTATATAGGAGAGGCTCCTTCTCAATAATTGGCATGGTGGATCCTTGAAAATACTCAAAAAGATGAGAAAGGTCAAAAGTTGTTGCCATTTATGATTGATTCTACTCACAAGGTTGCTCAAATTGAATCACCTTCACCTCCTCTCTCTATTGAAATTTCTCTTGAATAGCTTTCCATGAAGGAAATATCTTGGGATTTTGAGGAGGGAGGAGTGGAGGCTAAATGACTACTTTCTTGTTTTCTAGAGTAATACTTGGGATTAAACTTGAATGCTCTTCTTTCTCCCTGGACTATTTTACCTATTTCCAAGTCATGAACTTGGGTTTAGTAGATTTTTCCTTTGTACTTATTACAACCATAGGCATGAAAGAAGAAATTTGCTACTGAGATTATGTTACCTTTGCAGCTACTATTGACTATTGAAGATGTCAGTCTATAATCTCAACTTCCTTAGCTAGGTGAGCCTCAAATCCATGAACTAACTCACTAGAGATCTCTCCCTATTGATAGAAGATGAAGGTTCATATATGATCTACTATGAAACATGAAAATTAGCCTCCTCAAAACACATTTATTCTTTTAAGGTTTCTCTTGGATAGATTTCCAAGTAGGAAAGCTTGGTAAAGCTTGGTTGGAATCTTGAGGGCTATGATATACATTGGTTTGACATTCATGAAGAGGAAATAGAATCTCTATGGGAACATGATGCTGATTTTGGTGACCCTTGTGTTTCTCATGGACCACCAACCTCTCTTCAATGCCTATAATTAGACCACCTATGTATAGGATATCAGCACTAAAATTTGAATGGCCTTGTCTTATGAAAGATACACATACCTCTTTATCTTATTGTAAATGAGCTCTCATTCTCTTAATATGGTTCTTGGGAATCTCTTATACATATCTCTTTTGATTGTGTATGCTTATCATCTATTTCTCATAGCCAAATAAGGTTTTTTTGAAGCTTGAGATGGATTGTCTTAGGACTTGATTAGGTTAGTCAAGAAGATAACAAGGTTCATGAGGCTCATCATAAGGTTAATATAGATCCTGGTAGGGTTGATAGGGGTTATGAGGATCATAACAATATGTATATGGATCATATTATAACTATTGATAAGGAGATGAATGATATAATTCTTCTCTATAGATTTCCATAGCCTAAAAAACACATGAAAATCAATTGAATTTTGAATAAAAGTTTCCTTTTACCTCTAAGATAAGGACCATATGAGTACTTGAAATTGATTCTTAAGACTAAGATGATACAAATGTGTACTCTAATAGCTAGATATGTGTCCCACTGAGTATGCCAAAACTATTAGCAACTTAGATATCACCCTATTGAAGGCTGATTGCTCAAGATCTCCTTCACATCTAGACTAACTTTGGAATGGTCTAAGGTATAGGACACCTAAATATTATACGAGACCTCTGGATTTGTGAGGCTATCTCCTCTGGTGTATCATTTATGTTCTAATTAATAAAACTTATTATGCTTTTTGGGATGAAAAGGGTTAAAAGGAAACTAAAAGGTAAATCCTATTTTATTTGAGCTCATACAACACTAATAATATAATTTAATGACTAAATTTACAACTCCTAATGAATCCTATGTAATATTATTACACATAAATGTTTCATCAAGTGACTAAATCATGAGGTAAATGATGGAATAGGCCTGCTTCAAAGCACTAACTAGTCAATATATTTATTGTTATCTCATTTAAATGACATCAAACATTGTATATGACCTACATAAGATGGCATGCTAGTAACTAAGTGAGATCAAGACTTGGCAAGGGAAAAATTACTACCACATGTGAAAATCAAACCAATATAACATAATATACTAGCATCTAGGAATCTAAAAATAGCCATTTATTTCATCTCAAAAGGTTACAAAGCTCAATCTTGAAAGAGTTTAATAATGCCCAAGAGAGGGATCTTGAAAATAGGCTTGAAATATTGGATATATAGAAGTGTGAAGAGAATTGGCCAAGAGATTGGCATATAAGAGAGAAGAGGAAGTGAACTACACATCGTTTCAAGTCAAATTTTAGTTACAATAGTTATCAAAAGTCCTTAAGACATCTCATTATCTTGAAAATCCTTGCATGAGCTCTTTTTGGCATTGGAATGAAGTGTTAGGCCATATTTGACTTGTCCAACTTCTCTTGCATGTTTTATATGCCATAATTTGTCTAAAATCTCCACTTAGAGAAATTTTAATGTGTTTGAATGACCAATCTTGCATGGAGACCATAAAGTATGCATGTATTATGTATACACATAATACTTTTAACTTTTTATTGATTATTGATGCTTTACATCTTATAGAAACCATCGAGACTCAATTTCTTTGAGTGTATACCTTAAGGGGTGTAGTAGGAAAGGGGTGGACAGACCTTTGGTGTTTAATAGGATTTTTGTCCCTTTTTCCCATATTATCACCAATCTAACCAGATCCCAAAACCTTTACCTAAGCTACTTCTCTTTCCTTGAGTATTCCTCCAGTCTTTTCCTCTTTCATTCCTCCTTTTATTTTCTTAAACTCCTTTTGGACTATTGGTTTTACTACGTCAACCCAATATACTTTAGGGGTATTATTTAATTTCTTAGCTTCGTATCCCTTTGGATGACCTAGCTCAGACTTGGTAAATTATCCCCAAAAACACACTTAGTCAACTAGGTTGACCCTATACAACTAACATTCCTATAAATGTTTAGGGTAAGATCCATCTATAAATATAAGATCATTTCATTCATTATTCATATGTGTAATCAAGATTTATTATTTGCTTATACTTCTTCACAATCTACTCTTCCACCATTTTACTTGAAGAGACTTAGCTTAGGTTTCTTATTTGGAGAATCTAGTCTTGTGGATAAGTCTTGGATGTTATGGTATTTCTTAGTGATCCTTATAAACCACAACAACCTCTTATGAAGCCCCTTTGTCCAAGGTAAAGATTAAGTCTCGATGGGGTTCAAATTTAGGTAAGTATATTCTAACTTTGTTCTCCTCTCTTTTAGTAGATATAAGTAGCATAAGTGTTGGCTCAAATAATTCTAGATTTCATATTTTATAGATTAGGGTGTTACTCATAGCTAATTTAATTAAAGTTCCCTATACATGTTTGTTTTATTGTTTCTAAAACCCACTCTGTGCCACAATATTTGGTATGCACTAGATTAGATTTTGTTTTCTTGTTATTAGTATAAGTGAACATTTTAAACCTTAGGACTCTATTAGGGTTATTGTGTGATTGTGTTAGACTATAGGCTTTGGAACCCTTCCTAACATGATGTGTTATGACAAGTGATACAAGTGATCCCCTAATTAGGTCTAGAAAATCCCCATATTGGTCATGTTCTTGTGTAAAAAGTGTATCCCAATCGAAAGTGTAGGTGTGATATACATTATTCAATCTAGGATTAATTCATAGACATGATGAATTTATGATTACATACATTCTAGTGAACATGACATGAACTAACCCTTATAAGATTTGTTCACTTTTTACCTTCATTTATTTTATTTATTTTGATCATAATTTTTATCATATATTTTTGACATTTTGGATCAATTATGTTGACCTATCTATTTTCTCTATACACAAGTTTTTAAGAATAGGCAACTAGATCGACCCAGTCAACCTAGTATAGGTCTTTAGCTTTTTAGAAATCTAATTCAGCCTACTAGGTTGACCCACTTGACCCCTTATAGTTTTAGCACTTTTTCAGTAGGTTTTTGTATAGCTTGATGGATATTGTTGACCCAATTTGCAAGTTTCTCAATCACACTTCTAGTTTCTAGACCAGCAATCTTCTTCATTTCATCTCTAATCCACCAAGGTTCCTTTTTACTTATCTATTTCTTTCTTTTCTATCCTTCCTTTCATATTTTTCAATCTTTAGAACATCCCTTGCATAGTTAACTAGATTGACACTGCTAACCCAATTCTATATTATGTGTGTTGTCTAAAATAACTAGATCAACATTGGTGACCTAGTTCATTTTTAATTTTTGATTCCATAGTACAGGTTCAACCTTATCAACCCTATTCTATATTTTGTGCATATATTTTTCACATTATACCTTGTTTCAACATTCAAATTAACCTTATATCTATTAGTAATTAGTTCACACATTTATCTTCTTGTTATTTTCATGCTTAAAATATTTCACATAGTTTAATTAGGATATTTTCAATTAATCACTTAGTTTTACTATTCCTATTTAGGCTAGCCTACTTAGATTTCATCACCAAGGGG
This sequence comes from Torreya grandis, assembly GCA_037957365.1. Classification (NCBI taxonomy): domain Eukaryota; kingdom Viridiplantae; phylum Streptophyta; class Pinopsida; order Cupressales; family Taxaceae; genus Torreya; species Torreya grandis. The sequence continues at coordinate 9,410 of JARHVA010003956.1, forward strand.
AAAGCCAACTTGATGCTCTAGTCAAGTATAAAGTGTGTTCAATGATATATTTTGGCTAAGCACTCGACACCATTATTACTATAGTGTGTGAAGTGAGAGGGTAGGCCCTAATACCAATCTTGTATCATTTCCACTACAGTCCCTTTTAGCCCAAACTACCTAAAACCATCCTTATATTTCTATCTAGCAACTTACTTATAGCCATCTTATAATCACATTTAAAAATCATTCTTAATAATCTAATTAATAATTAGGTTAACCAATTAGTTAGCTTGACTTTTCAAGTTGTTTACTTGCTCTTTATTCAATTATGTGTGCAAAAACTTACATTAACCAGCATTAGTGAAAGTTTTTGTTTTGTGTGCCTCAATTATATTGACTAGCATTGATCTAATCAATTGTTTTTTTCCTTTTAGGTCTTACTTTCATAGATTAGCTAAAAAAATTATCTTGTTTTAATTCATAACTTGTTATCATTTTGCTCTTTCTCCTTGCCTATCATACTAGATAACCCCAATCAACCATGTATTTTTCTCAACCCCTATTCATTGTACTAGATTAACCTAATTGACCCTGTATAGTTTGAAGTTCCTTTTACATCTTTTTCCTACCTCTATTCACTATATTGGATTAACCTTGTATAGTTTATAGACCCTATTTTCTTTATTGGATCAACCCAGTCAACCCTGTACTATTGTGTTCTTTCCTTGTTTGTCAATCTAATTCCTTATCCTTCAAATTTTGCATTTTGTTCATCTTTCTTTAGTTATAATGAAATCTCTTATCATAATATTCTTGGATAGATTGAATCCATTTAGGTACTATATGGGATGTTCATGTCTTCCTCTCTTTTCCTCCCAAGAGAACCATCACTCTTGGGGCACCTCTTCTCCTCCTTCATCTATGAACTATAATATGGTGAAAATAACACCTTAAAATGAATTTGATGGATCTAATCCTTTTTATACTTACCAAAAAACTTCTCAAAATCTTTAAACTAATGTGGGAGTGATTGATACAAGTTTACTTAATAATCCCACTAATCCTTATTCTATCAATCCTCCCCCTAATACCAATATGGAGAGTGCTCCTAAAAACACCAACCCACCTCTCGATACAACCCAAATTTTATCCCAAGTCATTCAACAAATGAATATTATGCAAAATTATAATACCAACTAAATGATGTAACTTCAAAAACACTTAATCAATGTGACTAATCAACCTCCAACTATTCATCCTCAAGCTAATCCTAATTATATTCCTCCACCTCTTAGGGATGCCTTGGGTAATGTTATTCCTAAATCCATAATGAATAACAAGATGCTTCAAACCATTCAAAATGAGCCTTTATCTCCCTTCATTATTTTAATTGATATTGGTAACATATCACCAACTATCAAATATGATGGGACAAAGGACCCTGCCTCATTTCTTAAAGCCTTTGGAAACTTTTACAAAGAGTGGATCCAAACTAATAATTTTAAAATTAATAAAATATTAGTCAAAAACTTCACTAATGATGTATTATAATGGAATAATCAACTATCCCAACATTCTATTTGAAAACTTGAAGATTTAGTCAATCTTTTGGTTAAAGAGTTTCAACATAATGATCTTCTTGAAAATTATCTTAGAAACTTTATCAATGCTAAGAAATCTCCAACTGAATCAACTCATGAATTTATCAAAATATAGAAATATTTAGCTCATAAAGTTGATCATAACATGAATGATGATAATCTATTCAAACTCTTTATCATGTCTTTAACTCCTACTCTTCGATATAAGGTTCGAACCTTTGCTCCTCAAATAATTAATAAAGCTCTTGATCAAGCTAAGTGTCAATATTTTATTATGAATAAATTTGAACCTAATCTTAAAAATTTTAAAGGATCTTTCCAAAAATATAATTATATCACTATTAATTTTCTACAAACCAAACAAGAAGTTCCTAAGACTGATATTCCTTAACCTTCTCATACACCTCTCTCAGTTCATAAAATGAAACAATTTTTATTGCCCTCAAAACCTTTCATTTATCCCAATTTTCCTCCTAAGTGGTATGACCCTAATCTCTTTTTTTGGTTTGATTCCAACATTGGGCATTCTCATGAATCTTGTAGAGGGCTCAATAAATTTTATATTTTTTATATGCTTGGTGATTCATTAAATCATGGAGCTATGATCAAACTTCATATTCAAGAATACACTTTTGCTTTTCAAAAATGACAAACTTTCAAAGATTATACCTCTAATAACCAAAAATATTCTTCTAATAATCAAGCCAATGTCAAATATGTTTATTCCATCGATGTTTATTATGACCAATACTATAAAAACTCTCAATATATCAACACTACCAAGCTTAAATATCATTATAAACCATCTCACAAAGATCCTATTATCGAGCCTAAAAATCTATCTTTATAATAATGAATTCTTAAAGATGGTCTACCACCACCAATATTGAATTGAAATCACTTGAAGAATAACTTCCTCCTTCTAATCCTCAAATCACATCTAACTCTTCCAAAACTAATTTACCTTCTAAAACTCATGGTTGTTCTTCTAAATCTCATTAGAATTTTATTGAATAACTCAACTCTATGCCTTGTAATATTCCTCTTATGGAGTTGGTTTGAACTTCATCCTATCATCATAAATTTCTTATGCAACAACTTCAATAAATTAAAGATACATCCTCCATTGATGAATAACTACCTTCTATTGACTCTCAACCTACTAATGTCAACACCATTAAAACCTCATGTCCCTCTTCCAAAATTTCCATTGAATTCCTTGAAGAGGACATGATTAATGATCAAATCATTTTTCATGCTCAAGAACCTCAACATCCTCGATAGCATCATAAACTTGGAAATTTCAAAACTAAAACTCCTTGATTCAACAACTTCATCACTAGCATTGATCCTAAAAAAAATCTAATTTTAACCTTGCCTAATGCACCATATCACTTTCAAGACTATAATTCCTTGCTTATTAAATAAACCACTCACATTGAATATGCTACCCCATCTTATCCTCGACCAATTACAATTTTTTGAAATCTTTCACTTATGGAACATGATAACTTTAGCTTATTCTTTGAAAAATGTTATAAATATTTCACTTGGTCCTATGAGGACATGCCTAAAATTGACCCTAGAATTATGGTGCATAACATCATTACTTATCTTGATGTCAATCATGTACATCAAAATTAAAGTAAATTTTTGCCTAAATTTTCAACCTTATGTCATAAGGAAATCATCGAATTACTTGATGTTAAATTTATTAAACTAGTGGATTATTATAAATGGGTGTCCAACATTGTTCCTATTTGAAAGAAATTCACTATGGTTATTCAATTTTTTATTGATTTTCATAATCTTAATCTTGCTTATCCTAAGTATAACTTCCCCTTACCTTTAATAGATGTCATCATTGATTATATGGTTGGTTAAAAAAAATCATCTCTTAGGGATGGTTTTTTGGGATATAATCAAATTCATATCTCTCCTAAAGACCAACATAAGACTATTTTCACCATGGAATGGGGCACCTATTGCTATGTCAAAATGTCATTTCATCTAAAAAATGCCAGATTCACTTACCAATATGTAATGACTCACATATTTCATGATCTCATTCACAAAATTATTAAAACCTATATGGATGATCTTATTACTAAATCTAAACATCATAAAAACCATCTTTTTGATCTTATTATCATCTTTGATTGTCTCCTTAAATATAAAGTTAGACTTAATCCTTACAAATATGTCTTTGGAGACACATCTAGTAAATTGTTAGGATTCTTAGTCTCTCTCTATAGCATTGATGTTGATCCCACCAAAATTAATGCCATCCTCAACATGCCTATTCCTCATTCTATTCTTAGCATTCATACTTATTTAAAAAATCTTGGGTAAATTAGATTATTTAACCCCAAAATGGCATATCTAATTCACCCTATCAATTCTCTTCTCAATAAAAGTACCACTTTAGAATGGATGAATCCATGTCAAAAATATTTTGATAAGATGGAAGAGTCATTGCTTCATCCACCTACACTTTATCCTCCTTCCAATGATAAACCTTCGATTCTATATACTTCTTCCACACCTATTTTAGTTGGGGCAATGCTTGCCTAACACAATGATATAAGAAGAGAGTATGCTATTTACTATGTTAGTTGAGGCTTCATTAAATATGAAACATGTTAAACCAAAATTGAGTGTGATTTCCTTGTTATCTTTTTTTTTGACTAAAAAGCTTCATCACTACATGTTTTACCAAACTACTTATGTCATTGTTCATTTTGACCCCCTTCATCATTTCTTCTCCAAAGCATTTCTTCTTAGAGATATAATTGGTAAATGGATGTTACTCCTTATGGAATTTGATCTTTGCAACATCACTCAAAAAACTATTAAAGGGCAAGTCACAGCTGACCAACTTGTTGTAGCTCCCATTCTAACCACTTATTCCCTTCAAGATGACCTTCCAAATGATAATGTCCTTTAAATTGAAGGTCTTAATAAATTTTTCTCTCTTAAAGATTATTTTTTATATATTTATCATTTATCTTAAAGTCAATAATCTTGAAGAATATTTTACTGCCTCTGATAATACTAAAATAAAGGTAGTTATCGAGGAGATCCCTAAAATCAATGTTTACTTACATGAGGATACTTGGACCCTCCACTTTGATGGTGTTAAATGCCTTCAAGGAGCTAAGGTAGGTTACATTCTCACAAGTCCTCTTAGTAAAATCATTCCTTTAGATTTTCACTTCAACTTTGATGTCATTAACAATATGGTTGAGTATGAAGCTATCATCTTAGGCATGAGAGCTGCTCTTGACTTAGACATTCAATACCTTCATGCTTTAGGTGATTCTCATTTTATTTTCCATCAAGTTAATGGTGACTATCAATGTAAAAATGAGAACCTTATTACCTATCATCAAATTTTGACCAGTCTTGCTAAGGATTTTATCTCTTTCACTATTGAGCCTATTCTTAGAGATAAAAATTCCATTAATTATTCTCTTACCTCTTCAGCTTATCTATTTCATCCACATCAAGTTCTATATGTTCCTTGTTTTCTTATAGAGATAGAAAAATATCTATCTTCAACTTAACCACTATATTCAATTATCTATCATATTGAGGCTATTACCATTAGACAAAACCCTTGGTATAAGGATGTCATTCAATTATTAGAACACCAAACTTATCCTCTTGATTTAGACTCTCATGAAAAGACACACATTCATAAATAAGATTCCAAGTATGTATTTTGACATAACATCCTTTACTATCACAATGTTGAAGGTGCCTTACTCTATTATGTTCTGCAAGATTAGTTCCTTCCTCTTCTTAAACAAGCACATGGGGGTATTTTTGGTGGTCACTAAAGCAAACATGATACAACATGAAAATGCCTATATATTCATTACTTTTGGCCTACTCTCAGAAAGGATGTAATTGAATATGATAAAAAGTGCTCTCATTATCAGCTTCATGATGATCTTATCCATTCACCTCCTTTTGAAATTCAAAATATTGAGTCTCCATGGCCATTTTACACATGGTGATTTGATCTTATTGGTAAACTTCCTCACTCCCAAGATGGGTATGTTTTTATCATCACTTCTACTAAATATTTTACCAAATGGGTAGAAGCCATGCCCCTTATTAATATCATTAATCCTACCATTTCCAAATTTATTATTAACCAAATTATTTTCCACTTTGGAATTCTCCATACCATCATTTATGATAATAGTGGTAATTTCAAAAATAAACATGTTAAATGGCTTTGCAACAAATTCAAGATCAATCACAAGTTTTCCATGCCTTATCATCTATAATGCAATAGTTAAGCTGAGGCCACCAATAAAATTCCCAACAAAATTCTCCAAAAGATAATTTTTTAAACTCAAATGAATTATAATATTCATCTTTACCCTATAATTTGGGCCTATTGGACTAGCGTACACATTGCCACTGGGGAAACTCCATTTTCTCTAATCTATTGTTCTGAGTCAGTTCTTGCTTTATAATTTGAGATTCCATCTCTTCATATATATTTTCATGGAATTATTCTTAATGAATAATTATGTGAATCTTACCTTCATGCCCTTGATCTCCTTGATTAATGTCATCTTTCTACTTTACAACATAATCGCCAATACAAGGCTCGCATCACCTAACAACATAACAAACATGTTAAAATATGCACTTTTAATGTTGGCAATCTTATCATTAAATTAGATTACACCCATGAAAAATAATGAAAAGATGACCAAAAATGGTGGGTGTCATATTTAATTAAATACATTATTGGTTTGAGCACTTACCATCTTCAAACTAATAAAGGCTAGGTTTTCAAAGAGCCCACCAATGCTCAATTCCTTAAAAAGTACTTTTCCTAAACATTTACTTTTTTTCATGTTTTATATCTATATCTATCTAAAAAAATTTGTAGGTTACTTAAGTATGGGTCTATCCCTCTATAGTATCTTCCTTCTTTGCACAAACCTTAGTCCTCCCTTTTGGTCTTTTAGTTTCTTGATGTGCCATAATCTTCTTTAGCTTCTTGAATTTTCTCTTATTTTTTTCACCCCTTCGGTTTTTAATTTGTGAGTTTATTTTTAAGATCGAGGACAGGACCTAGATTCCCTTATAAAACCACCATCTTTTCACCATTTTTTTTCTCTTATTATTTCTTGCCAATGCTTTTTTGGCATCCTTTGGGTTTTTCTTTTGAGTTGCTTTGTAAGAAGGCTCCCTCACCTTGATTTTCCCTTACTTTTTGGCACCCTCATGGGTCTCTCTTTTATGAGTTTATTTGTAAGACTATTGATAGGACTCAGCCATCCTCATAAAATTATCATCTTTTCATGTTCTTAATCTTGGTTCTCAACTTTAGATTTTGCTTCTTTTGCTAGATAAAATTTGCACAACAATCTATGTTATCATGTTTTCCTCCATTTCCCTCTTTCTTATGATAAGGAATCACACTTTACTATCATTGTATTATTTTTTTTTCCCTTTATCAAATTTTTGTGATTTGAAGTTATTTAGACTATTTTATGTGTCATTCTTCTTGATTTCCCCTTCTTTTCATCTCCACATTAGATAAAACAAGGTCAAAGTCAAGATAGCACTTTTATTTCAATTTAATTTAAGAGACTCGTAGACCCCATGATCTTTGAAGTTCTCTCTCTTAGAAAACTTGTCCTAAGTTTTCAAATCAAAGTCATCTTTAGCACTCATGTTTGGTTTTTGAAATTTGTATGGAGGAGGAATAAAAAAATCCATTAAAAAAGTTAAAAACCAAAAAATTTGAATCAAAAGGCAATGACATCTAAAAGGTAAAATACAAATCTTAAAAGTCAATTTCACACCAAAAGACATGATTTCAAGCACATCTCCTATCTCCAATAGAAGCTTAAACTCCATAATCAGCTTCATATAGAGCCGAAGTCCTTTGGGGTGTGATAGGCCAATAGATTGGAATAGGGGATTTCAAAAAACTCTATGGTGATACCTACTTTATCATACAAGTACCCAATCTTCATAGTATACCAATGGCTCTATAATGGGTCATAAAGAATGGGGAACAGATCATGGGGAGGTAGGCCCATTTTATTTTTCATGCATATATCCTTCATGGGATGATATATATATTCCATTTATTTATCGAAGACTTGTGTGTCTAAGAGAAGTTCTTTAGAGTCTTTAAGGTCAAAAGTCATCTTGTTCTGACAAACCTAATTTGAGTGTCTTGACTTTGATAAACAGTTTCTCTACCTTGGGTTTTCCTTAATTTTCCCCCCTTGATAGAAAAATTGTGATTTCAAATCTATTTTCCATTCTTCTTCAATTCATTCTTCCTTAATTCATTCTTATTCACCTCTTAAAAACATGCTAGCACTACTTTATTTCAATTTTATCTATCTTTAGAGAAAAACATGTTTGAGAAACTATGGATTACTTTCTTTTATACCATGATTCACATTTACTACACTTAATTTACCTTTTTTTTACCATTTGTCATTATTTTATTATCTTTATGTTATGGACACATGATTCTATACCATTTTTCCATTATTGAGTGTGGTTGAATTATTACTTCTCACTCAATAATGTTGTTTTCCCTTGTATGCATTCTTTTTCCATTGATGATTAAGATGTGGATTATTACTGGTCACTCATCAATGTTGTTTTACCATTTTGTTTCATCTTTTACCATCCATTTATTTATTTTTACCATCTCATTTGACACATGTCCTTAGTTTGACTTAGTGAGTTTGCCTTTCTTACTTGAGGATAACTTGTTTGAGTTTTTTGGTCTTTAGTAGCCTTGGAGTTTTGGTTACCTAATTTACTTTTGTTGTTTGACTTGGTTATTTGGTCTAACATAACACCTATCACCCCATCTTTCCAAATTTCATAAGCACGTCCCATCCTCATAACACCAAATATCTTGGCTTTTCTTGTATTTAAATATTTTTTCTCTTTAGTTTTATACTCTTGGGTTTGTTGAAAGCAGTATGTGCACCCTACATAATCAAATCTAAAAACATGATAGACAACCATCCTATAATAAAGGTTAGTCAAGGTGCCCATTACATTTAATTTTTAGTTATTTACTTTTTATTCATTTACTTTTTTCAATTTTTAGACTATCTCCCCTTTTCAGTCATTTAATTTCCATTATTTTTGCTTTAAAATATTGTAACTTTTTTTTAGCCATCAGCATTATGTGTGTCATTATGTTCTTTCTTGAATCACCATTCCCTTTTTCACCTTAGTGACATGTGATGAGCTTTGATTGGGGCATATGTATACACAATATTTTTAAATTTTTATTGATTGCTAATGATTTACATCTTAAAGGAACCCATCAAGACTGAATATCTCTAAGTGCATGCCTTAAGGGGTGCACTTGAAAAGGGATGGGTAAACCTTTAGTGTTTCATAATATTTTTGTCCCTTTTTCCACATTATTACCAATCTAACCAGATCCCAAAACCTTTACCTAAGATAATTTTCCTCCCTTGAGTATTCCTCCAATCTTTTCCTCTTTCATTCCTCCTTTTGGACTATCAATTGTACTGGGTTAACTAGGTCAACCCAATATAATTTAGGGGTATTCAAATACATTAGGTCAACTAGGTCAACCCTATATAACTAATGTTCCTAAAAGGATTTAAGGTAATATTTTCCTATAAATACAAGATCATTTTGGTCATTATTCATATGTGCAATCAAGATTTATTATTCACTCATGTTTCTTCACAATCTTCTCTTCCACTATTCTAATTGAGGAGACTTAGATTAGGTTTATTATTTAGAGAATATAGTCTTGTGGATAAGTCTTGGATGCTTTGGCATTTATTAGTGATCCTTATAAACCATATCATCCTCTTGAAAAACCCCTTTGGCCAAGGGAAAGATTGAGTCTCGACGGGTTCACATTTAGGTAAGTATATTCTATCTTTATTTTCCTTTATTTTAGTAGATAGAAGTAGTATAAGAATTAGCTTGAATAATAATATCTTTCATATTTTATGTATTATGGTGTTACTCATAATTATTTTAATTGAAGTTCCCTATACATCTTTGTTTTATTACTTCTAAACCCCACTTTGTGACACAAGCTTTGGTGTGCACTAGATTAGATTTTTCTTTCTTGTTGTTAGTATAAGTTAACATTTTAAACCTTAGTAATCCATTAGGTTTATTATATGATTGTGTTAGATTGTAGGCTTTAGTACCCTTTCTATCATGATGTGTTGTGACAAGTGATACAAGTGATCCCCTAATCGGGTCTAGTGGATCCCCATATTGGCCATGCTCCCACTTAACAAGTGTATCCCAATTGGAAGTGTAGGTGTGATATATATTATCTTATCTAAGATTAATTCATAGACATGATGCATTTCTAATTGTATACATATTACTTAGTCAACTCAAAGTGATTGGTCCTTAAGGCAAGTTAACTCCACTTAAGCCCTTTCCTTGCATGAAATAGAACATCAAGACTACATGTGCATGTAATATCCACTTGAATCCCATTTATCAAGTGTGATAACTCAACATGAACTCATTTTATATCCTTTCAATGCCATTTCCTCTTTGCTTGATTGCTCAAATAGACCTAATGGCCTAACATTCTATACCTAATGGCTTTTCAAAACTATATAAAAACATTATAACCTAAAAATAAAATGATATCGATTTGTATAGAAATCCTCTATATCATGAAATATATCATTTTTATGAAGAAACACTTGAAACTTAGTCAAACTAGTTGGCTAGGTCAAACTACCTAAATTTCTTGTAGAGTGGTTATTTTGGATGAGTTGATAAGGACACTTCTAAGAATATTTTTGATCATATGATGATTTCGGTATGAATAAAAAGTATCATGATTCACCTTCCATGGATTTGAATCCATTAAATGACCTTGTATCTCTCCTTTTAACACTTTTTATTTAAAAACTCTATTTTATACCATTATCCATACAATTTCATACAAAATAGTACCATTGATGGGACCCTCTCTAATTTTACTTCATGTTTGAATAGGTTTTAGGTTGATTCAAGAGGTTTTTATTTCAGTAAAATTGACATTTCTCAAAACCAGTCTTTATGAGGGTTTGGGAGGGTTTTAGAGGTGAACCTTATTAACAATGGTTCATAAATTATAGTCCTCTAAACCCAAACTTATTTCCATGAATACTTAGTTTACAAACCCCATATACTTCCTTGATAATATTGGGTTCCCATGCAAAATGTATGAAAACATACCTATGTAAAGAAGTTTACCTATAGGGGTAGTCTGGACATGCTTATGCTCTTAGTGATTATTCATAAATTACATCCCCTAAACCAACCTAAATTTTTCATGAATTCTAAGTGAATATGTGTCCTTAAAATATGATAATATTATTTTTCCAAACTCTTCACCTAGTGAAAGATATGAGCACTTCAATAGGTGGTTTGAATGGGTGCATTGACTGTAGAATTTGAATTTCTCATTATAGACTAAAAATACCTTTTTTCCTACTCTTATTTGATTTAATATACCTTCATGTTACTTGTAACATCTCATTATACCTTATCATGTTGTTATCACTTCTTGGTAGGGGTTATAAGTGTCTTTAAGTGGCATAGGCCTTATTAGGCCTAAAACTATTTTTTAGGCCTAATTAGCCAAATATAAGTATTGGAGTTATTGAGACACCTGAAATATGATATTTGGATAAAAAACTTTTTCATTCATTTTCAATCTATATAACCTCTCTTTTACTAATTATGTTTCACTTTGTCTCAATGCCTCGTAAGACTACCTCTAGGGACTACTACTTGCCTATGTTTTTGCATGGATTTTTAAGTGTGAACACTCTTGAAATGTGTTTTATATATTTAAAATCATCCTCATATTATTTAGAAATACTTAAAATAAGTTTAAACCCTTTTTCCACACCTTAAGACTCTTCAAGAAGTATGCCTGCTTGGATTTGACTGTGATTATATAGGTAATTGACTATGTAAAAATAATGGGAACTTACACTTTTAAAATGACATATCTCATATCATATATAGTTATAATAACTCATTATGAGTATCTCCACTAATTTTCAAGGCTAGATCATGCATATTTTGGCCTATAGGCTCTTTTTCCCAAAACTTAGCTTGAGTTACCTGCTTATTCTAGTTTCAAGACTGAGTTTATCTCCCTTTACCTTGGTTTGAGACTAAAAATGGTGACTATTATTTTAATAATTCATTAATACATCCATTTAATTAGTTTCATCCTTCATTTATTAGCTTTTCATATCTATGTCACCTCTCTTAGACCTTTTCTTCTTAAGAACCCTCATCATGACTATGTACAATCAGTATTGTAGGTGATTTGATGAGATGTGGAGATTTTTTGTGATAAATTTATCTTTATTGGTGCTTATGTACTCTTCAAATCACTCTAAAATTCTCTTGATAGCATATTGACCCTCAAACTATGTATTTTGGCCTCTTATCCCTATTCTATACAGTCATGTATTGTCACCTTATGTTGTTAATAGTGCTTTAGTATTCATAATCAAGGTTTGAATATGTCAAACTTGATACTTTATTTTAATCATATTTCTAAATTTTATTCACTCTTTTATTTTAATATTCTTTTATTTTGCCTTTTAGGGCTTATGATTATGTGAGAGGAATTGTCATTATATAGTTGTAGGTTGAGTTGATAGTTGACCTAGCTGTAGCTTATCCTTGAGTACTAACTTCATATTTTTAATGAGTTTATATCATCATTATTCCCTTTATATATTCTCTTGAACATGAAACCTCATTTAAAGAGCATTTTACCCTCAACTTTCATACTAGCTTAAAGGAAGCCTATGTACTTAATGTTGTAGGTGTATATTTGAGGTGAAACTGATTATAGCATGAGTTTTTGAAATCCCAAATCCATGTTATTTATTATTTCATATCATATTTTATTATCTTAAGAATCCTTTTGAACATGAAAATGACATGAAAACTTACTTTATAGAGCGTTATGCCATCATTTTCCATGCCAACTTAAAAGAAAGCACGTGTTCTTTAGAGAAGGATGTAGGTGTTGATTAGTATGGAAAAATGAACACAGTCAAGAGTGTCATGTTTTCCTTTTATCTAGGTCTCATGATCACTCTTGACAATACCATAGTCATCACTCTTAACACTTGAACATAGACCTCTCATCTTAAATTGACTATTTGTGAGCTATTTGGTCCTTTTACAAACTGTGACAAAGATTAAGGGTGCTTGGAGTTTTTAAACAAAGCACAATTTGTTAAAGATTCCTTTCAACCATGATTATTTCTTTAACAAATTCAAAAACCTCCTTAAATGTTTATACCTTTGAAGTATCCTTAAAACACTATTCACCTTCTTGATTGTAGTTGTCTTATTCTCCTTGTACCAATAGAGTCATGAATTTAGAATTCTTGGAGAGTTTGAAAACAAGTAAAAAAATTCTCAAGATTCCTTTACTTCTCAAAATATCTATATAGTCACATTAACTTCTCTTTAAGGTTTCAAACCTTGAAAGCCTCTTACATAGTACTGTCTCTTTTTCTTGATTGTAGCTCATTCTTAGTTGTAATTTTAAGTCTCATTGTACTTATTTAACCCTATTTTAGGCTTAACATGTGTTGTTCTTGAGGTCTCTTCTTAAGGTTATCAACTTCTCATACTAGTCATGAACTTTTAAAATTCAAACTACCCTCTTGAAACATAAACAAACCTTGTGATTGCTAAGACCTTTACTACTATACGTTTTGACCTCATTTAGGCTTGTAGGTGAATCAAGGGTGCTTGATTGTTTTCTTAAAGGCTACCTATTATCCTATGTTATAAATGAAGTTATAACTGAGTTCAAAGATGATCCATGATATTCCATCTCCAAACATATACTCATACCATGATGAAAATATTCACAAATGTCTATATCCTTATTCACTATATATGAATGTATATGTCCATCTTGTATAGATAAAGACTATGTTTAACCTTGGGAAGGTCACCAATTATGAGTAAGATTATTTTCCTTTAAGTTACTTCCACTTGATGAGATGTATTGGGCCTAGATATTCAAAAGACATCTTCTAGCTTGTCCTTCCCTTTTATACTTTCATGAAAAGTGTTGATTGTTGGTGTATTGTTGTATGTACACATTTTTGGTTGTAAATGATGATTTATTGGTTTGCATACCTTATTCTTCATGTTTATGATTATTTCCATCCCTTTCCCTCTTATGATAGTGAATTCATGGAATGGAGATTAATGGAAGGAGGAATGATGAGGTGGGAAGATGAAAAAAACATGAATTAAGGGTGAAAGGAGCATGAAACATAGTGAGAAATAGATGTGTATGATAATGAGGATGTAGAAGGATAACATGGAGAGAAAATAACATGAAAGGGAAATATCAGAGTCACCTTAAATCATCCTATGTTTTGTTTCCAAAATTGGATTGGCCCATTTTTGGGAACAACCCCCTTACGAAACTTGTCCGTTTTGGCTTTTGTCTCTCTAAGTTTGTTTTTGAGACAAGTTTTGAATTCATTCTCATCTTGGCCTAGGAATGTGAGAGTGACCATGATCTCATTGCGACCAAGGAACCCCTCCCCCAAACTACCTCTTCCAGAGTTGGTCTTTCCTTCTTTCTGTGCAGGGGCAGCAAATTTTGCCGCCAGTGCATTCTGACCCTTAGAAAGCAAGGGTGGCAATTTTTGCCGCCCCTACATTTTTCTTACAAGGGAAGAAAATTTTTTTGCCCTTACATCTTGACCTATAAGGGTGGCAAAATTTGCCTCCCCTACATTTGGACTCACCAAGACATGCAAGGGTGGCAAATTTTGCCGCCCGAGCATGCCTCAGTTTCCATGCACGACATTTATTGCCACGTGCAACAGGTTGTTGGGGTAAATTTTCACCCCATATAAACCGATTTGAACCTCATTTCTTCTCATTTCTTCCTGCTCTCCTCCTGCCCTTCACATCTGGATGATCTAATGAGCGACTTGAAGAGCAATTTCACAGATTCAAGCTCGTGGCACGCGCGACTTTTAGGTCGGTCTTGTTCTTTTCATTTATTTTGATTTTTCTCCATTATTCCTTAATTTTTTTATTCTTTTTATCATTTTTAAGTTAATAAGAACACTTTATCCCTCTCCAAACCCACGGCTTTGATGAAACCCGTGCAGACAGCAAATTTGCTGCCCATTCCCTGCGGTTTTCCCTTCCCCCAAAAAACCCACATCTATCCTTAAGGGTGGCAAAGTTTGCCACCCGTGTGTCATTCTCTTCCCTTTTCTCACCTTTGTGGGAAGCAAATTTCTCTGCGCGCACTCTCTTTTTATGCACGAGCGGTGAATTTTGTCGCTCGCCCACGATCCTTGCCCAATATGTAAGGGAAGCAAAATTTGCCTCCCCTTCACTTGCCATTCCTTGCAAGGGTAGAAAATTTCACCACCCTTACATTCTTCCTTTTTGTCTCACAAGGGTGGCAAAATTCACCGCTCGTGTAGGCCTTCCCTGCAGGGGCAACAAATTTTACCGCCCCTACTTTCTTCCCTAGCTGTAAGGGTGGCAAAATTTGCTGCCCGTGCAGGTCATCCTTGTAGGGGCGGAAAATTTTGCCACCCTTGCATATTTTTTTTTAACTTGTAGGGGTGGAAAATTTTGCCACCCGTGCATCCCTCCTCCATATTTTCATAACTTCAGAGGATTTTCCACGTTGACTTTTTCTTTCCCTTTCTTCCTCATTTTGTGGCCTTTTCTTCCACTTGGCCTTTTTAAGTGACCCCCATTGACCATGATCACTTAAATTGCATTTTCCCTATTCATCCACTCTCCTCTAATCTCATAATCATGATTTCAGTACCTTTAGAGAGCTCTTGTTCATCAACACCGGTCTAGCCAAAACCAGTTCCCATGTCTGAAGTGTCTCCAAAAAAGGCGAAGACCATGAAATACAAGTATCAGGGCATCTTCCTGCTCACCTCGGTCTCCTCGAATGTCGATGACATCCAAGACACTGAGATCGGCCACATGGACATGGCTGAATTCCTAGCACAAACAAAGGTGATGAATCCAAGCACCAGGATGAAGAGGATCGTTGAAAGTAACATCCACCTAGTGGCTACCTTCCCAGTAGTAGTACATCACACTGAGTTCATTCTCCAATGTGCTCACTTCTACAACAAAGAGACCAGGTCGGTCTCAAATGCCAGTGGCAACATGGTGATTTGGTTGGACCCTAAATTCATTGATAATGTTTTCATGTGCCCTCCAGCCACTGAAGTAACCAAGATTGACTTCGTAGACACTCAGAAAGAATATGATAAATACCCTGAGAGGGCAAAGAAAGTCATGAATTACAAATGACTAAAAACCCTTAGGATTAGCTTATCAAGATGGCCACGAAACTTTTCGAGGAGTGACTTCATTGAGGAGGTTGGTGACTTGATCACCCTTCTCAGTAGGGTACGAGGCCTCCCATCCTCTTCACTATTTCATGAATGGATGTATCCATTCATTAAAATCATCCTCCAGGGCAAACAAGTCATCTTTTAGGGAGAGCAAATCAGTAATGCTCTCCATGAATAGCTAACCAAGGTGCAGACCTCCTACAAGTTCTATATGACTTCGTACCTTGTGTACATAGCTACCATAATGCAGGCTTTTCCAGGCTTAACCACAGAGGGGGATAGAAAAATAACCCCAGTGTACTCATTTTACCCTCAGCTGACTCTACAAGGATTAACCCACCACTTCAAGAGGGTAAATGATGCCTTTTTCACCACATTTCTATGCCTCTTCAACCCTCAGCTTGAGAAGAAGAGAGTATCAGATGAGGCCTAGACAGTGGTCAATGATTACAGCTGCATGTTCCTTCAATTCCCCACCTTTTGTTATCTTTGGGTTGGCTTTTTCCAAGGCTACCCCTACATGCTCCCCAGGTTCCCTTCAGATAAGCTAGTACTAATGGAACTTTGCCAACAATTGATTGTCGTGCATACCAGACAAATGGAGCTGAAGAAACTAGGTTTTAGATTTCTGATCGAGATTGGCAGGTACTCCATTACAACAGTAGCCAAAGCCAAGGTCATGGAAACTAAAATGCAGATGGTAACTCTAAGACCATTTAAAAGAAGGGAAAATTTTGACTATAGGGGCATCAAGGACAAAATCAGAAGGAAACCCTAGTTCCATGAGCCCATGATTGAAGACATCTAGATCGACCTAAGGATGGCTGAAGAAATCAGAAAAATGGACTTCTGTAGGTTGACACTAGAGCAGATCAAATATCTGGGACTTGCAGAGATCGCCTCTGGGCTGATCAATGATAAAAATATTATCAATAGCAAATACCTGGCAAAAAAATTTGTTGGTTCCCCTCTTCCTCTAACATAGTGGTCTTAGAAGGAGTTGACTTCTCTGAGGAAAAGATTTGAACCAATATTGGCTAACACCAATGATTGGTTAGCAACCAAAGGGATCATCCTGAAAGAGTTTGTCATAGGATCTGAGACTAAATATCAAGTAGAGATGAAGAAGAAGGTAGAAAATAGAAATAAGAATAAAGGTGATGTACCTTCCCCTTTTAGGCCTCACAAGCCTAGAATCATCTTTGTATCTAAGAAACCAAAGGCTACTGAAGAGCCTGAAGCGGCAGCAAAAGGAACTGAGGAATTGAGACCTCAGATGCAAGCAACCCAGCCAATGGAGATAGATGATCAACCATCAGGGCAACCAAGCACTAGACCTCCACTCTCACCAGAAGAAGCACAGCCATTCAAGAGCATCTCTCCTTCTCCTCCTCAGTCTCCTATGGTACCCTCTTCTCCTATCTCTCCGATTAGTGTTCCCTCTTTTACAGCCACCTCTCCTTCCAGAGTCATATTCGATGATCCTCAGGGCACCTCTAGAGGTTCTCCTCACTCTTCTAGTTCCATCCCAAGTTGATCATCTCCTTCCTTCAACTTGGCAGCAAGCCCTACACAAGAGCTAGAATCAGTGGTTGGTGCAGTTTCACCGGTTACTCCAACTACAATTACTATTACCACTAGCAGTGTAGAAGCTGCCACAGTAACACTAGCTGAGACAACTATTGCCACAATAGGTACTTCTCTCCCACCCTGGATGTTAGCATTCACCCCCAAAAGGAAGAAGTTGGACATTTCTCCAGATGACTTCCACTTTGGCAAAATAGTGCCGGTGAAAGCTAAGGCTCCAAAGAGGCCAAATATTCTCTCCAAATTGGTCGAGGAAAAAGGGCAAAATTTTTTAGAAATTGCCAAACCTCCACAAGATGCAACCCTTGAGGGTTTTGAAATGAGCAGCTATTCCATCTCTCATGTTGAACTTGGCAAAGTTACTCATGAAGGTGCGAAAAGTGACCTTCAGTCTGTTATGGACATCATGGTCCAGAAATTTGATCGAGAGAAGGAGATGAAAGATTATTACAAGGCCAAGATAGAGCAGCTAACGGTAGTAATAAGAAGGTTCACTCTTCCCCCTAAAGCAACAACTCCAGAGGCCTTCTCTATAGATGACCCAGTCATTCAAAAAGTAGAAAAGACTTACTTGAAGGGAAAAGTCCTGGAGGATTATATTGAAAGAATGCATACTCAGGGAGTTTCTTTGCTATCAAAAGTTGCAAAAAGGATGGGTAAGATGAGAAAGGTAAAAGCAGAGGTAGATGACTTTGTCTCCCTTATTTCTCAAGAGATTGATAGTTCAGAAAAGGATCTTAGCAGATGGAAGGAGATGAAGGATCTAAAGAAAAGCACCTTGATATCTATCGGTGTCATCTCTAGCAAGGACTCTTATGTTGAAATCAAGGAGTCACTAATCTTCAAGATCCAGGTACTCAAAGATCTAATTGATGATCTTAAAGCTTTCAAGGAGGCTAGCAAGAAGAGTGACCTAAGCCTGCTAAATAAACTAGAAGATCTGCCATGCAACCTAACCTCTAAGGACAATCAGTTCCTTCCAGCAAAAAAAATGATTCAAAATTTCAAAGAGATGATTCAGAGAGATTTTGAAGAAAAATCCTTCTCAATGTCTTCTATGGAAAATATTATAGATGCTCAGTTAACTTTGGAAAATCTAAAATCCAAGTTAACTGGTCACACTAAGGCCATCACAGCATTGAAGGATGCATTGACCAGAGCCAAAATCATCTCCAAGAACACGGTCGCACCGGACAACATAAGAATTCAGGCATCCATCACTATGTATGATGCCCATATGAAGAAATCTGGTAGCAAGAACTGAATCTCTCCCCTTCTTTCTTTTTCTCTCCTTATGCACTTCTATTTTGTGGAAAGTGCATGCAATTTTGTAAGTTGTAATTACATGTAAATATTTTGAAAAATATCTCAAAGTCAAAGATGAGTCATCTTTGACTAAGATATATTTGTATTTTATTATTTTCTGGTTTTTGAGGATTTTCTCCCTATATATAGTGGAGACCTCATTTGTAAATGATCTTGGAAAAATTAATAGAAAACACTCTACCAAAATTGAAACAACTTTTGAGACTTTGTGCTCAAATTTGTAAATCATATTTTGTTGAATGAATGAGAAGCAAGTTTATTTCAGACTTTGTGTTGAAGTTATCTGTGTTGTCAAGGAAATAGTTTCTTCTGTTCTCTTTCCTAATAATCTCTTGTTTATCTAATTTAATAAGCAAAGTGGGTGTGTTTATATTATCTGAGAACACTTCTAAAAGGTAGAGGTTGGACTTTGATCTACTTTTATCTTTCAGATTTAGTTATCTTGTGTAGTTTTAGGTGAAGACTTTGTGCTTTGTTTCACTCTATGGTTACGTTTGTTCTGAATCGGTGAAAGGAGGCTATGCAAGACTTTGTGCTTACGTGAGTTTCTTTGTGAACTTTGTTACTTTAGGTGATTTACTTCCCATTTAATACCATTCCTGAAAGAAGAGGAATGTTGTTAGCTAAGGATCAGGATATCCTACTTTCATTCTTTGTACATTACCTCTGAAAAAAGAGAGGTAGATGTTGTTATACCACCTCATGTGTTATTTTCTGCTTAATTATATACATACATATAACGCATAAATATTTATAGGGAACCTCCCCTTGATGAGAGGAGAGATTTAGTTCGTTCAGATTTGGTAAACCCATAATTTTCATGGTGTAAATCTCCCTATGCTGTGGCTGATATACCCATTTTGTCATCAGTGAGTTGATGACAAAATATTCACCCAACACTATGCAAGTATGATCCTCTCCCCTTCCACATATATCAATTTGGAAGCCATTCAAGGGGGATAAAAGGTTAAATTTAAAACCTAGGAATATGCTAAGTACCTTAATAAATGCTAAAAACCTTAAAATTTGATAAATAAGGATTTTTGAGATGATTGAGAACACAATGATGGGATTCTATTATGAATTTTTTTGAATAATCTCTTGAGAAACTTGCATGAAGGACATATGAATATTATGGATATCCCTACCAAGAAGAAAACAAGAAATCTTGAAACCCTTTCTCTCTCATAGATCATAAATTCTTCCTCCTTTGTATGTAGACTATATAATTTTAATCTCTTGACTTATTAAGATTTATTTGTCCCTTAAACATGTGGAATTATACTGATTAATTCCATGAAAAGGTGATTCATGTCCCTGAGAAGCCATACAAACTTGAATTTTCTTGATATGATGCCCTGATGAGGAGAAAATATAAAAAACTGGCTACCTTCCTAGATGCGAGACTACTAATGTATGCCTTGAATTCAAAGGGATGATTAATGAGGGAGATATGACCAATTTTATAACCACTTACTCCAACTATAATCTCTCTAATTCTATTTTCTATGACCAAAATTACATACCTTGGCTTTCTCTCTCATGACCATACCCACCTACAAACCTAAAGAGCTCTCCTTATGTGCACACAAGAAAGGTGAATGGAAGAGACCATTTTTGGGCTTATTTTGCTTCATATTTACTTTAATATCTTCTATAAGACCTTTTATTCCCTCCTCCTACTCATGGCCTCATCTGTATGGATGAACATACAATTCCATACTTTGCAATGAAATGTGCATGAAAATGAGCTCTTTTTTCCTTTTATTGAAAACATAAGTTTAGAACCACCACGTAAGTTCATGAAATATAATTCCATGAGTATTTTTATGTGTTATAACAAATAGTATACTTTTAAACATCTTTTAATATGCAAAATTGGCATGTGAGAAGTCTATTTAGACCTTTTCCAAGCTTAAAAACACATTAAATGACCTTTTTAAGAATGAAACTTCGGATAAAGATTAATTTCATCAAAAATAATGTATTTAAAATTATTATTAATGATTTTATGAAATTTTTACACCAATTTTATCATTAAATGGTTTAAAATTATCCATTTTAGGACAAAATTACACAATTTAGACCACTTTGAAAAGGTTTGTAATGGTAACAAGAAAATTTTTAAATTATATGGGTTGGGATTTGGCCTTGATAGGAAAAATTACCAATATGTCCCATAGTATTCTTCTCATAAGATATAATACCATATATATCATGAACTAACTTTACCCAAATAATCAACCCTAGGTTATATAAGGTACCTTACTCTAAAATCAACTAGCATATGGCAACTGTATACAATGACACCTTCCTATCTGACTTATGAAAAAATATACATACATACATACATACATATATATATATATATATATGTATATATGTATATATATATATATATGTATATATATATGTATATATATATGTATATATATATATATACATGTATATATATATATATATATATACATGTGTATATATATATATATATATATATATATACATATATATATACATGTATATATATATATATATACATGTATATATATATATATATACATGTGTGTATATATATATATACATATACATATACATATATATATATATATATATATATATATATATATATACATATACATATATATATATATATATATATATCTATACATATATACATATATATATGTATATATACATATATATATATACATGTATATATATACATATATATAATGTATATATATATATATATATATATGTATGTATGTATGTATATATATATATATATACATATTCAAATAATCATACTCATAATCCCTAAAATTTTCTATCAGAACTGATCGCCCATAAGGATGGGTCTCATTTATTTGAATCTACCTTAGAGGTGTCATAAATAACAAGGGTCCTAATAATGGGAAGCCTAAGTAATAGTGAACATCCTATAAAATTATTCCCACCTCTATCATGTCATCACCTACCTCCCATCAGAATGTGTTAGTTTGTCACTCCCATGTTCCTAACAACATCATGACTAAATCAACACTGAGGGGAATCCTACGAATTTTTATGATGCCACTAAAACCTAATGACATCAACCATGTGTGATCATATGCTATCAATCTATCTAATAAATTAGGTAACCACATTGCATCTATCAAGTTCCAAAGTCTCTGTCATCTCTATAAAATGCCAAAAAATAAAGTGTGTATTATTCCTTGCTTTAAGATAATCAATAAAATACACTCTAAAATTAATTACAAAAATGCTTAATTCAAAAATTAACTACATCATCAATCCATTTTGGAAATTTTATACCACTTTATATTATAATATCCACATACTTCACTATGTTAGTCAAAAATAACAAATTTCAATTTATGTTGGTCATTGTGTCATCGTTAAAGCTAAGTTAACCCACTACTACATAATCGACCAGGTTACAAAATTAAGTTGGCCCACTGCTACATAATTGGCCATTATCATTTTACTTTTTTAACAAATTCATAAAAAATTGGCCATTATTAGAAACTGTGTTGGCCACTTTCATATATTACTACATTGACCAATATGTACAAAGTTGATCTCTTATAATTTTCAAACTAGATCAACCTTCTTATATGCAATCGACCACTTATGCTCAAACTACATTGGCCATATAATATGAAATTGGACACACTTTTTCCATTTTTATTTTTGAATTAAGTCAGCCTATCTGAATATGTTTAATTACTATGATGATTTTTTACCCATTTATCATTAATACCTTATGCATTTATGACTAATTATGGGACCTACCCATTTACTACCCTATTTTCTACTCTACACTAAATTTTTTTATGAAAATTATATTATATGGATTTTCCCCACCATATAATTTTTCAAATTTACTATATTTTTCAATAAAAACTTGAAAAAATTCAAAAATTAAAGCATCATTTACTTACACCGCACTAACTATTGTTGTTTTGTGTCCCTAGCTTGCACTCGTTATATCTAGGCCATAGTCTCTCTATTCACACTCCTATGTCTCTCAAAGCTTTGTTTTTCTCACAATAGAAAAATTACAAATGAATAGTTTAAAAAAACATATTTATATTTTAATTTTCAAATTATTTAACTATCAAATATTTTCTTACAAATTATAATATTTTACTCATAAATATGTTTTTACTAACTCTTTTTTCAAACTAAAAGATATTTTTGAAACCTGATATTTTAGATAATTTTTATACATATAACAAATATTTTTTCAAAAAAAATTGAATTTTCTCTTATTTTATAGGTCTACCTAATGTTCCATACATTGGAACCTCTTCATTTCTCTCACATGGATTCTCTTCTACATCATCAAGGTAATTAAAGGTATGTATTTTTCAAATCTTTCCTTTCAATTACTCTTATGTTTTTCACTAAAATTTTATTAGCTCAATGTTGTGGGTAGCTATATTAATTTCATGAGGAACCATCCCATGTTACAACTACATGACATGTGATGAGATTTGACTAGGGAATTCATAAACACACAATATTTTTAAACTTTATCAATTATTGATAATTTTTATCTTGTAAGAACCTATCAAATCTGAATCTCTCTAAGTGTATACCTTAAAGGGTGCACCAATAAAGGGGTTGGAATACCTTTAGTTCTTCACATGATTATTAACCCCTATACCACCACTTAGAACTAATACAAGCTACTCTTATCCATTTCTATAGGAATTGAAACCATGATTATACACTTTCCTAAATAGCTCACTGCTAAAAATATCCCTTAACTATTCAAAAAAAAAAATTCCCATGTTTCATACTAGGTCAATTGGGTCAACCCTATCCTATGATTTACCACATGTTACAAAACTAGGTCAACTTAAGCCAACATATTTTGAGACCTAAAAGATCTATTTACTACCCAATGAGGTTGACCAAGATGATTGCATTAGATAAAATATTAGCAAGGTTTAAGGTTAATCCATGGCTATATATACCCCCTTTTATTTCATTTTTAATAGAGGATCAATAAATTGTACACCATTATTGCTCATAAATCTACTTATACAACTATATAAAGGTTTCATTTCTTAGGTTTTTTTCCCATGGAGAAGTATAACTTATCTTGCGGAAGTCTTAGATGCATAGGAGAGGTCTTGTATCCTAGAACTTATTTATCCTTGTGCTCCTTATAATCCCATAACAACCTCTTGAAAAGCACCATTGTCCAAGGGAGAGATTAAGGAAAAATGGGTTCACTTCAACAAATTTAAGTATATTCTTATGCCCTTCATATTTTAAAAATTATATTATGTAGAGTTAATATATATTAGATTATATCTATCTTTGCTTAGATCATTTCTATTTTATAGATATATTTATCTTTGCATTTTTATTATCTTCCCCATTTATGCCACCAGCTTTGGTGAGAGTAGATTAGTTTTCCTATGTATTTAATAGATAATCATGAATAATTATTTATTAGATTAATGTGCTTGATATTATTTTCAATCATAATACCTAGGTAGGGTTATCATAAGATGGCATTTGATTAGAGGCCTTGGAAACCTCTCCTTTGTCATAGTGTGATAAGATATCCCTTACAGTATGTTTAGAATATCTATTATTGGTCATGACCTTGATTTAAATGTATTCCCAATCATATGTTTTAGTTAATTACCTTCTTCGATCTTGAATATTATTTATTAATATACATTATAGAAATGTCTAGTTTTGCTTGACTACAAGGTATATAGTGGCGAGGGTAGCACATGATAAATATGGTTGAGGAAATCACCTTAATGATCAAGTGCCCATATAAATGGTATTAGGGATTCACAACCCCCAATTTAATCATCCTTATACCTATATGAATCCCTTGATGAATTGAACACTAGGGAAAGTGAGCTAGCATAGGCTCAATGCATGTAACCCACATAGTGTGAAAATGTATCCCACAAACTATGAGGGAGGACTAAATATTGCAAATGTCATTAAGCTTTCCAATCATAGGTAGGTGTGGTGAGATCCATTCATAACCTTTATAAATTGTGTAATTATTTAAATTGGTGTCAACATACCATTTATAGTCTTTCTACCAAGGGTAAGAAGAATTAACTTTGATTTTGTGAAGCAATTTTGCTAGAATTACTCCCATAATCT
The DNA here is from genome assembly GCA_037957365.1 of Torreya grandis. Taxonomy (NCBI): domain Eukaryota; kingdom Viridiplantae; phylum Streptophyta; class Pinopsida; order Cupressales; family Taxaceae; genus Torreya; species Torreya grandis. The sequence continues at coordinate 34,482 of JARHVA010003956.1, forward strand.
CTTCATAAGACTCTTTTTATATAGAAAAAATATTAAAATTAAATATAAATTCATCTTAGTGGATCTAAAATTCAATTTTTTTACAAAATAAATCTTGCATTGTTTAAGTTCCCCTTCTAAATAATTTGAGGGAGTGAATCCAAGGCACCTTTGTAAGAGGAATTGCATAAAAGTTAATGATAGGGAACCACCATAAGAAGTATTTATTGATATAGAATACATATCTAAAAATAAAACCTTTCCATAAAATATATGGTTTGACTCTTTCCTAATCTTTCTATATAATTTTAATCATAAAGGATCCCACAAATTTCACAAGGGCAATAAGAGTAAGGAGGTTAGAAAAAACAAAACCTTTACATGTTACATGCTCATAAGGGGAGCATTTAGCAACACAATTTTGGATGAGCACCTTCTAGGATTAATTTCCTTCAATTACATGGATAATCCACTTGACATACATATCCTGACCTTGAAGAGATGCATTAATCAATCATATACCACCTACCTCCTTGGGAAGGCAACAATATTCCTAGGTAGGTCCAAATCCTAGAGCTTACAACATAGCCAAGGTGAATGGTCATTCTAAACAGTCATATTTTTTTAAAGTAAATGTTTATAAATATGGACTTATAATTGGATTAATAATCCCATTCCATGCCTTCCCACACATAAATAATATTATCCAATATATATTTTCCTTGAATGAACCTTGTCTTCTTGGGTTGAATAACTAAAGGTAAAAGGTGTCTGACCCATAGGGCTAATACTTTGGTGATAATATTATATGAGATATTAATCAAATTAATTAGTCTCTAATTAAAAATTAATTCATGGTCATCATCTTTTAGGATGAACTTGATATGGAATTTAATGATACTCATGCCCAAAGATGGTCTATGGAAGCCATCAAGGTAAACTTGATAGAGAACAAATCCAATAGTATCCCACATCATTTTGTAAAATTTAAATGTAAATTCATCACACCTAATGGATTTATCATTGGCCATATTCATAATTATCTCATATGAATACTCTATAGAGATATTTTTATCATAGGTAACCCTTTTAGAAGGAGTGACTTTCTTATAAAAACTGAGAGGCAGTAGTTGAGAGCTCATTTTCACTTGATGGAAGGTTCTTGAGATATGAAAACATGTTGATAGTTTTTAGTGAAGGCCTAGACCATATCAATAATTTTATTGAGGTAGTGACCATCTTCCTAGATGGCCAAAATTGATTATAAGGGAGTTTTGTCTTTGAGCATGTGAAAGAAATATTTGGAAACTCTATCCCCCACTTTGAGCTAGTGTAGATGTGCTCAAATTTTAGCTCCTTGATCTTTATGAATGTCATAAATTTAGATTTTTTTTCCTCAATCTAACCATTTTCAATTTTAAAATCTCACTAAATGGGTTTTTATTGAGCTCCACCACCACATGACTCAGCTCTAATGAGGTGGTTAAGTAAAAACACTATTGAATCTTAGCCAACTAACTTCCATAGATTCAAATAAATATAGCCATCTAATTGAGCACATCATCCCACCATTAGATCTAACCTAGCTAATAAGTAGGCTAGGGGAATAGGTCCTACACCCACTTAATGTGGGACATTATGGGACCATAAGCCAGTAGGGCCATAATTAGAAAAAAAAAATACATTTTTTGAATGTGTGGATTTTTCTCTACTAAATAAAATAGAAGCCAATATGCAAGTGGTCAGAAAGAAAAAATTATGGCAAGGCTTCTACTGGAAAGGAAAAGGTATCATCAAAGGATAAGTATAGTCGAGTGGAGAGTATGGCCTATTCAATCTATTTTAACATGTGATCATATCCACTTCAAAAGTTACTACAAGTGTGATAAACTTTAGACATGAGATGATGACTAGAGTTGGGATCATAAAATCCAAATTTATTTCACATGAAAATCCATGCCTCACTTTTGTCAGTGGACCATCTCATTGGTAAAAGTTTAATCTTTCTATTAAGTTGTCCCACAATATTGAAGTCATCATAAATAGCCCAATGGGAATTATTTAATGAGTTGTAAATATACCACCATAAGTCCATCCTTTCATGTGTATCATCAAAAGCATAAATATTAATAATTCCAAAACAATAGTTCTCAATATTGAAAAGGGCCAAAATGACACAATGTGTAAGGTCACATCTAGAATCCACAAAATGTGGTTTCCATTTTAGAGAAATAAATTTCATAAGGCTACCATGGGTTGGGATGATTTTTTTTAGCACTAAAATATTAGGCCATATCATTTTTGTTTGACATTATAGAGAATGAAACCCACACCTTAATTTGTCTGAAATAGCGAATGTCCATATCTGTGATTTTTTTCTTGAAATATTGTACCACATACATATAAGCTAAATATATAAGACCCAAAACATTAAATGAATGATAATTCATAGTTTATGGGTATCAAAAGACACATCTTTATAATTTATCCCTTCTAAGGCTTCATATATGTTCTTCAAGAATTGTTCATTATTAGAGAGCAAGAATTCTTGACATTGGGAAATATGGTTGGCCACCAATTCAACCAAATACTCCACCTCTTCTATAAATTCATGAAAATTAGGACTATGAGAATGAGATTTAGAATCCTAATTTGGATTACGTGAGTACTTACTTGTGCCTATATGGGAGATAAGATGTGGCAAAAGAGTGAAGACGCTAAGAGAAAATTCTGATGAAACTTGAGTACTATCCAAAACATTTACAACCATGGGTATACTATAAAAATGGAGTTTGGGTAGTTCCAAATCAAATGACCATGTTACTTATTAGTTTGAGTGTTAGTAGGAAACTCCCTAGTAGGTTGAGTCATATGAAAAGGAACCTGAGGTATAAAATTGGAAGATAGTTTATTATTTTTCCTTAGATTCAAGTGAGAAGGGCCCTTATTATGGTTTTTTCCTAATAATTTTCCACTCATTCTCCTAGGTATTTTGGGGTATATCATAGGTGGGATTGGGAGCTAGCTTGTTATGACATAAATATATAAAATATTACTTTATATTTTGATATATGTCTTCAATATATAATCATGTGTCAGGAAACTTAATATATAAGAGCCATTATGAGTGTCAAGACTTACCAACTTGAATCTCTACAAACTCTTTGATATCCTTTAGTAAATCTACTTATATGCAGACCCATTTTTAGAAGAAGTTGGAGTAGATTATTATAGGTTCATGGCATACCACATGGCCAATGGAAGCCATTATTTCATTAATAAAATGCTAATAAGTAATATGTAACACAAAATTCTACCCAGACGAGGACTTTTAGAGCAGCATGTTTTGAAACAACAAAGTCTCAAGTCTAATGAGAAAGCACTAGTAAGGATATATGATTGTAACAAGTATCAAACTTATTTAATATCACTCATGCATGGGTAGGGTATATAAAATATAGTAGTAAAAATCCATTTGTCATGTTTTAGATGTTATCTAGCCTAATGCCATAAGAGGTCCAACTAGATTGAACCCAAGTCCTAAGCATGATTTTAGAGGGGACATGACCCATAAATTAGCCTATTAAAAATGATTTTTACAACCATTAATAGGCATAATTAAACTCATACATATTTAAAACAACATCAAGCTAAGAGACATTACCTCATGTTAAAATTTGGAGACTAATTTCCTTGGTTGATTGAGAGGTGGTCCCATGGCTCTTAGCTCCCCCTTCATCTATCACAACTTCAACATATGAATGGGAAGGAAATGAGGTCAATATATATAATGAGCTCTCTCTAATTTAAATCTCCTAAATACTGATAAATTTTATTATCTCACAAGTGCCAATAAGGACCATGGTGTGATTCAAAAGCTAGTAAGAAATCACTGTTGTGGCATGCATGCTCAATTTCATATTTTTTGCAATAATGACAAGTTAGGTTTCTTTTTATTTTAATTTTGAAAATATATTTAGCTTTTCCCTTTGAATTTGAGTTTTTTAACTCCCTTGATTATAATTTTTTTCTCTTTGGTATTCGAAACTCTTTCCTTAGTTTCAAGTGCTTGTTCTCGATATCTATATTTAGTCTCATTTTATCCTCATGATACAAGAGATAAGCCACTAACTCATCAAAATTTATAGTTTTCATTATTTTACACTTTTCAAGATTGATCATAATATGCATCCATTTTGATTTAAATATATCAAATTTTTACTTATTATTACCCTATCTTAAATAGTTTCTCTATAAACCCTCATTATATACACTAATTCATTTATCCTTATGCAATATTCTCAGACTCCTTCATTATCAGACATTCTCATATTTTTAAAATTATTTGAATGAGTTTGGATTATTTTTTCCCTTAACTTAATATATCTTTGATATAAATTTTCCAAGGTATTCCATTCCTCATGGGAATTTTTGTATCCAAAAATTATTTGATAGATGTTTAAATCTATGGTGCTCTGAAGATGGAAGAAATTTTGTGCATTAGCCTTTTCTTCATTTTTTATTTTTTGATATTGAGTCAATGTATTCCAATATTCATGTGGTGTGTATCCATGGAGAACATTCTCCCAAACTCCCTTTCAAACAAGTATTCTCTTCAAATGATCTCTTAAATATTCAAATTTGTCACCTTTGAAAATGAGAATATTCATAGAATCAAAATTCACATAAGCCATGATTATATTAATGGATTAAAACCTTTCAAACCTTTCTTGAATTAGGATCCGATACCCAATTAATTTTTTTTATTATGAATGGAATAAAAATCAGCTTTGATTTAATCTGAAATTAAAGTTATGTATCAACCAATTTATTTCATAATTACTAGTTGTTAATTTAGTAATGTTGTAAGTATGATTGATGTAAAAATATACACTAAATAATTTAAAATTATAATGATTAATATTTATAGTTTTATTTTTTTAATACCTAAAATAAACATCATAGTTAAAAAATATACAAAAATATTTTCCAAGAATAATTATGGTGCCACACTATTGCACCATAATTTATTAACAAGAAAGGCTAAAACTTATAAGTAACTTGCATGACAAGTTATGAAAAGAAAAATAATAAATTTAAAACTTAAATAAACTAAATATAATTAAAATTATACTAATATAATTTAATATAAACTCAATATACCATTTTTGACTCATTGATAAGAAATGGTCATCATGCAAGATGTCTTTTTTAATAAGTAAGCAAAACATGCATGCTAGACAAACTAGTCACCCCAAATACATATAAAGTGTCAGATAGACTAAAATAAAATTAAATTTATTAAAATAATTATTATAATGTATGACTCACATCTTGGGAATGAATGGATAAGTATTTGAGCTCAGTTAAGTATGCATTTAGTGAACTAGACTCTAACTGGCACTTCTAACCATTTTTTAAGAAATTCCTAGAAAGTGTCTAAAATTGACCCAAAACTTAATCTATTTTATATATTAATTAAAAAATCTTAATAAATTAATAAATAAACTAAATATAATATTAATAATCAAGTTCTCATATTGGCATCATATGCAAAACTTATTTTGAATGATTGAATGTGTTATACAATTCACAATCTATAAGAAATAATTAGTAGTTGTATTTCAATTCAAACTTCATGTTTTTGGTGAAATAATCAAAGTATTTAATTATATTAAAATATGATTAAGTGTTACTATTCATTTCATATTTTAGTTTTTGAATATTGTTGTGAACCTTCAAAGATGTTTGGATAAGTCATAATTTATTTCTTTCTGTCAAACTCTTTTTTTACTTTACCCTTTCCCTCCTTTTGATTTTTTATAATGGATCCAAAACTCGTATTATATCAATATATTTTATTTTAAAGTTATTAAATTATTTTTATTTTCATAAATTAGTTACTTTCTTTGATATAGTAATTTTCACTCTATTTTTTATCTTGTTGAATCAAATCATATCTAAGTAGTTATTTTGAGATTATTCAAAATAAGTTAGTGTGGTTGTGTTATAGATATAATCTCATAATATGTATTAATACATAGGTTCATTGATTTTATCCAAATGCTATCACTCTTTTGAGACCCAAATATAACTCATTCCTTGAGATGTTTAAGATGAATAAGACCTAAAATGATAGGGTGTTTATACCTATTTATGTTATTTTTGAGTGTTAAAACCTACATTAGCATAAGTTGACATTACAAAGATGACTTTAAGGACATTAAAAAAAAATTAAACCTATTCATAACCATATTATACATGTGCTAAAAAATAAATCATGTTGAAAGCTACATTGATATTGGTAACAATAGTAATTTTTGATATGGGCACCATTCTATTTTTTTAAATCACATATTTCTAATATGGCTCCACAAATATAGAATCTAACTACAATTATTGCATAAAAAATAAAAATTAGTTATGTTTTATTGACTATTATACTAAATGTCACACCAAAAATAATTTAGCATTGAAAAAAATTAAAGTTTTAAGCATGGGTTATGAAGTATACCATGAATATAATAAGACAATAAGTTTTCTATTTGTACAAAGTGGAAAACAAATAAAGGTAACTTTTTGGTGAAAGATTTTTTAATCTAAAATTCAAAACACTATAGATGGTATGGTGATATATGATACACATGAGGAGAGGGGGTTTGGGTTGAGACAAACAACTATGGACCCTACACATAATTATCAAAATCAAAATCAAAATCAAGGTGGATATACCAAAGTAAGGGAGGTTATAATTATAATCAATGGGGTTATAATCATGTAATATTTTATTTAATGAGAGGATATTAAATACCTAAAAGAGTATGTTTTAAAGGCTCATGTTTCAAATTTTGAGAAATTGACCACTATCTTAGATAATTCCATAATTGTCTAGCTTGTGCACATTTTGGGTAAGGACAAAAAATAGATGAGTGTCTAGATTTATACCAGAAGATCTTACAAAGGGATAAGGCTAAAAAAAATTTAGGAATGATAAGAATTATGAAAAATTATTATGGATGATTCATTCATTATAATTTAAATTTATCTTCTCATGTAAATATTACTATAAGTATTGGGTTGAAAACATAGCCAAGATAAATTCCCATCTAGAAAATAGAAATAGTGGTGTGCAAGCCAAATTTAATAGTTTCAAATAAAATATATGCACCTTTTCAAAAATTTATCTAAACTTTGGTGAATTAAATAATATTAAATATTCAATTGAAAATCCATAATATGCAATATATGGAAAAAAAGATCACATAAAGTGAGAAGAGAGGTCCCACTGTGAAAGAAGTATAAGAGTTTATTGAGATATTCTATTTATTAAAGAATGAATGGGTGTTATGTTTATTAAATATTTTTCTCACATCAAATTTAAAAATAATTTTATATATGATAAGGAGTTAATAATTAATACAAAGGTCAATAATTTTACTTTAAATAACATCTTGGTAGATACTTGAGCATAAGTTAATATCTTGACTAAGGATGCATGAAGATGGATGGGAATTTCAAGGTTAGTTACCTAAAAAAATATTATTTATGGCCAATAAGAATTTCTCTAAGTTATTTTAACCTTGAAAATCATTTAAATTTATATGTTGGGAATAAATTTCATTACATATTTTAAATTAATAGAGTTAGAAGAAGCTGATAACTATCTATAAGGTGATGGGAGGTTTAGTTGATAAAGTGGAACCTTGATATCAAATACTATTAATGTGAAGTGATAGATAGGTCCATGAAGCTAATAAATTTATTGGTATAAAATTCTAAATAATTTTGAGGAATTGCAAAAAATCATTAAGGAGTGGATTAATTATATTTAAAGAATAAAGAGATGGAACTAAGATAGTTCATGGCATATCATTGAAATGTTTTTAATATGTATCTAGGATTCTGAAAAGGTAATTTCAAATAATCAAATGAATATCAAGTAATTTTTATAAGTAATATGTGTCTATGTGTGTAAATTAATATGTACAAGACTTAGAAGCCTGATTACCAAAAGAATTAGAATAAGTACCAACACTTATTTGCACATTACATAATATAGTTGTGAAATAATGGAAAAAATATGGACCTCATCTACTAGATTTGGGAAAGGATAAGTAATAACTTTATAAAATATTTAAGAGAATAAATATCAAGAAGGGTTTACTAGTTTATACAAGATAAATAATCCTTAGAGAACACTTGAATAATAGAAGAAGCTTAAACCATAAGTATATTTGTGCTTCCCACTTGGATGTGGGTACATTCACTTCATGTAACTCTAAAATATTTTTTTTTTCATGGTACATTCTTATCAAAACATGAAGAGCCATGGAAAATTATAAAGAAATCAAATATTATTTTACATAATTTTTTAGGTTTCACGTAACTACACCAAAGTTAGAAGAGGCATTAAAATTAATGGAAGAGGTTATCTTCTAGAATGATGCATACATTGGTGATATATTTATATATATTAATAGTGAATATGGATACACAATTAATGAGTTATTGATGTGACTCTAGAATCAAAATATGTATGTGTAAAAGTTTCAAAATGTGAAGAATGAGAAATGGGTAAGTTAAAGGAAGGAGATCAAGGAGTCTAAAGAAGAAGAAAATCACCTCAATATGGAAACATCCACATGAGAAATTAAATTGAAAAATTCATGGGCTAATGAAGATAAAACCTAGAATCAATTTTTATGTATGAAGAAGGTGAACATAGGCATGAAATAAGATCTAAGGATAAACATAGTTGGAAAATATTGTACTTGTAACTAACATGGATAGTTGAGTTCATTAAATAATTCAGATATACTTTCCCTAAGAATTATAGTGAAATGAAGGGATTACACAAATAAATATGGAAAGTCTTTATAAAATTATGCATTTGTGTGTTATCATAGAAAAGTGTGTGAAACCAACTAAAGGGGTCTAGGTGAAAAGGCGTAAAAAACATATATCCAAACCCAAGCACTTTGGGATTTGGGATAAAACCATAAAAGGTGCATGAGAATCCCTAAGTGCCCAAAAAAATTCCATTAGGGTTTCACAACACCTAATTAAACTATCCTTCTACCTATAATAATCCCTTGATGAATCGAACACCAAGAAAAGTGATCTAGCTTATGCTCAATTTATGTAGCCCACATAGTCTAAAAATGACTCCCCAAAACTATGAGGGAAGACTAATTATTACAATAAAAATTAAGATTTAAAACCATAGGAAGGTGTGTAAATATCCATCTATAACCTATATAATAAATTTAACTCTATAAATGGGTGTCAACATACCATTTCTAGGTTTATACCAAGGGCAAGAAGAATTGATTGTGATTTTATGAATCAGTTCTATTAGAACTAGTTCCATAATCTCTTCATAAAATTATTTGTTTTTATTATAGAGATTAAAATTTATTTTGAATTCGTCCTAGGGAAGCCAAAATTTAGATTTTTTTATAAAATAAATCTTGCACTATCTATTGAATAATTTGAGGGGGTGAATATAAGGAACCTCTGCAAGAGGAATTGCATGGAAGTTAATGATAGGGGACCATAATATGTAGTCTTAATTGAGAAAGAGTCCATCTCTAGACCTATATCCATTCCATGGAATCCATATTTTGACTCTTTCCAAAGCTTCCTAGATACTTTTAATCATAAAGGATCCCACAACTTTCACAAGGGTACTAAGAGTAAGGAGGTTAACTAAACCAAAACCTTTCCATGTTGCATGCCCATAAGAGTAACCTTGAATAACATAATATGGATGAGCATATTTTAGGCTTCATTTCCTTTAATGGCATAGAAAATTTATTTGACACAAAGAGTTAAACCTTGGCAATATACATCAATAAATCCCATATCACCCTCCTCTTAGGAAAGGTAGAAATATTCCCAGACCACTTTATGAAAACTTATGCCAGTAGAGGGTTTGACCCAAATGAATTATTTGAGTAAATTTTCTAGATTTTTGACCAACTTATTAAAATGCATACAATAGGATAAATAATACACATGGGTGGTCACCATTACTTTAGAGCAAATTTAGAATTTTATAGTTAGTGATAATGGTTTATTAACATAATATAATAAATTTTTCTCCACCTTGTCCACCACATATTTCCAAAGTTTAGAGGAGAAGGATTGGAAAGAAAAAGGGATCCCTGAGAACTTAATTTTTTCATTATTTTGTATCATTTTACACTCATAACAATCCAAAAGAATGTCTATATCACTAGCTTTTATTCCATTAAATGAAAGAGCCAGAAGTAAGACATAAAATATAGATACAATGCATGGCATTGTTTTAAACATAATTACTAAGAGGGGGGGTTGAATCAGTCTCTTAAAACTTTCTTTCATATGTATCTTAACATTATTTGAACCATCAAAGTAATAAAAAGATATAGCAATGCATAAAGAGTCATTCACATGAACATAACACAATAAACAATATATGAGTGGGATTTTCAAATGGAATACAGTCCTATAAGATTAGCATCAAGATTTAGTGAAGCACCAACTTCACATGGAGAACTAACCCCAACTAGCCAAACACCCACTTGACTAGGCTTTAACGACCACCCACTTGTAAGGAGGCACCAACCCACTAGATAACTCAGAACCAACTAAACCACCTATTTTTTTTATCACCTTATTTCTCTACCAAATAATTATTACCACCTTTTCACACTCTTATCCCTCACAAACTGCCTTCTAGGCCTCTTCGCTCAACTAGCCCTCTTCCTGATTTGATTACGTCATCTGACCTTGATTTCCATACACAATAACTCTATTATATATTAATTATAATTTTAATAAACCATTTATATGGTCTAAAAGACCTCATTTAACTCTTCAAAGTTATATATAATTTTTTTTAACTCCCTCATTCACTAACTAGACAATTAGGCCTATTAGGCCTTGTTCTTATACTAGGCTCTTGATCATACACCTATTGGTTATCCATACATACTTTCCCACTTATATTTTTAATAAAATAGTCCTTATGAAATGTAAAAAACATTAATCAAACATTAAAATATGTTGGTCATAGCATATAGGACCAAAACCCCTTTTAGGCCTTAAGGAGACCTAATTCAATTAGGCCTTCATTAGCACATGTTACCCTTTGAAATATTTATAACACTTTAAAAATAATCACATGGTAGGAACATATAATATGTCACTAAAATATACCCCTAATAAGATCATCTTAGTTACATGACATATTTTAGCTCCAAGCACCTCTTGAAGCACATCATTAGTATTATTCACAATTAGGCCTGTGCATACCAAAAAAGTTTGTCTTGAAATATTAAAGATAAAACATATTTTTAAAAACAAACATGGAAAAAATTATCATATATATGACCTCAGTTTCATCACCATATTATTTATACTTCACAACATAGGCTAAAATTACTCAAACCCTTATCTGCAAATAGTCCACTTAGATTTGCCAACTAGCCTCAAAACATAGTCATGAAAACTTGAACTTTTGAAACCTTAAATAACACACTCAAGTACTTAAAATACATGAAAAATGTCCTAAAACATATTTATAACAAACTCGAACAAAAATATCATAATATATTATGTAAATATTATTCTTTCAAACCAATCTCATGACCTCATTATATGTAGACCTCATTAAGCTAGACAAATAAAATTGAGAGAAACATTTTGCTATATAAAATGATATCCAAAAATTTTATGAAACATTAATATGTCTTATATGTCTTTAAAAACATCTCCACTAATCACCTTCTCACTTCTTCCTATATTTCTCACTATTTGCACCATTAGGCCTATTAGCAATAAGTTGTCTTGGATGACTAGTTCAACACACTTGAGGGATAAAAACTATTCATAAACCATGAAGGACATAAAATAAAAGACTCAAGATTTATATTCCATCCATTTATCAACTTTGACTACTATAGTAAATCTCTAAGAAATAAGGCCTTTTTTATAGGGTCCACTCACTCACCTAATAAACCAATCACACCTGGAGGTGCTTAGGAGAGTTGAATAAAACCTCCAATCACTTAAAAAGTCATACCAATCCATTATAATCACTTTATAACAACTTCTTTCATATTAGGTCACTATTAGGGTTCTTTGAGGGTTTAAACCATCTTCCAATCTTAATTATCATTCATAAAGCATAACCCCTTAATCCAAAAACTAATGCCTAAAATTTTGAGCTGGGACCCTTTTCAATCTACCATAAATATATCAATTTCCCAAGTAGAGGTTACATGTGCCAATAAACACTTAAAAGTCCTTCTTGGGTTGAGAGTCCTTCATTTTATGCATATGAGAGACTTCAAAACCACTTTTCATGCCTTTATTTACAAACCATGACTTCAAACTTGGTAAACACACCTAGGGTAATCTATCACACTAAAAATTCTCACATGCTCATTCTTATCTTGAAATCTGAATCTCATACCTCATTTGGCCACCATCTCTCTTTTCTTGCTTAGACCTTGACCTGTAAACCATATTAAGCCTCAAAACTAACCTTAACTTATTTTCATGCACTATCTACCTCATATACATATCATATAACCTATTACCATGATTAAACACTACCATACATCCTCTATATGCTTTGAAAACACTTCATAACACCTCATTAGTTCAAGTATGGTCTAGAACTAGTCTAGTTGTAGACTTAGACTTAAGGTCTTACCCCTATAGGCTCACCTTGAAACTCTCATAAGTGCTCCAATGCCTAATATACATGATTAAATAACCTAATATAGCCTATTATTCCTCTATTCACTTATCTCACCAAGCCACCATGCTCAAACCTTCTCACTAGGACTTTACATGTCAAGACTAGTGCTAAGACTAGGTTTCTCAAGCACCTGAAACTTGTCAAGTGACCTTGAAACACTCATTGATGATTTTACACCTTGATCACATTATTTACATGCTCCTAAAATAATTTCATACCTCCTAATTATTCTATAAAATAATAACATTCTTCAATGACCTCATGAACACCTTTCTTAAGAACCTTTGACATCAATGATAACATCAATGCCAAAACTCGGCAACATAAACAATGCTCAAAAATATCCCCCTTTGTCATTGATGGTAAAACATACTATAAACTTATCATTGTAGTCTCCCCATTATATTTTTTCTCCCTATTTAACATAAATGACAAATTGATGTTCTCAACTTCTTGAATCACACTCCTTACAACCAAGATACTCGACACACAAGACTATGAGTTTATGAGACATAATACAAACATGTTCTCCCTATCTCCATGCATTCCTTATAATAAAAACTCACTTTTTCTTGGAGATAATGAAACTAATTATCTCCCCCTAATTAATTTAGCTTCTTCAATGATTTCTAGGGGTATGAATTACACCTAATTCCTATTTTAGGTGTTCAAAAGCTACCTTTGGAAGTGGTTTTGTCAAGATGTCTACAATCTGATCTTATGTAGAAACATACTCAATTATAACACATTTTTAACTTACCTAATTGTAATGTTCTTAATCCTTGAGTGCATGAAAAGGTTTTATGAGATGCTTATAGCACTTATATTGTCATAATAGATAGGGCTAGGCCCATCATACTCCACCTTGTAGTCTTTTAGGGTCTATCTCATCCATAGGACCTGAGTGCAACATGAAGCTGATACAATGTACTTAGCCTCACAAGTGGATAATTTTATTTATGGTTATTTCTTTATTATCCATGAAAATAGGCACCCACCTAAGAAAAAATCTCCACTAATACTCTTCCTATCATCTACACTTCCTACCCAATCTGCATCTATGTAGGCTATCAAATTGAACTCTTTGATTCTTGAATACAATAATCCATATTCCATAGTCCAATTGAGATACATGAGTATCATTTTGACTACTTTTATATGATTCTCCTTTATATCTACTTGAAACATTCCCACAAGACCTATTGCTTGCATGATGTCAGGTCTAGAGGCTATGGTGTATAACAAACTTCCAATCATTGACCTATATGACATCTGATTGACATTTGAGGACTCATCTTAATTTATCAACTTACATCTTATGATCATGGGTGTACTAACTACTTTATAATCTTACATATCAAACTCCTTCAACATCTATCTTATGTACTTGGCTTATGAGATGAATATACCTTTTTTAGATTAAGTGATTTGTAACCCAAGAAATAATGATATTTATCTTAGCATGTACATCTCAAACTCATTCTTTATTACCTATACAAAGGCCTTGTTCATGTTATCATTATTTCCACCAAAGATGATGTCATCTACAAAGATAGCTACTATCAAATGATGGCCATCTCTTGGTTTGATGTATATATTACTATCTACAACTCCTATTTTGACTCCTTGATCCAATAGATACATTTCCAACCTAACATACCAAGCTTTAGGAGCTTTATTTAAACCATAGAGATCCTTTTGAATCTATAAACATAGTATTTTTATATAATAGTGAAAACCCCTTAGGTTGCTTAATGTACACTTCCTCTTCCAAATCCCCATTCAAAAAGGTAGATTTGACATCCATGTGGTATACCTTGAATCCTTTGAATCTACATATGCTATAAATAATCTGATGGCCTCCAATATTTATATTGGTACAAAGGTATCCTCAATGTATACCCCTTTAAATTGTGCATATCCCTTTCAGACCAATCTATCCTTGTTCCTAATAACTACTCCATCTTCTTTCAACATGTTTTTAAACACACATTTTGTGCTAATGACATTCTTGTCTTTAGGCCTAGGAACTAGTTCCCAAGTCTCATTCTTATCTATTTTGTCTAAATCCCCATTCATAGCACCTATCTAAAATTTATCCTTATTTGATTATATAATACTCTTAGGTTAAATCTTGGATAATAGATCAATATTGTCTTAATTTAGATTACTTAAAAGTCTTCTCCTTGTTTGCATATCTAAATTATTGTTGCCAATTATTTGAGATTCAGGGTGATATCTTTTAATCTATCTTAAGGTTCCTTTTGAATAATGTCTCTCTTCAACTTCTTCTTATTCCTCATCAACATCTATAGTCTCCTCTTCATTCTTGAAGTCTAGATTCTCTAAAGTGTCCTTTTATTGTGAGTGTGATTTCTTTGTCTCATCAATCTTCATATTGGTGCTTTCCACTATATTTTATAGCCTATTGTTATAACATATATATGTTGATCTCATTGATGAGTTTCCTAAGAATATACCTTCATCAGATCTAGAATCAAACTTTCCCAAGTCTTCATCATCTCTTTTGATGAAACATTTGATCCCAAACACTCTAAAGCATTCCACACTGGTAGATATGCCCTTCCATAGTTCATAAGGAGTCTTTTTTCCATTAGTCCTTAACTTTCCTCTATTCAAAATGTAGCTAAAATTATTACTACTTTTATCCAATATCCATTAAATAGTATAGACTCATTTAGCATAGTTTTAGCCATCTCTTACACTGTCCTATTCTTCCTTTCCACTACCCCATTCTACTTAGGTGTCATAGCTATTAAGAATTATCTCCTTATTCCATGAACCTCACAGAAGTCATCAAACTAATTAGACCAAAACTTTCCTCCTTTATCATATCTTAGGCACTTGATCTTCCCATTCTTTTCATTCTCAACAAGTGCCTTAAATTATGTGAACTTGTTAAGAGATTCTAACTTTTCTTTCAAGAATACAACCCAAGTCATTCTTGTGTAATCATCTATGAGTAACATGAAGTACCTATCTCCTTAAATGTTTTGAATTTTTATAGGCCTATAAATATCAATGTGTATTAACTCCAAGGTTATTTTATAATAGCCTTCCTTAGATTTGAACCATCTTCTAGTATGATTACCATGTTCACATGCCTTTCAAAGTATGTTTGTAGGTTTAGTGATCTTAGGCATGTTCTTCATATATTTCTTAGTGTTAATCTTGACTAGATTGTCAAAGTTTAGGTGACCTAACCTTTTATGCCATGTCCAACTTTCATCTATATTATTCATGAAGAATCTTTCCTTCTTGATCTCATTCAAGACATATAGATTATTCTTAGTCCTCTTAGCATTGGTAATTAGCCTTCCTTATTTGGCTCTTCTTATCTCACACCCTTTGTCATGAAAGTTTAGTGTATGTTATTGATTGAAAATTTGACTTACACTAAGTAGGTTATGTTTCAGACCTTCCACACACAACACATTTTATGTCTTGGTCTTCCCATTATCCAAGCTCAAGACACCCTTGCCAACTATATTGTTAGTTATGTTCTCTCCAAGCCTCATTATTCCTAAAGCATTTTTCTTCAATGAGATGAAATTATTTATGTCTCCTATCATGTGGTTTGAATAACCATTATCTATATACCATTTCATGCCTTCATCTCGAATGTGAAAGATAGTTTAAGCTAGTATATAATCATCTTTAGTCTTTTATTCCTCCTTAGTAAATATTCCATCTTGACTCTTGATCTCAATATGATCCATCCTAACTATTTTTAGATTTCAGATCAAAGTTTGATCCTTCTCATACATTACATGAGATTCATATGTCTTGTTGAATCTTGAAATCCTTCTAACTATATTACATTAGAATCCTTTAATGTGTCCTATATTATTATAGATGTAGTAAAAAACATTATTTGTACTTACCTCTTAACGGATTACTCCTTTTCTTATGGTCCTATGATAACTTGTCCTTTATTGCATTAGGATACTTGATTGGTATTTTCATGTTGGTATTCTTGACTTTATCTGACTTCTCACACTCTCTCTCAAAGTTTCTCATTTTGTATATGAATTTCTCATTCTCAACCTTCAAATAATATAACTTTACCTTCAACTAGTCATACTCAACTTACTTTGACTTAAACTTTGAGTTGACACCTTCTAACCAATTATTGAGATCATTGATATTCTTATTTTGATGTTTTAAAATAATCAAGATATCTTATGATCTCAATGTCAAGGTTTACTTCAAATTTTCATTCTTCACTATCATAGTAGACTCTTCATCATGCAAGTTGTCTTCTTCTTTTTGATCACAAGACATCTTATGCTTCTTAGGATCACCTTCAAGCTGTTAGATGTATCTTCAAAGAAATAATATATGATACCAATTATTGGAAATATAATGACTAAGAGGGGGGTAAATCAGTCTCTTAAAACTTTCTTTCATATGTTCCTTAACATTCCTTGAACCATCAAATAAATACAAAGATATAACAATGAATAGAGTCATTCACATGAGCATAACATAAGAAACACATATATGAGTGGGAAACCCTCAAGGAGAATAAAACCCATTTATATTTTCAAATTAACTACAATATTATAATATAAACATCAATATTTAATGAAGCACCAACTTCACATGGAGCACCAACTCTAACTATTCAAGTACCCACTTGACTAGGCTTTAGCAAGCACCCACTTGTAAGGAGGCACTAACCCCTTAGATAACTCAAAACTAACTTAGCCACATAATTTATTTGATCATATTTATATCACATTATTTCTTATCCAATTTATTATGACCACCTATTTATCTCTTCACACTCTTATCCCTCTCAAACTTCCTTCTAGGCATATTTATTTGTTTAGCCCTCTTCTTGACTTGATTAGGTCATTTGACCTTGATTTCCATACACAATAACCCTTTCATCTATTCATGATATTTTATCCACACCATTTTTATTGTCTAAAATACCTCATTTATATTTTCAAATTTACATATCACTCACTTCAACTCCCTCATTCACTAACTAGACAATTAGGCCTATTAGGCCTTGTTCTTATACTAGGTTCTTGCTCATATACCTATTATTTAGACATACACACTTTTCCACTTATATTTTAAAAAAATAGGCCTTATTAAATTCCAAAAAAATTAATCAAACATTAAAATATTTTTTTCATATCATATAGGACCAAACCCCTTTTTAGGCCTTAAGGAGACCTATTTTAATTAGGCCTTCTTTAGCACATGTTACCCTTTGAACTCCTTGGAACACTTTAAAACTCCTAAAATTTTAGGAAAATATCATATGTCACTAAAATATACCATAATAATATCATATTATTTCCATGACATATTTTATCTCTAATCACCACTAAAAAGCAAGTTGTTAGTACTGTTCACAATTAGGCCTGTGTATACCCAAAAAGTTTGTCTTGAACTACTGAAGATAAAACATAATTTTACTAAACAACCATAAAAAAAATCCCATATACAAAATTTATATGACCTAAGGTTCATCACCATATTCTTTATACTTCACGACTCAAGGCAAAATTACTTAAACCCTTATCTATAAGTATCCCGCTCAAGATTGCCAACTAGCCTCAAAACACAGTCATGGAAACTTGAAATTCTAACACATAAAAAACACACTTAAATAATTAAAATGAATTAAAAATATCCTAAAACTTAATTATAACAAAATACAACAAAAATATCATAATCTCTAATGGCAACATTGGTCTTGCAGACCAATCTCATGACCTTAATGTACATAAACCTCACTAAGCTAGACAAGTCAACTTGGGAACAACTTTTTTCTATATAAAATGATCTGAAAAACTTATATCAAAAATTAATATGTCCTAAAAATTGTGAAAAACATATCCATTCACTTGTATTTATTCCTAATCCATGATAACACATCCCTAATCACCTTCTTACTTATGCTTTGGTTTCTCACTATTTGCACCATTAGGCCTTTTAGCAATAGGTTGTCTCGAATGATATATTTAGCACACTTTAGGGATAGAACATAATTATAAATCATCATGGACATAAAATAAAGTCTCAATATTTTTCCTCCACACATTTAGTAACTTTAACTTGGTTAAGTCTGATTGTTATAGCAAATCTTTAAGAAATAAGGCTTTTCCTATAGGGTCAACTCATTCACTTGACAAACCAATCACACTTGGAGATGCCTAGGAGAGTTTAATACAACCTAAAATCACTTAAATATCCATACCAGTCCATTTTTCACACTTTTTAACAACTTCATTCACATCATGTCACTATTCGGGTTCTTGAAGGATTTAAACCATCTTCTAGTCTTAATGATCATTCATAAATTATATCCCCTTAATCCAAAAACTAATACCTAGAATTTTGATCTAGGACCCTTCCCCATATACCATGAATATTTTATGTTACAATTAAGATGTTACACATGCCAATGAACACTTGAAAGTCCTTCTCAAGTTGAGAACCCTTTATTTTGTGCACATTAGAGACTTCAAAACCACTTTTCATGCATTTATTTGTAAAACATGACCTCAAACTTGGTAAACACACCTAATAAAATATATCACACAATTTAAAATGATCACATACTCATTATTATCTTTAAATCTGAATCACATACCTCATTTGGCCACCATCTTTCTCTTTGTTTGCTTAGACATTAACCTACAAACCACATTAGGCCTTAAAACTAACCTTATAACTTATTTACATGCACTCTCCACATCATATACATGTCATATAACCTATTAAAATTCTCATACACTTTAATACATCCTAAATATTATTTAAAAACACTTCATGACACCTTATTAGGTCAAACAGGGTTTAGAAATATTCTAGTTACAAACTTGGACTTAAGGTTTTACCCCTGTAGGCTCATCTTGAAACTCTCCTGAGTGTTCCAATGCCTCATATACATTATCAATAAACCTAATACATTTTCTTATGCCTTTATTCACTTATCTCACCAAGCCAACATGCTCAAACCTTCTCACTGGGATTTTACATGCCATGACTAGTGCCAAGACTAGGTTTTTCAAGTACTTCAAACTTGTCAATTGACCTTGAAACATTCCTTGATGTTTATACACCTTTATCACATGATTCACATGCTCCTAAAACAATTTCATACCTCTTAATGATGTTATCAAACAAGAACATTCTTCAATGACCTCATGAACACCTTTCTTAAGAACATTTGACATTTATGACAACATCAATCCCAAACCTTAGAAATAGGAATAATGCTCAACATGACTATCTACCAAACTACCAATTACCCTATAAAAGGTTGTTATGCCTTTGAAAAGGGCCTATGTGCTAATAAAGTACCCTAAAAATAATATAATTTTTAAAATTCATATCTAGAGAACTATAATTCAAAAATAAAGGAATTAAGTTCATAAAATCTATAATTTCATGATAAAATTATTTGGAGATGTTAAATACCTTGATAAGTATGCATAAAAATTAAGTGGAGTTTGGGCTATTTGCAAAGTAAATGAACATTTTTATTAGTTGAAACTTAAAAATTCATAACTTTTAAATTATAACACATAAAATAATTCCATAAATTTATTTGGAATCTTGAGAAGGCCCAATTTCCAATAAAATTTATTTATGTAAATTGAGGTAATTTTAAAATTGTGTAAAAACTATACAAATTCATCTAGCCTTTATTGAATTCACACAAATCAATGAATTTCAAAATTTTAGAAAAGAGAAAACTTTTATTTTTAGTCAACTATAAAAATACAAATAAATACATGTCTAACCAATATATACAATTTTGGTTTAAATAAAATAATCATTTCCATTGATTTTATGATCTAATAAACTTAATGGAAAGAGTATGCAAGTGATAAAGAAACATCACGCTATTGATAATGACTATTACAAATTTACTTCCAATATATACATATTTTTTATTGAATAATAAAAATAGCATGATTCTAAAATAACCACTATAATTTATTTATTAATTTATACAAAAGTGTAGAATAATTTGGTCTTCACATGAATTCCACATGTAACTGCAAGGCCAACCAAAGGAGGGTTCACCTCCCATGTTTTTTCCATCATTAGGAAACTACCCTAGGCACACCCAAACCTAAGACTCCTAGATATAGGCATCATTACATCATGGTTTAAGTTGTAAAATTTAATAAAAATAAGGTTTGGATAGTAAATAGGGCTTGATAAGGAACATTAACTTTGAAACACATCTAGAAGCCTACTATTACATCTACACAAAAGAGCTTCCATACACCAAAACTAGCATATAATGAAATAAAAACATGATATTAAACACCAATCATAACAAGAAAACACAACATGTTTACATCACCAAAAAGGCTCATTGAAGGAGAATAATGTGGGTATAACTCACCCTTGTCTTACCATCTTTTGGCCATGAGAGAGCATATGCATAGTTGATAATATGAAATACCATGCATGAAGGCATAGGAATTTTGGTTCTAATATTATCCACTACCAATTTATGCAATGTATAACCATGTATAATTTCATAATAACTCAATTTTATAGTATTCACTATCACTATGTAATTTATAACTATGTATAGGGACATAGGAACCTAGTTCCATAGTAGCCACTATCAATACATATGAGTACACAACAAGCACATAATTTCACACAAATTTTGGAATCATCTCTTTGCCATTTTAATTCAATAAAATTACATGAAAAAATATCTAATAATTATGAGGGATGTTATAACTCCAAGCCCAAATGGTCATTTAAAAACTTCATGGTAACCATTGACACAACCATGGAATACAATTACAAAAAGAGGGTAATCCAAATGGTCTTACACCTCTTACAAATTAAAATCAAAGGAAATATAAATATAATTTTAATATAAATTAAATTAAATAAAAAATTGCATGGAAGCCTACCTTAGTTCCTTCTTGGAATCCACTCAAGAAAACCACCTAAAACCTTTGGCAATGGTTATCCTCTGCATCCTCTAAGTTAATCCTCTTCTATCCCTTCCTCTCCTCCACTTCCAACTTTCCAAATTTTAAAGAGTGAAATTCCTCTAAAATAAGGCTTTCCTTCCTTATTTAGACTAACATTATTTCTCTATAATTGAATTTGAAGGTGACATGTGTTCCTTCTCATACCTTAGCTCATGGTCCAAAATTCTTCTCTCCATAACTCCACTTACAAGCCCATGTGGGTAAGCAATAAATTCCATACCTCATAAATTAACCCATTATCCCATGACATAAATGGCATATTTACTACTTTAAAATCCCCCTTTCAGTCCTAGAAAGATTCTCCAACCTTCTTATTGATTCAAGTATATAAAAAACAATACAAAATATCTAAATACCACTTTATGGCACTCTCTAAAATTGGACCTTCTAATTCATCTAAGTTTTGACTCAAAGGGGGCCACTTAAGTGGCTTAAGAAACACTTAATTAATAAAATAAAACTTAAAGATAATTCCTAAGGTTATGAAATAAAGGTGTCAATAGTATCCAAGGGATGAATAGTGTTATGAGGGTCAAGGAATCCTACACTTTTAGCTAGGTCCACAAATGATACAAGGAGTGGTTTAGATCATGGTGGGGTCAAGTAGACATGTCGTGACTCTAAAATGATGTGTTAATGATTTGTGTGGTCCTAGATCCTTCATTCTCCTCCTATGTCACCTATACAACATTGAACACATAAAATGTCCAACCCTAAATAGTTAAAACTACAAAATATAAATAATACATTGATCTCAATCCACACAACATGCACATGGCATATCCAAGGCATAAAATATCAATTGTAATAATCAAATATAAATTATCTAAACATATTTATAATCAAATACATACTTAATAACAATATCTCTATTGGTAAAGAATTGATATGCATCAATATGAAAAACCAAAATAGTGTAAGTAAAATAACATCACAATTAATATATATTTATCATCTTGTGAGATGGGAATTTTAATTAATAGAATATATATATATATATATATATATATATATAAATTATATCAAAATCACCTCAAATTACCAATCTACTTCAAAATTTGAAACCATTAGATCAAAATGCAATTAAATTAACATTTAAAACAACATTCTAATATAAATCCAAATATTCCCAATCGAGATTCATATAAAAAGACTAAACATTATACATGTTGGATTGCTTAAAAATAGACTCAAAAATTTAACATGATATTAGCTTGATCAAAAGACTTATATATAATGGATTTATGGATTAATAATATCTTGATGAAAGGAATAGTGGACTAGTTTAGCATGGATTTATTTCGCATTCAACTCCTTATCCCAAATGGAAGGATATGGTGGATTTAAATAGAGAGAAGGGAGTGAGATTTTATGGAATTTTGGAATTATCTAGAGAGATAAATATTTATAGAATTTTATAAGTTTTATATAATTATAGACTTTATTATAGGATCCTAATGGGGTTTAGTGGGGTTTTAGATAGGTTTATAGGAGAATTAGGTGGAGACTAGGTACTAGGTATGTAGCAGATCCTAGGGGATAGGTGGGTAGGTTTTAGGAATTCAAAATTATCAAGTGTAAAAGTGGGTATAGGAAGGTTTATTTAAGTAATGGGATATTAATAAGTGTGATAATAAAAGTATTAATATTTTTTGGTGTGTGAATAAGGTTAGTATAATGTAGAGGAGTGAAGAGGGGTTGTTAGACAAATGACTAAAAGAATGGGAGATTAATAATCAGATAAATTATATGAAATTAGTGGTGTTATTATTGACTAATAATAATATTAATGATGAAAAATAAAGTTATAAAATTTAGATGCATACATTTTTTCCCTCTTTGAAAAGGCATTGTGATTGAATGAAGTAGGAGTAGTGGTCTTTCAAAGAAGAAAGACAATCATGGATGAACATTATTAAATGATGTTAGTATACACATGATGATGATTCCCCATAAATTAGACATGTGGGGATGAAGGAGGTGGATGGCCACTCAAAAATAAGAAATAAGGGGTAGGATGGAGGAATTAACAAGGGGATGGGATGCAATATGGGGTATTGATGATGAAGATGAAATTAAAATTATCAATGGGATATAAATTTATTATTTCCCTAGAAAATACATATTTACAAGGATTTAAAATGATAGTGTCAAGGTTTTTGACACATCTTAAGGGGGAATCAACCATAACATGATGATGATAAAAAGCCACAAGCTTTAAATCTATCCTAGGCAAGGACACATACCAGGGAGAGATGAAAACCAAGATGATAAATTCCATGAGGTTTCAACATATCTCAAGTAAGTATGCATTCAAGGGAGAATTTTAGGCCAAGATAAAAGGATAAAATTATTGATTGTGATTTATGTATCTCAAAGCATTAGTCGAGTGAAGATAAAATAGAATGGATTGATGAAAATCAAGGGATGATGTAAGTTACCAAGGGGAAAAAAATAAATGACTAGAGATGGATGACCAAGCTATCTTTTAAAACTTAAAAAGTGGCTAAGTGTTGCCTACATAGTCTAAAAATACATCAAGATAATGTAGTTTAGACTTGATGATGGATGACAAGGTAGACTTGAAGAGGATGGTAATGATGAATGTTAGACATGTTAGTTGTGAGATATATGTTAGGTGTGTTGATTATTAGATTGATATTTGATTTATTATGTTGATGATTATAGATATGATAGATGATTTACTATAGGATATAGATGTGATGATAAAGGACTTGGAAGAATGATTTGGATATTATATTAGTTCACTTAGATGATCAAATTATAGGACTAGGATAAATGATTGGATATGGGATGTTAGACATAATGATAGGTGATAGAGGATATGAGAAATGATGAGTGTAATCCATTGTCAATCCATCATTCTTGTAATAGGTCTCATCATAGCCTAAGTAATTTGATGTAAATATAGAGCTAGGAATCATGATTCATGATAAAAGTATGATCAAGAGGACATTATGACAAAGTGAATGGTTATAAAAGGGAAAATTATTAAATCTACATAGGGTACCTAAAAGCATTATTATATATTTTTGGTCCCTATCATAGCATCCTTGGTCATTACACCCTTGATAAAAAAGACATGATGAAAAATTAATTAAAAGACTAATAAACATATATAAGAAAACAAGCATATGTAGATGTATACACGATAAAAGACATGAAAACAAGTCAAAAAATAAAGAGTATACAACACATGTGTATATAGATGTAATGCCATTAGATCTTATCTAATTATTCTAATGATATTTGATAGGATGATTGATCAGGTGATGATTTGGACTAAGTTGGTCATGATGATGTGACTTTGGATTAAGGTTATAGACTTGGTTGATAAAATGATAAGATGACTAAGACATAAGATAGGATGAATAGGGTATTGAATACTTAGGATAAGATGACAACATGATAAGATTGATAAGTTAGAAGACATGATGAGAAGGAGATTTAGGACATATGACAAGATGACTAGATGTTTTTTGGATTTTTATAGATTTTATGATTTTTAGGGTTTTTGGAATATTTCAATTTTTAGAAATTTTGAGAATATGTATGTGGATGAAATGTATTTTCCCCCAAGTTTTGAGGTATAATGTATATAATATATTATTTTACCATGATGCCAAAAATTGGTTTTCATCATGGTACTTTCCCAAGGTGCTAGAAGACTAGTTTTCACCATTAGATGAATGTTTTTTATCATCATCTCAATTTATTATAGGTAGGAAAGATGCAAGATGTAGACATTTTCTTGATCTTCAACCAACACCTTTTATGAATACATGTGATTCTAGGATATTTTTTTCATTGTTGGATGTATTGATGTCCTTATAACCTTTGTTTAATCTTGATTTAGCATCCTCCAGATGTCTTAACTAGGTGTCTTTGTAATCATTGTGGGAGACGATGTTGCCTAAGAAAGTGATGTGTGGTAGTAATGGAATTACATGATTTTTATAGTGAGATAGAGTATGTGGATGAGTGATATGATGATGAATGATGTAACTAGGAGGATATCAAAAATAGGGTTAAATAGTTACATACACCATTGGATATGGTGGAGGGGATATTTTTTATTGGTGTTGTATGCTAAGTGAGGTTAAGGGATATAAGACCTTCTAACTTTATTTCTCTTTGATCTAAATATTCAGAGGATTATTGGCCATATTTTTATTATTTTTAAGATATTTTTAAATTGATGATATTTGACTTGGAATTTGATTAACCCTTGGTGCCTAAGTTTGGGATTCACCAAAGTAATTTGATTTTTAACTTGATAGATGATGATATTTTAGACTTTGATGGTCCTCTAACACCTCAAGGATATTTTTACTATGGGATGATGCCTTTTGACTTGGCCAACTATGAGAACTATCATGATTTTTAATGATTATTTTTTTATCATGGTTGTCTTAACTATTTAAATTGATTATTTGATTATTATCTTGGATATTTTTAGATTTGACACATTATATTACATGTTGAGGGGAATCCAACAATGTATGTTCTTATTTATCCCATTTGGGGAGTGGGATGGATGGATTTATAATAGGATTTGGATGATTAGGGATGTGTGATGAAAGGGATGTATTAAAGGGATGATGGTAAATTTAGTCCTCACAAAATCTACCAAGAGACCCAACCGAAATATTAGAGAAAGTGTCCTCAAGAATCTCAAAAGTATCACTAAGAATCTTTGTAGAATCAGCATATCAAGTTGAGTCATATCTAATTTGATGATCTTTAACTGATAAAGCATTTAATAATTACATTATTATTTCATCATCCTAATATGGATCAATATTCATGCCTTATGACTAGTCAACATTCAAATTAGATATGTCCTCAAAGAGATAGGTGTCAGCATGGTTTTCATCATCTTAAAGGGATGATGATTCTAAAGTGGATTATGATTCATATGATGAGGTTGGATATGATCCTAACCATTTTGATGCTAACTCTAATAGGTATGTTCATGAGGTGATATTTCTAATAGATGATTTTTTTATAGTATCCATTAAGAGGGACTTTTCAATAGCATCAATATCTTCAAGTACCTTGTCTACCTTAGGTTTGTGAGTGTATGATTTAAGCTTAATGGATTGGTGAAAATGGGAAATTTGATATGAATAAGATATAGGGATGGTTCAATCAGGGATGGTTGTGGTATAGATATTATTGGGGTAATTACCTTGGTTGAAGAGGGAAGAAGCTTGATCATAATTAGGAATAAATTATTGTCATACCCTTTTTTTAATACTCTTAGATGTACATGTATTGAATTCAACCTTAATTTCAATGTCAGGATTATCAATTAAGTTCTGGACATGTTAGCAAAAATTATCCTAAAAATTAAACTTTTGCCTAATGGATCAGGCCACTCTCCTAGACCATTCAGTAACCTTCTATCCCCATGACTAGCCCCTTTCTAATCCTGACTTAATGATGTAGTGCAGTATTTTGGGAGGTCCTAATGTGGTGTGAGGATTTGAGTAGATTCTTTATGCAGTGGATGATCTAATGGTGTAAATATAATACAAACCTCATGACCCTACCACATGTCACTTTTTATATTTTGAAACACTTTAGGTAAGTTTTAAGGTGAATTTGGAGATTTTGAGGAAAAGGCCTAAAAATAGGTCTAGAACTTCAAGTGAAGGATCTAGTAGGTTTCCATGGTGTTTAAGCATTTAGGGGAATGAATGAGATTTTTAAAAAGTCTCATATATTATAATGAGTCAAAAATGAGATCTAATCACCTATTAAAATATCATGCCCAAAAGACCCCTAAAAGTGCATTAGATGACTTAAGGGTCCTCAAAATAGATGTTTCAAGTGAAAAAGTAGCTTTTTGAGGAAGTCAAATTGGTTTTGACTTCCTCCCACATCCTCATGTATTTTTTACCCATTTATACATGTTTAAGTCCATTTGAAGTCATTTGGAGTGGAGGAAAGGAGTTTGGGAATAAAAATATGCATTTTTTAGCCTTTTAGAGCTTTGGTAGAATAGGTTTTTGAAGGTTTTGCTTGATGCATGGGATTATTTGTCATATTAAATCATCCATGGTTTCCATAATATCCCATCATATGCCTCTAAAATCATATTCAAGCATAATAACTAAAAAAGGTAAGGAAAACGTATTAGTTATAAACTAGGCATGAAACATGTTTTCTACCATTAATGAAGGTCTAGGAATTTTAGAAGGTTTAAAAAGGAATACAGGGTCATTTATAGTATAAAAATTTGCCAAAGTTTTGGATTTTATAGGTAGGATTATGATTGTTCATGCTAAGGAAAAACTATTTTGGGAAGCTTTGGATAGCTCTAGAAGAGCCTCAGGTTTATACTTGGTACGATCGAGAGAGAGAGAGAGAGACAGAGAGAGACAGACAGAGAGAGAGAGAGAGAGAGAGAGAGAGAGAGAGAGAGAGATTTATGGAAGAATATTTTAAGAAGTGATATGGAAAATAATCACCTTATACTTTATGTCATTAGTGTTTTTTTCATTTCCCCATATGTATTAACAATTGCTAATAGTTCAAGGGTGTCTAGATGGCCTACTCATCCAAACAAGGTCCATGTTTTCTTTCGTTGCTTCACTTCAAAATTAAACAATAAATAATGGTTTTGTGGAGTTATTATAGGTTAAAATATGACATGTTAAATTTTTTTCATCAGATAATTACTCCCATGATGTAATTATGGAATAAAACATGTTTTCCTTCTTATCCTTATGAATGACCTATTTGATCAATTTTAGAGCAGAACCTAGGTTACAGGACTAATGATTCTCCTCCTCTTTATTCCACATTAACTCACTCAAGTGATATTTGATCATGAATATTTATTGGTTCATCAAGGCCTTGATGTTTCAAATGAGGATTGGTATTTCCTGAGTAATCTCCATCCACAGCCATGGTTTAACAAGGAAAAGAATTACTCCCTTTGGAGGTTTTGGTTTAATTATCTCTTCTTACTAAATAAAACCATACATAAAACTAGTAAAGGAATTATTTTTCACCTATATTATAATGATATATTTCATAATTGGTGACCTTCATAGGGTCTAAACTTAGTCATGATTGCATTTGATGTTTAAATATATCCTACATCCCACTATGAAAGTATGTACCTACAGGCCTACTTTAGAAAAGTATAACGACAGATGTACTTTAGCATAATCATCTATACATTCTTGGAAATAAGTTGTAAATATATCTATCAAGGTTATTTCAGTTTTAAGATAATGCTACAATGGGATCAAACTGATAGGAACTCATCAAGACCATATTGAGAAGGGTGTCAATACCTAAAGTATAGTCATACACCATGAATGCACACTCTCTAGAGAATACCATATTGGACTTGTGATTTTGAAACTTATTTCAAGTCCTTAAAATTTAGTGAGTATTTAATTAACATCTTAAGAGAGTTAAATACTAACCACAAGGCCATCTTCCATGCATATAGCTCATATCCATAGTCACTACCTACATATAGAATTGCACCTATAGGTGGCCCTTCAGAGATTTAAAAATGTTGTTAAAAAGGAGTCTAAACATGTTTTGAGAACCTACTTGAGGTTTTTGGATGTTGAAGGTACTTTTTCAACCATGTTTGGGACATCGGATTAGAAATAAGTTTTGAGAGACACTTCAAGATAAGAATTCTGAGTTTTAGGGATAGTTTTCCTAAAATCTCTAAAATAGAGCCTTCACCACTTTTGTTGATGTCATATGAGGATAAATTATGATTATTAGATTATTATAGAAGCACCCATGTTGTAGCCTTTACATAGGGGAAGAGCCTTGAAAAAGTAAGTGGGTGTGTGATTAGAAGAAGGTAGTTTTTAGAGGCCTCAAAGTCATGAAATTATTCACTATATTTCCTCAATATTATCTATAGGGTTTGAGCTTCAAACTGACCTCTACACCTAAATTTAAAATATGGATCATATATTCATATTAAGTGGTCTTGTTGAGCTAAAATATAATAAAGGTCATTGAGAAGGAGTTGAGATGAAAGGTATGGACTTATATCATGCACCTATAGGTGCCTTTCCATCAAAATATCCACCTATAGCCTGACTATAGGTATTCACTAGCTACGACACATACCTTGGAGAATTACTAATCCTAAAAACATAGATTTTCCATTGGGAATTGATTCCAAATAACTATGAAAGAATAAAATTATATGAAACATTTATTTCAAAATGGATACACACCCATAGAACCCCTATTATTCCATAAAATATCAACTATAGTTGACTATAGTTGACAATTAGCAAGAGTGTGGTCTAGTGGGTGTTGACACAACATGAGAATGTTATGAATGGAGAAAAATGGGTGTGGGATGGTATTTTTCATATATAAGAGTAAGATATTTAATGAAAACAAATATAATTGATTGGTTTTCCATCCAAATGTAACCTATAGCCACCAAGGTTATAGTCAAAGCATAGTCACATTTTCAAAGTTGGTAAGTGGTATGAGAGGTAGAGCTAAAAATAAGTTCCATGTTTCAAGCATATAACAAGGAAATATGGAGAATATATATGATTAAAAAGAGTATAATTAAGATGATTAGGATATATATATTTTCAAATTCATCCTTTGAGGGTCCACCTATAGCTAGATAAGGGCTACCTATAGTCAAGAAAGGAAGCAGTGCTTTAGAGGAGTTTCTTATAGAGGATACATTTCAAACAAAGTTTTAATTTATTCAAGAAAACATAATACATAGGTATCTTTTAATTACAAATCTTCATTGGAGTGTTTGGTTTTTAAGTTGAATTTCATGAAGTATAATGGTGATGTTTGTGTTCAAGAGAGTGGTTCATGTTGATAACATGTTGAAGTGACTTCTAAATCATGGAATGGGGATAAGAAACACTAATACAAACCTATAAAATAATTAGTGAGAGAATTATATGTGGATGAAGATAATAATGAGTTGGATTAGTAAAAAAAATCCTCACATTTATTCCTATACCCTATTTTGACATAGGAAATTTATGAGAAACAAGTGTGTGAACTTGAGGAGAAGCTCTAATAGGTTAGATAGGGGGTCCTTGAGCATTGGTATGGTGTTATAATAGTTTAATAGACCTATGTAAGTTACTAAGACCTAGTGAAGTTCCATATAAACAAATACATTTAAATTTGTAACCTTCACTACCTTGCGCAATCCCCCTTCTATGCATATTTGACTAAGTTTTTGGTGTTTGAAACATGAAATGAGTGGAATAAAGGCTCTAACCTTATGGAATAAAGGCTCTAAGGTTTATAAATAAGCTTTCACATCTAATATAAGATAATTTATCAAGAAAAAATGATGTAATAGGCTCATTATTAATATGGAGAGGGTCTACAAATCATGTTGTCCAAGTCAAAGTCGCCTCAAGATCTCCATCTACAACCTTGTCATACACGGGCTCCTTTTCAAGTTGACATTGATAGTGTGAGGGTGGTATACAAGGATTTATTATTCAAGAAAGTTTATTAAGAGAGGAAGGGGTTTAATAATAATCATGAATCATATATTAAAATATTAATAACATGTTATAATCTGCCCAACTCATCATTACCATTACCTACATCATTGAGTATACAGGCATCCATGGATTTTCCTTGAAAAGCTTAAGTCATACATGAGTTGCATGAGGGTGAGGGTTGAGAAATGAAGGGTAAAATAATTAAAGTATAATTTTAATGAGAATATAAATCACATTCACTTTTTTTCTAGGTAAAACCAAGGCAAATGGGAGGAAAACTCAATTATGAAATTTGACCAAGCAGGCACATGTCACTAGCTTTTGGTAAAATGGGCCTACAGGTCAAAATATGCATGATCTAATCAATAAATTTGGTGTAGAGGATAATTATGAAATAATATACCTATTAAACATAATTTTTTATGTTTTTTGACAATATGAAATATTAACTATTTTAATACAGTCAACCCTATGTCTAATCAATGTCAATATTGGAGCCTACCTTAGAGAAATTCATCATTTTAGGGAATCTACAAGTCAAGTCAAAAAATGAAATTTGGTAGAAATTATCTCCATGACCCAAAAAATAATAAAATTCCATCATAAATTTCCTATCATGAGTGAAAGTACTCATTTTTCTTACACAATCCTATTGGAGTCAAGAAGGCAGTCATTAGAGGTGAGTTGAATTTTTGTCTATTTTTGGTGCTAAGAAGGAGTTTAGGACTTGGAGAGGTTTGAAAAAAGTATAATATGATGTTTTAAACCTAAATTGTCCTATATAAGTGATAAAATATATGGGTTTCAAGTAAAGTTTTGAAGAAAGACAAGTTTAGGCATAGAGGAAGCATGTAGGCAGCTCAAGGTAAATTTTGGTTAAAATGGTCTACAAGACAAAGTAAAAATCCAAAATACTTGAAACTTTGTAGGATTTGTCCTCATAACCTAATATACCTATAAATAATATTTTTAGGTTCAAATTATAAGTTTAATTTCCCATTTTTATATACAATCCCCTCCATGTTTCATAATGGTCACTATTGGTACAAGCATAATTTTTAGAGTTTTAAGGAATGGTTAAGGGTTCCAAGTTTAGGGAAGTATTTTAAAATAATTTTAAGATTTTTTTAATCCCCTTAAATTCCTTTAAAAAAATTTCACAATCCAAACTTCATGCAAGCCCCACAAGTAAGCTCAAAACCCCATAAGTAGTCTCAAAGGTATAAAGAGCAAAGTCAATTTTGATCATTTGAAAAGGGTTATGATATTTTTCAGGTGAAATTAATATGTTTTAAAGAAAATAATATTAGTGAAAGGTAAAATTGGTCCTTTAAAAAATTTGAGCTTTTAGGCTTAAGACACCCAGTTTTAACCCTTCTTCGGATGCTCATATCTTTCATACCATGAAGAGTTGGTCCAAGTTATTATAGTATGTTTTTATTACCCTTATTTAATTAAAATTAATTATGGATTGATTTTGTTTAAGTTCCTAAATTTTATTAACAATAACTAAGAGTGTAGTCATATTTAAAATACTTGCAAACCCTGTAGGTAATTATCTTTACATTTGTATCTTTTCATAACTTCCACATGGGAACCCAATATTTTCAAGGATGTTGAATGCATATATGGAATATATATTAATGGAAATAAGTTTTTGAATAGGGTTAAAAAATGTATGAACAATCATTTTGAAGGTGAGCTTGTTTGGGCTTACAAAGGAGCTTTTTAACCAGTTTTAGGTTTTTAGACTCATAGGTCCATAAAATGGAATATAATAACTTTGAAACCACCAATAATGTGTATATTAATCCTTCCATATGTTTAAAAACCTATTTTGAAAATAATTTGGAACATTTAGGTGCCTAGGAAGCCCAAAATGTCTTTAAAATGCTCACTTTTCTAGGTCTTCAAAGAGATAAATGGTCTAAAGACATGGAAGATACCTAATGTGACCTAAATCATATTTATATGGAATTTTTAGATCTTCAAAATTGTTTATATGGTGCCTTGCTAAGCTAAAGGTTATAAAAACTAGTTTTTTAACATTTTGTACATTGTTGTAGGTTTAATTATGGTTTACACCATTGTTACAGGTATTCAAGGTTATCTAAATATTCATTTTCATCCTCATATACATGATATAGATGTTTTAATGTCTTATATAGGTCCATAATTGGTCTTCAGGTTGCCAAATGGCCTTGGGAGTAGGTTTTAGGGTAGTTGGTTGAGGGTGGCTCAAGCTTGTGACCTCCATTACTGGGGTCTATGAGAGTTTGAAGTTTCATGGAGTTTATTAAAGCTTGGAGGATCAAATTATTGTTGAAATAGAATATATCCTAAAAAATCAAACATAAAAGATAACCTCCATGGTCAGTTAAGCACAAAATGCTAAGTCAAGTAACTTTTGCCTAAGCATCTTCTATAAGTGCAAGTGGAAGGGGTGTAGAAGTCCAAGAAAAGAATTTTTGAGGTTTGGGAGAGAAATTGGATAATTTAATGAGTTTTAAAAGTATTTGGAGAATTTTTCATTTTGAGTGGATCATGACACCATCATCCTTAAAAAAATTTGTCTTCTAATGTGTTTTTAAGCAAATGAGAGGGCTTGAAGGCTATTTTGACTAATTAGGGTTATTTTGTTGAGGAATTATTATTTATAATTTATCTAAATGTATTTTAGACTCTATGGAAGGTGATTGTGTCTCATTGAATTTTATTTGCTTGCTTCTTCTCTTTATCTTCCCCTTTCTCCTATATCTCCCATGTTTCCCCCATTTTTGTAAGATATTCTCATTTGACAAGGTAAAACCTTATTAAAATTTGTAATAAATACCTTTTTAAGAACTAAATATCATCTTTCACCTATCTCTTGCCTCTAAATTATGTTTAGCAAGCTTGTGTATGATGGCCATGTGAAGAAGTGTTCTTCCATGTCCATTGTCCTTCTTTTTTGCCTTCTTTTTAGGTGTTTTCAAGTTAGTTTCAAGTCTAAAATTGAGATATTTCCACAATAAATGTATTCTTTTTGTGATTTTTGGAACTCCTCTTTTCTTTATGTATTGTTTAGTGAGCCTACTTTAATAAATACTTATGTAGATTAACTAGTTTGTGAGGTTGTGTGAATAAAAATTGGCTTATGTTGAGTTAGTGTTTATTTAAAGTTTATGTGAGTGTCAATTAATCTATTGAATCACCCTTTTAGAGTTATTAGTCATCATATACCCCCTTTCTACCCCTTTTATAATTATAAGTATTAGTTTAGGTGATCTACCAAGAGGAAGTCGACCTTATCCAGAGGTTCAACCTCACTATAGGATACCCATAGCCTAAGGTTGCACCAATATTGTAGCTAGAAATGAGATAGCCTAAAATTTCTCCCAAAAGGGTGAAATTCCATGCTAAAATAGTTTATGTCACATCTAGTGAGACTCACATTGTTCACTAAGTAAATATTTTTGGTTTTCTCTTCATCTAATTAGCCTTTGGAGGCATGTGTTCAAACACCAATGGCAACTCCAAGTATTTATCAGTTATTATAAGCATCCAAGTTCCTAATAATTTTTATTTGGTATGTATTATAATTAATTTGATCAAAATTCATGTTATTTTCTCCCTTATCCTTCATATCAGATTAGTAATGTATATGGCTTTAACCCAAGTGGCTCTCATGCTTCACTGTATCAGCTTTGTTAGAGTTTGTCTCTCTTTAATCAATCAAAAAAGAGTATTAGAGATATAAGACTTTATTTTGAAAAATAATTTAGAGATAGTGATAGGGTGGAAAAGTGTTATAAGTAACAAGAAAATCTTGAACACCAATATTTTATTCAAGAGCAAGAGTTGAGGTTTCAAGAAGAGTGTTTGGTTAGGCAAAACTAAGCCAGGAAAGAAAATGACTATTAGTTGTTCCTAAGAATGATATCAGCCAATCCTTGACCCCAATTTCCCTCTCTTACACCATTTTTATTCTCAAAACTAGCCCCCTATTCAACCTTGTCAAATCTCATCTTTATCAAGAGTCGATAAAATAATTCTAGACCATGAGAGATTGATCATGAAGTTAAATACAAAGGTAGCCCTTGGCCAAAGAGTTCCTAATCTAGCATGAATAGAACAAGGGACTTATTTCAAGATTTTTGGAGTGTGTGGGAAATCATTTTAGAGGGAAATTATCCAAACTTTGAGAATAACTATTCAAATTAATAAATACTCTTGATAGAGGATATATTGAATCATTGGGAGGTTGAGTATTTTAAACCCAAACAAATTAATTTTCCCTTTCCTACCCCTACACCCATTCCCACTCAAGATTTGAAACCATCTCAACTTTGACACCCCCTACACCTTGGAACTTGACTATATAATTCCCTCTCTTGTGAAACCACCCTCTCCTATACCCATTCAAGAAGAAGAGAATGTGGTTGTACCTTATACATTCCCCTCATGGAAATTAGTTAAGGAGAACATTGAGGAAAAAGAGGAGGCGCTAGTTGAGGAAGTCCAAGAAGTAATATTAGGGGAGGAGTTATTTTCTCAAAAATTGAATCAAGAACCCATAGTTTAATTCAATAATATTGCTCTAAAATATTTTAAAGACTCTATCTCCTTTCCCTAAGAACCACCTAAAAAAGCCTTTAAAGTCCCTAGTTGGAAGGATACTCTCCTAATTTGCAAACAAGGTAAACTTTTTAAACCTCCCACCATCTCTCTATTAAATAAAGTATCTATTATACAAGTCCATGGTGAAGAGGAAAGTCTTGATGAGTTGGAAATGATAGAGCCAAAAATAAGCCCTCAGGATGCTACTATGAATGAAGAAATAGAAGACCAAAATGAGTTTGTAGAGGTTGACCAATCATAAGATGTAAAGTCAATTAAAGGTAGTATCAATGCCTTCATACTTGAATAGATGTGTATTTAGGTACAGTTGAGAGTAAAAGATATTTTGATTTATTTCAAGAGATTCTATTTGGTATGGTTAAATATAAAGATGAGGAAGGTGTAGAAATTGATATGATTATAGTAGTTAATTAGTTAGTTAATCATTTTAAAGAGGTCATAAATGAGAAAGATAAAGAGATAGAGGATCAATTATTAAAACATCTTGGTGAGATTAAGGAGATTTATGTAGTAGACTGTCAACTATATGTCTTTAATAATGCTTCAAATGTGCAATAAATGGTTGAATAAGGTAACTATGAAGACTTGTTTGAAGTGTTGGAAGAAAGATATATGTTATCATCAGTTGATTAGGAGTTGACTAAGGTAATTTGATGTAGTATTGGTGACCCAATAAATGAGATATAAGTGGTGTATGGATAAGTGGAAACTCTTCAAGAGGCTACTAAGAGTCAAATATGCCACTTCCATTAGCCATGGGTGAATAAGGTTACAATAGCTGATCAATCATGAAATGAAGTGTCATTTGAAGGTAGTACTAATGTTTTCAGGTTTTAAGAAGACTTGGACCAATATTTCTACATTGGAGACATGTTTTTCCATTTCTATCCACTTGAAATCATGTTAATAAGATTTAAAATCAAACAACCCAATGTAAGATTAGCACCAAGTAAATTGACATCGAAGCATGCTCTCTCACACCATGACCCATGTCAAGAAGGAGGTGATCTAAAATATTTTCCATTTGATCTAGGTGGAAGGTATTGATGATTTTTTAGCCTTTTATATATTATATTATATGTGGCCTTTCTCCTTTTGTTTTGTTTTTCCCTTCTTCCAAATCCCTTATGCACATCCTTTTTAGTTATGTGTTTTCCTTCCCTAAGTGCTTTTGTAATAGTGTTGGTTTTATTTCTTGTTGTCCTTGTTTCTTCAAGAGGAGGTTTTCAAAAATGTATGGCCTTGTATCATTTTCATATCAATTTGGAAAAAAGTCTTGGGACCCATATGCCCAATAGATCAAACAAAGTAACTAATCTATTGCATAACAGGTATGCAATCCCATGAGGTCACCAGATATGTTGGATAAAACTAGCCTGCATATGAAACTTTTTCCTAGTGTATCAATCCACTCTCCTAGACCATTTGGTAACCTTATATCCCCATGACTAGCCCCTCTCTGATCCTAACTTGATGATGTAGTACAATATTCTAGGAGGTCCTGATGTGGTGTGATAAGTTGAGTAGAGTCCTTGTGTAGTGGATTAACTAATGGTGGAAATAAAATGCAAACCTCATGACCCTACCACATGTCACTTTCAAGATTTTGAAACACCTTAAGCAATTTTTAAGGTGAATTTAGAGATTTTGAGGAAAATGCCTAGAAACAAGTCTAGAACTACAAGTGAAGGATCCAATAGGTTTTCATGGTGTTCAAGAATTCAGGGGAATGAATTAGGTTTTCACAAAGTCTCATATATTCTAATGAGTCAAAAATGAGTTCTAGAGAAGCTATTATTCCCAAAAGACCACCAAAAGTGCATTAGATGACTAAAGGGTCCTCAAAATAGAAATTTCAAGTGAAAAAGTTACTTTTTGAGGAATTAAAATTGGTTTTGACTTCCTCCCACATCATTATGTATTTTATTACCCTTTTATACATGTTCAAGACCGTTTTAAGTCATTTGTAGTGGAATAAAGGAGTTTGGGAGCAAAAAGATGCATTTTGGAGCCTTTTAGATCTTTGGTAGAACAGATTTTTGCAAGTTTTGCTTGATGCAGGGGATCATATGTAATATTAATTAATCCATGGTGTCTATAATATCCCCTCATATTCCTTTAAAATTATATTCAAGTAGAATAACTAGCAGAGGTAAGGAAAACTTACTACCTACAAACTAGGCATGAAACAAGTTTTTTGCCATTAATGGAGGTCTAGGAATTTTATAAATTTTCCATAAGGAATGAATGGAAATTTATAGAACAAAAAATATTTCCAAAGTTTTGGATTTCATAGTCATTATTTTGGTTCTTCATGCTAAGGAAGAACCATTTTGGGTAGTTTTGGATAACTCTCAGAGAGCCTCAGGTTTTCACTCAATACAATCAGGAGAGAGAGAGTTGGGAAGAATATTTTGGTAAGTTATATTGACCCTAATGTACTTCCAATTTTTGGTATTTTTTTTCTAGTTAATCTTCCCATACTTATGAAAAAGTGCTAATAGTTCAGGGGTGTCTAGATGGCCTACTCTTCCAAATAGGGTCTAGGTTTTCTTTTGTTGCTTCACTTCAAAATTCAATGAGAAATAATGGTTTTGGGGGAGTCATTACAAGGTAAAATAGGACCTATTAAATTTTTTTCATCATATAATTCATCTTAGGAAGGTAATTATGGCATTAAAAAAATTTCCTTATTTTCCTTATGAATGGCCTATTTGATCAATTTTAGAGCAGAACCTGGGTTAGAGGGATAATGATTTTCCTCCTTTTTATTCCAAATTAACTCACTAAAGTGATTTTTTCTCATCAATCCTAATCATTTCATCAATTCCTTGATGGTTAAAATGATTAATAGTATATCCTAATAAATTTAAATCTAAATCCATGGTTTAACAAGGAAATGAATTACTCCTTGTGGGGGTTTTGGGTTAATTGTCTCTTGTTACTAAATGAAACCATATAGAAAAATAATAAAGTAATTG
Organism: Torreya grandis; assembly: GCA_037957365.1. Classification (NCBI taxonomy): domain Eukaryota; kingdom Viridiplantae; phylum Streptophyta; class Pinopsida; order Cupressales; family Taxaceae; genus Torreya; species Torreya grandis. Next base: position 73,351 of record JARHVA010003956.1, read on the forward strand.
GCTTTCACTTATAATAAAATGATCTAGTTGAAAATTAGTGGCCTTATTAGGGTTTAAACTCATTCATGATTTCATTTGATGTTTAAAGGTAACCTATAACCCACTATGAAATCATGTACATACAAGCCTACTTTGGCAAAGTATACCTACAACTTTACTTGAGCACAATCATGTATGCATTCTTGGAAAGAAGTTTTGAATATAGTTATCAAGGGTATTTCATGCTTAAGAGAATGTTATAATGGGATAAAACTGATAGGAACTCATCAAGACCATATTAAGAAGGGTTTTAACACCTAAAGTATAGTCATACACCATGAATACACACTCTCAAGAGAATACCACATTAGAATGGAGTTGTTGAAAATTTTTTCAAGTCCTTAAAAGGTTGTGAGGATTCATTTAACATCCTAAGAGAGTCCAAGATGGACCACAAGGCCATCTTATATGAATATAACTCATATCCATAGTCATTGCCTACATATAAAATTATACCTACAAATGGCCCTTCATAGATTTGAAAATGTTTTTCAAAAGGTGTGTGAGCATATTTTGAGAACCTGCTTGAGGTTTATAGATTTTGAAGGTACTTTGGCAACCATGTTTGGGACATTGGAATAGAAAGTAGTCTTGAGAGATACTTCAAGACAAGAATTTTGAGTTTTAAGGATAATTTTCCAAAAATCTCTAAAATAGAGCCTTTACCAATTTTGTTGATGCCATATGAGGAGCAAACATGATGATTAGATGATTATAGAAGCACCCATGTTGTCTCCATCACATATGAGAAGAGCCTTTAAAAATTAATTGGGTATGTGACTATAATAATTTAGTTTTTGGAGGCCTCAAAGTCATAAAATTATTCACTACATTTTTTTAGTATTGTCTACAGGGTTTGAGCTTCAAACTAACCTCTACACCTAGATTTGTAATATGGATGCATATATTCATATTAAGTGGTATTTTTGAGATAAGAGAGAAAAAAATTATTCAATAAATGTCTGAGATGTAAGGTATGGACTTATATTATGCACCTATAGGTGCCTTACCATCAAAATATCCACCTATAGCCTGACTTTAGGTACTCACTAGCCATGGCACATACCTTGGAGAAATACTAATATTTAAAAAAAAAATTTACATTGGGAATTGATTATAAATAACTTAAAATGAATCCAAAAATATGAAACACTAATTTCAAGATGGATACACACCTATAGAACTCATGTTATTCCATAAAAGGTCAACTACATTTAACTATGAGCAAGAGTGTGGTGTAGTGGATGTTGACATAGCATGAGAATGTTATAAATGGATGTGGGATGGAATTTTTCATATATAGGAGTGAGATATTAAATGAAAACCAATAAAAGGGATTAGTTTTCCATCCAAATGTAATCTACATCCATCAAGGTTACAATCAAAGCACAATCATGTATTCAAAGTTGGCAAGTGGTATAAGAGGAAGAGTTATAAATAAGTTCCATGTTTTAAGAATAAAACAAGGAAGGATGGATAATATATAGGATTAGATATATGATACGGAGGATGCTTAAGATATAGATACTATCAAATTCATCCTTTGAAGGTCCACCTATAACTAGCTAAGCGCTACCTATAGTCAAGAAAGGAAGCAATAATTTAGAGGAGTTTCTTATTGAGGAGACTTTTCAAACAAGGTTTTAAATTATTAAATAAAACATAATACATAGGCATCTTCTAATTATAAAGGTTTTTTGGAGTGTTTGGTTTTCAAGTTGAAGTTCATAACGTATAATGATGAGGTTTGTGTTCAAGAGAGTGGTTCATGTTGAAGTGACTTCTAAATCATGGAATGGGGATAATAAACACTAATACATACCTAAAAATAATGAGTGAGATATTTTTATGTGGAGGAAGCTAATAATGAGTTGTATTAGTCAAACAAATCCTCACATTTTTTCCTATACCCTATTTTATTATACACAGTCTATGAGAAAAAAGTATGTGAACTTGAGGAGAACCTATAATAGGTTATAAATGGGGTCCTTGAGAATTGGTATGGTGTTATAATAGTTTAAAATACCTATTTAAGGTCTTAAACCTTGGCGAATTTTCCTAGAAACAAATACATTGAAATTTGGAACCTTCACTGCCTTGCACAGTCCCCCTTTTATGCATAGTTGGCTGAGTTTTTTGTGTTTGAAGCATGAAATGAGAGGAATAAAGGATATAACCTATTCTAATAGGTGTAAGACATTGAAATAAAATTTTATAAGGTCATTTTGTCCTTTTAATATTTTCAAAACTTAAGGAAATGATTTTTTAAGGCTCTCAACTTGTACATATGGTGTCTAGGGTTTCAAAAGCAAAAACCCTATAATTTTTGTTTCAACCATAAAAAATTAGTGAAAATTCATAATTTTTCATGTTTATATGTAAGGAGAGTGAATCAAGTGTTTTTTTCTTGGTATGAGGTCATATAGTATAGTTTCTAGACATGTTAGTGTGCTTAAGGGCTAATTAGGCCTAATGAGAGAGGGGTTACAAAGGAAGTGTACCCTTGGTGTGGAGTTAGGGCATGGAAATTAACATAGAGGTAAAAATAAACATGTGGTACCTAAAATTAATTTCAAAATCTCATGATTCATTTTAATTTTTCTATATAATGTAAAAAAAAAAAAGGTTATAAGCCTTAAGAGACCTTTGTGAGCCTTGTGTGTGGAATGGAAGGGTGAAGTGTGTTTGGGAACATATATGGGGTTGGAGAAGATGTGAATTGACATTATAAGGTAATATATAATATAATAATGATCCCTTAGGAGAGATATCATCATTTGGTACCTGAGACCTATAGAGGATTGCCTAATACTGAGCTAGAAGGTGAGAGCTTGTGGAAAAGTTGAATGAGATCTAAGATGCTTCATAAAAGAGTTTGAAAATATTTTAAACCTTCATGGGGCTTGTAGAGTTGGATGAAACCATGTAAATCATGAATGAAGCACTATAATAATAGGCAAAGTTAAGAAACCAACTTGCATTTTGAAGGGTTAAGTTCCCTAAAATACCAAAATAGATGCCCTAGCCCTTTTTGATGATGTCAAATAGTAATGTTGTAGGGAGTCTTGAGGAATACAAGTGTATCCATCTTGTAACCCTACCCTAGGGGAATATCCTTATAAAATGGAATGGATGTGTGACCAAAATAAAGTGATGTTTGAAGGCCTCAAAGTCATGAAATTGTTCACTACTTTTCTTTAGTGCTTCTACAAGTTTTTTGAGTTTCAAAATAGCTTTACATCCAAAGTTGTAGTTCAAAGGCATACATTTATGTTCAAGTGGTCCTATAGGGGTAGATATGATGTTAGTGTTCTAAATATAATCAATAAAGTTTGAAATGTATGGTTTCTACCCCATCAACACCTACATGCACCTTTTTCATACTAAGAAACATAGAACACACAGTCAACACCCATATTCAGTCAAGAGCAAGGTGTATGTGGAAGTTTTTGGTAAGGTTGGAGTGGTAAATAAGTTGGGAGAACCTTCACCATGGTTATAATAGCCTTAAAATACTCTTACCACATGGAAAACCAATAAATTAATTTTTTTTCCATCTCAAAGTCACATACAGTGCCCAAAGAGGATGCACCTATAGCCAACTAAGGTTCACCTACAGTCAAAATGGGAGATAGTGTTTTAGGAAAGTTGTTTCATAATGTGGAATCTAAAAGATATCTTGAGTTGTTAGGAAATAATCAAGGGTTAAACTATTTGATATTATATATTTTGGAAAACTTCCTAAGGCATTATAAACCTTATCATAATCTATACAAAGACAAACCATCACACAACAGTCAAGGTTATTATCAATCAACTATCTTAAAGGTGATTTATTGGATTAGTTAAATTCATGATCAGTATGGAGTTGATAGAACTTGGAGGGAGACTAAATAAAAATATATCCTAATTCAAATAAGTCCTAAAAACCATGAAAATAGTGACCTATAACCACCTTAGATATATTATTGTATCCAAGTGACAAACCATGCCCTTAAGGAGACCTAAAGGGTTTAGGACATCTCCAAAGAGATCATTGTGATTGTCCTACTATAATCTGAAAAAGTATACCATCTTCATACCTTTATAATCTTGGTGGTCAAATGCTCTCCAAGCCCTAAAGGACTCTATTCTTAGTTTGTACATGGGATAATAAATAATTAGTACAATCATATTGCAAATATGGAGAAAGATAAGAGGTGGAGTTATTGAGGGTTTCATACTTAATAAAAGTTTTCATGATAATAATGATGATATATTTACCTAACTATCATGAAAGAGGGACTCTCAAGGGCATAAACATAGTCAATTTGACTTCAAAGTTGCACTTACAGCCCTCTAATGGAGCTCAATCTTATTTCCAAAAGGGAGTGATGAGGAGGTTTTCATGGAAACAAAGGAGAGTTTCAAGATGATATAAAGGTTTTATATTAATTACAAGCTTAGTAACAAGTATAAGTAGAAATTTTGTTTCAAACACACATGATACATAGTTAAAACATGCACTTATAGCCCTAGGGACTACCTACAGGCCTAATGGAGATAGAGCCTATAGTGCATAAGGTCATAGTAATAAGGGGTATGTTCAGGTTTCAAAGAGGTATTCATAACTATTAAATGGACTTGAATATCTCAATATAAACATAATAAAAACCTAAAGTGGCTCAAAAGGATCTAATGGAGACCTACAGCCACATGAGGCTAAAGGTTTATCTATAAACTAGTATGTTAGTTAAAGGACTAATGGTTTATATACAAGTTTTCACATCTAATATAAGAGAATGTATCAAGAAAACATGATTGAATATTCTCATTATATAGAGAGAGAGGTTAAAAAAATCATGTTTTCAAAATCAAAGTCACCTCATGATCTTCATCTATAGCCTTTTCATACATGGGCTCCTTTTCAAGTTGGCATTGATAGTGTGAGGGTGGACTACAAGGCTTTCATGTTAAATTAAGTGTAATAATAGATTAAGGGGTTTTATTATCATCATTTATCATATTTTAAACTCTTAATAACATGTTATAATCATCAAAACTCATCATTACCATCACCTACATCGCTGAGCACACAAGTATCCATAGATTTTCCTTGAGAAGCTTAAGTCATACATGAGTTGCATGAGGGTGAGGGTTGAGAAGTGAAGATTAAATAATGAAAGGATAATTTTCATGAATAATTAAAATCACATTCACATTTTTTCTATCTCAAACCAAGGCAAAATGGAGGAAAAATCAGTTGTGAAATTTGACCAAGCAGGCATATGTCACTAGCTTTTGACAAAATGGGCCTACAAGCCAAAATATGCATGATCTAATCATGAAATTTTGTGGAAAGGATAATTATGACATACTATACCTATTAAAAATATTATTTGGGATTTTTTATAATGGTAACTATTCACTATTTTAGTAAATTCAGCTTTGTGTCTAATCATGGTTAATATTGGAGCTTGCTTTGGAGAAATTGGTCATTTTAGGGCATCTACAGGTCAATTCAAAGCACAAAATTTTGTAAAAATGGTGTCCATGATGTAAAAAATAATAAAATTCCATCATAAATGTCATATAAATATTTAAATTAATTTATATTCTTACACATTCCTCTTATAATCAAGAAGGTAGCCATTGGAGGCCAGTTGAAGTTTTGTTAGTTTTGGGTGCTAAAAAGGAGGTTAGGCCTTAGAAAGGTATTAAAAATGTATATTATGATTTTTTTAACCTAAATTTTCCAATATAATGTATCACATTCATGGTTTTCAATTAAAGGTTTGACTAAAGACAAGTTTAGGCATGGAGGAAGCATGTAAGCAACTCAAGGTAAATTTTGGTTAAAAGGGTCAATAAGACAAAGTACACATAAAAATTAATTTAAAATTGGTATTATTGGTCATAATTACATAATATACCTATACATAATATTTTTATGGTCATATTATAATCTTAAGTTCCCATTTTTTATACATAATACCCTCCATGTCTCATAATGGTCATTATTGGTGCAAGCATACTTTTTAGAGTTTTAAGGTGTGGTTAAGGTTTAAAATCCTAGTTAAGTATTTTAAAAAGAATTTAAATATGGTTTTAAACCCTTTAAACACATTTAAAGTGTGTTCACACTCCAAATTTCATTCAAACCCTACAGGCAGCTCAAAACCCCACATGTAGTCTCAAAGGCATAAAGAGCAAAGTTGGTTTTGATAATTTAAAAAGATATTATGAGATGTTTCAGGTTCCATTAATATGTTTTAAATCACATAATATAATTTTAATTTCCAAATTGTTCCATTGGATAAATTCAAGCTTTTTAGGATTAAGACATCCAGTTTTAGCCCTTCTTTAGATGCTTGTATCTTTCATACCATGAAGAGTTAGGAAAAGTGATTATATTATGTTTTTATTAACCCTATTTAATTCAAATTAATTTTTTATTTATGTTTTTTAAGGTCTTGATCTTTATGTAAAAATTTTAAGAGTGTAAGCATGTCTAGAATGCTTGCAAACCTTGTATGCAATTATCTTTACATATGTATATTTTCATACCTTCTACATGGGAACCCAATATTTTTAGGGATGTTGAAGGGGTATATTTAATATATATTCAAGGAAATAATTGGTGGAATATAGTTCCATATTGTATTAACAATCATCTTGAAGGTGAGCTTGTTTGGGCTTGCAAAGGAGCTTTTTGACTAGTTTTGGGTTTTAGGACTCATAGGTCCATAAAATTCCATATAATCACCTATAAAACACAAATAATGTTTATATTACTCCATAAATATAATTAAAAACTTATTTTTTAGAATAATTTGGCACATTTGGGTGCATAAGAAGCCAAAAATGACTCAAAAATGCTTAGTTTTATAGGTATTCAAAGAGAAAAATGGTTTAAAGCAATTGAAGAGGCCTAATGAGACCTAAATAATATTTATACATAACTTTTATCTCTTAAAAAAGGTTTATATGGTGCCTTGCTGAGCTAAAGGGTCAAAAACCTACTTTTTTTAACATTTTGTGTATTGCTACATATTTAATGGTGATTTCCACCATTGTTGTAGGTATTAAAGGTTCTCAAAATATTAATTTTATTCATCATATTCATGATATATATGTTTATAAGTCTTTTATAAGTCCATAAGTGGTCTTCAAGGTGCCAAATAGCCATAGAAGCAGGTTTTAGGGTAGTTGGTTGAGGGTGGCTCAAGCTTGTGACCTCCATTAATGGGGTCTATGAGAGTTTAAAGTTTAATGGAGTTTATTTCAGGTTGGAGGAGAAATTTAAGTTTAAATATATTATATCCTCAAAAATTAAATACAAAATATAACCTCCATGGTCAGTTAAGCATAAAATGCTAAGTCAAGTAAGTTTTGCCTAAGCATCTTCTAAAAGTGCAAGTGAAGGGAGGCGTAGAAGTCTAAGAGAAGAAGTTGGGATGTTTGGGAGATCAATTGGAGCATTCAATAAGTTTTTAAAGTCTTTGGAAAATTTCCCATTTTGAGTGGATCATGACATCATCATCCTCAAAAAGTTTTGTCTTCTAGTGTGTTTCTAAGCCAATGAGATGGATTAAAGGCTATTTGGACTAATGAGGGTTATTTTGTTGAGGAAGTATTAGTTTTGATTGATCCAAATGTGTTTGAGACTCCATGTAAGTTTTTTTTGTTTAAATTATCTATTGAGAGGGGGGTGAATCAATTTCTCAACATCTCATAATCAATTCCATTTTATTTCAATGAAATAAACACTTAAGCATAACATAAAAAAATCAACACATAAGCAAGATCAAGAGAAATAAACATAAGTACACCTTATCTATGTTGGAAACCCTCATGGGTAATAAAATACACTCTAAATCCTATAACTAATGGACTACCTATCTTATATGATAGAGAAAACAAGATATCTTTAGTGAGATACCTATCCCACAAGGAGTACCTACCCCTAGGATGGTCAAGTCCTTTTAACCAAAGATGTCAAGCACATACCCAACACATTATATATGATAACACATATACTCTACACATTTTAATTTATTTCTGATACACTTGATAATGGAACACCTGAAGCTCATACACCTATAATCTACTTCTCTTCTCTAGGCAAACACTCCTAGCTTATTCGCTCAACCAAGTCACCCTTTAGACTATTAGGTATAATGAATTGTTAGATCATGAACCTAATAAAAAAATGTTTCTAATATTTTTAACCCTATTATTTTACTTAATGACCCATCTCTACTCCTTGATTGATTTCTTTCCTTTGCTTTTAGTCCACTCACCCTCTACACTACAAATAGGTCAATTAAGCCTAGTATATATACCATACTCTCATCTAACCCATCTTGGTCAGCCAAGATTATTTCCATGCTTGATATATATTTTAAATATATCCTCATACACATTATATGTAATATCCATAAAATTATTAATTCATATATTTCCTGTAAGACCCAAAACACCAATTAGGCCTAATAGAAACCTAAAGGAATTAGGCCTACAAAAACCAACATGTTACACCTTGGACTCCTTGATCCACCTTCAGCCTTCACCAATGAATAAAAAACACAAAAAAATCCTATAATATATTATTTAATACTCCCACAAAGGTCCATTCCACCTGGAACACCAACTTACCTCATGAACCAAACCATTCTAACCTACTCACCAATAAGCCTATATACATAGAAAAGTCTATCATATAGAACTGAGGCATACTATTTATTTTATCAAAAAAAATAGTCAAAAAATCATATATATATATATATATATATATATATATATATATATATATATATATATATATATATATATATACCTATTAAACACCTCCATGTGATTTAGACACTTCAACATAGGCCAAAAGTCCTCAAACTATCTCTCTCAAGATGACCACTCAAACTAGTCACATATAGTCAAAATACAATCAAACCATTTTGACTTTCCATATCTGATCAAGGAAATAATATGAAATAAAATACCTTATAATAAATAATTTTGACTTATAAAATAGTATTAGACTTATTTTATACTCCAACACTTCTCAAACAACATCAGACTTACTCCTTCAAAATGACCACTCAGATTGCTTATAGATTCCAATAGTATAGTCATGTAGATGTTCTTATCTAGCACATGAAAGAACACTTTAATAACATATAATCCACATTAATATATTATATTTGATATATATATCACTCTCAAGTATATATTTCTCTTGTTCTAGTAGCATTCATTGGTCTAACAGACCAATTCCTCAAATCACTATATCATAGTCTTCACTACTCAAATAAGCTCCTTTGAAAGCACTACTTCACCTATGTTTGAGAAAAATAACCAATTTAAAACAAATGGAACATATAAAATATGTCTTTAAAAAATATTCCAAGTTATTTGATTCATCCCTACTCACCTAGAACACTTCCCTAAACACATATTCACTCTACCTAGATATTATTCACTATTTTCACCATTTGTCTTTTAGCAACTAGCAGACTTAAATCATAAAAATTATTAAAACAAAAGATAAACAATTCTAAAATTAATTAATTTACTTTTGTAACATGTATCTATCTTTAAACTCCATTCACATGTAAGCATTGACTTAGTCAACCCTTCTTATAGCATCAAATTCTTTAGAAACAAGCTTTTTTTATACCTTTTCCTCACTACCCTGACACACTACTACCACCTAGAGATGCCTATATTAGTATTATATAACTTCTAATATTTAAATTTTTTCAAAAAATCCATTATATTCTATATCCAACAAGCTTCTCTAATCGTGTCTAAGACTAGGGTTTTAGACCATAAAAACCTACTTACCTTCTTAACAATCATTCATAAACAATAGGACATTAATCAATTAAATAATTATTATAAATCCTTCTTAGGAACCATATCCACCCTATCCAAAAGGATTAGGTCCCCATGAAAAGTCTACATGAGCTAACGAATGGTGAAACTTTCCTCTCAAGCTCAAAATACACCGTTCGAGCCATCTCTGAAGCACATGAAGACTTTTATTGACTTTATCTATCCTTTTTTAACCTAAAACATTATCAACATGATTTTAAAAACTTTCCTAACCATCTCCCATGAAAATAAAATCTTCACCAACCTAAAAATACCCTTTGACCCTTCACAAGGCCTCACAAGCCCACCTAGGCCAACTAGGTCAAGAGCCAAACAACCTTACAGACCACTTGAAACCACTTGGAAGTCATCTACCTAGAATATTGGATTCCTAAAAATTTATAACATTCATATTCCAAGAATATTTAGATCCATACCATGGCATACAAGTCATAGGAATAAAAACCCTATAAGTAACCATGCACGGTCAAACTTACTAGACCTGCATAGTTCATAAAAACCTCATGAAACCACTATGACCTACATATAACATTCCAAGATCATGTATTTCAATACCATACCATGATCTATGCCACCATAAATTTATCCAAATAACCTTCATGAAAGCATCTCACTACACCAAGCACATTAGGCCAGTATGCTTCATCTCACTGCACCTGCTAGACCACTTTGTCATTATATATACCTTATATACATCAATGAAAAAACTTACTATCAATTTCCAAATAGTTGTGTCTCATTTATTTAATTTTTTTTACTTAATTCTTCTCTCTCTCTCTCTTCCCATTTTATCCTATATCTCCCATTTCTCCCCCATTTTTGGAAGATATTCTCATTTGAAAATGCAAAATCCTATCAAAATTTGTAATAAATAACTTTTGAAGTAATAAAGATAATTTTTCACCTATCTCTTACCTCTAAATTGTGTTTAGAAAGCTTGTGTATGATGGCCTTGTGAATAAGTGTTCTTCCATGTCTATTGTCCTTCTTTCTTGGCTCTTTTTTGGTGTTTTTGAGTTTGTTGCAGATCTAAAATTGATCTCTTTATGACATTAATTGATGCTTGGTGTGAGATTTATAACTCCTATTTGCTTCATGTATTGTTTAGTGAGCCTAGTTTAAGAAATACTTATGAAAATTACTAGTTTGTGATGTTGTGTGAATAAAAATTGTCTTATGCTAAGTTAGGTTTTATTTTAAGCTTATGTGAGTTTTAATTAATTTGGTGCATTACACTTTTAATGTTATTAGTCATCCTATACCCCATTTCTATCCCTTTTCCAAGTAGAAGTATTAGTTTAGGTGATCTACCAAGAGGAAGCCAACCTTCTCTGGAGGTTCAAGCTCACTACAAGATACCCAAAGATTGAGGTTTCTCTAATATTATAGCTAGGAGTGAGAGAGACTAAAAAAATCTCCCACAAGGGTGTAATTATACACTATAATAGTTATTGGCACACCTAGTGGGACTCACATTTTTCATTTAGTGAATATTTTTGGTGTTATCTTCATCTAATTATCCTTTGAAGGCATGTGTGCAAACACCAATGGTGACTTCAAGTATTTATCAACTAGCATAAGCAGCCCACGTGCCTAATCATCATTATTTGGTATGTATTATCACTCATTTGATCAAAATGCATGTTCTTTGTTCCCTTATCCTTCATATCAAATTAGTAATGTTTATGGCTTCACCCCATGTGGCTCTCAAGATTCAATATATCATCCTTGTCAGAGTTTATCTCTCTTTAGTCAATCAAAAAAGAGTCTTAGAGAGATCAGACTTGATTTTTAAAAATAATTGAGAGAGATTCATAGGTTGGAAGAGTTTTATAGATATCAAGAAAATCTTGAACACCAAACTTTTGTTCAGGAGCAAGAGTTGAGGTTTTAAGAAGAGTGCTTGGTTAGGCAAGACCAAGCTAGGAAATAAAATGACTATCAATTGTTATTAATAATGAAAGTAGCCAATCCTAGACCCTAATTTCCCTCTCCTAACCTTGTTTATGCTCAAATCCATCCCCCTACTCAACTTTGTTAAATCTCATTTTATCAAGAGTCAATCAAATCATTCTATACCATTAGAGATTGATCATAAAGGTGAATTAGAGGTATCCCTTGGCAAAGAGTTCCCCATCCATTCCATGAGTAGGAAAAGGGACTTCTTGCAAGAGTTTTGGAGCATGTGAGTAGCCACTGAGGAGGGAGATTATCTAGACTTTCATAATAACCAAGTAAAGGAAGGGATACCCTTAATAGAGGATATGTTGACTCATTGGGAGGATGAGTATGTCAAACCCAAAAAAATTAGTTTTCCCTCTCCAACCCGTACACACATTCTCACTCAATATTTTGAAACCATCTCAAATTGGACACCCCCTACACCTTGGGCCCTAACTATGTCATGCCCTCTCTTATGAAACCATCCTCTCTTATACCCATTCAAGAAGAAAAGAAGGTGGTTTTACTCTATAAATTCCCCTCATGGAAATCAATTAAGGAGAGAATTGAGAAGAAAGATGAGGTGCTAGTTGAAGTAATCTAAAAAACAATCTTGGAGGAGGATGAGTTAGTTGTTCAAAAAGTGAATCAAGTAACCATAGATTAGCTCAATGATCTTATTCTATAATATTTTCAAGACTCTATCTCCCTTCCCCAAGAACCACCTAAAAGAACCTCCAAACTCCCTAATTGAAAGGATACTCTCCTAATTTTCAAGAAAGGAGAAATTTTTCACCCTCTCACCATCTCCCTCCTAAATAAAGGACCTATTATACTATTCCATGGTGAAAAGGAAATGTTTTATACATTATAAATGATAGATCCATAAATAGAAACTCAAGATGCTACTATGAATTAAAAAATGGAAGACCAAAATGATTTTGTTGAGGTTGACTAATCAAAAGAGGTAAAGTCAATTGAAGGAAGTATTGATGCCTTTATACTTGAATATATGTGTATTTAGGCTATAACTAAGAGAAAAAGATTTTTTTATTTATTTCAATAGATTCCATTTGATATGGTTGAAGATGACGATGAGCAAGGTGTATAAATTGATATGGTTACAACAATCAATTAGTTAGTTGATCATGTTAAAGAGGCCATAAATGAGTAAGAGAAAGAGATAGAGGAGCACTTCTTAGAACATCTTGGTGAGATTAAGGAGATTGATATAGTAGGATATCAAACATATGTCCTTAATAATGCTTCAAATATGCAAGAAATGGTTAAATAAGGTAACTATTAAGACTTGTTTGAAGTGTTGGAAGCAAGCTATATGTTGTTGTCAGGTAATTATATGTTGAATAAGGTAATTGGATGCATTCTTGGTGACCCAATCAGTGAGATAAAAGTGGTAGATGAACAAGTGTAAAATCCTTAAGAGGTTACTGAGATTCAAATATGCCACATCCATTAGCCATGTGTGAATAAGGTTACAGTAGTTGATCAATCACTAGATGATGTGTCACTTGAAGGTAGTACTAATGTTTTTAGGTTTGAAGAAGAATGGTCAAATCAAGAGCCTAAAATGACTACCTCTCTTACAAATGACCAAGAGGAAGTTACCTTTTGGCATGAATTATAATTTTTTTCCTAAGTCTAGATATTCAACATTCACATTCAACAGAGACATCAAGTGAGAAGATTGCAAGTCTCCTATAGTCCAACATGAATCAAGATTTAAATACTTGAACCAATATATCTACATTAGAGACATGTTTGTCCCTTTTCAACCACTTGATATCATGTCGAGAAGATTGACAATCAAGAAACCCAATTTAAGATTAGCACCAAGTAAATTGACACTCAAGCATGCTCTCTCACACCATGACCCATCTCAAGAAGGAGGTGATCCAAAAAAATTTCCATCTAATCCAAGTGGAAGGTAATGGTGAGTTTGCATCCTTTTATATATTATATTACATGTGTCCTTGTTTCTTGTGTTTTATTTTTCCCTTCCTTTAAATTCCTTATGCATATCCTTTTTTGTTATGTGTTTCCCTTCCCTAAGTGCCTTAGACATAGTGTTGGTTTTCTTTATTGTTTTCCTTGTTTATTTAAGAGGAATTTTTTAGAAATGGATAGCCTTGTATCATTTTCATATTAGTTGAGAAGAAAGTATTATGACCCCATATGACTAATGGATCAGACAAGGAAACTAATATGTTACATAGCAAGCATGCAGTCCCATGAGGTCACTAGAAATGTTGGAAAAAATTGGCCTACATATGAAACATTTTCCTATATGGATCAGTCCACTCTCCTAGACCATTTAGTAACCTTCTACCCCCATGACTAGCCCCTTTTTGTTCCTGACTTGATGATGTAGTGAAATATTATATGATATATTAATGTGGTGTGAGGAGTGAGAAGATTCCTTGTGTAGTGTATGATATAATTGTGGAAAGATAATATAAACCTCATGATCCTACCACATGTCACTTGAAATACTTTGAAACATTTTAACCAATTTTTAAGGTGAATTTGGAGATTTTGAGGAAAAAGCCTAGAAACAAGTCTAAAAATACAAGTGAAGGATCCAATAGGTTTCTATGGTGTTCAATAATTTAGGTACATGAAGGAGGTTTTAAAAAAGTCTTAGATATTCTAATTAGTCAAAAATAAGTTCTAGAGAATCTATTATGCCCAAAAGTCCCCCAAAAGTGCATTAGTTGATTCCAGGGTCCTTAAAATAGAAGTTTCAAGTGAAAAAGTAACTTTTTGAGGAAGGTAAATTGGTTTTGACTTCTTCCCACCTCATTTTGGAATTTTACACCCTTTTAGACATGTTTAAGGTCATTTTAAGTCATTTAGAGTGGAGGAAAGGAGTTTGGGAGAAAAAAAATGCATTTTGGAGCCTTTTGGAGCTTTAGTAGAATAGGTTTTTAAAGGTTTTGATTGATTCAAGGTCTCATATATCATATTAAAGCATATATGGTATCCCTAATATCCCCTAATATTCCCATAAAATCATATTAAATCATAATAACTAGTAGAGGTAAGGAAAACCTATTAGTTATAAACTAGGCATGAAATAAGTTTTCTACCATTAATGGAGGTATAATAGTTTTAAAAGGTTTACATAATTAATTAAGGGTCATTTACATCATAAAAAATCTTTCTAAAGTTTTTTATTTCATAGGTGGGATTCTAGTTCTTCATGCTAAATAAAAACCATTTTGGGTAGTTTTGGATAGCTCTAGGAGAGCCTCAAATTTTCACTCAATATGGTTAGGAGAGAGAGATGAGCAAGAATATTTTGTGAAGTTATATATACCATAATTTACTTCAAATTTTTGGAATTTTTTTTCTATTTCATCTCCCCATATTTATGAATAATCACTAATAGTTCAAGGGTGTCTAGATGGCCTACTCATCCAGATAGGGTCCATATTTTCTTATGTTTATTCACTTCAAAATTAAAAGAGAAAGAATGGTTTTGGTGGATTAATTTAAGGGTCAAATAGGACCTATTAAAAAATATATCATCTAATTCCTTATAGGAAGGTACTTATGGCATAAAACCTATTTTCCTTCTTCTCCTTGTGAATGGCCTATTTGATCAGTTTTAGAGAAGAACCTAGGTTAGAGGGCTAATTATTATCCTCATCATTCCAAATTAACTCACTAAAGTTGTATTTTCTCATAAATACTCAGTAATTAATCAAGGCTTTGATGGTTTAAATGAGGACTAGTTTATCCTGTAATCTCCATTTATAGTCATGGTTTAACAAGGAATGAAAGGTATTAATCCCTTTGGGGGTTTTGGCTTAATTATCTCTTATTAATAAATGAAACCATATAGAAAACCAATACAAGAATTAATTTTCACTTATATGGAAATGATCTATTTCATAATTATTTACATTCTTAGGGTCTAAACTCAATCATGATTGCATTTGATGTTTAAAGGTAGCCTACAACCCACTGTGAAAGCATGTACCTACAGGCCTACTTTGGTAAAGTATACCTAAAACTATACTTGAGCACAATAATGTATGCATTCTTGGCAATAATTTTTAAATATAGTGATAAAGGATAGTTTATGCTTAAGATAATGCTACAATGGGATCAAACTAATAAGAACTCATAAAAACCATATTGAGAAGGGTTTCAACACCTAAAGTATTTTCATATGCCATAAATTCACACTCTTAGGAGAATACTATGTTGGTATGGATATTTTGAAACTTTTGTCATGTCTTTAAAGGTTTTGAGGATTAATTGAACATCTTAAGAGAGTCCAAGACTAACCACAAAGCCATCTTCCATGCATATATCTCATATCAATAGTCATTACTTGCATACTGAATTACACTTATAGGTGGCCCTTCATAGATTTTAAAATGTTGTTCAAAAGGTGTGTGAACATGTTTTTATAACCTCATAGAGGTTTTTGGATGTTGATGGTACTTTATCAACCTTGTTTGGGACATTGGACTAGCAAGCAGTCTTGAGAGACACTTCAAGATAAGAATTCTAAGTTTTAGGGATAATTTCCTTAAAAGCTTTAAAATAGAGCTTTCACCACTTTTTTTGATGCCATATGAGGAAAAATCATGATTATTAGATGATTATATAAGAACCCATATTGTATTCTTCACATATGGTAATATCCTTACAAAAGGAAGTGGGTGTGTGACTAGAAGAAGGTAGTGTTTGGAGTCCTCAAAGTCATGAAATTATTCCCTACATTTCTTCAGTATTATCTATAGGGTTTGAGATTCAAACTGACCTCTACACCTAAAGTTTTAGTGTGGAGGCATATGTTCATTTTAAGTGGTCTTTTTTATATTATAGAGCATAAAGGTCATCAATAAAGAGTTGAGATGCAAGGTATAGACTTACAACATGCACCTACAAGTGCCTTGCCAATAGAATATCCACCTACATCCTGCCTGTAAGTACTCACTAGCCATGACACATACCTTGGAGAACTAATAATCTTAAAAACATAGATTTTCCATTAAAATTTTATTACAAATAACTTTTAAGTAATCCAAGGATATGAGACATTAATTTCAATATGGATACACACCTATAGAACCCTTGTTATTCCATAAAAGGTTAACTACAGTTGATTATAGTTGACAGTGAGCAAGAATGTGGTGTAGTGGGTGTTGATACAGCATGAGAATGTTATGAATGGATAAAAATGGGTGTGGTGTGGAATTTTTCATATAGATGAGTGAGATATTCATTGAAAACCAATCAAAGGGATTTTTTTTCTATCCAAATATAACTTATAGCCACCAAGGTTGCAGTCAAAGCACAATCATGTATTCAAAGTTGGCAAGTAGTATAAGAGGTAGAGTTATAAATAAGTTCCATGTTTCAATCATATAATAAGTATGGATAAGATATAGGATTAGGTAGAGGATGAGGAGGATGCTTAGGATATATATACTATCAAATTCATCCTTTGAAGGTCCACCTATAGCTAGCTAAGTGCTACCTAAAGTCAAGAAAGGAAGCAGTTCTTTAGAGAAGTTTCTTATAGAAGAGGCTTTTCAAAAAATGTTTTAAGTTATTTAATAAAACATCATACATAGGTAGCTTAAAAGTAAAAATTTTTTTTAGAGTGTTTGGTTCACAAGTTGAATTTCATGATGTACAATGGCAAGTTTTATGTTTAAGAGAGTAGTTCATGTTGATAACATGTTGAAGTGACATCTAAATCATGGAATTGGGATAATAAACACTAATATAGATAGACCTATATAATAATTATTGAGATATTTTTATGTGGATAAATCTACTAATGAGTTGGATTAGTCAAACAAATCCTCACAGTTTTGCCTATACCTTATTTTGACATAGGAAGTCTATGAGAAACAAATGTGTGAACTTGAGGAGAAGCTATAATAGGTTTTATAGGGGGTCCTTGATCATTTATATGGTGTTATAATAGTTTAAATACCTATTTAAGTTCATAAACCCTTGTGAAGTTCCCTAAAAAAAATACATTGCAATTTGGAACCTTCATTTCTTTGCGTAATCTCCCTTCTATGCATAGTTGACTAAGTTTTTGGTGTTTTAAGCATGAAATGAGTGGAATAAACTATCTATCCTATTATACTAGGTGTAAGGCATTGAAAAAGACCTGTATAAGTTTTTTTTGTCCTTTAAATATTTTCAAAATTAAAGGAAATTATTTTTGAAGGCTCTCATCATATGTAGGATGGTGTCTAGGGTTTCAAAAGGAAAAAGCACTATAACTTTTGTTTCAACCATAAAAAAATATTTAAACTTAATAATTTGTCATGTTTTGGTGTAAGGATAGAGAATCAAGTGGTTTAGTTTGGTATGAGGTCATACAGTATGATTTCTAGACCTATTTGTACGTTTAAGGGGTAATTGGGCCTAATGAGAGAGGGGTTATAAAGGACGTGTACCCTAGGTGTGGAATTATGGAATGGAAATTGAAACAGAGGTGAAACTAAATATATGGCACTTGGAACTAATTTCAAAATCTCTTGATTCATTGTAATTTTTCTATACAAGGGAAAAAACAAGAAAAATGGTTTCAAGCCTTAAGAGACCTTTGTGAGCCTTGTGTGTGGAATGAAAGGGTGAGGTGTGTTTGGTCACATTTAGGAGGTTAGAGTAGATGTGAATTGACCTTATAAGAGCATATAAAATATAATAATAATCCCTTGAGATGTATATCATCATTTGGTACCTGAGACCTATAGAGGATTTCCTAATACTAAGCTAGAAGGTAAGGGCTTGTGGAAAAGTTAAATGAGATCTAAGAATCTTCATAAAAGAGTGTGAAAAGACTTGAAATTTTAATGAGGCTTGCATATTTTTATTGGACAATGGAAATCATGAGTTAAGCACTAGAATAGTAGGTAGAGTTGAGAAACCAATTTGCATTTTGAAGGGACAAGTTCCCTAAAACACCAAAATAGAGGCCCTAGCCCTTTTTGATGATGTCAAATAGTAATTTTACAGGGAGTCTTGAGGAATCCAAGTGCATCCATATTGTAACCCTACCCTAGGGTAAGAGCTTTAAAAAAGGGAATGGATGTGTGACCAAAATAAAGTGATGTTTGAAGGCCTCAAAGTCATCAAATTGATTACTACTTTTCTTTAGTGCTTTCTATAGGTTTTTTGAGTTTATAAATAGCTTTGCATCTAAAGTTTTAAGTTAGAGGCATACATTTATGTTCAAGTCATCCTATAAGGGTAGAGAGGACACTATTGTTCCAAAGAGCATAAAAAAAGGTTTAAATGTAGGGTTTTGACCCCATCAACACCTAAAGGCACCTCCTTCATAAGGAGAAACATAGAACAATATTTAGCACCCATATTCAGTCAAGAGCAAGGTGTATGTGGAAGTTTTTGGTAAGGTTGGAGTGGTAAGTAAGTTGGGAGCACCTTAACCATGGTTATAATGGCCTTAAGAGACTCTTACCACATGTAAAACCAATAAATTAAATTTTTTTCCATCCATAAGTCACCTATAGTGCCCAAAGAGGATGCACATATAGCCAACTAAGGTTCACCTACAATCAAAATGGGAGATAGTGTTTCAAGAAAGTTATTTCATGATGTGGACTCTCAAAAATATCTTGAGTTGTTATGAAATCATTAAGGGGTAAACTCTTTGATATTATATGTTTGGGAAAAATTCCTAAAGCATCATAAACCTTATCATATTTCGTAAAAGGATAAACCATCACACAATAGTCAAGGTTGTTATCAATCAACTATATTAAAGGTGATTGATTGGATTAGTTAAGTTTATGATCAATAAGGAGTTGATATAACTTGGAGGGAGAATTAATATAAATATATTATAAGTCAAATAAGGCCTAAAAATCATGAAAATAGTGACTTACAGCTAGCATAGGTATGCCATTGCATCCAAGTGATAAATCATGCCTTTAAGGAGACCTAAAGGGTTTAAAACATATTCAAAGAAAGCATTGAGGTTGTCCTAATATCATTTGAAAATTTATACCATATTCATACTTCATATCATCTTATTGAATGTAAATTTTTCTCCAATCCCTAAAGGACTCTATTATTAGTCAGTACAAGGACTAATAAGCAAGTAGTACAGTCATATTCCAAACATGGAGAAGGATAAGAGGTGGAGTTATTAAGGGTTTCATAATTAAGAGGAGGTTTCATGATAATCATGATGATATATGTACCTAAAGATCATGAAGTAGGTACTCTCAATTTCATGAACAAAGTCAAGTTGACCTCAAAGTTACACCTATATCCCTCTAATGGAACTCAGTCCTATTTCCAAAAGGGAGTGATGAGGAAGTTTTCATGACAATAAAGGAGAGTTTCAATATGATATAAAGGTTTCATAGTAATGAAAAGAATATTCATGAGTATAATTATAAATTTTATTTCAAACACACATGATACATAGTTAAAACTTGCACCTACATCCCTATGGACTACCTATAGGCCTAATGGAGATAGAGCCTATAGTGCATAAGGTCTTAGTAATTAGGGGTATGTTCAAGTTTACAAGAGGTATTAATAACTATTAAATTAACATAAACACCTCAATATAAACATAATAAAAACATAAAGTGACTCAAAAGGATCTCACCTCATGATCTCCATCTACAACCTTGTCATACACATGCTCCTTTTCAAGTTGGTATTGATAGTGTAAGGGTGGTCTACAAGGATTTCATGTTCAATTAAGTGTATTAAGAGAGGAAGTGATTGATAATAATTAATCATATATTAAAATATTAATGACATGTTAAAATCATCAAAAATCATCATTATGATCACTTACATCATTGAGAACACAAGTATCCATGGATTTTCCTTGAAAAGCTTAAGTCATACATGAGTTGCATGAGGGTGAGGGTGGAGAAGTGAAGGGTGAAATAATGAAATTATAAGTTTCATATACATTTAAAATCACATTCACCTTATTTATATATAAAACCAAGTAAAAAGGGATGAAAATTAAGTTGTGAAATTTGACCAAGTAGGCACATGTCACTAGCTTTTGGAAAAATGGGCCTACAGGCCAAAATACACATGATCTAATCACAAAATTTGGTGGAGAGTATCATCATGAAATAATACACATATTAAACATATTTTTTAGGTTTATTACAATGTTAAATATTCACTATTTTAGTAAATTCAATCCTATGTCTAATCATGTTCAACATTGGAGCCTACTTTAGAGAAATTGATCATTTTGGGGCATCTACAGGTGGAGTTAAAACACAAAATTTGGTAATAATGGTATCCATAACCAAAATAATAATTTAATTCCATAATAAATGCCTTATAAATATTTAAGTTACTTGGTCAGGGGTCCTATTCCAGTTGGTTAAGTATTTCTGTTGTGGCTCTACTGGTCACAGAGTTCTAGTCCCCCCCCTGCCCCATGGTACCAGAGGGCATGTCACGCCAGTGCCACTGGTCACGTTAAAAAGTTTCTGGTGTACTACAGGTTATAGGGGGACCATGTTGTATCGATTACTTACAGCCCATATATATATATATATATATATATATATATATATATATATATATATATATATATATATATATATATATATGCTACTTTATGTTCTTACACAGTCCTCTTGAAGTCAAGAAGGTAGCTATTAGAGGCCAGTTGAAGTTTTATTAGTTTTGGGTGCTAAGAAGGATTTTAGGCCTTGGAGAGGTATTTAAAATGTATAATATGATTTTTTAAACATAAATTATCCTATATAAGTGATAAAATTTAGGTTTTTTAAGAAAATTTTTGAAGAAAGACAAGTTTAGGCATGGAGGAAGCATGTAGGTAGCTCAAGGTAAATTTTGGTAAAAAGGGTCTATAGGACAAATTACACATCCAAAAGACATTAAACTTGGTATAATTTTTCCTCATGAAATAATATACCTATAAATAATATTTTTATGTTCATATTATAAGTGTAAGTGCCTGATATTTATACACAATCCCCTCCATGTCTCATAATGGTCACTATTGGTACAAGCATACTTTTTAGAGTTTTAAAGTGTGGTTAAGGGTTAAAATATTAGGTAAGTATTTTAAAATAATTTTAATATGAATTTAATCCCATTAAACACCTTTAAATACTATTCACACTCCAAAATTCATGTAAACCCCACAGGCAAGCTCAAAACCCCATAGGTAGTCTCAAAGGCATAAAGAGTAAAGTTAGTTTTGATCATTTGAAAAGGTGTTATGAGATGTTTTAGGTGACATTAAAATTTTTTCAATAAAATAATATCATTTTAAATTTAAAATTGGTCCTTTTGATAAATTCAAGATTTTCAAGCTTAAGACACCCCATTTTAGCCCTTCTTTAGATGCTCGTATCTTTCATACCATGAAGAGTTGGGCCAAATGATTATATAATGTTTTGTTTAATGATATTTAGTTTAAATTAATTATTTATTTAGGTTGGTTAAGGGCCTGATTTTTTTTTAAATTTTTTAAGAGTGTAAGCATGTCTAGAATGCTTGCAAACAATGCAAGTAATTGTCTTTACGTATGTATCTTTTCATATCTTACACATGGGAACCCAATATTTTTAGGAATTTTTAAGGTTTATATGAAATATATATTCATGGAAAGAAGTGGTGGAATAAATTTCCACATTGTATGAATAATTATCTTAAAGGTAAGCTTGTTTGGGCTTGCAAAAGAGCTTTCTAACCAATTTTGGTTTTTGGACTCATAGGTCCATAAAATGTCCTATAATAACTTTTAAACCACCAAAAATGTGTATATTAATCCTTTTATATTATGACCAACCTATTTTGTAGAATAATTTGGCATTTTTAAGTGCCTAAGAGGCCCAAAATGGCTTTAAATGCTTACTTTTATAGGTCTTCAAAGAGAAAAATGGTAAAAATCTATGGAAGAGGCCTAATTAGACCTAAATAATCTTTTTATGTAACTTATAACTCTTTAAAAGGGTTTATATGGTGCCTTGCTGAGCTAAAGGGTTAAAAACTAGTTTTTTTACATTTTGTGCATTGTTGTAGGTTTAATGGTGATTTTCACCATTGTTGTAGGTATTTAAGGTTGTCTAAATCTTCATTTTATTCCCCATATGCATGAAATAGATGTTTTTAGGTATTCTACAGGTCCAAAAGTGGTCCTCAAGGTGCCAAATAGCCTTAGGAGTAGGTTTCAAGGTAATTGGTTGAGGGTGGTTCAAGCTTGTGACCTCCATCAATGGGTTCTATGAGAGTTGAAGGTTTCATGGATTTTATTTTAGGTTGTATAATCAATTTAAAGTTGAAAATATAAGATATCCTCAAAACTAAAACACAAAAGATAACCTCCATGGTCAGTTAAGCACAAAATGCTAAATCAACTAACTTTTTCCTAAGCATCTTCTAAAAGTCTAAGAGGAGAATTTTGGAGGTTTGGGAGAGAAATTGGAGCATTAAATGAGTTTTAAAAGTCTTTGGATACTTTTCCCTTTTGATTGAATCATGACATCATAATCCTCAAAATGTTTGGTCTTTTAGTGTGTTTTTAGGCTAATGAGAGGGCTTGAAGGCTATGTGGACTAATGATGGTTATTTTGTTCAGGAAGGATTAGTTATAATTGATCCAAAATTGGCTGATACTCCATGAAATATGTCTACCTTATTGAATTTTATTTATTTGCTTCTTCTCTCTCTCTTCCCCTTTTCTCCTATATCTCCCATTTCTCCCCCATTTTGCAAGATATTCTCATTTGACAAGGCAAAACCCTATCAAAATTCATAATAAATACCTTTAAAGAAATAAATATCATTTCTTGCCTATATCTTTGTTTCTATGCAAAATTGCTTTCTACATTCAAAGAAGAAATAAGAAACTAAAAGAAATGGTCAAGGCTAGAAGATACCTGATAAAGTCGTGCGCACCGAAATCAGACGTAGGAAGATTCTCCTCTTTGGCTGTGGAGGAATGACACCTGCGAAGAAAAGAGATTGAAACACGGAAAAACGTTAGTCAAAGGATATGGTGGGCTGTCAGGCGAATGCCCAATCCCGGAAGCACGAAGACTTCCTAGAAGGATATCAACCCACTGATAAAAAAAAGCATAATATTGGACTGAAGTAGATATAAAAGATAAAATGATAGAAATAAATGACAGAAAATTAAAGTGCATACCTGATATGTAGCACTGTTCTATGCAGTCGTCGATGTCAGTCTCTGTGGTGCCAGCATCAGTTAGGGAAAGTGCCGACATCGGTTAAAGTGCCGGCGTCGGTTGGGGTTGTGACCGGCGTCGGTTGGGGCAAGTTCTGGACAGAGTCTGGATGAGTTGCAGAAGGTCTAGGAGAATCAAGATAGGGTCTGGTCAAGGTCAGGATAGGGTTTGGACAGGGTCGGGACAGGGTCTGGACAGGGTCTGAACAAGGTCTAATCAAGGTAATGTCGAGTCTAGATAGGGTCTAGGGGTTTTGGTCGAGTCTGGACGGAGTTATAGACTGGGATAGTGGGCAGAGATGTAAGGAAGGGACTCAGAGCTCAGGTCTACGGTCTGAAGATTCGAGATGATAGAAATAGAAACAACAAACAAATAATAACCAGAAATAAATAAAACAAACAGAGTAAATACTTACCTGCCAGAAGACATGATAAAAGCCATGATTGAAGTTGTTGAAGCATTGCCATAAGTTGATCGAAGCGAATGCAGATTGGTTGAATGCCAGAGTTGATTGATCGCTAGAGTTTTGTGAATGTTTGAGTTCGGGGGTTGATTAATTGATTGATTAGTTGATTTCACGTTTTGGATTGATCGACGGATGCTGATGAAGGCAAGGGGCGGTTCGAGAGACGGTTCGATAACCGTTCGGGAAATCGATTGGGAACCGAATGAAAACTGATAACGGTAAGGTGATCGACGTTGGTAGGATTGCCGATGTTGGCCGATAAGTGACCGACGTCGATGACATCGGCTGGGTAACGACCGTCATCGGCAGATGCACAATGGGGATAGAGTCTAGCTTTAGCTCTGTGCTCATTGTTACATGCTGCCAGGGTCAAGGCTAGTAGAAAAAGTGATCGACAAGGGTTAAATAGGCGAAGAAGAATAAGACAGGGGATGACCAGGGGAGTCAACACAATTTTGGTGTCTACATTTGCCCCTTTTTGTCTTGTTGGTAGTTCTGGACGAACTACAAGATAAAAATAGGAGTGATTGCCCCAAGTGTAGGATAAGGTTGATTTCGTCTTGTTGGTTGTTCGAATGAACTACAAGACAAAAATAGGAAATGGATTGCCCTGATTGTGGATAAGGTATTCCCCCTCAAAGCAGGAAGAGAGGGAAGGGAACCAGGAATCGGGTGCTGATTTGACAAAGAGTGGATGGAAAAGGGGTGAGGGTGAATGCTGCAAAAGTCATGATTGCATGTATACCACTGCACGAGATGGTTAGGTCAAAGTGTCGCAGGTCAAGGGTTGAGGAGTGCCAAAATTAAAGTAATCGGGCCCCAGCATTTAGTCATCTGCTGATCGGGTCACTCAATCTAAGCTGAAGCTCCAAATGGGTTGTCGCGTTCTAGGTATCTCGGGCTCAGGAAGTGCTCCTAGAAACACAAAAAAGTCACAAGTAGTGTGGATCAATTGGCTTGCAATCCTATACTTATGAGGGTCCAAAAAGGTCTGTGCACAATTCTGCTAACTAGTCATGAGGTAGCGTACATGCAAAAACAACCAAGGCAACAGTATCTTGGAAGTGGTCGAGGTTGGAGGAGAGAGGTATGATCTCCAATGGTTGGTGGGCGAGGGGAGGAATGGATGAAAGGATGAGGCCGAGCTAACCCCAGAAGACAGTCGTGTCATCTGAGTGCTGCCTACATAGCCCCGGTCAGAGGGCTTCAGGCCAATGTAGTTCAGACAAAGGGTCTGAGTAGTAGACAGGTGGTCAAAATGGTCGATAGATTGGTCTTGGTTATGACGAAATGATAAGGAGAAGAGATGTGGCAGCCATTTCCAAATGGTGTATTCCGCAACATTAGTCGAGAGGTCTTTCATCCCTAGCAATATTCCATATTCGTGATGGATGTATGCTAAAAATGATTTGGGGTCTATTTATGCTTCAGCAAGTATTGGTTTATGCTGAACATAAATTGCGGTGGGTCGATAGTTTCCATGTGTATTGGTGTCCATAGAAACTAGGGTGAATAGGCTATGGGAGTGGTCTGAAAAGAGAGTTGAGGTGAGTTGATTGACAAGTGATGAAGGTGAATGTGACCAAAGTGTAGAAGAAGTGAAAAGCATATTGCTCTTTCATTGACAAGGACCAAAAAGATAGCATAGATAGGGGTTATGAGAACCAAGAGCCCCATTCATGCGTGATGTCGTTGACCATAGTTATGTTAGAGCGGTAATCGAATCACTTCGACATTAAAGTGAGCTCGAAGTCCCTTGAGCAGGTGATAGGAGGAGGAAAGAGGGTAACCCGTTTTAAGAGCAGAGATAACTTTGCCTCTTTTTATAGGAGACCCTGAGACAACTATAAGTCAAGTCCATGACTCATTCATTTTTTATTTTTATTTTTTATTTTTTATTTTTTTTTTTGAGGTGCAGACTGATCAATGCGGGAAGTCCACAAAAAGATGTTGTTTGCTTGGTGGTCAGTTGTGAAGCTGATCAATGCGGGAAGCTTCTAAAATAGTGTTGTTTATTGCTAGATTAGTCATAGCCATCCTTCAAGGGAGTGGTCTAGATTTTTGTTTAATATAAGGGCTTTTGAATAGCTATCCTTCGAGGGAGCAGTCTATTAATTACAGCAATGATAGTACAGCTATCCTTCGAGGGAGCAGTCTGCTTTTTTATTTTGATATTGATATAGTGACCATGGATATTGTGACATCTTGATTTGTTTTGACAAAAATGTGAGTCATGGACAAGATTATAGAAGGTCAAGGGCTCCCTTTTATGAGGACAAAAGCATCCATACAGCATAAAAGGGTTATAGGAATTGTTAAGAGGAATAGGGTTGAAAGGAAGTAGGATTAAGAGGATGGGGATTACTCAAGGGACGAGCTCAAGTTAAGTGTCAAGTGGACAAATACTCAACTAACAGTAGAACGGTCGTAGATGCAACGCATTAAGAGGCTCAGGTTCTGGGCGTCCATCAAGAGAAGACAGACGATAAGTCCCTGATCCATACTTGTGCGTGATAATAAAAGGTCTGAGCCAATTAGGAGCAAACTTGCCTCGTTTACTGCGCTCCATATTGGTCACGTGTTGATTCTCTTTGAGGATGAGGTCTCCGATGTTGAAATATCATTCTCGCAGATTTTTGTCATAGGTGTGCTTGATGCGATGTTGATAGACATGGAGATGATTAAGGGCAGCAAGACGGCATTCGTCAAGTAACTCAAGTTGAGCTAAGTGATCTTGACGAAAGTCATCGTTGGAAAGAATATCATGTAGATAAATGTGGAGAGATGGGATCTGTACTTAGAGAGGTAAGACAGCCTCTGTTCTATACACGAGAGAAAAAGGGGTAGCACCCGTAGAGGTTCGAATGCTAGTGCGGTAAGCCCACAAAGCGAAGGGAATGTGAATGTGCCAATCCCTGCCTGTATCACTGACCACTTTCATGAGAATTTTGGTGAGAATTTTGTTGGAAGCCTCGACCTACCCATTTGCTTGTGGGTAGTAAGGCGAAGAAAAACTGAGTTTGATGCCGAATGAGTTGCATAGTGTTTGGACAGTTTTGTTTTTAAAGGACTTATCGTTATCTGTGATGATTTTATGAGGGATACCGAAACGACAGATGATATGGGTGGTGATGAAGTCGACGATCCTATCAGCTTTTGTGGAGACGAGAGGAATGGCTTCCACCCACTTGGTGAAATATTCAGTGGCTGTGATGATGGATTGATGATGAAGAGATGAATGAGGGTTAATCTCACCGATGAGATCTAAACCCCACTGAGAAAAAGGCCAAAAATCCTGAGCAATTTGTAAGGCGTGACTAGGAAGATGAAGCAAGTTAGAGTGCTTCTGACACTTGATGCAACGCCGAACATAGTTGCTACAGTCTTGATGAAGGGTAGGCCAATAATAGCCCAAACGAAGGATGCGCTTGGTAACCGAATTCCCACTGAAATGTCCACCACAAACCCCATCGTGAACTTGTTGAATGGCTTGAGATGCTTCAGTGGAGGTGAGACAGCAAAGAAGGAGGCCGTCAAAGCCTCGCTTATAGAGAAGACCCCCTAGCATGGTATAGCGAGTGGTACGCTTGATAAAAGCTCATCGTGCATTACTAGAGAGGTTGGGAGGAATGACAGAGAGAGATAAGAAGTCTACAAGTTGCTTATACCAAGCATCTTGTGGGCTAGGGTCTATAGTGTTGACATGATGAATTTAAGGAGAGATATATGAAGGCAACGGCACACGACATACCGTGACAAAAAGTATGAATGCAGATGAGAAAGATGGGATATGTGAAGTAAGAGAAGCCATGGTGTCAGCAAACTTATTCATGGATCGAGGAACAGTCTGTAGGAGGAAATGGTTGAAAGATGCAAGGAGAATGTCAGCACGGTTTTTGTACCTTTGCAAAATTTCATTTTTATAGAGGTATGAACCATTGACCTGATTGATGACGAGCTGCGAGTCACCGAAGATGTTGATGGACTTGATGCTGAGAGAGAGGGCAGTCTGAAGTCCCAAAATTATGGCCTCGTATTCAGCCATATTATTGGTACAATCAAAGTCGAGTTTAAAAGACAAAGGCATGGGCTCCCCTTCGAGTGGGATGAGAATAACCCCAGCACCCCCACCTAGTTGACATTTGGAACCGTCAAAGAACATAGTCATCTGATAGGTGGTGTCATCGGAGGAAAGTGCAGTGATAGACTCATTAGGGAATTCACACTGCGAAGGTTGATTGTTAGGAAGAGGGGCATCTGCTAGTTGATCAACAATGGTTTGCCCCTTGATAGATTTCTGCTGGATGAATTTGAGATCGAACTCAGCAAGCAGCATGAGCCATCGAGCCATACGTTGATTCTAATATGGCTTGGAGTGCATGTACTTGAGAGGGTCGGTGTGGGTGATGACAAAGGTTTTGTGACTGAGAAGATAGTGGCGAAGCTTAGTAGCAGCAAAGACTAATGCCAAACAGAGTTTCTCGATATGGGTATATCGAGTTTCATAGTCGACCAGTGTTCGGCTGATATAATAGACTGCTTGCTCACGGTGATGCTCATCTCGGTGCGCGATCATGGCACCTAACGAATGATGAGTGGTTAAGATATAAAGGTAGAAGGGTTGGTCATCTTTAGGTGGAATGAGGACTGGTGGAGAAACCAGATAGCATTTTAGGGCTTCAAAAGCCTCTTAACAGTTCTTATCCCATGTAAAAGAGACGTCCTTCTTAAGGAGATGATGAAAAGGTTGGCAGGGGTCAGAAAGTTGCGAGATGAAACGATGAATGGATTGGAGCTTCCCTTGTAGACTGCAAAGTTGCTTGAGATTGGTCGGGGGTGGCATTTCGAGGATAGTGTGAATCTTAGCGGGATCTATCTCGATGCTATGAAAGGAAACGATGAAGCCGAGAAGCTTGCCAGAGAGGACCCCAAAGACACATTTCTTGGGGTTAAGATGAACATTATACTGAAGAAGATGAGAAAAGATGATTTTGAGAATGGTCAGATGATCACGACGAAGCTTGGACTTGCTGAGCAGGTCATCCACATAGTCCTCCATGATTTTGTGAAGGAGATCATGGAAAATGTAGGTCATGGCACACTGATAAGTGGCGCTTGCATTCTTCAGGCTGAAAGGCATGACTCGATAGCAGAAAGTCCCCCATGGGGTAATGAAAGTAGTCTTGTGCTAATCTTCCAGAGCAATCAGGATTTGATTGTATCCTGAAAACCCGTCCATAAGAGATGGCATCTCATGGCCGGCCGTAAGATCAACAAGTTGGTCAATGTTAGGAAGAGGAAAGTCGTCTTTAGGACAGGCTAAGTTAAGGTCACAATAGTCTGTGCAGATCTGAATCCCCCCAGTTGCCTTGGTGACTGGGACAATGTTAGAGACCCACTATGGATAATCGATGGGCTGGATGAAGGAGACAGAAAGGAGATGCTGAAGCTCTTCTTTGACAAGAAGGGCAATGCGAGGATGCATCTTTTGAAGCTTTTGCCTGATAGGCTTAGCCTCTGGTTTGGTGACAATGTTATGGGTAACGATGGTGGGGTCGATGCCAGGCATATCACTATAAGTCCAGGCAAAGGCCTTACTATGGTTAGAGAGGAAATGGGTATAGTCAAGCTGCTCCTGAGCATCTAAAGATTGGCCAATCTTTAAGACATAAGGAACATCAGAAGAAGGAAGGTTGATGTCAATGGTTGATTCATTTAACATAACCTGGGTCTCAAAAGGGAGGGAGCGCTGGATGAAAGAATCATCAGCACCCATGTAAGAAAGAATGGCGTCATCATCAACGCAGTGAACAGTGTGAATGGTTGCCGACTCATCTTCGATCATGCTGGGAAAAATGAGAGGGAGAGAATTGGACACCCCATTGAGCTGATAAGTCAAGGGGTCCAAGCGGATGGTGTTTATGGAAAAAAAAACTAGGAGGAATGGAGGAGATTGGTCAATGATTGGTTCAGGACAAAGGTCTAAAGGGTCTTGAGTAGGGTTGTGATATCCCAGACCATATCGTTTCTTGGCATCGTCATCATTGAGTGGTTGGATAGGCTGATGAGAGCCTTGCTCATAGCGTCCGAAACCAAAACCCTTCCATGCACACCTATGAAGGTAAGTGTGTGCAAAGGCAGGGTTGCCAAGAAACGAGAAGTCTGATGTGAAAGGTTGGGGTGAAAAAAGAGGATTACCGTCAGTAGGAGCTTGATTAAGCCCCCCATAGATGAGGTTAGTGTGGAGGTGAGGGGGACCATAAGGTATGATCATCCCTATCTGATGGTCGTAGCTGGGGCTGTGATGAAGGCATCCATACTCTTGTGGAGTTTGGAACATGTCTAAAGCTAGCAAGCCATACTCTCCCAATGAAAGTCTTTGGAAGACGTCTTCCATGGGATCTGTGGTCATCGCTTGAAGGGGAGGTGTAAGGGCGACCGCCTGTTGCGAACTGGTCGAAGCTTCCACAGATGGAGGCAGTGCCGGGGTTAATGGCTTGATAGGGATGAGGACATCGTTTGGATGGTAGGTGGTGTTGCATGTTTTGAAAGGTGAAGGGTCAGCAGGAATGGTGTGGATTTGTCCGTCATGCTCAAATTTCACACAACAGTGCAGGGTGGAGGGGACACAAGCCATGGCACGGATCCAGGGTCAGCCTAGCAAGATGTTGTATTGAAACTCTCCTTCGATGATGTAGAAGAGCTCCGGGACTGTGCGTGGACCAACGCGAATATGAAGAACGATTGTGCCAATGGTCGTGGTCGTAGTGTCATTGAAAGAGCACAAGATTACATCAGTTTTGGAGATGCAATTTTTGGGAAGAGCCAACTGATCAAAGGCATGGGTGGAGATGATGTTGATGCTAGCGCCCCCGTCAATCATAACACATTTAATGCGTGTCTGATTGATATAGGTAGTGATGAAGAGGGCAGCATCCTGATCTTCCGTGTTGGATGTAGGAATCTCAGAATTGTTGAATGTAATGGAGGTGACAGGGGCTAAGGAGTGGACAAGGGCAGCAAGTGGTTGGGGGTCTTCGGGTTGGACCTCCACTGCCTGCAGGGCTTGAATGAGGGCCTGACGATGTTGGGGCAAAGTTTGGATGAGATCGTAGAGGGACATCTTCACAGGTGTCTGTTGAAGCTGTTTCAACATGGAGTCGTGGATTGGTCCAAAAAAAGAAGAAGAAGAGGAGGGTTGAGGCGCACCAAGGATAGAAATCTTCGATTTAGGCAGTTGAGGTGGATTGACAAAAGGGTAGGTCCAAGGAATGGCGGCTTTTTCTTTCACCTTGTCCTTTTGTGACCTAGTGGTGATGTGAATGGCATTGATTTCAAAGATGGGAGGTGAAGGTGATGAAGGAATTGTAATCGGTTGATGAGATGTAGATGGGTTTGAAGAGGTAGAAGGGTTATGAGAAGGAGTCAGAGGTCGATCGAAAGTGTCCTCAAAGAGAAGAGTGTCTTTCTCTAGATAACAGCGAATGACAGCCTTGAGGGCATAGCAAGTCTCGGTGTCGTGTCCTGGTGTACGATGATATAAACAAATCTTTGTGTCGTCAAACCAGGAGGGTTTAGACCCGAGAGGTTGGAAAGGCTTGATGGGTGGAAGAGTTATGCTAGAAGTTTGCAAAAGTTGTTGCAAGATTAAAGAGTATGAGCCCACTAAAGGGTCCGTGCTCATTGATGTATGCGATGTCGGTGACTTTTGCTTGGGCAAAGTTGGAGGAGGCTTTCGTACCACCTTCTAGGTTGATGGTGCGATGACAGGCGGAGACGATACATTCTTCATGAGAGGTACTGCCCTTTTGGGAGAGGGTAGGCTAGTGATAGGTAAAGGAAGCAAAGGAGGCAACCAGTTTTGATTAGAGGTTGAAGTGGGAAGGATTCTGGTTAAAGTTGAAGGATGCAGGCCCAAAATGGAGGGCAATGGTGACGGAAGAGGAGGCGTTCACCTCTGTGGTTTGGCAGTCTTTTGTGATTTGGGTTGAAGACTAGTATTGGTTGAAGTCTGGTTTAAGTCCACCTTCACTTGTGGATGAGTGAGGTTGGAGACGGGGCAAATGCCAAGCGATTTGATAGGTTTAGGTAGAGTAGATGAGGGTTTTGGTTTTGATGAGGTTGATGGAGATGTAGATGGATTAGAGGTAGAAATCTGATTTTTGTTGATAGTCTTACAAGGTTCTGCCATGGGAGGATTAGCAGCATGAGATGAGAGGGCCTGGGCTTGTTGAAGAGCTATGAGATGGTGCCACAATCCCTGATGCTCCACTTTCCTAGAAGGGAGAAGTTCGAGTCTCTCCACTAGTTGGGAAAATGGCTGAGAAGATGTGGGATGAAGTTTGGGCTCTTGAGAAGATGCCGACGGTTGTGGGACTGAAGGTATGGTAGTTTTGGCCCCAAAGCATGGTGAAATCGTGACAGGTTCATGTTTGGTTGGAGACGAAGGAGAGATAGGTTCTTCTCTGGGTGGAGAAGAAACTAGAGAATGAAGCTCCTCAAGTGGGTAAAGGGCAGGGATGATAGTGCCCTCCACTTGTGGTCAAGGAGTAGGAAAGGTTGGGTCTTCCATGGGTAACAAGAAGGAAGATGGTGAAACTGGTGGTACTGGTAAGGTCGAGGCATCCTCCAAAATGAGAGAAGTTGAGGGAGAACTAACTGAAGAAAGAGGTTCGTCCACATGTGATGGACTAATGGATGAACTCACCTCTTGAGGTTGGTTAGAAATGAGGGGCGAGACCGTATTGATTGTTCGAATATTATGTTCATGGGTATTGTCAGTCAAGGTCTGGACGTTGTTTTGGGTTGGTGGATGATTGGGGAATGGTTGTTTGAAGATATCAATACTCTGATTAGGAGGGGCATTAGGATTGTCGAGGATGAGGTCACCCTTTTCCAACATGTCTTGGATTTTGTTTTTAAGGGTTTTACAGTTGCCCATGTCATGACCTTTAACATGGTGGTAGTGGCAGAAGTCATCTTCCCTATACCACGCAGGGATATCGCGTGAGGGATCAAATTGTGGTGGTGGTCAGATCTGAGGGAGATTGATGGCCCCTTGTTTGACAAGTTTTTCCAGCACAGACGCGTATGATTCTCCAAGTGGAGTAAACTGTCGCTGTATGTATCTCTACTGAAATTGGCGAGTGACACTCATAGATGTGGATGGTTCAGATTGATTAGTTGAAGGTGAAGAGGAAGAAGATCTAACAACCACAGCATTTGCTAAAGCTTTAGATTTAGGATTGGACAAGGAAGGCTTAGAAGAGGGGTCATTGGTTTTGGAGTTGGGATTCTTACTCCACAACTTGACTTTATTCTCCTCGACGACACGTAACTCAAGTTTACGAGCCATCGTGAAGGCTTCATCAAAAGTGCGAAAGGTTTGAACCCTCAAGGTAGAAGAAATATGTCTAGCGTAGGCTTGAGAGAAAAGTTCAATAAGCTCAGGCTGGGGTAAGGAAAATGAAAGTTGATTGATAAGGCCCCTCCACCGAGCGACAAAATCAGCAATGGATTCATCCTCAAACTGGCGGATAGAATAGAGGTCTGTGATGGAGACCTTCTTGGTGATATTGATGGAGAAATGATCCAGGAAGAGCTGAGCCAGCTGAGTGAATGTGAAGATGGAATGGCTAGGAAGAGAGCTGTACCAGTCAAGTGCAGCACCCGAGAGAGACATGGGAAACGTGCATAAGAGCAATGCATCGTCATGGGCGATAAGGTAACAGGCATGTCTGAATGCCCGTAAGTGTTGTTGTGGGTCTTCCTTGCTTTGGAAATGAGAAAACTTAGGAAGTTCCCATTGGCTGGGATATGGTCTGATAGGGACAGAAGGATGGATGGGCTCGTTGCAGATCTGTTTGTACGAGAGAGTGTTGCGTGAGCCGGTAACGGAGGTCTCTAAGTTGGACATTTTATCCATCAGCATCTTGATAATATCTACTGATGGATTGGTAGGTGGAATGCCTCCTAAATTGTAAGGTGCTTGAAAGAGGTTGGAAGGGGTATACGACGTAGTCTGTTGTACCAATAAGGGTGCGACGTACGGATGACTAGTCGTAGGGATAGAAGAAGTGACTAAGGATGGTTGGATAGAAGGCATGGCTAGGTTTGATGTTGTCATGGGAGGTTGGCTAGAGGTAACATGGGCCAATGGATAGGTAGCCACCCTAGTGTTGATAGGAGTAAGGGTAGGCAGAATAGAGACGACCAAGTTTTGAAAGGAGGTAGAAAGTGGTTGAGTGGGCTGAGATTGATAGGGGGTTGAAACCCTGGTGAAAGTGGGCCCAACGATGGAAGGAGAGGCCACACTTGGATGGTTGGTAAAAGGTTGGTCATTGGTTGAGGCAACAGCTTAGGTATCTAAGGGTTGGACTACAGACGTCGTTGATACAGCTACAGTTTCGAGGAGAGAGGTTGGCATTCCATAGATTGGATTGCCCGAGGAGTCTCGCGTTCGGCTATTTGCGAGATAGTGTTGTAAGGCTTTTACGTTGAGGTCCAAGAATCGTGCAAAATCTTGGTCCCCTTCTGGGATAATAGGCGTTTGGGTCAGAGATGGTCTGGTAGGAGTTCTTTCAGTTTCGGAGTTGAAATCCATTATAGGGCTAGTTGTAGGTAGGGTAGACGAAAGAGGATGATTCCTCGCGTGATCGACTAGAGCCTTGGCTTGGCTATGAGTCAGAACCATTCAAGGCAAGGAAGAACATCCTCACAAGCTCAAACAAGTAGATAAGAACTAAAAAAGATGAAGACACAAGCAGATCCTAAAACCCTAAAAGTAAATTATTAGGATTATAGTGGCTTATGCCTTAGAATGTGTGTAGAGGAAGATTGGCTTTGTGAGTCAGGTCCTAGAAGAAGCAGTCTATGGATGGTTTCGGGTTTTGTTATGGTGCTCAAGAAGTTTGTGTTAGCTTCCGTACAGGCCTGGTGCTAAGGAGCAAGCTCCCCTCACTTCACGATTCCAGTGGTTAGCTGGTTTCGCTTAGCCAAAATATACTTCCACTATAGTTTAGACTCTGCCAGAGAATAGAGTTGGCTCTCCCCTTGGTGATGAAATCCAAGTAAGATTGCCAGGATGGGTAAGGTATCCACTGGGGGATGAAATCCCAGTCGGGCCTTGTCTCAGGTAAGTTAAAATGTTTGTTTTGTGCAGGTGGTTTGGTCGTGTAACATCAAGTGATCTAGATTAATTCAATATGCGGTTTAATTACTATGTGTGGTCTTAAAGATGCAGGCAAACAAAAATGAATGCAAAGTGTTTTAATGTCCAAGTCAAAATGTTTGTTCGTATGAAGATGAATGGAGAAAGAGTTGAAGAATATGAGTTTTAGCTAGTCTAGAAGTGCAAGAAAGAAAAGAAAAGTTTGTTTTAGTCCTGCTTATGATGACATTTAAGAAGAGACGAAAGAAGGCAAAAAGGAAGGAACCTAATGCACCTAAATGAATGAAAGAAAGAAAGAACCCAAGGAAGGCCCTAGGGTCCCACCGGGCGTGCCAGAATGTTTCTATGCAAAATTGCTTTCTACATTCAAAGAAGAAATAAGAAACTAAAAGAAATGGTCAAGGCTAGAAGATACCTGATAAAGTCGTGCACACTGAAATCAAACGTTGGAAGATTCTCCTCTTTGGCTGTGGAGGAATGACACCTGCGAAGAAAAGAGACTGAAACATGGAAAAATGTTAGTCAAAGGATATGGTGGGCTGTCAGGCGAACGCCCAATCCCAGAAGCATGAAGACTTCCTAGAAGGATATCAACCCACTGATAAAAAAAAGCAGAATATTGGACTGAAGTAGATATAAAAGATAAAATGACAAAAATAAATGACAAAAAATTAAAATGCATACCTGATATGCAGCACTGTTCTGTGCAGTCACCGATGTCGGTCTCTGTGGTGCCGGCGTTGGTTAGGGAAAGTGCCGACGTCGGTTAAAGTGCCGGCATCGGTCGGGGTTGTGACCGGCGTCGGTCGGGGCAAGTTCTAGATAGAGTCTGGATGAGTTGTAGAAGGTCTAGGAGAATCGAGATAGGGTCTGGTCAAGGTCGGGATAGGGTTTGGATAGGGTCGGGACAGGGTCTGGACAGGGTCTGAACAAGGTCTAATCAAGGTAATGTCGAGTCTGGACAGGGTCTAGGGGTTTTGGTCGAGTCTAGACGGAGTTATAGACTGGGATAGTGGGCAGAGATGTAAGGAAGGGACTCAGAGCTCAGGTCTACGGTTTGAAGATCCGAGATGATAGAAATAGAAACAACAAACAAATAATAACCAAAAAGAAATAAAACAAACAGAGTAAATACTTACCTGCCAGAAGACATGATAAAAGCCATGATTGAAGTTGTTGAAGCGTTGCCATAAGTTGATCAAAGCGAATGCAGATTGGTTGAATGCCAGATTTGATTGATCACCAAATTTTTTTGAATGTTCAAGTTCGAGGGTCGATTGATTAGTTGATTCCACGTTTTGGATTGATCGGCGGATGCTGATGAAGGCAAGGGGCGGTTCGAGAGATGGTTCGATAACCGTTTTGGAAACCGATTGGGAACCGAATGAAAACTAATAACGGATAACAGTAAGGTGACCGACGTCGACAGGATTGCCGACGTCGGCCGATAAGTGACCGACATCGGCAACATCGGCTGGGTAACGACCATCGTCGGTAGATGCACAATGGGGATAGAGTCTAGCTTTAGCTCTGTGCTCATTGTTACATGCTGCCAGGGTCAAGGCTAGTGGAAAAAGTGATCGACGAGGGTTAAATAGGCGAAGAAGAATAAGACAGGGGATGACCAGGGGAGTCGACATGATTTTGGTGTCTACAATCTTGCCTCTAAATTGTGTTTATCAAGCTTGTGTATGATGGCCTTATGAGGAAGTGTTCTCCCATGTCCATTGTCCTTTCTTGCCACTTTTTAGGTGTTTTCAAATTAGTTATAGGTCTAAACTTGAGATCTTTCCACCATTAATGGATATTTGGTGAGTTTTATAACTCCTCTTTCCTTCATGTATTGTTTTATGAGCCTAGTTTAAGAAATAATTATGTAAATTAGCTAGTTTGTGAGGTTGTGTGAAAAAAATTATCTTGTGTTGAGTTAGTGTTTATTTCAAGCTTATGTGAGTGTCAATTAGTTTTTTACATCACAAATTTAGTGTTATTACTCATCATATACCCCCTTTATATCCCTTTTCCAAGCATAAGTATTATTTTAGGTGATCTACCAAGAGAAAGCTAGCCTTCGTTGAAGGTTTAACCTCACTACAAGATACCCACAACCTGAGGTTGCTCCAATATTGTAGCTAAGAGTTGGAGAGCCTAAAAAAATCTCCCACAAGGTTTTAATTCTATTCTATAATAGGACATAATCTTTGAAAGGGTAACATATATTAATAGAATTCCCAAGGACATTATGGTATAGGCAAAATTGTTTTAGTTGAAACAATGAAGGTGTATATTTGGACAAATCTAGAAGTCTTGTCTTTTGGTAAACAATGATGTCTATGTCCTCTAGTTTACAAAATAGGAATTATGTATATATTGGGAGATGGGTATATTGCTTGACTATAGTGTTGGATGTGTAAGTTTTAGATTTAAGAGTGGAAGAATGTAATGGTGATGTCATGATATTGGGGTATGGTGGTGTGTGAGATTGTTTAGTAGATGAACCAGAATTAGATGAGGTTGACAAGATAGGCTTCTTTTTTATATTAGGATGGGGGATTTTTGAAGGACTATAACTGGTAAATGGAGTTTT
The DNA here is from genome assembly GCA_037957365.1 of Torreya grandis. Taxonomy (NCBI): domain Eukaryota; kingdom Viridiplantae; phylum Streptophyta; class Pinopsida; order Cupressales; family Taxaceae; genus Torreya; species Torreya grandis. Next base: position 111,660 of record JARHVA010003956.1, read on the forward strand.
ATATTGTGGACAGGTGTAACCTTGAGGTAAGATTAGTTGAATGGGGTCAAAGGTGATGGAAAGTGGGGAACCCATTTAGAAGAGCCACAAGAGGAAAACATCATATTTGGAAATAATATATTTATTAAATAAGGAAATATCCTTTTTACTATACTAACTAGGAAGGTCATGATAAGGACTAGGACTATTGGATTGGGATCAAAATGGGATTGGTTTTCATAAGAATTAGATGTGGATAAAGGTTGATGAGGCTCTTGTTTAGTAGGTGATCTTAAGTTTAAGAGTTAAAAATCATTGGGAAGGTGGGCACCCATCTCCAATAGCCATAAAAGTCACTTTTCCTTATTATTAAAGATTTACTTGTGAAAAAGGGTGACCTCATCACTTGTATATTGGTAGATGTTATGACTATGGTTATAATGAATGTATAATGGGGCTAACCATGGTGAGATAGCATGCAAGCTAGGTGTAGATGGAGATTGTTGATGGGTAAGGATAGGGGACATTAATTTAGGCTTGATGTGATTGAGGTTTATAGGTAGGTGGGCACTCATTTTTAGGACCCATAAAAGGATCTTGTCCTTGTTGGAAAATAGGTATTGTTACACAATAACTGGGTCTAAATTGATGTGGGTAGAGGATAAATGGGTGATGGGTGAAAGGTAGTCAAATGACAAAAGGGGGTTGATTTTAATGTAGATTAGGGCTTAGATAAAAATATGGTCCTTGGATAAAGTGAGTCTAAATGATTGAGATAGTATGACAAGTGATGGTGAGGATGAGATAGATTAATAGATTTTGATATCAGACTAGGATCAAATTTCAAATTGATAGTATGCTAAATGATAACAATCTATTGATAATGCCTAGTTTTAAAGATATAAAAAATATGTGGATTCAACTTATGCCTAGATTAAAATTAGAAATATGATAATTGGATGGGTGCTAGTTATAAATAGGCAAGATGACAAGATTATAGATGACTAGATTGAGGGTGACTAGATGCTAGATTGAAACCAATAAAGTGGCAGGTTGCTAATAGGGTATTGACTAAGTATGAAATATGACAAAGTGATAGGTGTGGACTGAATTATGAAGAGTGATAGGATGATATTAATGGACAATAAAAAGAGTATCTCAAGCCTTAGACCAATTTGATCAAGGTGGTATGGATATAAGATTATGTGATGAAGGATAAATGGGAATAAATTGAGGGATCAAGGATGATGGGATTGAGATAAGGACAAGTATATAATTTTTTTTAATTCAATTATTGTTAGGGTTATGGTGAGTATGTTGTGACCTAAAGATATAACTAGATGTGTTATAGGATAAAACATCAAGACAAAGTAATATGGGATTTGTCTAGATGAGGTAAGACTACATACGATAATGATAAAATAAGGATGTACTATATAAGGTGATAAATAAATATGAGGATTTTAAGGTAAAACTAGATTAAGACATGTGTGAGATGAGATGATAATATGTACAAGATATACAAGATTATACTATATTAAGGATGTATAAGATATGGTTAAGGATAAAGTAAATAAAATATATACAAGATATGATGATGAGTAAAGTAGATAATGATGTACAAGATTTTTAAGAATGTATAAGATGGGGATAATGCTAGAATGTAAAAGGTAATATTATATAGATAATGATGTAAAAGATGATGATACAGGATCCCTAGATAGATGAGTATAGGTTTAGGTGAAATGTTTAATTGGCTCACAAATAACATTGGTATATAATAACACATACTAAATCAATAAAACCACAAACCTAAGATTAGTAAACTAATTTGGGAGTATAACCTAACAACTACATTGTATAATGGATTTATGAGTGAATTTGTAGGCTAGTGACCCATTACAAAATCTTCCAAACCCTCTCAACCTTGTTTTCACATAATGGTTACATGGGAGTTGATATTGACTCTGATAGTAAGTATCATATTATTTTTTATGATCATATTTCATGTTTGATTGGATCTCTAAGGACATCCCCAATATACACTAGGTATGGAGGCCCCAAATTTGTATAGGGTGTTGTCTAATGATTGGTTTAGAGGTTTAACTCTTTCCCTTCATAAAAGACCTGTATGGGGTCAACCACTTATCCTAACAATAGTTTTCCCTAATTTTTATACTCCATTAAAACATGGAGTGTGGTTGAATTCATGGTGATGAAATCCATGTCACCATCCCTTAAGACTATGTCAAGTGTGTGAGAATCACTTGTACATCATGTTTCCCTCTAAAAAAATAAAAATAGGAGGCTTTGTTAGTATTTTTGATCCTCTAAAACTTGATGCTAAGATGCAAAGAGGGGATAATACACCACTGTATCCCTCAAGTATAAAAAAATTATACAAAAAGTTGATTAATTTAGATGTGATATATACAAAATATATAAAACATGGTTTTTATTAAAAAATGCCAAAATCTTTGACAAGAGTATTGCAAAGTAAGTGATTAGTAGGTTTGAATTTGGAAATCTTAAGGGGAAACCTGCAAGACAAGATGTTAGATAAAAATATGATTTTTAAGAAAAGATGTTATTAGTTTGATAAGTAAAATCAAGTGAGACAAAATTGCCACCAAATTCACCCTTATAAAAAATCAAACTAAATATCAATCTAATAAGCCTCAATAAAATCACTGAAAAAATCATGGGTTTTGCACTATAAATTTTTTGAATGAGGGGCCATGATGTGGGTATCTAGGGGTGGTATCCCCCAATAGGTTCCCCCCAATCTAGGTGTAGCACCCCTAGTACACTTCTTGTGACGGTATAGAGTAGGGTCGAAGGGTAGAGTCCCTAATGCCAAAAGTAATTTGAGACTTAAAGAATGCTCATAATAACTCAAAATTCACCAAAATTTATCATAAAAATACACTTAATAAAGATAATTTTGAACATAAATATGGGGGAAATTATTACTATAGAAGGAAAAATAACTTGTATACAGTCTAATGTTAAATCAAAATTACATACAAAGAGTTAAAGTCACTTATAATATGTCAATATTGCATATTACGATAAGTGATTTTTAAAACTACAAGTAAAGTGTTACATTTATCACATAGTTAATTATTACAGTTAAATCCAAAACAAAAAATAGAACAACTAAAATCATAAATTATAATAAAAAACATAAATTGCTTTAGGCGATATTGAAAACATTATTTAAAATAGCTATTTATCTAAACCATAGATCAAGGTATTTTGACAGTTATGATTTTGAATATATTTACAAAAATCATAATATTTATAGCCTATTAGATATCAAAAATAGTATTAATTAGGTTATTCACAATTGATTCAACTATATGATGTCAGTTATAATAGATCTTAGCACTTTTGAATCTTAATTTACTATTATTTTAAAATCGTGAATGAGATAATTGTAGTATTTAAATAGTGTATGATTTAGTTTAGTTTTTCTCAAAGTATATATTTTAATTCCTATAAGGTATTACTATAAAAAGCTTATATATTGAATTATCAGACCAAGAAGTAACTCGATCCTTAGATAATGGATAACTTCAAGCAAAACTACAATTTAAAGGTACATAGTTTTAAGTTATCGTCAAATTTGAAATCAGGTATAAGTAATTTTTCATAGAATTAGAAGTTAATTAAGGAATTTTAACCTATCTAAATTCTTCACAAGGGCTTTATTTTTCTTGAAAAAATAGAGTTATGCATAAAACATGGACTACATAAGAATAAAAAAACTCTAAAATTATTAGAAAAATTGATTATAAAACTTAAATATGTCTATATTTTGAGTCTATAGGACAAAGCCACAAAAAAATATAGTAAATTTGTAGATTTTGATAGGATCATATTTTTGAAAAAATATGGACTAAATGTAAAATCACAAGTCAGTTAATCAAAATCTCAAGTCATAATAAATATTGCAACTAGCAAAAATTGATTTTGTAATAGACAAACAACTAGTCAAATGATTAAATGGATAGCATTTACTGTGATGGTTAAGTTCAAAATCATGACTTGCAAGGTTAATATCATGACTTGAAAGGCACAATCTCTACTCAGCTTTCAAAATCATTTTTCACTTGGAGGATTATATTTTTAAATATTTGAGCCACAATATATCTTCAATCTAACCTTCATGGCAAATGTCAAGCACACCAAGCACATAAGTTTAGTTTGAATAGAGGGATCCCATTATGGTCTTCAAAGTAAGATGATAAATTTTATCAATTGAATTGACTATGAAAATTATATCAAAAATCACCTCAAATTACCAATCTACTTCAAAATTGGAAACCATTAGATCAAAATGTAATAAAATTAACATTTAAAACAACATTATAATCTAAAGCCAAATGTTCTTAATCAAGATTCAAAAAAGAAAGGCTAAAGATTATATATGTTGGATTGCTTATAAATAGACTCAAAATTTTAGCATGGTATTAGCTTGATCAAAAGACTTGGATAGAATGGATTCATGGATTAATTGATAGGTTGATGAAAGGATTAATGGACTAGTGTAGTATGAATTTCTTACACATTCAACTCCTTATCCCAAATGGAAGGAGATGGTGGACTTAAATAGAGATGAGGGAGATTTTATGTAATTATCTAGAGAGACAACTCTCTAGATAATTGGAGAAGGGTTGGATAATTCTAAACTCCATTAAAGGATCCTAATGGGGTTTAGTCAGGATTTAGCTAGGTCTATAGGATAATTAGGTTGAAACTAGGTACTAGGCATGTAGAAGATCCTATGGGATAGGTGGCTAGGTTTTAGGAATTTAAAATTAGTAAGTTCACAAGTGAGTGTATGAAGGGTTATTTAAATAAATGGGATAATAAAAGTATTAATATTTGTGGGATGTGAATAAGGTTAGTATGATATAGAAGATTGAAAAGGGGGTGTTATATAAATGACTAGGAGGATGGGGGATTAATGATAAGATGAATTAGATGAAATTAGTGGTGTTAGTGTCGACTAATCATAATATTAGTGACGAGAAATGAAGCAAGAAAATTTTGATGCATACACATCTAATATAAGCATATAATTGTTCTTACATAATCAAAACATAAACATCTCATAATATATAGAATTTATGTCTTAAACATAAGGGGAAATTATAGTGTCTTAATAATACATGTCTCAATAGGATGTGTGTAAAACACCAAATGTCTAAAGGTGAGCATTGTGAAAATAGGGGTCTCACATCCCCCTCCCCTTATGTATACTTCCTCCTATAAGTCATTGAAGTTCAAAATTATAGTTTAAATTTTGTTATAACAATCACTATGAATCTTTTTGAATCAATTCAATGGTCTCTCTAAATTAATGATCACAAATCTCTACTAACAAATCATGAAGTGCAATGTGATACACTAAAATGTCCAGTATCACAACATAAACCATCTCCATCACTCTCAAATTTAGGAGGAAATAAATGCTAATATTTAACATAACAAACAAGGTTAAGTATTACGCCATCCTTACAACATCTATAGAAGGAACAAGTGTGATGATGTCTTTCTACTTGTTCAACAAGTAATATAACAAGTCATAAGCTAATCTCATCTACTAAATCTAACAATATAATTCTCTCCTAATGCTCCCATATTCACTAAATTAAAAAGGTAAATAATAAGTTTGATCAAAACAACACATCTAAACAAGTTGATAATTTTAACAATCCAATCAATCAAGGGGTAAAACCAATCGCATAAGTAGCCAAGCTCAACCCACAAAGGAGAACAAGAAAAAATAAAAGGTGATCAACCCAATATAATTCAAAACAATAATAGTGTTTAAAATGGATAAACAATCCAATTCAATCCAAAACTAAATTATAATAAATAAAATTAGGATATCCAATAATCAATAAAGTTTCAAAATAATAAATGGCTAAATAGCCTCAAAATACATAGCAAGGAAACCCATAAAATTTTGATTCTAATAGACTTATAAATCCAAATAAAGAACTGAAATAAATTCAAGGTTCACTAAATCTAATAAAAATTAATAGTGTAGCTCTATAAGGCCATATGAATAGTGTAGTTATAGAAATCCATAAGTGAAGAGTATGGATCTAACATATCAATAACTAGAAACACAACTTATTCAATACCCTCGTGTGGTATGAATAATTCATTGTAACTACAAGTTTCCAAAACCACTACACACTTACCAATCATGTAAATGGTCAATAATATAACACATTTTTCCAAATATGAGGAAAATTATTAAACCACGTGGAGGCATAAATCCACTCCATTTATACAACTCATCTAACCAACATGATGCAAAATATACTATTCTATGAGGCTAAGGAATTTAGTCAAAACAACACTAAAAAAACAAGCCCCTAATCAAAATGAACACTGAACATCATATAAGATATAATCCACTCTATGGACTTATAATGGTGTCACTTGATGGTGAGAGAGTGTCAGCTCATCTCAATAATAGATAAGTTCTAAAAACACCTCTATTAAAACCAAGGTAAAATAATCAATATCAATCCATAACCAAATTACTAACACATAGGAAGTCACTATCAAAACATAATACACTCATCTAATATGAGGATTATACCCACCACACAAGGGTGGTACCAATCCCCAAGGGGTCTTTTGAGATCCCCTCCCCTATAATTGACATCAACAAGGTAAAAAAATCCATCTACAAGCACACACTTGCTTAGGTGAGAAGCATCACATGCTTGTACAACACCCACTACACATATCATAAGTGGCCCCTAGTGACCTTTCTTACTGAGAAAGAGGCCTAACCACCATAAATGATGACTGGTCTATAGTGATTAAGAATGTTATAGGAACCTTATGTTCATGAAATCATGAACTATACTAGGTATTCACCTACCCAACATGGTAAGTAAGAATCACTATCAATTCACTCAGTCTAATTAACCATAACAACTTTAGGAGGTATAGGTGCTCCCTAAAGACACACTCTCATTCTACCATAAAGCCATATCTAAAAAGGGTCCTCAAAACAACATTGAAATTTCTAATAATCATGTGTCATATCCATTATGGTGCCCTATAAATTAACTCCTCTAGGTCAATCTATAACACACTCAAACAAGTATTCCAGACAACTCACACAATAATAGGTGTCAACCTTGTGAAGAAGGGGAAAAAACATCATATAAGGAGTCAATGTAAAAATGACACTCTTATATGATTAATAAAATGATACCACTGTAGGATGATTCCTCTTAAGCAACAAATTCCCTAGAATCAAGGATGTACAACCCCTTCACTACCCATCAAACCATACTCAAAGATGGCCCAAACTTCATAATCCAAAAAAGGGTGTGGTATGGTTAATAAAATGATGCACTATAAGACCTGACATAATCATCCAATACAGTACTACATGCCACTAGGTTTTGTATGCACTTTCACAATAGGTACCATCAAAATTATGTAAAGCCAACACAAAAATATAAGTCACCTCAAACAATTGACACCCACAAAATTTCAAATATCACAATCAATGTTAAATTATATGCTCTAGGAACTTAGCATAAAAGATACCAAATCAAAGGAATACTCTTATCACAATCATGTTTTAAATGAGTAGGTACACCCACTCAAGGCTACTTCTACCTCTAGCTTTGAAATAAACTTATCTTACATCAATGTTATCAACACTCATAGGCAACTCACCCAACTAGGTGCGACCACCATAGAATCAAAACTTCTCTATAAGGAATTTATCTCCTTATTATCAAGGAACTCAAAATATTGTGAATATATCAATCCATTCAAGATGTTTCATAATCAAGAAGGTAAATTTTGTAGATAGAATTTTGAGCAATTGGAGTTGATTATGAAATTATATCAAAATACTCAAAATGTCAATCCACCATTAAGATCTAGATCCATTTAAGAAATAAAATGCAAAGAGAAATAAGACATTCATACCAACATTAAGTCCTAAAAGATAATTTCTCCAAATAAAGATTTAAATCAGAAAATACTAAAGGATTATGGATTAAGATTGCTTACAATAGACTCAAATTTTCATCATGGTGTGATGTTGGCTTGAAGACTTGATCAAAATACTATGTTAGAAGATAAAATGTACATGGATTCTTTTGTTATCTTGTAGTTAGTTTGAAAATGGAGGATATGGTGTGTTTAAATAGTCCATGGAGGGTGGATTTTCCAATGAATTAAAAATTCATTGGAAGTTTCTAGAGAATAAGACTATAAAAAAGGGGGGATCCTAAGGAATTTAAAATTCCTTAGAGTTATTTAGAAATGGAGCCTTCTAGAAAATGTGGAGGATGAGAGAAGCTTTTAGAGTAGAAGCCTCTAGTTTCATGTTATGACTAATTAATGTTTATAAAGGTATTAGGTGAGGATTAGGGGCTAGACTTATAGGAAAGCCTGGAAGTAGGTAGGTATGTGGGTCATGGGAATTAAAAATTTCCAAATATTAGAAAAATTGGATTAGATAGTAGATAATGGTGATTTAGATAAATTAATGAAGAAGTGTGAATGGATAAGGTTAATATGATGAAGAATAATGAAGGGGGATAGGATTTAATTATTTAATTAGAATTGTGGTTACAGGATTAATTAGGATAAATAGTAGGATTAGTGGAATAGTTAGGGTTAGAAAATTTAGGTGCATACATTTTACCCCTCTTTGAAATGACATGTCAAGTGATGAAGTGGAAGGAATAATGGCCTTTCAAAGAAAACCCATTTCATGGATGAATATTATTAAATGATATTAGTGGCTATGATGCCCCCTCAAGGGGACATGTAGGTAAGATTGAGATAGATGTCCACTCAAAAGAGGAAATGAGAGGTGGGATGTGATGGATAGAAAAGGGGATGGGATGATAGATGTGAGATAAATGATGAAGAAAATAAACTCGACCTAAGAAGTGACATAAAAATGGATTATGCCCCTAGAAAATACATATGCACAAGGAGAATAAATGATAATGATGATGACATAAAAATCCCCAAGATTTTGACATATCCCAGGAAAGGATGCATGCTAGGGAGAATTACATACCAATATGATAAATGCCATAAGATGTCAACATATCCCAAGTAAGGACACATATTGGGAGAGAATAGGTCTAAAGATAATACAATCATTTGATAATATTAATGATGGGTGTAGCTCAAATCTAAAGTTAAGTGATATGATGAAGGGGATGAAAGAGAATAAATTGACATTACATCAAATCAATTATCCATAATGTGATTAATAGTGATGATGCCCCTAGTAAGGACACATGAAAAGGAGTGATAGATGATGATAAATTTACTAATAGCAACCCATATAGCACCTTGCTTGAAGGCTAATTTTTGATTACTAGGATCTCCTTCACACCTAGACTAACATTGGAATGATCTAAGGTAGTGAGACACCTGAACTCAGACCAAACCTCTAGTTTTGATGAGGCTAGTTCCTATGATGTATCACTTATGCTCTACTTACTAAACTATTGATTTCTATAATAAAAAGGGATATAAGTAAACTAAAAGGTAAATCATATTCTAATGTTGGTGATACACCTATATTGTGCATTCATCGACTCTATTTGAGATCCTAAAACACTAATAAGACAAGCAAATAATTGAATCTACCACTCTAAATTACTCCTATGCAATAGTATTTCATATAAAGGTTTTATCAGGTGATCAAATAATGAGGTAAATGATGTAATAAGACTAATTCAAGGCACTAACTAGTCAATATAACCACTATTAGCTTAGTCAAATGACATCAAACATTGAACATGACTTGCATAAGATTACATACTAGTAACTAAGTGAGATAAGGACCTACCAAGGGAGAAATAACTACCACATCTGCTAATAAACCAACATAAACACACTATACAAGAATAGAGAAATCTAAAAATATTCATTTTATTCATCTCAAAAAGTTATAAATCTTAATCCCAGTAGAGTTTAATCACACCCAAGAGAGGGATATATAAAATTGACATGAAACCATGAATATATAGAAGTGATAAGCTCTAACCAATATGGCATAGAGGGAAGAAGATAAGGTCAACTCGATATTCAACTCAATTCTAAATTCAAATACAATAGTTATCAAAAGTCCTTAAGACTTATTTTTATGCATAGCAGCTTACATAATCTCCTTTTTGGCATTAGAATGAGGATGGTGGGCCTATTTGACCTATCAAACTTTCTTGTGTTGGTTACTAATTATACACCTCTCTAATCTACCTTGTACACTTGAAGAAAATGGAAAACAATGATGAAAAACTTGCTAGAATGTCATTATAGTTGGGTAAGGGTTTAGCATCAAGAATGGACCAGACTATAGAAAATGATTGGGAGGTGCCTACAAAGGGTATGGTTAGCTCCCTACTACTTTTGGCTCTACCAGAACCAAGGTGAGAGAACCTATGGGGTGTCTTGCTCTCATGGAGGGATTTTAAAATTCAATCTCCATTGGGATTCTTGGTACAAGGGATAAATATGACTAGAGCATAACCAAGTTTGCACACTTCACCCATGAAGGGTTGTCACGCAAAATTTGCACAAATGTTATATGTTATACACAAGCTACTAAAGATAGATAAGGGGATGATTTCAATCTTCATTCTAAATAATTTTCAATAGAAAAGGGACTAAATGAAAGACTATAATGCTAAGATTCAAACCACAAATTACAAACACATTTAAAATATTCAAGATCTTATGCATTTTCAAGGCAAGTAAAACTTATAGTATGTAACAGGGAATGATATTTTTAGGGTAGGATAGGGTATAACAAGTTTATAGTTAATTATAAAATGGAATGTGGTGTGTTGGTGGCTTCCAAACAACAAAGTATCTAACAATATTTCATGTCAATGTTCCTAAGAAAAGATGTAGAAAAGACTTCAAATGCAAGATAATGATAAACACCAAATGATCCCTAAGAGACTAGGACATACACTAAAACTAGAATATCAAACACTTTCTCCTACTAAATTCATGAACCCAAGGAGTCCTTAAAAGGTATTCAATAATGCATTTTTAAATATAACTATAGAAATGGATTTATAACTAAGGTATATGCTCAAAATGACAACTAGTAATGAACATAGATCCAAATTTCCAATCAGAAAAACTTTCAAAACATATTATTGCATTTCATTAGTAAGATACAATAAATAACCACAAACATTTTCCAATTGACTTGAAGAGATATATTACAGACATCAACACTTCAAAATACTACCATGGGGACAAGCATGGTGAGATTGATCTTTTGACAAGGGAGACTTGAACATGCTCTCAAATCTTGGTAATGGTTCTATAGATGTAACCACCTTAGCAAGGAAGACAAAGTCTACACACAGTAATTGATCCCATAAAATTTTCTATAAAACTTAGACTTAGAGAAAGATGATGCCTAAAATGACTTATAACAATCAACAGCCAATAACAACCTAGAATAGAGGATAAAACCCCTATTTATACTTTTTGAATCCTTCCCAAATCTAGGAATTTGGGCTATAATTTACAAAAATTGCATAACAAACTTTTCCAATCCCATAAAGATGCTCCCAGCCAAATAATGTTCTTTTTCAATGCCTGAGATCTTCATTGATCTTTCAAGACAAATATTTTTGCAACTACCTCTACAAATAATGATGAGGACTTTTAACTTCCTAGATCATATCATTTGATCTTTTATCCAAAATATGCCTTTCACATGATCTTGTAAGGAGGATACTTTCTTGAGGAGCCAAATAGACTTTCTTTTAATGTGGAACTGCCTGAAGATCCCCTTAATCACTCACTCACATAGCTGAAGGGAAAGAATCATTTGACATCCAATCAAATTTTGTCCTCATGTGTAACTTATTTGGAAATACTTTCTTGTTATGTAATTTAAAATCATGGACATTTTTAGACATGAAATCCCTTCTTTGTACAAACTAAGGAAAACCCATTACCTATAATGATGGCTCTAGAGGTGATCTAGTTGTGACATGAAATATAAAAAAGATCCATGATCATGTTTTAGATATATTCACTCTGGAATGGTAGTTAGACATCCTTTTGTGCTTCTACTCATTTCCATGTGCATGGAAAATTCATCAATTTTAAATTTAACCTAGACACTTATCATTTCCTCATGCAATCTAAGCCCTTTAAAAAGTCTTGTCTTGGCTTGCACTATTGGATATTTCTTGTTTGAGAAAATACAAGTCATAGATCTTGAAATGAGATGCTTGATCTATAATCTATGGCACACAGCTATACCACTTATCATGTTTACATTTTCCCACAAGATACTTGACTTTTACACCTTGGCTATGCATCATTAGATCTAGTTGGGGAAATCAAATGCACTCCTTCAAATCATGATTCAATGGGTGAAACATTATAGGATGATACCCCTTATTTGGCCCTAAATATATGCCACTTATTAGACCCATGGTATTCTTGTGTTCCTTGTAGATAATCACTACTAATTTAAGCTCCCTCATACTATGTCAAAGTGTCTCACTTGATCTCAGGTCCCATTGAACTATCAACTACTATCTCACATTGTTGGATCTTTAGAATATGCTCAAACTTTAAAATCATGCCCTACAAGCTTGACACTTGGTAGCCCTGTGGGCTTCCTAAGTTCCTTTAACTATTCAAATTTGATCGCACACCATCAAATCATCCTACTCTGAGCAAATGCATGCTATTAGATCTAGTTCTATTTAAAAATAACTAACTACTTTATGAGGTCTAAATTTGATATCCACATACCTATCCTATACATTTAAATCACAATGGATAATCCTTTTAGCTTAAAGTTAATGTCTACATGCCCATCAAAAACATCTATGAGACTGTTACCTATAATTTGGAAATATTTATTTGAGGACTTCATTCTATGTTAGTTTTGATCAATAGATCCTTGTCTATTTCACTCTTGTTTTCTTCTCAAGCCTTTTTTCTTCAAAAGAATTTTCTCAGGCCTTTTGCCTTTAGCTCCTATGTTTGCTTTAGTACTTCTATCTTACAACAATTCTTTTGGTCCTTCTATCAGGATAATTGTCTTGGACAAAATGTCTGAGATATTTTCCTTAAAGGATTTTTCTACACACTTTTCCCACAAGAATTGAATCCTCAACCTTTTTTCATCATCAGAATAATTATTTTAGACATTTTGCCTAAAACAATTCCCTTGAAGAAAATAGTCTCTTGCACTTTTATCGACGGAATTTGGGCTCTATACTTTTGCTAAAAGAATTAATACTTTTGCTAAAATAATTAATACTTTTGATCTTTGCCTTAGAATAATTTTTTCAAACAATAGTTCCAAAATAATTCCTCTGAAGTAAATATGCTTTCACACTTTTACTAAATAAATTGGACACTTAGCTCCTTTGCCTTCATCGAGACAATTATTTTAGATAATTTATGTAAAACAATTTCCCCATAGAAATTAAACTTGGTCTCTGAAAAATGCAATTCCTTCAAAAAAATTTCTTGGGAAAAATGTCTAAAGGAAATGAACCTCTTCTCTAAAGTAACTTTTCCAAAAGAATCTTTTGGGAACTTGAACACACCCTTCAAAAATATTTTTAAGGGTACCTACCTTACAAAATTGCCCTTCAGCATTTTGAAATGGCCCTTAGAACTCTTGAAAGTACCTTTTATACTTTCTGAAAGTGTCCTCCATATTTTTAAAGTGACTTTCAATAGATTTTTAAGTGTCTTTCACCATCCAGACTTATCCTTTGAACTTTTTGTTAAGGGAACCTACCCCACAAGAATTCTCTCCAGTATTTTGTAATGGTCATTTGATCTCTTGAAAGTGCCCATCATAACTATTGAAAGTTTCCTCCACCATATAGACTTATCCTTTGAAATTTTTGTAGATGCCCTTCAAGAATTTTTCAAAGTCAAAATACCCAAAGGAAATAATCCTTTAGACATTTTGCAAAGTCAAAATGACCCTTTAAAATTGCCCTTCAAGAATTTTACAAGGGCAAAATGCCTGAAGGAAATGATCCTTTAGAAATTTTAAAAAGGCAAAATGACCCTTTAGGATTTTTGAAATAACCTTTGGCATCCAAACTTATCCTTCAAACTTTTTAAAGATGTCATTTTCCCTTATAAAATGTCCAAGAATTTTGCAAGGGAAAATTTCCTGAAGGAAATAATCCTTTGATAATTTTGCAAAGGCAAAATGACCCTTTAAGAGTTCTATAAGTACCTTTAGTCGAAGTAAATGACCTTACAATTCCTTCAAGATTTTTGTGTAGGAAAAATGCCTAGAAGAGCAAGTGCCCTTCAAACATTTTATCATGGACAAAAAGTATAAATCAAATAAGACTTAGCATTTTCCCAAAAATAAGGATTTCTTTTGGGATTTTTGTGTAGGAAAAATTCTCGAAGGGCAAGTTCCCTTCAAAAAATTTGCCATGGATAAAAATTTTGAAATAAATGACTCAAAAAAATTGATATATCCCTTCAGTCCTTTTGAAAAACACTTAGACTGAAAGAGATAAGTCATTAAATTCCTTCAAAACTTTTTTAGTGGATAAAATGTTTGATGGAAATAAGTATTCAGACTTTTTATCTAAGATAAAAAGCCTGAAGACCTATTTTTGTCAGACATTGTGTTTATGCAAAAGGCCCAAAAAGTCTAAGCAAAAAAGCACCTTCACCAACACAAAAACAAGGCAAAGGACTTAGCCAATTTTGTACATGAACTTAACCTTTCAAAAGAACATTTTGAAACAAAAGATGGGATAATGACTTAGACATTGATACTCAACTTGGTCTAGATTTAGGCATTTTCAATTGATAAGGGCCCAATTTCTCTAGTCTAAATTTTAGAACTAACACTTTCTCTTGCCTGGGGATGCATACCCCCTACATGTGTGCAAAGAACCATAAAAAATAAGACAAGGTGTCAATCCATTGGGTTACAAAGTCAAGACATAGCAACATTTTCAACAAATGTTCATGAAGGCTCAATAAAATATGGTAGACTTAACAAAAACATATCAAGAACATCTAGGAACAAACACACAACAAAATTAATGGAAAAAAATTATACAAATAAGGCCCAAAGTAAAGGGTAGCAAAACAATAGAAAGACAAAGCAATATAACACTATATAATATGGTACACATTTTGCAGATAGATTCAATCAAGGAAGTGTTTTAAATGTCTACCATTGACTGGTATCTCTAGTATTTCACCATCCAGATCCGTCAAGAAGAAAGTATGCTCCTTAATCCTATAGTTAATGGAATAGGAGTCCATCTACAATATATATAACTTACCATGATTTCCTTTCTCCTCATGCCTGTTATCCAAAAGTAAAACCAAATCACCTACTTGGAAGGTTCTCTGGAGTGACCTTTCTATCAAATATTTTATTTAACTTCTCCTTGAACTCAAAGTGTCTTTCATGAGCTTATCTTTGAGTTTCATCAAGCTCAATAATTTGTTTCACCCTACCTTCATATTGGTGGACCTACTCATCAGCCCCTAGTTTTTGCATAAGCTGATAGGTGGGCAACTACAAATTCATAGGTAGAACTGATTAAGCTTCATAAACAAGCTCAAAAGGGCTTCTTCTTGCATCTCTCTTAGGTGTAATCCTATCATCCCATAAGGAAAACTTTATCTACTCACCCCACTTCTTTTTATTTTCTTCCAATGTTCTCTTGATGATCTTGAGCAAGTTCTTGTTACTTGATTTAGCTTACCCATTCCCTTGAGGGTTGTAGTTAGAAGCATAGGTCAAATCAATCCCATAGTCTTTTCACAATGTCACCAAAGGTTTGACTTCGAAGCTCATGGCATTATCAATAATTATCTTAACAGGCACACCAAACCTACAAATAATTTGATTCAACAAAAAATCCATTACTACTTAGTGCATTATTTTCTTTATAGGGATTAATTTAACCCATTTGGTGAAGTAATCAATTTCAACTAGTATCCACCTATGCCCAGTGCTTGATTAATCAATGATTTCACCAATGAAATCCATTCCCCATTACCTAAATGGCCTTTCAATAATCACAAGATGTAAGGGAATAGAACCTAAATATTTCATCCTCCCATCAAAGTGTTGACATTTTTGACATCTTTTGACTATCTGAGAAACATCCTTAAATAGTAATGGCCACCAATAACTAGCTCTCAAAATTTTATGAGCTGTAACTTTAGGTGCAAAATGGCCACCACAAACTCCACTATGGAAGTCTTCAATTAGGATAGCAGACTATTCTTATAGCACACATATTAGGAGAACTCCATCTAGATTATTCCATGTTAGTTCATCCTCAATCAAGAAGTATTTTTGGGACACAAGCTTTAGAGTTCTTATTTGATTCTTATCCAAACTAGGGGGATAGTTTAGATTTTTCAAGTAGTAAAAAATGTCTCTATACCATGTAAATGCATTAAACTGATTCAATGAATCATCAACATTAAAATAACATTATTTACCTCAATAAATTATAATTTATTCTTAGACATAAGCTTGTATAGACCCATCCCCATTACTAGCTTGGTAGTTTAAATATCCATGTCATATTCTTGTATCTTGTCAACCCACCTACACCTCTTACTAGATACTTCAATCTGAGTTAAAATCTCCTTCACCATGGTGTGCAAGATGTAGGCAATAATCTTCAAACTTATAATATATGGTCTAAATGTTTTAGTATCCTATAGAAGAGAAAAAAATTAGTTCTCCATAATGGTGTGGTTTATTTTAGGACCTTACATATCTTTGCTAAAGAAAGCTATGGGTTGCTCATGACCTTCTTCATTCTTTTACAATAAGACAATAGCCACAATATTATATGATGTAAAATAGAATACCTAGAATGGCTTTGTGTAATTAGGACTGGACAAAATAGGGGTAGACTTTAAAGCTCCCTTGATGTCACTAAACACTTGCATGGCCTTCACCTCCAACTTGATGGTTTGGTCCTTATTTAACATATAAGTAATAAGTAGAATGATCTCTACAAAATTTAACACAAACCTTCATAAAAAGTTAACTTGTCCAAATATACACTAAATTATTTTCTTGGACTACGGGATAGGCACTTTTTTAATGGTTGCAACCCTTTTGAGGTCAATCATGACACCATCCTTAGAGACTACATGTCCCAACAACCTGGCTTTCTATACTCCAAAGTGGCACTTCTTAGGATTAAGTGAAATACTAAAGTCCCTACATCTGATTAACACATTTTATAGATTCTCAAAATGTTCTCTTATTTTTTAATACACAATTATATCATCTTGATACATAGTAATGAACTAGTTAATTATCCCTACAAAGGCAACATCCATAGCTCACTTAAATGTTGTACCAAAATTCATCAATCAAAGGGTATCCTCATATAAACATAAGTTCCCTAAGGCATGGTGAGCACAGTCTTGGACCTCTCAGATTCTTTGACCATAACTTGGTTGTAGCCTAAGAAGCCATCTAATGTAGACAACATTGATAATCTAGTAACACTTTTCAGTAGGTTCTCTATATTAGGTAGGGGATAATTATCTTTAAAAGAATCTTTGTTTAAATTTTTGAAATCCACACACAAGTAGATGTCATCATTCTTCTTTCTCACAAGGACTATATTCACAACCCATGATGAATATCTCATGGGTTGAATGATACCACTGTCCCTTAGCTTCTTTAATTGCTCTCTCATTTGGTGGCCAAGATGGGGTTAATGGATCTTTATTTTTATCGTAAAGGTTTATTATCAAGTTATAATGGGATGATGTGTAATAAGTCTTCTTTATATGCTTTCAACTTAAAATAAGACCAAGCTAGGTAATCCTAGTACTTTTTTAATAGCTTCATGTAAGCTTTTTTCTCCATTGCACTCAAGTGAGTACCTAGCCAAACCTTCCTTGGATTCTCAAGAGAACCCAAATTGTATTCAATCATATATTTTGAGATGAATTAGTCTCTCAACTTGATTCTATCTACTCCATCATAAGATTCTTCTAAGCTAACTAGACCTCTTAGGATAGTGTTTGTCTTCAACTAAATGATATATGTCCCAAATAAAGTCTCTTTCCCATCATAGATTTGAATCATGGACACCAAGTCTATGAGATGATCATGGAACTTAGCCTCACAATTAAAAAACCTCTTAATCTATTCATCATCATCAAAGACCTACCAATGATGAACATTGTCTAGGATTGAAAGCCTAATAAGTATTTCCACTTTATATTGATATTGAGGGCTCGTATTTGCAATGTCAAGTTGAGCACCTAGCCCTACAAGTCTGTCAGCTTCTTGGTTGAAACTTTTATCATGATAACATAAATTGAATGCATCAAATAACTCCAAAAATTCCCAAAAAACATTCATATATTGTTTAAACCTTTTATTTTTCATGGCAAAACCACTACGAACTTGTTTTACCACTAGCTTAGAATTGCACTTAATAATCAAACATTTGATTTGATATTCATAGGTTATTCTTCAACCAAGAAAGAGTGCCTCATACTTGGTAGTATTTTTAGTGTACTCAAAATAAATTTAGAAAGAAAACATAAAGTATTTACCATTAGGGGCATAGAAGATAACCCCAACTCCATTTTGACGATTAAAGCGAGCCCTGTCAAAGCACATCCTCCAAACTACATTTTTTTTGTTAGGCTCAACTTCAAAAATAGTAGCCTGTTCACTAACATCAACATTCCCAACAAAGTTTCCAAGCTCAATGTCCATTTACATCACTTCATTGAGATCAAGATTCATATCTTCAATCACATGTAACATCTTTGGATCTCTATAAAGTTTGACCATCTTCCCCTCTAAAGGAATAGTGGCATAGCAAAATTCCATTTGCACACTTCCACCTATGCTATCATCTCATTACGTGATAGCAACATCCCCCATTTAGGTAGTCAGTCTACAACTACCACATCCATGTTCAAGTACTTACCAGGATGAACTATCAACTATACTACCAACCCCTTGACTTGTCTAACAAATAAAACCTCTTATGAGTCCATGGAATAACATTTGCCAAAGACTGACATGATATTCACTCCAAGATCATTGAGGACACCCAAGGGCATCACATTTTAAGAATCTCTAGAATCAAACATGCAATTTTGAACAACCAGACCATTGATTATCAAAATCATATAAAAAGGATCCATATTTAGTTGACTCTCCACTAGTGTAGTCCCCAAATAGACCTCTGGAGTAGGTTCAACAACCTCTTATGATTCTTTATCTTCTTTTAGGGGTGCTTGGAGTAGTTTATCTTACTTCACATCTAAAATTTCACCAAATTCTAAATATTCAAAAGCCCTCTTCTTGTGTTTAGGTATTTATAATAACTCAACAAGTAATACGGTGATTTTTATTTGACTTGACACTTGATCCATGCCACACACACTATATTGAGGAAGAGGAATATTTGGTATAAGGGCAATGACACATTTATTTATAATATAATCACTCAATTTTGAAGGGGAGTAGGTTGGGATGGATTTGAAACTCTGACAATAACCTTCAAAGGTGGATTTTTCTTAAGCTCATTTACACCCTTGGGGATGCTAGAAAATAATGGTATTCTATTACTCCTAATAGGAAAACCTCTAGGCTTATTATCTTGGGTTACAAGTGTTATCTTGGAAGCTTCTTAGACTATTGTAACTTTCTTTTATTCCTTTTTGGCATTCCCTACTTTTAAATTTGTAGGGGTAGTGTCTTGTGGATCAGCACTTGGTTGCCTACTTCTCAAGTTGTTTTCCTTCTTTTAGGTAGCTACTACATTAAGCAATAGTTTCTTATCCTCAATCAATAGATTAATCCCAAGATATTTCTTGATCATCATAAAGTGTAAGAGATTAAAATTATGGACAAGAAATTCATATGCTTGTGCCACATTGACATCACAAGAAAAATCAAAAGTTAAGACACTTTCCATTTCAATCGTACTCTAAAATTGATCATCTCTAGTATCAATCTATAACTCTATGGAGGCATTCAATTCATATTGAGGTTTTTGAAAATCAAACATAAAAATCTCATAGTCAGATGATGCATATTCATATTCATCTAGATCTTCATCAAGTTGTTCATAAGTATCACATGGAGGGTACAGAAGGAAACATTTATCACACCAATCAATGTCTAAATCAAATTCATAACATTTACCTTTACATTTAGAGGATCAAGCACCTCCTTTCCAACCCTTATGTTCTAATTTATTTCCACTCTATCTTCATGTGTAATTCCATTTCCTATGTCATTTTCTCTATGTTGAAAGGTAGGACCCCTTTATGCTTGATTCAAATTCAGAGCTCTTTCATAACTAGTAGAAACTTGAGGGACCCCTTTTTCAACTCTAACCAACTTGTACAATATTTATTTGATAGAAAAGGCCAAGGTTTTGATAGTTTCATCCAAGTTGGTTATCTTCATGGGCTATGTCTTTTTTGGATTGACGAGCTTCACATTAGCCTACTTGTTAAGGGTCTTTCCCATAACATTGATGTTATTTTCAATCTATATGGTCATATTGAATGCCAACTACAAGTTAGTGGGAGCCTTGTCCTTCAAAACATATGTATCCTTCTTATCAAAGGCATCATAGTATTTTATCAAGAATGTTGTGTTACTAGGCCTGATCTTTTTGGCCAGCCACATCATCATCTTGTTGAACCATGTGTTAAATTCATACACACACTCATTAGGATTCTTCTTGATATTTTACAATTAATATAAGAGAAACTTAGATCAATCCTAACACCATACTAAATTTTGAAAACATTTTTCATCTCTTCTTATTAATCAATGCATCTAGAAAGAAGGGAATTAAACCATTCTCAAGCATCTTCCTCTAGCATGTGAATAAATAACTTGATGCACACATACTCATATTCAATCTCATAATCTTCTATGATATTTTGATAGGCCCTTAGATGATGATCACCACTTACTACATTGTTCCCTTGGAATTTTGGAAGGCATTTCCTAACTTCATGTGGAACCTCATTAGGATAGCCTTCCATCTCATCAAAATTGATAGGCCTAAAACTGGGAATTCTAAATGCAATATGAGTATTCTCCTCTTGGTCCA
This sequence comes from Torreya grandis, assembly GCA_037957365.1. Classification (NCBI taxonomy): domain Eukaryota; kingdom Viridiplantae; phylum Streptophyta; class Pinopsida; order Cupressales; family Taxaceae; genus Torreya; species Torreya grandis. The sequence continues at coordinate 132,797 of JARHVA010003956.1, forward strand.
TATGCCTCATGATTAGTTTAATAATAGTTTAAATAACAAATGGAAAATGAATGTGATGGGGTGAATGAGGAGACTTGGTGGATCATACTTGGGAGGGGATTTAGCTAATTGAGAAGAAGCTAGAAAATAAATAGGACTATGTGTTTCAAAATTAGTAGAAGAGTTGTGATAGTCCTCAATGATGGGGGGTTAACAAATATTTCAATATTACCAGGATATTGATGGTCTTGAGTAGCTAAACTTTGTTCTCTGTAATAGGCCTCTAGACTTATACCCTTATTCTTTGAGAAATACCTAAAGGTGGAACAATTTTCTTTGATAGGTCACCTTTGAAAGATGATATAAGTCCATCCAACTATACAAATAATGAGATAATAAAAATTGAAAGTTAGAAAATATTTAGAATAGGCACTAATCATTCTTGAAACTAGAAAATAGAGTCAGAGTCACCACTAGAATTAAACTTAATAATTGAACATTTTATAAACTATTGTGATATAGAATAAAACTAAACTTGTTGAAGCTTAATGAGATAAAGAACAAAGATACTAAATTTTTAGAATATATTCAAAAGGGAAAATACACCTTTCAACATGTAATACTAATAGTTATTTACAATAGACTCAGCAAAAGTCAAATTTTCAAACTTTAAAACTTCCTAGCATGTCCTAAGTGGAGTGTTATGATGTTGAAAGCCAAGATAGTTGAATCAATGGAGTAAAAGTAGAGAACCTCAACAAGATGAAATACTTATAGCTTTAGCTCTCTACAAGAGTCCTCAAAAATGAAAGTGCCACAAGTATCTTTATTTTCCCTAGTAAAAATTCCAATTAAGTGATGATGTTGATGAACCAAAGATAAACAAATCAGCATAAATATAGGTAGAGTACTTTAAAAATGATAACAGTTCTTTGTAAGAGTCCTTAGCAACATAAGTCACCTGAACTTCAAATTAATCCTTGGAAATGGTGCCAAATTGGTGTTGGTTCCCATTTTTACACCTCTCTAATCTGACCTTGCACACTTGAATAAAATGGAAAATAATGATGATAAACCCACTAGAATGTCATTGTAGCCAAGGAAGGGTTTGGCATCAATAATGGACCAAACTATAGATAATGATTGAGAGACACCTATAGAGGGTATGGTTAGCTCCCTTATACTTTTAGTTCTACCTAAACTAAGGTGAGATAACCTATGGGGTAGCTTTCTCTCATGGAGAGATTTTATAATTCAATCTCTATGGGGATTCTTAACATAAGGGATATATATGACTAGAGCATAACCATGTTTTCACACTTCACCCTTGAAAGTTTGTCACACAAAATTTGTACAAATCCTCTATGTCATACATAAGCTAACAAACACAAATAAGGAGATGACTACAATCTTCATTCTAAATAATCTTCAATATCAAAGGGACTAAATGAAAGATTTCAATGCTAGGATTTAAAGCAAAAATTTCAAACACATTTCAAATATGCAAGATCTTATGCATTTTCAAGACATATAACACTTATAAGATGTAATAGGGTTTATTATTTGTAGGGTATGATCAGGTAGAACAAGTTTATAGTTAATTATAAAATGGAAGGTGACATTCTATTAGATTCTAAATATCAAAGTATCTAATAGTATTTCATGACAACATTTCTCAGAAAATATGCAGAAAAGACTTCAAATACAAGACAATGATAAACACCAAATGATCCCTAAGAGACTAGGACATACACTAAAACTAGAATCTCAAGTACTTTCTCCTACTAAATTCATGAATCTAGGGAGTCCTTAAAAGGTATTCAACAATTCATTTTCAAATATAATTATAGAAAGGGATTTATAACTAAGGTATATGCTTAGAATAATAACTAATAATGAACATAGACCCAAATTTCCAATCATCAAAAATTAAAAAACATATTATTGCATTTCATTAGCAAGATACAATAAAGACCCACAAACATTTTCCACTTGAGTTGAAGATAAATATTACAGACATCAACACTTCAAAATACTACCATGGGGACAAACATGGTGAGATTGCACTTTTGACAAAGGAGACATGAACATGCTCTCAAATCTTGTTAAGGGATATACATATGCAACCACCTTAGCAAGGGAGACAAAGTATACACATAGTAATTGATCCCATAAAAATTTTTATAGAACCTAGACTTAGACAAAGAGGATATCTAAAATGACCCACAATAACCAATAGCCAAAAAAACCTAGAACATAGGATAAATCCCCTATTTATTCTTTTTCAATCCTTCCTATATCTGGGACTATGGACTTCTATTTATGAAAATTTCATAATAAACTTTTCTAGTCCTGTCAATATGCTCCCAACTTAAAAATGCTCTTTTGTTATGCCTAAGATCATCAATCTTTCAAGACAAATATTTTTATAACTACCTCTACAAAGAATGATGAGGACTTACAACCACTTGGAGCATATCATTTGATTTTTTGGTTTAAAGATGCCTTTCACATGAGCTTAGAAGGAAGATACTCACTTGAGGATCTAAAAAGATTTTGTTTTGATGTGGAAGTGTCTGAAGATCCCCTTGATCACTCACTTTCACAGCTAGAGGGAGAGAATCATTTGAAAGTCTAAAAAATTTTGTCCTCATGAGTAACTTATTTGGAAATGCTTTCTTTATACTCAATTTCAAATCATGAACATTCCTAGACATGAAATATCTTCTATGTGTTTTCTAAGGAAAACCCATTACCTATAATGATGGCTTGGGAGTTGATCTAGTTGTGATATGAAATAGAAAAATATCTATAATCATTTTTTGGAAATATTCACTCTAAAATGGTAGTTAGATGTCCTTATATGCTTATACTCATTGCCACATCCATGTAAAATCCATCAATTTTAAATTTAAACTAGACACTTTTCATTTCCTCATGTAATCTGAGCCCTTTGAAAAGTCTTGTCTTGGCTCGAACCATTAGATCTTTTTCACCCTAGCAAATTAGATATTGAAATGAAATGCTCAAGCTATAATATGTGGCATATATTTTTTCCACTTATCATGTCTATGTTTTCCCATGAGATCCTTAACATTTAAACCTTCGTTATGCATCATCAAATCTAGTTGGGTCAAGCAAATTTACTTTGTTGGATCATGATCTAAGGGGTGGAGTGTTATTGGATATTGCCCCTTCCTTGACCCCAAGGATATGCCATTTGATAGCCCTATAGGATTCCTATGTACCCTATAAATAATTGATACTAATTTGATCACCCTCATACCACATGGATGTGTCTTGCTTGATCTCGGGTCCTATTGAACTATCAACTAGTAGCTTATACCATTAGATCTTCAGAACATGCTCAGACTTTAAAATCATGCCCTAAAAGCTTGACCTTTGGTATCCCCATAGGATTATTGAGTTCCTTTGATTATTTAGCTTTGATCATGCACTATTAGATCATCTTAATCTAAGCAAATGTGTTATGTTAGATCTGGCTCCATTTGAAAATAAATGACTACTTACAGGGTCTAAAGTTTACTTCTACACACCCATCAAAAATATCTACAAGACCATCACTTTTAATTTGGAAATATTCCTTTGAGGACTTTGTTCCATGGTAGTTTTAATCAATGGGATCCTTGTCTTTGTCACTCCTATTTTATTCTCAATCCTTTTCTCTTTGGAATAATTTTCTTAGTCTTTTTTCTTTCATCTCCTCTATCTACTTTAGCACTTCTATCTTACAACAATTCTTTCAAGCCCTCTGTCGAGACAATTGTCTCAAACAAAATGTCTGAGACAATTTCCCATAAGGATTTGTCTACACACTTTTCCCACAATAATTGAATCTTCAACCTTTTGTCTTCATAAAAATAATTATTGTGGACATTTTATCTGAAATAATTCCCCCAAAGAAAATAATCTCTTGCACTTTTACTGAAGGAATTTAGGCTCTACACTTTTTTCAAAATAATTAAGACTTGGATCTTTGCCTCAATTGGAATAATTATTTTGGACTATTTGCTAAAAATAATTCCTCTGATGGATATAGTCTTTCACACTTTTGCCAAAGAAATTGGACACTTAGCTCCTTTGCCTTCATCAGGACAATTGTTTTGGATAATTTATCTGAAACAATTTCCCCATAGAAATTAAACTTGGTCTCCTGAATAATGAAATTATTTCAAACTTTTTACTTGGGAAAAATTTTTAAAGGAAATAGACCTTTACTCTATAGTAACTTTGCTGAAAGAATCTTTTAGGCACTTGAACATACCCTTCATAATTTTTATCAAGGGCACCTTCCCTACATAATTTCCCTTTAGCCTTTTGAAAGTGACCTTCGAGAGCTTTGTAAGTGTCTTCTCCATCCAGACTTATCCTTCAAACTTTTTTTAAGGGTACCTTCCCTAAAATAATATTATTTAGCCTTTTGGAATAGTCCTTCAATCTCTTGAAAGTGCCCTTTGGAACTAATGAAAGTGTCCTCCACCATCCAAACTTATCTTTCAAACTTTTTACAAATGCCCTTTGGGAGTTTTTTAAGGGAAAATTACCCAAAGGAAATAATCCTTCAGATATTTTTCAAAGGAAAAATGACCCTTTGAAAGTGCCCTATGAGAATTTTACAAGGGCAAAAAGCCTAAAGGAAATGATCCTTCAAAAAATTTGCAAGGGTAAAATGACCCTTTAGGATTTATGAATGTACATTTGGCATCCAAACTTATCCTTAAAACTTTTTACAAATTCCTTTACCCTTTGAAAGTTCCCTTCAAGAATTTTACAAGGGCAAAATACCCAAAGGAAATAATCCTTCGATAATTTTGCAAAGGCAAAATGATCCTTTGGGAGTTTTGGAAGTACCTTTGGCCAAATAAAATGACCTCATAATTCCTTCATGTGTTTTGTGTAGTCATAATGCCCAAAGGTCAAGTACCCTTCATACTTTTTATTGCAGATAAAAAGTTTGAAACAAATAAGACTTAGCATTTTTCCCAAAATAAGGATTTCCTTCAGTCTTTTTGTCAAGGAAAAATGCCTAAAAGGAAAGTGCCCTTAGAAATTTTTAATATGGATAAAAATTCTTAAAAAAATGACCCAAAATAATTTAAATATCCCTTTGGACCTTTTTCAAATCACTTAGACTAAAAGAGATAAGTCATTCAATTCCTTCAAAACTTTTGTAGCGAACAGTATGTTCGTGCAAAGGGCTTGAAAAATCTAAGGGAAAAAACACCTTCACCAAGTAAAAACAAGATAAAGGACTTATAAAATTTTCTACATTAACTTGACCTTTCAAAATAACATTTTGAAATAGAAGATGGGCTAATGACTTAGACATTGATACTCGACTTGATCTTGATTTAAGCATTTTCAATTGATAAGGACCCAATTACTCTAGTGCAATTTTAGACACTAAAGCCTTGAATTATTTATACACCATAATTTAGTGGATAAATCCACTTGAATTTATTTTAAATTGTTTGAAATACCTCTCCTTTCATGAATACCATGAAACATGCCACTTTGGATCAGTTAACTCATGGTTAGCTAACTCAAAGTCATTGGCACCTAAGACTAGTCAATTTCCCCTTAAGCCCTTATTTTCATGAATTGGCACTTGTAAAATGATTTTTACATTTAAAATCCACTTGACCATCATAAATTAAACATTACAAGTCCACATAATCTCCTTTGAAATTCCTTTAACACCATTCTTTCTCTTTGCTTGTTTGATCAAATAGGCCTACTAGGCCAATTACGCTTAATAGCCTACTTGTTAGCACTTTAAGACCATTTAAACCTGAATTAAAACCATTAAAAATGAAAATACAATGAAATTTAGGCCTGTAAAAACTCCTCATATCATCATATAAGCCTTTTTGATGAAGAAACATCTACAACTCAGTCAACCTAGTTGACTAGGTCAATTTGCTTGAATTTCTTATAGAGTGGCTATTTTGGATGAGCTGGTAATGGAACTTACAAGAATATTTTTAACCATATGATGATTTTAGTATGAATAAAAAGTTCCAAATTTTTATATCCATGGATTAGATTTCATGTAAACTACTTTGTACCTCATCTTTTATGATTTTTCCTCTCAAAAACCTATTTTTTCCATGATCTATATAATTATGTGCATAAAATTATAATTTATGGGACCCTATCTGAGTTTAATTCATGTTTTAAAAATTTTAATATTGATTCATCAGGTTTTTATTTCAATAAAATCAACTTTTATCAAGACTAGTCGTTATGAGGGTTTAGGTGGGTTTTGGAGGTGAACGTTCTTAATGGTGGTTCATAAAGTATAGACCTTACAACCCAAAATTATTTCCATGAATATCTAGTGGACATACCCCCTCAATTTCCTTGATAATATTGTGTTCCCATGCAAAAGGTATGAAAATATATCTACATAAAGAAATTTGCCTATAGGGTTTACAAGCATTTTAGACTTACTTACGCTCTGAGTGATTGTTCATAAAGTGAATCCCCTCAAAAAACCTCAATTTTTCATGAATTATAATTTCATAGTTGTCCAAATATAATTCTAGATCATTTGGTCCAACTTTTCATGTGGTGAAAGATACGAGCACTTGATCAAGTGCCTCGAATGGGTGTCTTAGCCTGTAGAATTTGAATTTGATCTTTGTACTAAAAATAAATATTTAATTTATTATCCCTTATTTAAATCATCATAATTATACATTTACCATACTCATCATATTATTATATAGGTGTCATTTCACTTAATAGTTTTAAAAATTCATTTTGATGTTATATGTCTTCTTGCTTATTTTAGCCCTCAAGGGCATGTTTTGTGCTAAAATATAGTATGGTAATTATTTAAATGTCTATTTAAGATTTAATACTATTATCTTATGCTTATCAAACACTCAAATGTATTTCTAACCTTCTACCACACCTATATGAACCTCAAGAACATTGCCTGCTCCAATGGTGCTAGTGAATAGACACATAAGAGACTTTGTAAATAGAGTGGGTACTTATGCCAATAATTTTACATTTAAAATATATTTTATAGTTATAAAAACTTATTATGACCACTTCTACCAACTTTCAATCTCAGATCATGCATTTTTTGGCCTATAGGTGGATTTTCTTAACATTTAGTAGTAAACTGCCTGCTAGCTCAATCTTAAGACTATGTTTTTCCACTTTTCACCTTGGATTTATACTAATAATGATGAATATTCCTTTAAATTATATTTTAATTATTCCTTTAAAAAAATTTCACCTTCCTTTCATCAATTTTCATAACCATGTCACTTTTTCTAGACCTTAACTTCTCAAGAAACTTCAACAAGGTTTTACTCTCAAGTACTGTAAGTGGTTATTTTGAGGTGAATAAGTGTTTTATTAGCCATATCACCATTAATTTATTCCTAAATTAATATTTATACCACTTTAAATCCTCTACCTATCTCCTTCTATACATCTGACTCTTCAACAAGCTCCTTAAGCCATGAAAACTATCTAAATCTGTATAACTATTATACTTTCACCTTATGATTTTGATAGTGATAGAGTGGCTTGCTCAAAGTTTTGATGATGTCAATTTTTATTTTCATTTCATACTATCCCATTCATTTATTCACCTTTTTACTTGAAGATATCTTGTATACATCTTGCTCATGACTATGCTAGAGGAAAAGGCTATTTATATGGTTGTAGGTCTTTATTAGTTGACTTTGACTATGTACCTATATGCTTGAAGTCCTCATTATGATCTCTCTAGTCTTATATCATAATTTATTACTCATGAACTTTCTCATTATCAAAAAAATAAACCATGTACCATTGTATTCCTATCTTTTTTCATGCTTAGAAACATTATTGTATTTATCCTAAAATCCCTTGTATGGTTATAGGTGTGTGTTTGGAGTGGTATTCAACTGAGTGTTTGATAATTTTACACCTCTTATTCATGTGAACCATAGAAAATAATTAAAATACATAAGATTAATAACCTTTTTCTCATGCTCCTGTGAACTATTAGACAAGCCTATGTTTTCCATGATTGTAGGTCCTTGTTTACAAGGTGTATGACTATAGGTTTCTTGTTAAGCTTATCACATCCTCATGAAACCATTTAATCTCATGAACATCCTCTTGATACATTCTTATAAACATGAACCTAAACATGAGATCTCTTTTATGCCACTTTTCTTTAAAACCTTGTATTTTGATACAAGCCTGCCAACTTGCATGGTTGTAGCTGCAGTTTCTTAGGTTTATGACATGAAAGGAACATGGTTCTCCTTGAAATTCTAGACTAATCCACCACTATATGCATTTTACCTTTATAAAACACTACCTAATTCATACCATGAGGTCATGACTTCTTTAATAAATACCTCTCTTTATTATGCTTGACTTTAGGTCATCCTCAAAGCTGGTTGTAAGTAGGTGTACGGACTGAGTTTGGATTTTAGGACTTTAAAAACTTCAAATAGTCCTCTAAATATTCAAATTATTTCACTCATTTTTAATTTATCCCTGAGTCATATATTTCCTTTAAACACTTCTTTGACCTTTTTCCAACCCTGCTCATTGAGCTTACCCTTTTTTTAGTTTGGTTGTACCCTACCTTTTATGATTGGTTATAGGTGTAGATTTTTTTTATTATTCATATTTGAGGCTTTGACATATGTTTGTATCTTAACTATATCATTTTTATGACCATTTCCTTACAAATTCAAAAATAATTCTTTAAGGTTTCCATCCTTGAAGGTCTCCTCAAAATCATAGTCTTCATCCTTGGTTATAGCTTAACTTGACTCACATTGTAGGTGTGCCTTTGAGTTTATGTAGCCTTATGTCTGAATTTCAAATGTATCTTTCTTGAGTTATATTTGAATTTATTCATATCCATGGTTAAACATGCATATGATGGTCAATTTAGTCTCTTTAAGCCTTAACAGGATTCTTGAACTTGTTGAGATCTTAACCTACTGTAGACTACCAATATATAGGCCTTTAGGTGATTTTAATAAACTTGACAGCCTTTTCATTGTTTCTCAAGGGTTTTATGACTTGAGATGGGTCTTAATTGGGTTAAGAACCTCACATTTATTTCTCTTTCTAACCCCACCTTCATATCATGATGAGATCTTTCAAATACCATGCCCTTATTGCCCATATGATGATTGTGTATACCTCTTCTGTATAGATAGAGTGTGAACCTAGCCCAAAGGAAGGCTCAAAACCTAATTTGATCTTGACTTTATCCTATATATAGCTTTATGTGATAATTTTTGAATAAGCCTTTAAGAATACCCTTATAAATTTTCTTGGATTTTGTACTTCATGAAGAGCTCATGATTGTATTGTGTTCTTGTTATAAGTCACCTTTCTTGGTTGTAGGTGATGATGACAAGGTCTGCATACCTTCCATCTTCAAAGATCATGATAACCCCTTATTTTTTCTTACCCTCCTATGATATGGATGATAGTATGGAGGTTAATTTAAGGATGAATTATGGGAAAGGGAGATGAAAACCATGAAGGGAAATTGGAAAAGAGGATTGAACATAGTGATAAATGGCTATGTTATGACAGTGAGGATGGAGATGAGTGAGATGGGGTGACATGAGGACCATAAGAGTATGATAAAACTAGGTTAAAGGTCCAAATGGAAGAATGATCATATCCTTGACCTGATGTATCAATTTGGAGTCCATTGGAAGAGGACAAAAATCTGAAATTGAAACCTAGTACCATGATAAGTTCCTTAAACAATGCTAAGAAACCTTAGTTTTTGCTAAATAGGGATTATGAGATGCTTTTGAGAGCCAAATGACTAGATTTTGCTATGAATATTCATGAAACATTTTTAATATTTCTTGGAGGACATGTGAAAATGATAGAGACCCTACAAACATTATTATCATGAAATATTGATGTTGCTTTCTCTCTCCTTGACCATATAATCTCTTTAAAAGTATCTAGACTATAGAATTCTACTTCCTTGTCTTCTTGAGATTTGTATCCATCACACATGTGAAAATTAATTGTATATTGTCATAATAAGGTATATTATGTTCCAAATAGTCCATTCAAAATTGAATTTTCTTGAAATAATTCCCTAGTTGGGAGAAAATGCAAAAAATCTATTGCCTTCATGGTTGAAAGACTATTGTTGAATACCCTGACTTCAAGGGATGGTTCATGAAGGAGGGGAGACAAAATTCATATCCAATTAATATAAATATAATATATCTAAGTATAATTTATTTTACCAAAAAATAATACTTTTATTCTCTCTCTAATGCCCATACCATCATCAAACCTAGAAGATAGTCCTTATGTGCAAAGAAACAAATTGAAGGATGTGAACCGGTTTTGGGTTTGTTTTGAGTCTAATTACCATGAAATTATTCATGAAACTCTACCATGTCCTCATAATATTATTAATTATATACTTTTTATAAAATTCCATACAATTAAAAAATGTTGTTAATATGGCCTGTCAAGGCCAAATTCCAACCCATATAATCTAAAATTTTTTAGGATATTGTCAATAGCCTCTTCATGATGATCAATTGTACATATTTTGGCCTAAAAAGAAAAAATGTATTATTTAAATGATAAAATTGGTGTTTAAAATGTCACAAATTTATTCAAATTACATTTTACCATATTCACTTATATGGCATTAGCCTAAGTCTTAAGTTTCATGGCTTAAAAAGGTCATTTAATGTGTTTTTAAGCCTAAAAAGGGTCCAGAAAGGCTCCCACATGCCAAATTTTGCCATAAAGAGCGTGGAAAATTTTTATTTATTGTTTTATAAATGTAAAATAATCGTGGATATCTCCCTCATGCATTAAAGTGGTAGTGGAAGACTTGAGTTAACAATAAAAACAAGGAAAGGAGGCTTTTTCATGTATATTTATAAGAAAGGTATGGAATGACATCACCTTCCATACATCCAAGCTCATGTATAGGATAAATATGGAATGATAGATGTTCATTAATAATTTAATTACAATTGGACTCACAATAGGCCCAAAACTAGTTCACATCCTTTAATTGGTTTATTTGCAGACAAGGACTGCCTTCTAGGTTTCATGATGGTACGGCCATTAGAGAGAGAATCCAAGTCTGATTTTTTGGTAAAATAAGTTATACTAAGAGATATTATAGGTATAGAAAATTCATATTAATTTGTGTCTCATATCCTTCATGAACCATCCCTTTGAAGTCAGGGTATTCAACAGTAGTCTTTCATCCATGAAGGCAACCAATTTTTTGCATTTTCTCCTAACCGGGTTATCATTTCAATAAAATTCAAGTTTGTAGGGATTATTTGGAACATAAAATACCTTAAAATTAAATTTTATAGGTCATTTTCACATGTTTTATGGTCATACAAATCTCAATAAGACAAGTAGAATTTTACAATCTAGATGCTTTTATGTAGATTGTACAGTCAGGGAGAGAGAAAGCAACATCAAGATTTCATGAGAATATTGTGTTTAGGGTTTTCATCATGTTCACATGTCCTCCAAGAAATATTCACAAGGTTTAATGAATATTCATATTAAAATCTTGTCATTTGGCTCTCAAAATCATCTCATAATCCCAGTTTAGCAAAAATTAAAGTTTCTTAGCATTGTTTAAGGAACTTAGCATAGTACTAAGTTTCAATTTCATCTTCTTGTCCTCCTCCAATGGCCTCCAAACTGATAAATCAGGTCAAGGATATGATCATGCTTCTATTTTTCCCTTTGAACTAGTTTTGGCATACTCCTATGGTCCTCATGTCACCCCATCTCACTCATCCCATCCTCATTGTCATAACACAACCATTTCTCACTGTGTTCAAGCCTCTTTTCCACTTTCCATTCATGGTTTTCATCTCCCTTTCCCATCATTCATCCTTCCATTCACCTTCATCCCATCATCCATCTAATAATATGGAAGGAATAAATAATGGTTTTTCATGATCTTTGAGGATGGAAGGTATGTAGACCTTGTCATCATCACCTACAACCAAGAAACGTGACCTATAGCAAGAACACAGTATAGTCATGAGCTCTTCATGAAGTATAAAATAAAATCAAATTTATAAGGGTTCTTAAATTAATATGCAAAAATTATCACATTAAGCTACATACAAGACAAATTCAAGATCAAATCAGGTTTTGAGCCTTCCTTAGGGCTAGGTTCACACTCTATCCATACAGAGGAGGTATACAAATCATCATATGGTAAAGAAGGGCATGGTCTTTCAAATATCTCATCATGATATGAAGGTGGGGTTATAAATAAAAATAAATTTGAGGTTTTTAACCCAATTAAGACTAATCTCAAGTCATAAAACCCTTGAAACCATGAAAATGTTACCAAGTGTCTTGAAATCACCTACAGGCATGTATTTTGGTAGTCTACAGTAGGTTAAAGTCTCAACAAGTTCAAGAATCCTATCAAGGCTTAAGGAGATTTCATTTTCCATAATATTCATGTTTAACCATGGAGATTAATAACTTAAGATATAGCTCAAAAATTATACATTTGAGCTTCAGACATAGGGCTAGTCAAGTTATAGCCAAAGATGAGGACTATGATTTTGAGGAGACCTTCAAGGATGGAAACCTTAAGGTATGATTTTTAATTCTATAAGGATATGGTCATATAAATGAGAGAGTTAAGATACAAACATATGATAATTATTTAAATAGGACTAATGAAACACTATCTACACCTACAGCCAATCATATAAGGTAGGCTATAGCCTAACTAGAGAAAGGGTAAGATCAAGGTGCAAGTTTGGAACAAGGTCAAAGAAGTGTTTGAAGGAAAGATAGGAATAAGGGAGAAATTCAAAAAAAGTGAGATCATTTAAATATTTTAGAGGACTATTTTAAGTTTTTCAAGTCATAAAATCCAAACTCAGTCTGTACACGTACCTACAGTCAACTTTAAGGATGACCTATAGTTAAGCATAGTGAAGAGAGGTCTTTCTTCAAGAAGAAGTCATGATCTCATTGTATGAATTAGGTATAGTTTTATAAAGGTAAAATACATATATTGGTTGACTAGTATGGAATTTAAAGGAGAACCATGTTCCTTTCATGCCCTAAACCTAAGAAACTAAAACTATAGCCATGCAAGTGGTAGGCCTATATCAAAGTATAAGGGTTTAAAGTAAAGTGGCATACAATATATCTCATGTTTAGGTTAATTTTAATGATAATATATCAATATGATATTCATGAGCTCAAATTTTTTCATGAGGATGTGATAATCTTAATAAGAAACCTAGAGTCATACACCTTGTAAAAAAAGACCTACAGTCATGGAATCCATAGGCTTATCTAGTAGTTCATAGGAGCATGAGAAAAAGGTTATTAATCTGGTGAATTTTCATTATTTTCTATGGTTGACATGAAAAATAGGTGTAAATTTATCAAACACTCAGTTGAATATCACACCAAACACACACCTACAACCATACAAGGGCTTTTAGGAAAAACATAGTCATGTTTCTAAGCATGAAGAAAGATAGGAATACAATGGTACATGGTTTACTTTCTTGATAATGAACAAGTTCATGAGTAATAAATGATGATATAAGATGAGAGATACCATAATGAGGACTTCAAGCACATAGGTACATAGTCAAAGTCAATTGATTGACCTACAGCCATATAAATGGCCTTTTCCTCTATCATAGTCATGAGCAAAATGCATATAAGATATCTTCAAGTTAAAGTTGAATATATTAATGTGATATTATTAAATTAAAATATAAATTGACATCATAAAAACTTTTAACAATCCACTCTATCACTATCAAAAGCATAAGGTGATAATACAGTAGTTGTACAGATTTAGATAGTTTTCAAGGCCTAAGGAGCTTGTTGAAGAGTCAGATGACTAGAAGGAGATATTTATAGGATTTAAATAGGTATAAAGAGTCATTTAGGGATAAATTCATCATTATATGGCTACTAAAACACATTTTCACCTTATAATAACCACTTATAGTACTTGAGAGCACAATCATGTTGAAGTTTCTTAAGAAGTTAAGGTCTAGAAGAGGTGATATGGTTATTGAAGTTAACCAAAGGAGGGTGAAACCATTTAAATTAAGACTTACATGATAATTTCAAATAATATTCATCATTATTATGATCAATATAAGGTGAAAAGAGGAAAGACAGTCTTAAGATTGAGGTAGTAGGTAGCTTACTACTAAATGTTAAGAAAATCCACCTATAGGCCAAACTATGCATGATCTAAGATTGAAACCTAGTGGAAGTGGTCCTCATAAGTTTTGATAGATATCCATATTGTTTTAAAGTTTAAATTATTTTCATAAGTATCCACTATTTTTACACAATCCCTTACGTGCTTATTCACTAGCACCATTGGAGTAAACAATGTTCTTGAGGTGAATATAGGTGTGTTAGAAGGTTAGAAATAAATTTGAGTGTTTTATAACCATAATATACTGATATTAAATCTTAAAAACACCTTTAAAGATTGATTATACTCTATTTTAGCACAAACCATACCCTTGAGGGCTAAAACAAGCATAAAGGGCTATAGTACCAAAAGGCATTTTTAGACCTATAAATAAAAATGACACCCAAATAATGATGTGATGATATGGTATAGGTCCCATTATTATGATTTAAATCAGGGATAAGTAATTAAAGAGTTAGGTTTAGTCTAAAGATCAAATTTGAATTTTATAGGCTAAAACACCCATTCGAGCCACCTGATCAAGTGCTCATGTATTTCACCACATGAAGAGTTGGGATAAAATATATTATAATTATTTTATAACCAATATTAACTTATAATTCATGAATAATTTAGGTTGTTTTATGTGATTAACTTTATGAAAAATTTCTATGAGCATAAGCATCTCTAGAATGCTTGCAAACCCTATAGGCAAATTTCTTTATGTAGGTATATTTTCATACCTTTTACATGGGAACCTAATATTATGAATGAATTTGAGGGTTTAAATATAATATATATTCATGGAAATAATTTTGGTTTTATATGTCTATACTTTATGAACTAGCATTAAGAAGGTTCACCTCCTAAACCCTCATAATGACTAGTCTTGAGAAAAGTCAATTTTATTAAAATAAAAACCTCATAAATCAATATAAAACCTATTAAAACATGAATTAAACTCAGATAGGGTCTCATAAATGATAATTTATTCTATAAAAATTTATGTATCATGGCATAAAATAGGTTTTTGAGATGAAAAATCATAAAAGATAAGGTACACTATAGTTTACATGAAATCCAATCCATGGAGATCAAAATTTTGAAATTTTTATTCATACTCAAATCATTATATGGTCAAAAATATGCTTTAAATTTCCCTTACTATCTCATCCAAAATAGCCACTCTAAAGGAAATTCAAGCACATTGACCTAGTCAACTAGTTTGATTGAGTTGAAGATTGTTATTCATAAAAATTACCTATCTAATGATATGAGGAGTTTTTCCAGGCTTAAATTTCATTTTATTTTTAGGTTTAATAGTTTTTATTTAGGTTTAAATTGTCTTCAAGTGAAATAAGTAGGCCTATTTGATTAAATAAGCAAAGAGAAAGAATGGCATTAAAATGATATCAAATGAGACTATGTGGACTTGTCACACTTCATATCTTATGTTCAAGTGTAATTTCCATGCAAAATTCATTATACAAGTGCCAATTCATGAAAATAAGGGCTTAAGTAGAAGTTGACTAGTCCTAAGTGCCAATGCCTTTGAGTTAATTAACCATGAGTTAACTGATCCAAATTGGCATGTTCCATGGTCTTAATGGAAGGATATATATTTAAAATACTTTAAACTTATTTCAATTGGATTTATCCACCAAATTATGGTGTAGAAATAATGTTAGGAAGTTTTACAAGTCAAATGGGTCCACCATCATCACTCTAATGCCAAAAAGGAGATCATGCAATCTACTATGCATAAGGATAAGTCTTAAGGACTTTTGATAACTATTTTATTTGAATTTAGACTTGAGTTAAATATTGATTTTGACCTTCTCTTCTTCCCTCTATGCCATATTGTCTAGATCTTCTCACTTCTATATATTCAAACTTTCAATCCAATTTTAGAGCTCCCTCTCTTGGGCATGATTAAACTCTACCAAGATTGAGATTTGTTACTTTTTGAGATGAACAAAATGACTCTTTTCATATTCCTATATTTTGGTATAGTGTGTTTATGTTGGTTTATTTGCACATGTGGTATTACTTTCTCCCTTGGTGGGTTCTGATCTCACCTAATTACTAGTATGTCATATTATGTAAGTCATATTTAGTGTCTGATGTCATTTAACTAAGATAAAAGTGGTTATATTGACTAGTTAGTGCCTTGAATTAGGCTTATTCTATCATTTCCATCATGCTTTGATCACCTAATAAAACCACTATATGAAATAATATTGCATTAGAGTCATTTAGAATGGTAGATTCAATTGTTTTCTTGTCTTATTACTTTTTTAAGAGCTCAAATAGAGTGGATGAACTAGGAATATAGGTGTATCACCAATAGTAGAATAATATTTAACTTTTATTTTCCTTTTAACCTCATCCCAAAAGTAGTAGTTTAGTAAGCAGATCATAAGTGATAAATCAGAGGAGCTAACCTCATAAAAACTAGAGGTTTGGTCTAAGTTTAGGTATCCCACTACCTCATATCATTCCAATTTAGTCTAGGTGTGAAGGAGATCCTAAGCAATCAATAATTAGCCTTCAAGAAGGGTGTTATCTAGGTTGTTAATAGTTATGGTTTTGGTCATGCCCTAATCTAGGGAGGAAACTATAAACTTTAAATGATGAATTGACCAATTAGTGATAATGGATTATTGATAGAAGAAAATATCGATTTTGTGATTTATTGGGTGCAATCAACAAGTGCGAGTGATTGATGAAAATGTTAGGGAGATGATCATAGGGATCATGATTGATTAATAGATTAGTTGATAAATGAGTAATGTTATATCTCAAGGATGTGATTGATGTAATACATGAGGATGAAAAGATATATGTGGTATGAATGGTGTGGAAAGAGGAGAGAGTGGATGAGCTAACCTCAGGTATACCATGTAACTAAGCACTACCTACATAGTTTGAAAATAGCTTAGGCCAATGTAGTTTAGATTAGATGATAGATGAAAATAAAGATATGAAGAAAATGATGATAATGGATGTTAAACATGTTAGTTTTTAGATAGAGGATGTGACACTTTTGCTAGAGTAGGATAAATGATGGGAGATGAGATGTTATATGTTGATGATATAAAGGATGATAGAATGTGATGATGAAGGATGATATGAGTGGACTTGGATGATCGATTTGAAGATAAAGGACTAGGATAAATAATTGGATATGTTATTATATATGATAGAATATAGGAGGAATGATGAGTTCATGATCAATCCAAAATTACTCAAGATAAACATAGTCTAGGCAATCTAATAGATATAACACTTGGTAGTATGCCCTATGATATAAGTATGACCAAGAGGACTTTGTGCCAAAGTGTAACAAAAGGGGGAAATGGTGAACTTTAATCATAAAGGGAACCTAAAAGCATAATTTTAGCTTTTGGTGTCATCATATCATCCTTTTTCATTGCCTAATAGATAAAAAGATATATGATTCAAGACTAAAAATAAACATAGACAAACATAAGACAATTAGATATATAGATGATAAAATACATATAAACAAGTCAAATAATATAGAGAAGATGAGTAACACACATAAGTATCTACATCGAGATGTGTTGTAATACATTTTTGGTTTATTATACTAATTAGAGTTTATGGAAGAATTGATTGGGTGATGATCATGATGTGAATGCAGATAAAGGATATAGATTTGGATAAGATATATACTTGGATTAGAATAGGGGAAATGATTTGGATATGAATATGGATTTTTGAGTAGATTATGTTGGGAATTTAGCTGAAAGATATAAGGATTATCATGCTAAATTGATATTAAGTCAGTGTTAGCTCAGTATAGACTAGATTTTCCCCAGTTCAAAATAAGAGACAATAGTGGGATATGTGACTTTATCTTAGTGATGAGAGATGAATGGAATGGATATGGATGTGATAGGTATAATACAATACATTTATGAATATTTTTAACTTTTTTCCATGTTTTATGTTTTTTTTAGATTTCATATCTCAAAAAAATTGGTCTTTGTTTGGAATATGTATGTACACTATATAAATGGGGTTACTAGAAAAGGAAATACCAATCCTAAAAACTATAACAAGGATAGATGAAATAATGTATGGTATGATAAAATGGTGATGGTGATGTAGAAAAGAGGATAAGGACCAAGGAATAATATACTAGGGATCGACAATGACCACATCATGAAAGAACCAGATGTTTAGTTACCCAAGTGTTCCTTAGAGGATATGCCAAGATCATTTTGGAAAATTTCTCAAAACACCTTCCTCATCCTTAAAAAGGTCAAGATGGGAAGGAATGATATACCAAATAGGGATAAAGGATATATGGACATGATAGACAAAGATGTTTAGACCATGACATGGATGGGATTGGTAGGGAACATGAGATATGACTATAGAGATGAAGTGGATTTTTCCCCAAAGTGTTGAGTTTCAATGTGGATAATAGATTATTTTACCATGATGCTAGAAACTAATTTTAATCATGATACTTACCCAAGGCCCTAGAAGAATAATTTTCACCATTGGATGAATGATTTTTTATTTATTTTTTTATTTTTTGAGTCTTAGTTTTTTCATTTTTTATGGCATCTCAATTTATTAGTCATGGGTACGAGATGTAGGAAATGTTGTCACATTCATGATCTTTAGCCAATACCTATTTTGGAGATATGTGATGTTAGGATCATGTTATCACCACTGGATGTATTAATGTCCTTATGACCTTCATTGATTCTTGATTATGACCCCTCTAGATACCTAGGGCAGGTATCTTTGTTACCCCTATGAGAGATAATATTACCTGAGCAAGTGATGGGAGGTATAGATTGGATTAGATCTTGATGTTGATTGAGGTGTATTGGAATTGAATAGATGATAGGATTGTGATAGGAAGGTGTGATGGATTATTGGTAAGTGGGACTAGCATTCACACACATCATTGGACATGTTAGATGTTCCACATTTTATTGGTATCAGTTGAAAAAAGACTATAGAAGATCCAAGATGCTTTGACATTGTGGTTCATCTTTGACCTAAGTATTTTAAGGATGGTTAGCCATAATGATAGTGCTTTTGACATTATTTGGATTTTTACACTTGATTATTTCTTAACTTCCCCCTAGTGCATAACTTTAGGCTTCACCATAGGAGATTGGTCTTTAAGTTGATAGATGATGATTATTTTGACTTTGATGGTCCCTTAGTGTCTCAAAGAGGTTTTCACTAGGGGAAGACACATTTTTATTAGGCTGATGATTTGTCATTTCTTTATTTTAAACTATGGGATCAAAGATGATTTGATTATCATGTATGACTTTTTTAATATG
Source organism: Torreya grandis (assembly GCA_037957365.1). NCBI lineage: Eukaryota > Viridiplantae > Streptophyta > Pinopsida > Cupressales > Taxaceae > Torreya > Torreya grandis. Next base: position 152,345 of record JARHVA010003956.1, read on the forward strand.
GTCTTGGACCTTTGTATTTTGGCACATATTATGTTTCTTGAAGAAGGGTATAATGATGGATGCTCCTATTCATCCGTATAGATGGAGGTGATTAAATTATCATTGATGGGAGGAAACATATCTATGATGAATGGAGGTGGAGATGATTAAATGAGATCAATGAGTGGTGATGGGGAAGTATTGTCCTTATAAGGGTTCCTAGGAGACCCAATTTTGACATCAGAGATCTCCTCAAGATCAACAAAAGGATCACTAAGACTATCTAAATGACATGTGTCCAATGTAGGATCATGTCCAATTTAATAATATTAGATAGATAAATATTATAAAAACTTGGTTATGAATTCATCATCCTACTAACTTTCCAAGTCACCCCAATCAATACAAGGATTATAGAGAGAGTAACACACCTACATGGTCCTAGATATTCTAATAAAAAGGTACACAAGTATTTCCCATCTACACCCAAGCCCAAGATAAAGGCATTGGTCTATTAAAAAATATAATTATGACTAGCTCCTACATAAAATTATTAATGCACATCCTAACACAAGATTTTATAGTGCATAAAACTGAGAGGTGAACGAGCTCAAAAATGTAGGTCCCTAGATTTTAGAAGCACATAACTCAGGAGGTGCATAAGGAATAGTTATAAATCATGAGGAATGCTCATAAGGCCTTTGGTCTTTATACACACTCCTATTTTTTGACCTCCCACATGCCCATCTAACACAACCCCATGCCCATGGTAAGATATTACATATGTGCCCATGCACATCATAGGGTGCAATCCAAAGCCATGCAATGCCTTCATAAACTATAGTTTTAAAGGAATTTTGCATGCACCTTATTATAGGAGTGTTTCTAAATAAAGGGAATGCATGCATTCTTAGTAATCATAAAACATATAATGGAGGGCACATGCACCAATTCATACACCTCATAAATCGATGGCATGTCAAGCCAAAAGGAAAGCCTATACAATGAATGCCAAGTAGTAGCAAGGTATATAGAAGGTAGTTGGAGGTACTTGAGACAAGCTCGAGGCATTGTCATAATAAATAAATACAAAAGTGTTTATTAGACATCAGAACATGAGTACATTCCTCCCTCTAACCTTTTCATATAAATATTTTGTTCTTTTATGCACACATATACCCTATAGAATCTTGCCACAATTTCCAAATCCAATCCACTAGACAAAACTCAAAGGGCATGGCCACAACACCACAAAGGAATTAAAGTTGCACCTATCACTCCAAGTGGTACATTTATTGTAAAATAGGCTTGTTCACTATAAAATCTTGATTCTTCACTTGTAAAAGGGTCAACACATTTTAACAGCCTCACACTACTAAAATTTTCCCTCCAAGAGTACTTGTATTAGCTAAATCTTACAGATTAATGAGAATTAAGTTAACCTCCTTTCACTCTTCTAATGTTTTAAGTGTTATTTATGTTTGTTGATCCTTGATTATTGGTAGCATTTTCCCCTCTCATAATTGTCTATTCTTATCACCTCCTCATTAAACTCAAGACTTAGTTATAGGTCATATTTTATGTGTATATGAGACTATGTTGATGCCATTTGTGGACCATTTGTCATCCCTCTCAGTGTCACATTATGTTTTATTACCTTTAAATAAAATATTTATGCATTTAGAGTGTCCTTGATGGAATCTATGTGGACTTAGCTTATTCTCAAAGGTTTTTATAATGTTTATGATAGCAGGAGTGCTCATTCCATTTTAGGTACATCACCTCTTTTTATATTTTTAGCATCTCTTACCTTTTTCTTCCATTTTCCCTCAAAATTCTTAGGTTTAGACTAGTTCTAGATTTACCTTTCTAATTTTTAATCTTATGCACTGATCTTAAACTAGGTACACTTCAAATATAAGGAATCATACCTACTCCATAGGCTCATCCCAAAGAGCATAAGGGTCTTACAATTTGGGTACATTCCCATTATTGTGATGAAATAATTGATGCTTGCTCACATAGCTAAGTGATAATACTTATATGCCCAACATCATAAATTGTTACAGGCTATGCAAGGCCTTCATGCTCAACACCCCACTATAAAGTACCCCCCCCACTATAGAACATTCACAAGTGCATGTTTCAAATGACAATAGTTTCTAGCATGTTTAATGGGACCATCTAAAATAAGAGATAAATAATTAGTGTTATCTTTAGCTAAAAATTTTTAACATATAGTAAAATTACCTGGTGACTCTAAACATATCCAATCTATACAGATCATCTCCCCTATCTACATGTCCATAAGAATAAGATCATCTAGAAGAGGCATTGATTTCCATTTCACTGAGCTTCCAGTGTCATTTAGAAGAAGAAGAGTTAGAGCATCTTTGTCTCTTGTCAGAAGGAGTAACACAAGATAGTTGTCCCATAAGGTCCATTTCACCCCTCCATTTTAAGGGTTTATTGTACCTAGAAGAAGCCTATTCCCTATCATATTCAGGTTTATACCAAGGAATTAAGTGTTTATGCCTTTAAATGGAGGAAATCCATTAGTATTCATGTAGTATGATGACATTTTAGTTACTACCTACAAAATCTTATCATATTTTATGGGAGAGAACTCAACTTCTCTAGTAGAGCACATTTAAGATATCACAAATATCTATTCAATACATCATGTCACTAAAGATAATGTCATGATTAGACTACTCACATCCTCATTCAAAGGTAAGGCCCTTCAATGGTATCAAGGCTTGAGACTAAATTGTATTCACAACTGGGATGAGCTTGGCAAAGAATTATGAAAATAGTTTGAGGACCAGAATGACCACTTATCCCTAATAGAGCAGCTCATAACTATAAAGTGAGTATTACACAAAATGATGGTTGACTTTAACTTTAGATTCTAGAGATTTTGGAATATAATCCCACCTTTTTATAAGCCATCTCCTAACACTACATTCTTATATTTCTTAAAGGCTCATAATAATGATATAGTAGTGATGATTTAGTCAATAAGAGGTGTGGTCCTCCTTGATGCCTATGAAGTGGCAGTGCATGTAGAGAATTATTTGATCCAAGTAGGAAAAATTGTGCCTAAACTTCCTATGCCTATATTCATAGATTCATTCCCTAATCAAGCAGTCGTGTAACCTATGATAGTGCCTATTCCTACTATAGTGATCCAACCTACTTCATCTACCACTTCTTTTAATGAATTGCATGAAATGAAAATGCTATTGTAAAGCTTTGGAAATGAGCTAGTTTCCCTCAAAAGGTAGCAAGTGCAATATCTCATATCTCATCAACCTTTCACTCAATAATACCATTCAAATAGACCTCTCTACCAAGGTAGTGTGTAAACCTAAAATTAATTCACTTATAATAGGAAACCTTATGCATAGAATGTTGATGTTGCCAATACCTCTAAAGCCCTTATTCTAGTATAGAACAATCTATCATAGGATTATGAGCGGTCCTTCTCATGCAATAAATTGCATAATCAAGCTATGTGCACAAATAGGATTATAAACCAAGCATTTATGGTACAAAGTTTGCCTCTATAAGAGAAAACAAGTAGCATATCACTACATGAGGAATGAATCCAAGTGTCCACCCAACGATAGGATGGGTATGATTTTGTCAATTGGTAAGAAGAGGACTTTAACTATGTAAATCAAGGTAGCACACCTAGTAAAGGAAGCACTCCAATTACTTTCAACACGAAATTCAAAATAATATCTATAGAGGAGGCCATACCAACTATAATTCCCTTGCCTTCAACTCCCCAAGCTACTCATGTAGGTGCACAAGATGAGACACCCACACAACCTTTACACTTAGAAGAGGTCATGCAAAAAGAGGGGCCACATCAAATTAGTCTATCAACACCAAAGGATATCATTCCCTTAAAGACACAATCAAAAGGGTCTTAGGTCCCCTTCAACATAGTAGAGCAAATGAAGAAGATGAACCTCAATATAACTATGTGGGATACACTTACTATTACATCTCAATATAATTTGCTTCAAGATGCACTAAAAGGATTTTAGGAATGTCAAACCCTTCAACCACCACCCACTACCTCTATGAGTCTATGTCAGCCTATATTAGAATAAGTTTAGGTGTGAAATAATAATAAGTTTCCCCCATTATACATCTCTCTAATCATCAACCAGCATCTAGTACACAATTTCATGATTGATTCAGGTGCAAGACACTTAGTGATAACCAAGAAGATTATGGACACACTAGGAATTATGTATTCCCCTATGTTAAAAGGATTATTCTAACTCCATGGAATAATAGTCAAAACTATATGGGTCATCAAACATTTTAATATCATACTACATGCATGCCTAAGCCTTCCCATTATGCAATATATTATAGTTATTGACTTACCTCCCTACTTTGCCTTCTGCCTCTTTCAAGAATTCAAGAAAAATATGGATGGGTACTTATATTCAAATTGGTCACACATGTTATTAAGAACTAGATATAGAACTAAAGTGACCATAAAGGTGGAGCCTATCTTCAAAATCCATGTTGAGCCATACTCTCTTAGCCTAGTCAATCAAAAATGTGCGATGTTTGACTAAGAGGACCCTATCCTCCACAAGGCCATGACACCACTTGAAGAAAACCTATACAATCTATTGGATAAATAGGCACATGAACACTTTGAGTTTGATCCATATGATAATATAGAGATAGGGCTAGGCACATATTACATCATGGAACAGAATCCCATGTTGCTAGAGATCACAAAGGTGTATGAGAACCCTAAAGGTATGTGGCAATTATACTTTGATGGTTCTCACATTATGAATGGCATAGGAGTTGGTGTCATATTGGTCTCACCCAAAAAGGAGAAATATTTCCATGCCTTTAGAATATAGTTCACTTGTATAAAAAATGTTGTTGAGTGTGAGACACTAATCCAAGGCCTTCAACTTGTGTAGAAGAAAGGAATCAAGGCACTATAAGCACTATGAGATAGTGAGCTAGTTTTCAACTAGGTTAGAGTGTAGAAAATGACTAATAATGGATTTATGAAAGCCTATAAACATAGAGTGTGGGATATGATAGAAGGATTTGATGGATTCAACATCATTTCCATACTAAGAGCATAAAATATCAATGTATATAGGCTTGCAACTGTAGGCATGTTGTATGACATCCCACACAACATAATGAAAGGGTCTAAATAACTCATCAAAACTTGGTCAGACTGGTAGTTCTTGATAGTGTGTATAATTGGTAGGTGTTTTAAAATGATGATTAAATCATCAATTTCTTATAGGATGAGGTAGAGTTTTTCACCATGGATTAAGGGTAGATGCAAATTCAGTATGAAGACGAGGTCATCCAATTGAAGGATAATAAGCTACCAAGAGGGATAGTCACCCTAAAAAGCATCTTATATTTTGATGACCAATTCAAAGGAGAGAGGTGCAACATGACATTTAAGGAAGATATTTTTACATTAGTAGTCATCTCAAAAGGAAAGACACTAAAAATTGGTAGGTTATACTCCCCATCATAAATTGAGATTTTCAATCAACTTAATAAGAGATATGATGACATCTTTGCCTAGAGTTATAAGGATATCATAGGTTTTGATCTAGGTTTAACACAACACATAATTGAGTTTCATCCTAATGCACAACCCATGCACCAAAATTAAAGGCCTATACTCCTCATGGGTCACCAACTTAGTCCTAGTGCAAAAAAATAATGAGGAGATATGCCTCTATGTGAACTTTAAGGACCTAAACAAGACTTTTGTTAAACACCATTACCCTTTCCTATCGATGAAGCAAATATTGAAAATGGTCATAGGTTTAGAAATATTTTCACTACTGGATGGTTACTTAGGCTATAACCAAATCCTTTTGTAGGAGTGTGACCATTACAAAATGGAATTTACCAATAAGTTGGGTACCTCTACATACCAATGCATGCCATTTGGATTGACAAATGTAGGTAATGGTCTTTAACAAAAGTCTTGTTTAGGTCCTTAAAGTTCACATAAAAGCATATCTCCTCATTATTATTTTTCTCTAGATGATCCAAATGATATTCTATTTAGAAAAAATAGTTATATCATCAAGGTAAACCAAGATGATCTTATTAATGAGCTCTTTTAATGCCATATCTATGGCTCTCTAGAATGCCATTCCTACATTTGTCAATCCAAATGGCATGCATTGGTATGTAAAGTTACCCCACTTACTATTAAATTCCATTTTGTAATGGTCACACTCCTACAAAAGGATTTAGTTATAGCCTAAGTAACCATCTAGTAGTGAAAATATTTCTACACCTATGACCATTTGAAATATTTTCTTCATTGATAGGAAAGGGTAATGGTCTTTAATAAAAGTATTGTTTAGGTCCTTAAAGTTCACATAGAGGCATATATCCTCATTATTCTTTCGCACTAGGACTAAGTTGGTGACCCATGAGGAGTACTTTATCAAAAGTATTATACTAGATTCAATGAGTTTGGAGAGCTCCTTATGCATCAATGGCTAGGACTAAGTTGGTGACCCATGAAGAGTACTTTATCAAAAGTATTATACTAGATTCAATGAGTTTGGAGAGCTCCTTATGCATCAATGGCTTATCAAAAGTATTATACTAGATTTAATGAGTTTGGAGAGCTCCTTATGCATCAATGGCTAGATCTATTGATGCATAAGGAGCTCTCCAAACTCATTGAATCTAGTATAATACTTTTGATAAAGTACTCCTCATGGGTCACCAACTTAGTCCTAGTGAAAAAAAATAATGAGGAGATATTCCTCTATGTGAATTAAGGACCTAAACAAGACTTTTGTTAAATACCATTGCCATCTCCTATCAATGAAGCAAATATTGCAAATGGTCATAGGTGTAGTAATATTTTCACTACTGGATGGTTACTTAGGCTATAACCAAATCCTTTTTTAGGAGTGTGACCATTAAAAAATAGAATTTACTAGTAAGTGGGGTACCTTTACATACTAGTGCATGCCATTTGGATTGACAAATGTAGGTATGACATTCTAGAGAGCCATAGATATGGCATTAAAAGAGCTCATTAATAAGGTCATCTTGGTTTACCTTGATGATATAACTATTTTTTCTAAATTCATAGAAGATCATTTGGATCATCTAGAGTAGGTATTTCAAATATGTAAGGAGTTTTAAATATCTCTACACCCTAACAAATGCATCTTTATGGTGCATGAAGGTGCCCTTCTTACACACATTATGTAAAAGGAAGGACTCATAATCGATCCAAAGTGAGTTAAGGCTATCTTATCTCTTTATATTCCAACCCACTAGAAAAGTCTCTAGAGTTTCCTGTGGAGAATCAACTTTGTGATATGCTTCATGCCTAGTTTTTTCATTCTAGCCAAACCCCTCACTATGATGTTAAATAAAAATGTTGAATTCAGTTAAACATGCAAGGGAAAGGAAAGTTTTGAGGCCATTAAGCATGCAATCATTCAAGATCCCACCTTGAAAAACCCATATTATAATAAGTATTTTATCCTTTATGCACTTGGTGGAGCTAAAAGCATCTTAGCCATCCTTATGTAATAGAACAAGAATCAACTAGAACAACCAATTTCATTCTTTAGCCAGGTGCTAAAAGATTATGATTTATACTATAGATTTTTAAATAAGCAAACCTTGCAGTTGTGAGAGCACTCAATAATTTTATACATATTCTTTCCAATAATAAATTTCAACTCCTAGTCATGCATGCAAGCATCAAAAATTTCATTCTCAATAAGAATATCAACTAAAAAGGGTTAGGTAGATCACAAATGTGATAGAATATGATGTAGACATCCAAGTCACCAAGCTAGTGTAAGGAAAGGGACTTTGTGAATAATTGGCTAAAGTGAAATTTAGATGGTGTAGTCTTAATATCACATGAAAGATAATGTACAAGCCTAGAAGCCTTGACTGACTGGGCATAAGATATGAGATCCTTCCTTCTACACAACATATGCCCTTCTAGCCTTAATAAAGCTAAGTGTAGACATTTTAGACTATATTATATTCCTTGTGTGCTCATAGAGGGTGCACTCTTCCAAAAATATCTCAATAGAGTCCTCCTGAGGTACATGGAACCAAAGCAAGTAATCAAATTTCTTAAAGAGTTACATGATGGACCTGTGGGAGGCCATTATTTTCCTAAGACCACTACCATGAAGATCATGCAAGCTAGCTATTATTGGCCAACTCGATTTAAATATGTGTACACATATGTGCAAAATTACAAGAAATGTGCCTTCTTCATAGGAAATAAAAGGCTAGAAACCTTACCATTGGACATAATTTGAGATGATCAACCCTTCATATAATGGGTCTTGTATTTCATAAGCATGATTAATCCACCATCAAGTAATGGGCATAGATGGATTCTCACAGCCACAAACTATTTCACAAGGTGGATAGAAGTAGTCGCACTTAAAGAAGCTAATGAGACATCTATCCTCAACTTATATGAAGGCATTATAATGAGATTTGGCATCCCTACCACCATTATCTTTGATAATGCATTGGCCTTCTTTGAAACTAGAATCTATGAATGGGCCATCAAACATAATGTCTATTTAAATGCCTCATTAAATTATTAACCATAAGGTAATGGTCTAGCTGAGTCCATTAATAAGAACTTGATTCACATCATAAAGAGGAATCTAGAGGATAATCATCAAGCTTGGCATAGTAAGCTTAAAACTATCCTTTGGGATGATCAAATCACACCCAAGAAGGTGTTGGTAAATTTGCCTTTCACGTTAGTCTATAGAAGGGAAGCCAAATTACCAACATCCCTTGAGTTGCCTTCATTGGAACTCATGCATCAATTAGATTTGTTTGATAATGATCCCCTTGTATTAATATTAGTTAAGCTAATAGATCTCAAATAAAATAGAGTTCAAGTTATGCATATCATAAAACTCTAATAGGCATAAACCAAAAGGGTCTTTGATAAAAAGATCTAATGATAAGAGTTTCAAGGAGGGAGACCTAGTGCTCAAATGGGATGTAGATAGAGCAAAATCTAGAAGGCACACTAAGTTCAACGTGATATGGAGTGGTCTATATATCATATCCAAATGCAACCATCTAACGCATTACAACTTGATAGAATAAATAGAGAATAGCTACCCATCCTAGTCAATGGGATTCATCTCAAGCATTACCTCCATTAATTTTTTGTATAAATTATAAATAAATAGATTAGATGTTTTTATTCCTCTAAGAACTTGTGTGCATTTTCCTCTTAGCTTATATCTCTTTCTTCTAATCATCTTTCATGTAGTTCTTATTTTGATAGGTGAGTCTCAATTCAATCAAAAGCTAGAGGTGCAAAGCTAGTGTATTCAAATGTGAAAAGAATCAGAAATTCCAAAGAATCCATGCCCAATGGATCACTTGAATTCTAATAAATTCTCACTTAGTAGGCAAGTGGCCCATAGATATTTCTAGAAGTGTTGACTTTCCAAGTCACCCCAGTTAGAATAAGGCTTATAGAGAGAGTAGCAAACCTATGTAGTCTTAGATATTCCAAGAAAAAGGTATGCAGGCACTTCCCATCTATGCGCAATCCCAAAATAGAGGTGCAGATCTACATGAAAATATAGTGATGACTCACACCTACATAAAAGTCTTAATGTGCATCTTAACATAGGATTCCATAGTGCACAAGATTGAGAGGAACATGAGCTCAAAAATGTAGGTCCTCAAATTTTAGAGGTGCATAACTTAGGAGGCATGTAAGGAGAAGTTATGAATCATAAATAATGTGCATAAGGATTTTGGTATTTATGTGCACTCCTATTCGAAGACCTCACCTATACCCATCTAACACAACCTCACATGGGATCTGACATCTGCACCCATGAACATTATAAGGTCCAGTCTAAAGCCACACACTACCTCCATAAGTTATAGTTTCAAAGGACTTATATGTACATCTTGGCATAGGAGTGTTTCCAAATCAATGGCATGCACACATTATCAATAAGCATAAAAAATATAAAGGAGGGAACACATACCAAGTCATCCACCTCAAAAAGTTATGACATGTCAAGCTTAAAGGAAAGCATGCATAGTGAATGCTAAGTGGTAGCAAGGTATAAAAAAGGTAATTAGAGGTAGTTGAGTGAATCTCAAGGTGTTGTCATAATAATTACATGCAAAAGTGGATGTTAGATGTTATAATATGAATGCATGCCTCCCTCTGACCTTGTCATAGAATTCTTTAATTCTTCTATGCACACATATACCCTATAGAATCTTGCCACCAATTCTAGATCCAATCCACTAAAAAGAATTCAAAGGGCATCGCCATGGCATTGTAAAGGAATTAGATTTTCACCTATAACTCCAAGTGGCACATTTATTATAAAATGGGCTTGTTCACTATAAAATCTTGATTTTTCACTTGTAAAAGGGTTGACACAATTTACCAACCTCATGCTACTAAAATTTGGCCTCCAAGAGCACTTGTATTAGCTAAATCTTATAGATTAATAAGAATTAAGTTCACCTCCTTTCATTCTTCTAATGTTCTATGTGTTATTTATGTTTGTTGATCCTTTATTGTGGGTAATGTTCACCCCTCTCATCATTATCCATTCCCAACACCTCATTAAACTCAAGACTCACGTATAGGTCATACTTTATGCACATTTGGGTCTGTGTTGATACCATCTATGGACTATTTATCATCCCTTTCACTATTACATTGTGTTCGCATTCCTATTTATGAAATACTTATGCATTTAGAGTATCCTTAATAGAATCTATGTGGATTCATCTTATTCTTGAAGGTTTATATTATGTTTATGATAGTAGGAATGCTTTCTCTATTCTAGGCACATCACCTTTTTTGTATTATTAGCATCTCTTACCTTTTACTTCCCTTTTCCCTCAAAAGTCTTAGTTTTAGACTAGTGGTAGATTTATGTTTATACTCTTTAGGCATATGCATTGATCTTAAACTAGGTGCACTTATAATAAAAGGAATCTAACCTACTCCAGAGGCTCATCCCAAGGAGTGCAAGGGTCTCATTCCTTGGGGAGGTTCCCATTATTTTAAAGAGACAATTGATGCCCATGCATGTAGATGAGTGATAATACTTACACACTTAGTGTTTTAGACTCTTTTACCCCATATAAGGCCTTCATATTTAGTACCCCACTGTAAAGTACCCTTGTACCATATAACATCCATAGGTACATGTTTTGAATGATAACACATCCTCAATAGGATAAAAATAAATTCCTAGTGATTGATTGTCATCCAAATTAAAGATATCTTGAAAAGGATAGGCATAGTCATCATCTACTACAATATCTATGAGGGATGATGTTTTTGATGAAGAATTTAATTTAGATACTGGTGTTGAACATGATCCTTATGAAGATAACAATTGTATTGACTTTGATTTTGACTCTAATGCATAGGATATAATGATTCTAGTATAATATTAATTGTCCATAAATGACCTCTCAATGTGGGTTTTTTGATATGATGGGTGCGAGGAAGATGATGAAGGAAAAATGGATTCAATAAAGATGCCTATGGAAGGACTCATGAGGACTAGGATCATGAGGAATAGACTTATTTTCAATAGAAGATTTGTTAAAGATAAGGGGACCATGGAATATGTATGTGGTGTCTTAACCTTGGCTTAGAAATGGAAGGGATTTATCATGATGAGGAATGGAATATTGGCATTACTCTTCTTGTTCACCCAATGATAGAGACTCATATAATTCATTCTCAATTTCTATGTCACCATGATTGATGAGGTCTTGCAAATAGTTTTATAAGTTATAGAATTGACTAATGATATGCCCCCAGGTTTGGTGATATATACAATAGTGATTGGTGTTATACCAAGAGGTCTTATCCTTTGTGGGATTAAGATGTTTTATGGGTGGATAGACCATCATGTCATTGGCAACAAGCTAGTGGAAGAGGGATTCTAATGACATAATAAAAGTAGTATAAGGACTATCTTCACTTCATGCTTTGCATGTGGAAGCATTAGGTTTTGGATTAGATGTTTATTTATGTAATTATTTTGGTGGAATATTAATAGATGAGGTGGACAAGATTAGATTCCCTTTGATAGTGTATAAAGGGATAGATAATTGACTATGACTAGTAGATGGAGAGTTCAAATGTGACTAGATGGTGTGAAGACTAGGATTTATCTGACATGGATGGGTACATATTGGAGGTAATGTTGGGTGGATGGGATTTAAGTCTATAGGATGTGGAATTCTCATCTTAATGATGCGAGAGAGGATCATATCCCTATTGGTGATGAGGCATTTTTCAATCAGGGCATTGACCAAATATTTTTGAGATTCCATACATAAATATGGGTTAAAGTATGGATGATGTGGTTTTCCATCCCCAATTGGTAGGTTAAAGGGATTGGATGGAAAGATTTATGGATGAAAATGGGATGTGTCAGAAAAATTTGGATAAAAAGATTGCTTTAATATAATTTCAAGTTTGATATGTTGGATGAGATGTGATGTTTGAAAATTTAAGATAAGGTCAAGTAGACCAAATTGGGACATGAGCTAGGTTTTGATAATATCAATTAGATTCGATTAGGTGAGCTATGATAAGCTCTAAGATTCAATAATGGGTTAGACTAACCTGAGAGATTGATTTTGATAAGGGTTAATTAGATGAAGACTAGCTCAAGGCCAAGATGATCAACTCAAATAGGATGAGAATATTTTATTGATAGTCTCATGGGATTGTGATTATGACTCAAATTTGATTAGACACAAGCAAGATAATGTTAAGGACCCTAAAATGGAAATAATGTTTTTCCAATGCAAATGAGAAGCAAAGAATGAATACAAACTTGATGAGAGGACTAGAGAGATGATGAAGTGTACTATAATTGGGCTATATTGATGAGATCATGGATAAGGTGACTATACAAGGTCAAAACAAATGATTATTTTATACTAGGGGACTAAGAAATTCAATTTGATGTGTTATTAGTTACAAATAAGGTGGATTTTAGTCTTATGACATGATGGATGATTAATGTTAAAGATAAGTGAAAAATATGAAGGTAGACAATGATAAGATGTGATAGGCAGATGATAAGACTTGATTAGGATAATATAAGGGATGAGGGTTCAACTAGAGCTAAATGGATGAGACTAGACTAGAATGTGAATAATATGAGATAGAGAATAAGTTTCAGCATAAGTTTATAAGTAAAATATATACAAGAGGGTATTGATAAGGATGTAAAAAGTAATATGATGGTGAGACAAGGTTATATAAGATGATATGTGAAAGAGACCTAGATGTGTATAATCTTGGGTGAAAGGTTGACTTGGCTCAAAAATAGCACCAGTCTAGCAAAACACTCACCAAATCAAGAAAACCACAAACTAGAGATTAGTAAACTGATTTTAGGTGTGTAACTTGATGACTACACCATTTAATAGCTTTGTGGGTGAGGCTATAGGCCGGTTACCCATTACAGAATCTCCCAAACCCTCTCAACCTATCTACACATGATGGTCACTTGAGATTTGATACTAAATATGATAGCAAGTTTTATATTACAGTCGTTGGTCCTGTGCTAGGATGAATGGGCTCTCTAGGGGAGTCCCCAATATATATTAGGTATAGTGGGTCTCAATTCCATATATGGTGTTATCTAATTCCTAGTTAAGAGAATTAACTCTTCCCCTTCATGAAAGACCTATATGGGGTCAATCAATTAGCCTAATGACAATTGTCTCTACTATTATACTCCATCAAAACACAAAGTGTGGACTAGTGTGTGGTGGCAAAAACCATGATCATTATCACCTAAGACTATGGCAAGTGCATGGGTGTCAATTCCATATCATATTTCCCCTAAAAATAAAAAAGGGAGGATTTATTAGTGGTTTTTATCCTCCAAGAATTATCATAAATATGCAAGGAGAAGATCGTACACCACTGTAGCCCTCAAGTGACACACAAGCAAAAAAATTATTTATTATCCAATTAATTTATATGTGATATATACAAAACATTTACAAGATGATTTTTCAAAATTCCAAAATATCTTTGATAGGTGACCTAAAAGACAAGTGATTAGTAGTTTTAATTAGTAATCTTGGAAGGGCAACCTGCAAGACAAGACATCAAAAAAATATATGACCTCCAAGAGAAGATGTTAACAAGTCAAAATTTGTACTAGATTCACCCCTCCAAGAAACAAAATTTTATTCCAATAAGCCTTAATAAATATGAAAAAATCATGATTTCGCTCTATATATTCTTTGGATGAGGGACCATGTTGTAGGGGTTTGAGGGTGGTATTCCCCATGGGGATCAAGGGGAAGTACCCCTTATGGGGTTAAGGGGACTTGTGGAACCCTTATAATTACTCATAATTCACTAAAAATGATCTTAAAAATTCACCCAATAAAGCATAATTTGAATGCAAAATGAATGAAAAAATGTAACTATAGAAGGTAAAACCATAGATACATAGTCAATTATATGCAAAATCACTTCCAAAGAGCACAAAATATCATGTCTTAGGAAATATCATGATTTTTTAATATGTGTTTTTGTGTACTATTTATTAACCATGACTATGACTATGGGGGTTATGCAAAATCTCTAATTTTTAAGCAATGTCGCAAGCCTAACTGCAAAATTTCAAATCATGATGAGAAATTTTGTTTATTTCAATAAAATATAAAAAAGTGTAATAGTAAAAAATGAAATATTTATAGATAATAAGAGGATATTTAAAATGGAAAACATAGAGTTATTTCTATTCCTTAACTATATAGATATATTTTTAAAACATTAAGCCCAAAATTAATTATACTATGTCAAAATATTTGAACACAATATCTATAGAGTATGATACTAAAGATTTCTAGACTGCTCTCAAAAATTAAAAGAGTTCAGAATGTAATATTTGTAAGATAATATATTTCTTGGTGTATTTGAGTCCAAATCATTTATTATAATTAAAAATGCCTTTGTAAATAGGCGATATTTCATAGCTTCGATATACAAGGGATTTAGGGGTATTGATTTGGTCTAGGTAGAGTCTCCTCCCTATAAATAGATCACAGTCAAATAAAGACAATAAAACCATTATAAATAAAAAATCATAGGCTTAGGTTAGTGATTTTATGTTTGAGATAAAGTTGCATTTCATGTAGGGAAAAATGCATTTTGGATTCAAAACTACAACTATAAAATGTGATTTTGAAATACTTCGACTAGCAAAATTCAATTTGTAATACTGTGACTAGTAAAATATAATTTTAAAATACCATAACTAGAAAAATCTGATTTTTGAAAATTACCCAATTAGTCAAAATAGTTAATGGTGAAGTATTGCAGTCAAGGCAAAATCATAACTATCATGGTCAAAATTACAAATTTATATCAAAATCACCTTTTGTGATTGGTAGTATTGAAAGAGGATGAAAACCTATCAACATAATTAACTATTAGTGGTTAAGCCATATGGTTAGTTCAAAATTATATACTATTAGGCAATACCACTGATGAAATATTGTGATTCATTGATCAAAATCACTATTCACATATACATGAAAAATTGATCAAATATGTAGCTCTTCCTTCCTCCAATCAGTCTTGCAAGCTTGATAAAACACTTATGATAGGAAAAATATTTAAATTTAAGGGTTTTTCCCACTATGGTCAACAAAATGTATATGGAATTATGAGCAATTAGATTTGATTATGCAATTATATCAAAATACTCAAAATGTCAATCCACCATTAATATCTAGAGCCTTTTAGGAAATATAAAGTAAAGAGAAATATAACATTCATACTAGCATTAGATCCTTAAATATAATTTCTCCAAATCAATATTTAAACAATAAAAGACTAAAGGATTATGGATTGAGATTGCTTACAATAGACATATATTTTCATGATGGCATGATGTTGGCTTGAAGACTTGATGAAAAGACTATGTTGGAAGATAGATTGGACATGGATTATTTCATTATCTTGTAGTTATTTTGGAAATGGAGGCTATGGTGTGTTTAAATAGGCCATGGAGGGAGGATTTTCCAATGAATTAATAATTCATTGGAAATTTTTTGAGAAGAAGACTACAGAAAAAAGGGGGCAATTCTAAGGAATTTAAAATTCCTTGAAGCTCTTTAGAAATGGAGATTTCTAGAAAATGTGGAGGATGAGGGAAGATTCTAGAGAATATAAGCCTATAATTTCATGTTAGGACTAATTGAGGATTATAAGGGGATTAGGTTAGGATTAGAGGATAGGCTAATAGGAAAGCCTAGGAGTAGGTAGGTAGGTGGATCATGGGAATTTAAAATTCCCAAATATTATAAGTGGGATTAGTTAGTATATAATGGTGATTTAGATAAATTAATGAATAATTGGTAAGGGGTAAAATTAATATAATGAATAATAATTAATGGGGATGGGATTTAATTATTTAATTAAGATTATGGTTATGGGATTAATTAGGATAAATAGCAGGATTAGTGGAATAATTAGGTGATCATATTTAGGTGCATTCAAACTCTAACCTTTTTAGCAAAGAGGAAAATTGAATCACATCCTCTTGAAGATCCTTATCAACAAGTTTACCTCTAAACCATTATTGATTCAACATAATGCTATTCTCTAAATAAATACTCCAAAAAATGGGTCATAACCTCAAAGGGGTTGTTGACCATAACATTTGGATATCAAAATCCAAATTAGATTTGCATACCTTATGTATCAAGTAAACATGTAAAATAGATAGTAATGCCACTCTAACATATCCAAAAATTTAACTAAGTCAATGATCGCACCTACTTGGTGCCAAGATACCATAAAGACTTGGTTATTCTTCTCCAACCAACACTGACATCAAACTCCAAAGGATAGTATCTATAGTGTGTGGCTTAAAAAATGCATATCTCACTACCAAAATCATATAAAATCCACTCTCTATAAGGATGGGTGAAAATAAAATGACCCACATGAGACTCAATATCAAAGGCCATCCATGTGGTATCATGATTTTATCAATAATGTGAGGAATAAATCTCACCACACTGGCATGTATGTGGATAGATTGCAAGGGGAAACCCATTTACAACAACACAAGGCTCTCAATCCCTTATGTGGAACATGTATGTCCCTAGATATATGTAACCATATGTGGTCCACATGTTAGCTTTTGGATGAACTTAATGCAAATATTTAATTCATGCAATGCATATTAGATCCAAACACATAGAGAGTACATAGGATAATAATTAAACACTCAATATATTATTCTATTTTCACACACTCTACTCTTTATTACATAATTCATCCAAGACATACAAATATAAGAAATATCTTCCTATATTTATGGAGATCTTAGCTCCTCAAATAACTCATATCCTAATGATTACTCAACCAAATATCCCTAAAAATATTCCCATTGACTATTAATAAACTATTAATAGTATATTGTTTTTTATAATAATATATATATGACTAATCAATAATAATTGTATTACCATATTAACTAATGATAATTTATAAACAATAATCTAATAATATTTACTGCATAGTAAATAACTAATAATGTAATTACTAATTTACCATATGGTAAATCACTAAATAACATGGAAACATTAATTTTCCTAGCATTCCCCCTTAGTGTTTGCATGGTAGAAAATAACTTTCACACTTCTTCTATAACTTGGTTGCCTCTAATTGCTCATGATCTTCACACATAACTCAAAATGAAGGTATAAGAAGGAACACATTAACTTCTTATCAAGTATGCACTATTAGAAACACATCTAACCAAACTAATAATGGAAATACACACAAGGACCATTTGCTTATCAACCATTCACTATAGGGAACACATATAAACTACTCAGTGTGGGAACTCAAGCAGAAACCATCTACGTATCCTCCATTAGTTTTACAAAGGTTTACCATAAACTTAGGTATGAACAAGAACATATCTAATTATTCAACCTCTACAACTATCATGATGTTGATTTTCTTTTATGCTTTCATTTTTACACTATATGTTTACATTAGGGTACCACATTAGGAATATTCACATATACAAATGAATAGGAATTCACATTTGTTCTTATTTTCACACACCTTGAAAAAAATGCAACTACCACACCACATAATTGAAAAACAAAATGCATGCCACTAAATTAGAATTAGACATATTGCTAGTGACTAATCAGAGGTATAGAAAACCTCCTTCCTCCATTTCCTCCAACCTCATTTGTCTCATTTCTTACTCATTCATTTTGGAATTAAAGATCAAAAGTTTCCACATTATGTTTTTTGTACAATTTCTATCCCACAATGTGAAACATGTTAGATGTCAGTTTTTGATGAGAATACATCCATTACAATAAAAAAAATAACTCAACAAACTTTATTGACATAGAATTTACTCTTGACTCATTTTTTATTTTGATATTTACCTTAAAATTTTGAATTCTAAATCCAAAAAGATGAAGACGTGAAAGCGAATACAAATAAAGCTCTTACACTAATGACAATGATTTTAACATAATCTAATTAAAATTAGATTTGATAACAACATATATTAAACAAGACAAAATATTACCTTAATAAATTTGACTAAACATGATATGGTGTAGCCTATCACCTAAAACACTTTAAAGGAGTGACTTAAGAATAATAACCTCAAGACTACAAAAATAGAACTAAAAGGCAAAATATTGTAGACACATTTACACTATTTGTGATTGACCTAATAGATTTAAAAATGAGTTGAAAATTCATGAACCAGGTATATAGGCATAACACTAGCTCAATTTGAACACATATTTGATTTGATATGTCTTGGTAATTGGTTGATGAACATAGGTAGTAGCAGATTTGAATGACATCAATATAGAGGGCATAATTTAGAGAAGTAGGTTGCATAAAAATATTTAAAGTTGTAATACTACATAGAGACTAGTATAAATGTATCATAGGTTTGCACATGAATGAAATTGTTATATTATAAAATTATCATGATGCATAGCTATATATATAGATAAGTGCATGTTACCACTAAATTATAATCATTGGTAGATTTTCTCATGAATGAAATGCCATGTTTTGAACAAAAACACACTAGAAAAATATGATATAGATCAAATATTTTTTACATCTCTCTTTCTTCAAATGATTTTGACTCAGGTGTCATTTCTTTCCTCAGTCCTAATTAGGGACACCAAGATCTATGGTAGTTTCCTCCATATGCAAACTTATTTCTACAAACATTACTGACAAAAATCTACACATTCCTATCTATCATATAACTATTATGAGATTAATTTACCAAATAATAATTATAAGACCTCACATCATAAAAACTAACTATTTAAACTCTATAAAATATTATTTTCTCATCTACATGGATAAGATAGATTAGATTGACTACCCTTACCAATCTTCAAGATTCCATAAATACGTTAATACCATTGTTAGTATTTTTTTGAACTTATACCAATATTTAATTCATGCAATGCATATTATATCCAAACACATAGAGAGTACACAATATAATAATTAAACACTAAATATATTATTCTATTTCACACACTCTATTCTCTATTACATAGTTTATCTAGGACATACAAATATATAGGAAATGTCTTCCTATATTTATGGATATTTTATCTCCTCAAATAACTCATATCATTATTCAACCAAATATTTAACCAAATATACCTAAAAATATTCCCAATGACTAACAATAAACTATTCATAATATATTATTTGTTATAACAATATATATATGACTAACTAATAATAACTATATTACCATATTAATCATATGGTAATTTACAAAAAATAACCTAATAATAATTACCAAATGATAAATAAATAATAATGTAATTGTTATAGATTCAACTCAAACCCTTGGGAGAAGATATTTTGGCTTCCTCTAGTCAAGCTATAAAATGGGAATAACCCAGGGCTATGGGTATCACATGATGGGTCTAAACCTCTGAAGTAGGTCGATTCCTCTTTGAGGCTCACCTAAACTAAAACTAAGCCTAGCGCTTCACAAGAAAAGGGTTAGGAGGGGATGAAGGCTCCTTAGAAAGATAACAAGTGATGCACCAAACTTATAGGTTGATCCTCCCTTCTTGACTCAAAGAACACTAATAAAATGGGTAGAGACTGGGTTCAAAATCCAACTATCTATTATACATCTATGTGGAGGCTCACCAAATGATATAGGCTAAGGTAAATGAAAGGAAACTAAAGTAAGACACTAAATAGTCATAATATCCACATTTGAGCTTCGATCAAGAGATGTAGAAAACTAAACACAACATATATGAGTATAAAAACTAGTAACTGGGTGAGATAAGTACACACTATACCAAAATAGTGAAATCAAAACATAGCCTTCTATTACTTCAAGAGGTTACAAATTCCTTCTTGGTAGATTTTAGTATCACCAAGAGAGGAAACTGAGAGGAAGATAGAGAGAGATCTAATGATATATCTAAAGAAGTGAGATATATCTATTCTTGGCCTTAAGGCCTTGATTTATTGTAAAATAAGGGAGAGAGAAAGAAGTTTAGAAGCTTATTATTCTTGATAACCAATGAGTTGTAAGCTTTCAATATGTTATATCATGATTTGGGTCCAATCAAGTCATTATGAATGAGATATTCATCATTTTTTCAGATAGCCTACAAATCATTCTAATTTTAGCAAGCTATAGAAGATAAGTGTTTACCAAAGGTGGAAAGTTATGATTTGGTTGGTAGTGAATTCTCCAACTACTTTTCAAATACCCAAGCTCTGATCCATTGATCTTCCACTAGATCTTATCATGAAGGTAATATTTTTAGGTCTTTAAATTACTACAGACATGTCATGTCTACTCTAAATCAATGGCTTCTCGAGGCATGGCTTGAAATGATTTTTTTAGCCATGTCTCTGCTTCTACCTTAGATCCTAGACTGAATTATCTATAGAGGAAAACCAATCTAAGGATATTGGTTTTCCTATAGATTTATAGGTATAGCACTCTATTCAATAATAAATCCATTTGAGTTTGTATCAATCCCTCATCCTTTTACTTCTTCTTCTAACTCAGGTTGGGATCAAGTTTTGATTCTCTTACTATCTCACCAAGTCAGGTTCATCTTGATTGATCATCATTTGCCAAAATATCCTAGCTCGTTCCTTTATTAGTTATCTATGACCTAGATAGACTCCTTTGACACCTTGACCATCATGCACCATTAGATCTTGAGACCTAGTTAATCATGGACCATGGATATTTGGGACCCATCACTTTGAATACTACTTATTGGTTATCAAGATCCACCAACTTTTTGACTTGATCCAAGCTCCCATGGTCTGGACACTTATCAATCATGTGCCTTTCCTTAGATCTCCACCAAGTATTTTTAAACCCCAATAGCTAGTTCTCAAAGCTTAAACTTGATGTTCACATAAACATCATTTAACATTCATGATAATGTTTCTTGATGTCCCATAGTTTATCAAATTTAGACTCATAGATTTTTTCTTGGGTATAAAGTTGATGTTGATGCGGACATCTTTTATATTTTGGCCAAATTTGTAGACTTGTAACTTGAAGCACAAAACTCACATAGGCACAAAACTTTTATGGGATGGTTTTAATGCTACAAGGATCAAACCCATTTGATTTACTAGCATGAAAGGCTTCCTATATGATTGATTTTCCTTAATTTTTTTATATGTGTGAAAATTGGTAATACTAAAATAATTGTTTATGATTTCTTTCCACTAAAGCTAAATGTTTGGACAAAATTTGGATGGAGTGAGGGAATTAGATGATTTCCATGCACTCCCTAGTTTTTTAAATGGTTAATGTTGTAGTTTTCAAGGTTTGTGAGCTCCATGATCCCTTCTCTCTACCCACACCATCTAAAGCTTGTCCAGATAATTTGAATTGAATGCTCAATTAAGAAGTCTAAATATGGTGGTTTATCAAGTGAGCACAACCTAGTATATGGTCCAAATATATCTAATATTTTTGGTGACTCTTATGGAAGCATGCTTGTTAATCTTTGAGAACCTAGTCTATTTTCTAGTCTGATCCATTGGGCGTGGAGTCACTTCTCTGAGTTGGTCTAAAACCTCTTTTGAAATAAAAGGAAAAAATAAAAAATAAAAATAAATTAACCTAATAAATATATGTGCACCAATTAACTTGGATTAATCATGAAATCTAACCTATCCTAAACTAACCAAGCAGAATAAAACTATACAAAACCATTACTCAATTGTAAAAAGTAGCTGCCTTTTCTTAATAACACATGATTTTATGCATGCTTTAGGGATACTTAAAAAACATGGGGAAGTAATATATTTTCAACACATTGATGGTATGTTTCTCATAAAAAAAAGAACAAAAAAAAACTCACCCTTATAGTCTGATTGCTTAGATGTGCAAGCCTCATGGAGTGAATGAGCAAGCAGATTTTGTTCTTGTTGAAGCTCAAATTTGTACTCTAAATTGAGCACAAGCTATGATGTCTCATCCTTGGAATCTTCCAAATGAGTTATGTATCTGATGGGGCATCCTCTTATCAATAAAAATATTGAGCAATTGGGTTTTACCTCACTTTTTTGCTTTGTCATTTCATCATCATGTTTCTCGAGCATAATCAGATTATGGTCTTCTTGAAGCTCATGTCTATGTGGGAATTTTTTTGTTCCCAAAGTTATCTTTATAATAATGTGGTGGTCCTTCTAGTTATATCTCTTGATCACTTAAGATATCTTCCTCATTAAATTCACTCTAAATTTTATCCTAAGGATTTTCTTCACCAAGATCCAGCTTGTTAGTGTCAAAACCATGCCAAGAAGGTTGGTCTAAACCTAATTTTCCCTCCTCTAAATAAAATGAGCACCTATTATGATATCCTCATAATATACACTTTCATTATCTTCTTTAGCTTTACCTATGACTACAATCTTGTCCTCCATATTTTATACAACAAGCTTCTGACCCCAAAGGGAGATGGTGGGAGGGTGGAAAATTTTTCCTAGCTCATAGCTTATGAGGGTATCCTTCTGGTCTAAGGTTTTGAAGGATATTTTAGGTGAACCTTGAGGGAAGGGAAGGGAGTCTCTAAACTCTTGAACACCAATCTCATTGAGCTAGGCTATATTTTCTTGATCCATTCCTTCCATGATTAATTCTTCTTCTATTAGAACTGACTCAGTTCTTGGTGAAGATGAGACTTAACTAGGTGAACTAAGGGGTCATTTCAAGATCTTTAGGAGTTGGGCTTGAGGCTATATATAATATTTATTTAATGAGGCATGTTATATTTTAAAAGATACTAATATAATACCTACATCTTAAATCAAACTCCCTATTATCACCACATATTTAGTCGCACATATTGTCTATTGTTCACTTTTGAGGGTGGACCACCCATATTTGACCAACTAGAAAGTACTCCTTACTCTATATAAAACATGGGTATGTATGACTAGAGAAAAATCTAAATCTCTACCAATCTCTCTTATCAACCTCATAGAGGTTGATAATGCTTGCTTGACTCTTGACAGGGATGTAAGAGGGTAAGTCCAGTTTTAATAAGGGGTAGGGAGGGGTGGAGGTCATGATAAGGCTGATAGGCCTTTTGAAGGCCACTTGGATGGAAATTATAAATTTTATCCATATAATAAGAGGGATATTTAGGCATAAAATAAGCATACTAATAAAAATATGGTTATTTACACATACCAAATAACTTGGACTACTCAAACCAGATGAGAGATGCTTGGAGTCACTATTGGTGTTTGTAGGATGCCTCCAAAGGCTGGTATGTAGAAAAACAATACCAAAAGAGTTTTATATTGCTTTAGTCTTGATTCTTATTAGGCATTCTATAAAATTTTATATATTCAAGTTGTACCCTTTAGAGAAGTTATTTGGCCTTCCCCCAGTTGAGCTATAAAATGGGAACAATCCTAGGATGTGGGTATCCCATGATGGGGATGAACCTCTAGAGTAGGTTGATTCCTATTTGATGCTCACCTAAACTAAAACTAGGCATAGCACTTCATGTTAAAATTGGTAGAAGGGGATGAGGGATCCTAAAAAATATAACAGGTGATGCACTAAATTTATAGGTTGATCCTCTCTATTTGACTCAAAAAACACTAATGAAATGGGTAGAGACTATGTTTAGAATCCAACTATATACTATACATCTATGTGGAGGCTCACCAAATGATATAGTATGAGTTAAATGAAAGGAGAGGTCTAAATTAAGACACTAACTAATCATAGTATCCACATGTAGGCTTCAATCAAGAGATATAGAATACTAAACACAACATATATGAGCAAACAAACTAGTAACTAGGTGAGAAAAGTACACACTATACCATAATAGTGAAATCAAAACATAGCCTTCTATTAATTCAAGAGGTTATAAATTCCTTCTTAGTAGAGTCTAATCTCACCAAGAGAGGGAACTGAGAGGAAGATAGATATATATATAATGATATATCTAAAGAAGTGAGAGATATCTATTATTGGCCTTAAGGCCTCCATTTATAGTAAAATAAGGGAGAGAGAGAAAGAATTTAGGAAGATTATTATTTTTTATAATCAATGATATTTAAGCTTTAAATATGTTATATCATGTTTTTGGTCTAATCAAGTCATTATGAATGAGATATTCATCATTTTCTTAGATAGCCTATGAATCATTCTAATTCTAGCAAACTGCATTAGAAGATAAGATTTTGCCAAAGGTGGTAAGTTATGATCTGGATGATAGTTAATTCTCCAACTAATTTCTAAATCCACAAGATTTGATCTATTGATCTTCCACCAGATCTTATCATGAAGGTAACATTTTTAGGTCTTTGAATTGCCAAAGACATGTCATGTCTGCTCTAAATCGGTAGCTTGTCAAGGCATGGCTTGAAATGATATTTTTTTAGCCATGTATATGCTTCTACCTTGGATCCTAGAATAAATTATCTATAGAGGAAAACCAATCTAAGGATATTGGTTTTCATATAGATTTATAGGTATAGCACTCTATTCAATAATCGGTCTTATTTGAGTCTGAATCGAGCCCTCATCCTTATGCTTCTTCTACCAACTTGGGTTTGGATCTAGTTCTAATTCTCTTACTAGCCCATAAAGTTAGGTTCATCTTGCTTGATTATCTTTTTCCAAAATATACTGACTCATTCCTTTGTTAGCTACTTATGACGTGGCTAGACTCTTTTGACACCTTGACCATCATGCATCATCAGATCTTGAGACCTAGTTAATCATGAACCATGGATATTTAGGACCCATCACCTCGAACTCTTTTTATTATTGGTTATCAAGATCCATTGACCTTTTTACTTTATCCAAGGTCTCATGGTCTTAACACTTGTCAGCCACATGCCTTTCCTTAGATCTCCATCAAGGATTTTTGACCCACAAAAGCTAGTTCTTAGAGATTAAAATTGATGTTCATGTGAATGTCATTTAATTTCTATGAGAAAATTTCTTGACATCCCATATTCTATCAAATTTAGACTCGTATGGATTTTTTCTTGGACATAAAATTGATGCTTGTGCAGACATCTTTCATATTTTTTCCAACTTTATAGACTTGTAACTTGAAGTGCAGAACTCATGGAGGAACCAAAATTTTAGGGGATGGTTTTAATACTAAAAAAATCAAACCCATTTAATCCACTATCCTAAAAGTCTTCCCATATGACTGATTTTCCTTGATTTATCTATATACATGAAAACTAGCAATATTGAAATAGTTGTTTATGCTTTCTTGCCACTAGGACGAAATGTTTGGACAAAATCTAGATGGATTAAGTGGAGCACATGATTTCCATGTGTTCCCTAGTTTATCAAATGGTTAATTTTTTAGTTTTGAAATTTTTTGAGCTCCATGATCCCTTCACTCTACCAACACCATCCAGAGCATGTCTAGATAATTTAAATTGAATGCTCAATCAGGAACTCTGCATCAAGTGGTTTAGCAAGTGAGTAAAACTTAGTATATGGGAAAAATATGGCCAACATTAATTACTAATTTATCATATGTTAAGTCACTAAATAATATTTAAATAATAATTTTCCTAATACCACATATACAAGGCTTTTGACCTAAGGGATTATACCCAGACTCTTCCTAGAACTAGTTTTAAAGTAAGAGTTAGCAACTAAGGAAAAGGGGATGGATTCACTAACGCATATATATTTATTAAAATATAATTACCCAAACTAATGTAAACATAAATAAACCCTATAACACACTCTTCTTTAGTGGTAAGACAATATTTTCTTGAAAGGAGTCATTGAACGTAGAAAGGCCCATCTAGACCCTAGATGTATAAGGCATTTTATTGTCTAATTGAGATTAATTTCCATGGTCTTAAGGACCAATATCAATATATCAAATAAATCATTTAGGAATTCCTCCAATGAAATATGTGTATGATAATGGTCATGAGAAATTCCCATCAACCTATCACACAAGATCTCACTCATAATTTAATAGTCACTCAGCCCTCGAGGCCATATGATTCCATAATATCTATTTGAAACCTTATTCCAACCCTTCATCAAACCTCATATGTTCAACTAGATGGGTATATGTATGACAAATGATAACATGTCTCTCTCAAGTGCAAAGACCAAAATAAGAATCCAAGTGTTTTTTACTTGGACGAAGATTCCATAGTCCAAGGAAATTTTCATGTGTATTATTCTTACCTCATCAATAAGCCATAATGCAAAAATTATACATATAATTTTAATTCAGAATAAGTGGTGATGAAAAATTATCCCTAGAGATACTATTGTTTTAAGTATTCTTTGATGCAAAGTCCTTACATAATCAATTAGATACCCCAAAGTACATACAAAATACAATGTCACTAAAAGGTATTAGATTATTTAGTGTGTGCAAGTGTACAATGGAACAAGGGGCATTGGCATCAATGAATATGGCCATAAATATGTCCACATTGGCCATTAATTTTGAGGTAGAATTATTTGAAGAGGCCAATAAAATTTTGGAATCTCTAAAAAATGGAATAAGTCATTCAATAAGTAGTTGGAGATGGAATCCTGATTGAATATTTATATCAAACTTATTTAAAATGAGAAGTTAGAGATCTTAGATGGCATAGAAGTTATTAATATGGATCTAACAAACAAACTTGGAGTGGAAATCTAAATAATGCTGGATTTATTAGTAGCATCTACTCATCGATGCAATAAAATTGAGTAAATCAAGAAGGCAAGTTTGATTTTCAATAGGTTTAAAGAAGCCCAAACATTCATCAACACAATATTAAAGGTGGTGTAATTACAACATAAGTGGTTAATGGCACACTATAGATGATATTTTATGATTATATATCACTTAAGTCTTGTACACTTGGAAAACTTAGACCTTAGTTATTCCTCTCAATTATTTACCTTTGCCTGCTTCTATGAGTCTTGAATTTTTTATATCTTTGTGCTCCTTGGCCTATATCTCTTAGTCTAAAAAGTCTTATGTTAATTACCTAGACCTTCTCTCTTTCCCATAATTCTTAAAATTTACTTATCTTCCATCTCTATAAATTAAGAACATGCACCTCCTTTCTTTTTCCCTATACACTAATGTCTAGGATAGACAGTAATGTTGATGTTACTATCTTGCCCCAACACAAGTGTCTAGTTCCCTAAAGTAATCTTATTTTAAAATTAAATGTATCTTATTAGTAGGCCTATGGTTTTTTATGTGAGTTATTACTTTAAATGGATTGATATAAATACATGTTCAACCCTCATTCAATACCTACCTATAAAACCTATGATTCCTAGAACAAATACCAAAGAGAATTTAAAGAGCATTCAATTTTAAAAAGATTCCCTATTTATTCATAATTTCATATCAGTCATAGGGACTACATATATATATATATATATATATATATATATATATATATATATATATATATATATATATATATATATATATATATATATTTGAATTACTAGAGTATCCCAAGACCCTGATTTTCCAAGTTACAAGCTAGGCCATTATTTTACTTTGTACGTATTGTATGATTTGCACATAATCCAACATGTAGGGGAGAAATACATGAGTCTATGACCCTCTTATAGAGTATTTAATATGTAGGTATCTCCCTCTGATAGTGAGTTATTTAGGGTTATCTCAACACCATATGCCCATTAACCCATTTTTCTCCAAAGTTATTATGAAGGTTGAGAACTAAGGTTTTGCCATTTCACAAGGAATGATAGTCCATGACCCAAATATAAATAAACTAGAGAAAAGGTGAAGCAAAACATATAAACATATAGGTGGTCACATCCTATTCCAACAAGAATTCCATACAAGACACTAGCATGTAACCTATATAGTAGTATTGACACAACCATCTTAGGGGGATGTTATTATGTAAAGAGCCAAAATATGATGACTACTCCAGAATATCCTTTTAATATATTTTATACCTATTCCAAATCTAGAACTACATTAGCATCAAAGCAAGATAAGTACATACTTTTTTTTCATTTCTATATATAGGATAGTTGTAATTTCCATATTTAGACAATCTTAAAATAATAAATTCAATCTATGCTTATTTTTGAGTTTAGCATCTAATTATCTTATTATAGATATGATTATCATCCTTGTGTCATTTAATTTCAATATACCCATTTAATAGTAATCTAAGGCTAACTCTAACAATCCTTAGATTCCATTTTATGGTTAAACATTTGCTAAACCCAATCTTAAAACATCAAACCCTAGGTCAATTAGGGTTTTCTAATTTTTCTATTATTGGTCCCTAATTTTCATAAAATATGTGCAACATGGATGCCTCTATTACTAATTTTAGAGTTTTTAGTCATATAAAATGCAAACATTGGTAACTTGAGTGTGGCTAATGATATCTAATCCATAGGTCCCTCTTGCTTGCTTTCATGACCCTCTTAGGCTTATTTTCATTGATTCTCAGTCATTCATAGCCTTCTAAACTTGGTCTCAACTCACTCAAGTTTCTCTTTCCAAGACAAATCAATCCCCCTCACTCCTATCTGCTTAGGATAGTAGTACCACACATGGACTATAGCACCGGTGCCATTCCTATCTACTTTTGGTGCCATTATCTAAGTCTATTTTTGGCCCTGATGGTCAATTTATTCTAGTTACCCATCCTTATCCTTGTCATCCTAATGTGAGTACATTAAACCCATGACCAATAGATCCCTATAAAATCTCATTCAAAGATCATTTGGAGGGGGATGGAAATTATCACTAAGTAAGTAAGAATACAAGCAAGACTACTAAAGCAATTTTTCCTATTCTCTGCATACATCCAACCATCACAATTACAAGCTCATTCAAATCCTTAAAACAATCTATAGCCACCTCAAGCACATCTAATTTATCATTCTACACTTTCATATACATAACTACATAAAGCACATCAAGTGGGAGAACTACATATGGCTTGATCCATCTTCAGAGTATTGGTATGTAGGTAGTGTGCCCACACATAAGGTGTGAAGCACGTCCAGTGCATATTACACACACTAATCCCCCCCTATTTCTCAAAATTGGTTAAAACACAAATAAAAATATGTTTTGAATAAATAATCTACTCTATAAGGAGCTATATAGACTTTCAGCTATTGAAACTTTGTAGGCAAGGTCACACAGACACAGTGAACAAAACCTAAAAAGGTTAAATCCTCATAATAATAGTGATAAAGGTGGACTATGGCATCGATGCCGCTACTATCTAGTTTTATCACTCCTATCCAATCACAAAATAAAGTTTAGATCTCAGTTTGTAATAGTGTCTCAGTCTTGCATAGTGAATTTTATCCTTTGTCTTAGTCAGATCAATTAGTTTCTAGCTAACTTTTGTTTTCTTATCCTTATTACTATTTTTAGAAAAGTTTGAATTGTAATTGATTTACACAAATCAATAGCTTAATTATTATCTATTTATTTACTAATTTTACTACTCAAACCCTTTAACTAAACTAGGAATAATACCCAAATATTTCCAAAATTGTTAAATCATTTGGTGAACCTGACTTACTTCATTTACACATAAAAAACTTAGAAACCTTAGGGTAATTTTCTTACTAATTTCTCATATATTTTTTTGATTTTTTACCTGCATAACAAAATCAAAAATTAGCTTTAAATTTTAAAATTTTGTATTAATTTTAAAATAAATTTATTTCAAACCCTAGTTGCCCATACTAGTCCCAATAATTTTCCAATCATTTTTTAAATTTTTGCTAGCATATTTAAAGCCAAAAATCCATTCAAAATTCAAAATCTCATAGTAATTTGTCAAAATATTTATTTTTCCAACCCTAGTGGCATCTACTAGATCCTGTTAAATCACTAATTTTCTAATAAATTTCTAATTTTTACATGCATATATAACTCAAAAATTCACTTTCAATTTCAAAACTTCATAGTAAATTGATCAAATAATCATCTTTCAAACCCTAGCTGCATGTACTAGTTCCTATTTGCTTATTGAGGTTCACCTTACATGTGTTGAACTTCATATTCTTTTTATGCATATTCCATTTCTTTGTTTAGATTATATATATTTAATCTTTTCTACTATCATCTAAGTTATTTTTCTTATGCCACCTTAGTTGCGTGCATCTCTTCCTTTGAGATGAAGTGCAAGACTTAGTGGCAATCCTCTTGAATTCACCCAGATTCTTATAACTCAGCCATATACCATGGATAAACAACCAACTCAAGTTCCTATTATAGATTCTACACATCTATATTACACTAATTTTAATAAAGATAACTTTGATAATGAGCAATATGAAAATAACAATGATAATGTACACATCGATGCTCATTCTCCACCACATTTGACTGTTGATCCACTTCCACCAATTATTGATAATGAAGTTATCCTCAACAAAGATTTGATACTATAAAGTTTTCAAGAAAGACTGTGGAAACAACCCTAAGATCATACTCTCATCTTGCAATCTATCATGGAAATTAAAAAGGCTAAGTAAGTTAAATCTTCCATTCCTTCAGAGTAACTAATTGTAAATGACACTATAAGGGAAACTATGTCTCAACAACCCCCTATAGTAGCCCAACATTTTTTTTACCACTAGTTACAACTAGTACATCTTTGTCTCCTAATGTGGTATCCCTTGTGTAAGAGATAAAATCTCTTCAATCTAAGGTGCTACATCTTGAGGAAGGTGCCTCTAGACTTACATAGGATTTAGATTATTTTGCTCTTTTACACACACCAATAACACATCGCATTACTTTGACACCCTTGCCACAAGGTTTTGTTTAACCTAATATTACTCTATATGATGGCAAGGGTGATCCAGAGACACATTTCAGAACCTTTCATGCATCGTGATTGGACTATGTACCCAATGACTAAATACTTACCAAGTTATTTCCACAAATCCTAAAGGATTATGCTTTACAATGGTTCTATAGTCTACCAAATCAATCGATCGATGCATTAAATCCTTTAGATAACATATTCCTAGCTCATTTTAGCATTAACATTGGTGATAAGGTTTCATATGCTCAAGTTGCATAGTATAAATAAAGGTCAAATGAGCATCTCAAATATTATGTTCTCCGATATAAGACTATTTTGGCTAAGATAACTAGCCCCACGGTCGATCAAGAGTTACAATATCTCTTAAAAAAAATTCTTGTACCATCTTTACATGAATCAGTCATGTTCAAAATATTCTTTTCCTTCACTAAATTATGTCACACACTAAAGGAAAGAGAATTCAAGTTAATTTTAATGGACAAATTCAAGTACACAAATATCTCAGACACAATAAACAAGAGTAACAATAAAGTCCCATACAAAGTAAAGGTTAATGATAACAAGAGTTAGGATCAACCTATAGTTAATGTGCCTTTTGATCCCCCTCAGTGAGTGGTTTTATCAGCACCTCCTTAATGAACCTTTACCAATATACCAGTTTCTCCAGCTAGAGTTTTATAGTATCTATTAGAATTTAACATCATATCTCTTCCTCCTATTTAGGAAGTTGATCCAAAAAAGCCTCTTCTATATGGATATGATCATCATGCATTTTTCAAGTTTCATAAGGCACCAAGACATATAAAAAATAGATGTATTAGTTTGAGACATAAGATACAGGATTTAATAGATGGAAATCATATTGATCTTAGCACTTTAGTTGAGCCTCCTCAGGACAAGTTAACATAGGATAAAGCATTGAAAATATTTTTAGATCCTTTTCCACAAGATTCCAAATAGGAGACAAGAGATACATCAGGGTTTCATCATGCATATCATGCACATCCCCCACTAGATACATATGGGTCACCTTCAATTAAGACACATCCTTTGAGCAACATGATTGGTGTATACAATTCTAGAGTTCTATCTAGACCTTCCATCTCCTTCTCAGAGTAGGAGATCATCAAGGATGACACAAATTATCATCCACTCTTTATTATATCTCACATTCATAATCATCCTATTTATAGTGTTCTCATAAATAATGGATCTAATGTGAACATGTGCACTATGACATTATTTTAACATTTGGGATATTTAGAGTAGGATATTACATTGACAAA
Organism: Torreya grandis; assembly: GCA_037957365.1. Lineage (NCBI taxonomy): Eukaryota > Viridiplantae > Streptophyta > Pinopsida > Cupressales > Taxaceae > Torreya > Torreya grandis. The sequence goes on from JARHVA010003956.1 coordinate 185,069, forward strand.
CATAGTTATTAGTGGATTTAGTGGGCATATTCATAGTTCATTAGGTGAGATTATACTTCCTCTATAGGTGGGTCCAACACATGTGGCCACACCATTCACTATTGTTCCTAGTGCAAGATTTTTTGTTATGTTACTTGGTCGACCATGGATTTAAAAAAATTTAAGAATTACCTTTTATAGTTCATAAGTGCATGAAATTCATTCACACTAATTAGGTTATTACAGTTAGTGGAGTTCCATATGAGTTAATACTCCCCACTTCAAATCCATCTTCTATAGTACAATCATTAGTTTAAATTCAGCCTCCAATTTTAGTTTCTAGACTAATTTTAGTTCTTCTTCCAAATCTGATTTATAAATAGTTAAGGCATCCATCGCTAGCACAGAGAGTTCATACACCCCCATATCTTTAGGATTCTAGATAGCTTCTAGCTATAGTGTTCACACCTATAGCAATATCATTGAGATATCATATGTCTACTCACAGAGTACCTGTTCAAAGAGATTCTCCTACTACTAGATGGGTCCCTAAGATCCCAATAGTTGCATCAACTTCTTAGAGTTATAGGGGGACCCCATAGTTGGCTTCTACTTCAAATATTTTAGATCATTTATAGGATATATAGCTTTCAGAGCCACAATCTCAGCATTTCCATCGTGCTTCATGATCATGCATAATTCCTCTCCTTGATATAGGACACCATGATAGGGAATTTACTATGAGACTCATCAATTAGTATCATCCTTTCACTGCTTACCTGTACATAGTTTCTTATGCTTAATTATACATAGCTCAAAAAATTTAAAAAATCTGAAAACAATATAAAATTTTAAAATATAAAAACATACAAATAACATTTAAAAACACCAAAAAAAAATTAATTTTATGCATTATCAATTCTTTACATTTCTACTAATATGCTAAACTTACATTTTTTATTCTATGCTTATTGTTTGTTAATTTATCTACATTACCATGCTTCACTTTATCTTCTTTTGAGTGTGTGCAGTGACATCTATCTCTATGATTACTTCACTTTACCCATTGAGTGGGCATCATACTTATACATAGAGACACACATCAACATACATACCCATTGGGGGCATCTTCTACATGACTACACCATCTACGTTATGTCATTCTTACACCACGCACTCTAGTTATCATGTTGATTTACATTACATACTAGCTTACACAAATTACTCTATAGACACTCACTAGTATATAGAACATGTGTATTTCTTAGCATATACCTAGACTTATACTAACATGTCTTGCATACTTTCCCTCTTACTTTGATTAGTTAGATGTGATTATACTTCTAGTTCCTTACATGCTTTCTTTTATTGCTTAGCGTAGATAGATTGTTTGCATTTCTCAGTTCTTATTTGTCTCCTATATGTACTTTATGACATTTTCCAATGTCTTTTGCTTCTATTCATGTGTGTGCCTTAGGACATTTTCCAATTTCATTTTCCTATAATCCTCTATATGATTGTGGCCTCCACACCAATTTTTATTATTTTAATTATATGCTTATGTGGCATTTTAACATGCCTTGTATGTTTGCTTTCCAATTTGAGTGACATATGCCCATGTCCCTTATTTACTTGACCCCTAGGCCACCCTTTTAGGCTTTTTATTTCTTGCCTTATGTGATTGTTGCTTATTTTATTCTCATTATTTGTAAAGCCATGATCCACATCATGAATTTATTCTTGCTTTCTTGGATATGATGATAGACATCATGTTCCATCCCTCCAACTAACAACTAAAAACTAGCCAAACTTTCATTTCTAGTTCAATACTTTTCACATGTTATTACATTATTATATGTATCTAGGTATACCCCTATTGATCTAACAATATCTCCATTTAAATCATGTTATATCCTGAGATATCTTGTCGATTATCATTGTTATATCATGTATTTTTGAACATAACACACTTGTAGAGCTCTTTATTGTAAGGGTAGTCATTAGGTGAGATTATGATGGCTCTCACTTCTAATTTTAGATACGATAGTTGCTATAAATTCTAGATCAGAATCCATGTTTCAAACACCAGTGATTGGGGGCAATGTGCATGACACATTTGTTTTTTTTGCTTTTCAAGTTTAGTATTACTCAAGCATTCTCAGTAGTTGCATGACTTATTCCATATACAGATGATTAGCATCATTTTGTAATGGCTTTCATACAAGCCTAACTTCTTAAATTCCAAAGTTCCCAAGTTCCTAAGTGGATTTCATACAAGCTTAATGCACTAGTTCAAAGTGGCTTTCATATAAGCTTAATCTCCATCTTTCAGAGTGGCCAATAGTGGCCTATTTTCTAGCATACATTCATCTATCCATGCTAAAAACTTTAGATTACAGAGCATTAATGGGATTTAGGAGCTATCTCACATGACATACATTTCATAATGGTATCAGTTCATAGCTTCATTTCATGGGGAAATGATGGAGCTAAGGGACTAGCTATCTTTTGTATTCTTGAGCCACCTATTAAGACGGATTGAACACATAGTTCAAACATCGATCAACACATGCATGAACAACTAGATTCACTTAGTAGGTGATGATAGAGCCAAAGGTCTAACCTTTACATTTTTGAGCTACTTTTGGGGGATTGAACACTTAGATCCATTTGTAATATTACTCTTGGTATAGCACCTTCCAGCATTACCCAACATAATCTAGCATCACAATAGGTTTTGTATTGGTTCATATACCTGATGAGGTATATTTTTTACTTTCTCTTCATCTATCTCTTAACCAATTTTGTACATCCTTATTTTAGATATAGCATATCTAGTAAGAACTAATCTAGTCTTTATTTTTCTTGTAGATTCATACTTCACAGCATGATTTCTCTATGCACACCCATCATCACACAAATTCATGAGCTTCACCCTTACAGATAAGTTCAAGTACACTTTCCATTTTTCCTTTATCCTAGTATTTCATTTTGCTACATCACTATGATAAAGGTGGGGTAAATGTAGTCATATAGAATGCAAAAATTAGTAACTTGAGTGTGGCTAATGGCATCTAATTCGTAGGTCCCTCTTTCTTGATTTTATGACCCTCTTAAGATTATTTTTATTGATTCCTTATCATTCATAGCCTTTTATAATTGGTCCTAGCTCACCCAAATTGCTCTTTCCAAGACAAATTAATCCCCCTAAGTCCTGTCTACTCAAGACAGTAGTGCCACACTTGGACTATAACACTGGTGCCACTCCTATCCACTTTTAGTGCAATTGTCCAAGTCTATTTCTAGCCCCAATGGTTAATTTTGTATTTCCCCATCCTTATTCTTATCATCCTAATGTGAGCACATTCAAGCCATGACCAATAGATCCTTATAAAATCCCATTCAAAGATCATTTAGAAGGGGTTGGTAATTATCACTAAGCAAGCAAGAATATAAAAAAGACTAGTCAAACAATCTTCCCTATTATCTATATATAGCCAACCAACACACTTACAATCTCATTCAAATTTTTAAACTAGTCCCTAGCCACCTTAATCACATCTAGTTTAGCATTTTACACTTTCATAAACATAATTGCATAAAGCACATCAAGTGGTAGAACTACATATGGCTTGGTCTCTCTTTGGAGTATTGGTATATAGGTAGTGTGCCCACACATGGGGTGTGAAGCACATCCAGTGCATATTACACATAGTAACCCCCCCTCTTGCTCAAAATTGGTCAAAGAACAAAGTAAGATAGGGTTTGAAGAAATAATATACTCTATAAGGAGCTATATAGACTTCTAAGTACCAAAACTTTGTAGGTAGGGTCACATAAATGTAGTGAATAAAACTCAAAAAGCTTAGATCCTTAGGATAATAATGGTAAAGGTGGACTATAGTGTTGATGCCACTACTATCTAGTTTTTTCATGATTTTCCAATCACAATGAAGTTTAGATCTTAGTTTATGATATTGTCTTAGTCTTGTATAGTGAACTCTAGCCTTTGTCTTAGTTAGATCAATCAGCTTCCCACTAAGTTTTTTTTTCTTCTCCTTATTACTATTTTTAGAAAAGTTTTAATTGCAACAATTTTACACAAATTATTAGCTTAATTATTGTCTATTTATTTACTAATTTTACTACTCATACCCTTTAACTATATTAAGAATAATATTCTAATATTTCCAAAATTATTAAATAAAAATCTAATATGTCATAGTTTTTAAGGTTTGCTACATTACTTTCCTTGTAAAATATTATTAGAAAATATGTGCCAATAAGGAGAGGTTTTTATATTAAGACCAAAACTTAATCTTTTTTCAAAATTTATTTGACAATGTTATAAATCCAACATCTAGATGCCAACATACATGCTCTCGACCTTTTCTAGATATTATTCAAATGACAGTTACCATCCCACACCCATTATTTACCCATGAATTATATTGGATTATGTGGTCCATATTATTACTACTCAAAGAGGTAAGGTTATTCAACCCATCCCACCACCTGTTAATATATAACACATGCCTCCTAAGCCTATGTTGGTAATCAAATCCAAGGGATATGACCTTATTGACAAACTAATCAATATACATGCAAAAAATTCAATCCTTGAGCTCCTAAATCAATCTAATATATATAAGGATATCCTATATGAGTCATTTTGTGAGACACAAGTTCTAATTGATATTGAGAATACTTATTTTATAGATATTACGATGTATATTAAGAACAATAAATAGCTCATCACCTTTGATCCAATAGATTTACCATCCAAAGATATTATTGACCAAAATTTGCGTTTGTTCATATAAGTACCAATACAAACCAAAGGTATCAAAAGAGCTCTCATTGATAATGGATTAGGCGTAAACATTTGTGGCTCTAAATTCCTAATTGTGATGTTATGAATTTAATGATGGAGGGAAGGTTAGATCAAGTGTTAGTTTTCATATAATATAATGAAATATAAAAACACACTAACAAGCTTAACACCTCCATGCCTACCTCCATGCCTATGTCATAAGGGGATCTTAGTGAAAAAAAAAAATTGACAAAGCTCAACTAAAATGCAAAGAAACTTACAAATTTCCTTACCTTCCTTGAATGCTCAAAATGATGTGTTCATTTAGTTTTCTTGTCTTGTACTCAAGAAGTTTATGGAAATGGAGCTTGGATATATCCTTCTCTCCTTAGTACCATGGTTGCTTTGGCTTTGGATTTATGTTTCTTAAAGTGACCTAGCTTTTTATTTTGGCATTATAACACTATTGTCATGAAATCTTACTCTAAAACAAGCATTATAACATTACTATGTCCAAGTTCTCTAAATGGAGAGGCAAATGCTTATGTTTATAGGTTTAGCAACTAACCCCAACCCAAGGTGAATTATATTATAGTTAGAACTTGGAATAGGTTCAAACCTAACCTTAGTGATTTAATTAACCTTAGAGTTAAACGGTGCCAAATAGTCATGATTAATAATGAATAGGTATGTTGAGATATTTTAGGATATCTGACAACTCACAAAAATATAATTATGAATTTTTAGGATATTCTTTGATTTTTGAGTTTACTTTTTTATAATTAATTTAATTTATCATGATAAATTCAATTAGGCATTTGATTAATTTTTACATGTTAATTAATTTTGTTTAGGCATTTTAGCATTTTTAAATATTTGAATTAATTTGATGTGTGCATTTGCTCTATTTAATAGGTTTATAGGACAAATTATAAATTATGAAGCCAAATTTGATAAATTTAGTGATTCTTAGGCTAGATTTGCAAAGGTTGATAATAATTGGTCTAATGTTTGGTATGAAGCTATTGATGGCCATTTTAGGTGTCTACAATTGTTCCCTATTTGAGAAGGCATTGCAAGTTGTAAGCATAGTAACATCTTCTTAAAGATTGAAAAGATCTTGTATTCTTATGAATTCAATGGTAATGGATGAAATGTAGGGTGCACTCTTGAGGGAGTGGTTGGCAAAGGGGTCAGCAAATAGTCATTTTAAAGAAGAAAAAAATTAGACTAAATAGATGAAAATGATGGGGTGGAATGAACTAATTTTCCCAAAGGCAATTATAATCAATGGCATATGGATCTACCCCAGTTAGGGGAAAAAAATATATTTTCCCATAGGTGTTTATAATCATTGGCATATGTGGGATTTAAAAAGGTGATGATTTACCCAAAGGCAGTTATAATCATCAAAAAAGGCTTAGGGTAATAAGAGACTGATTTTCCCAAAGGCATTATAACTAGTTAAATGGAAATAATGATTTTTCTATAGGTGATTATAATCATTGGTAAGATAAAAACATTCCCCAGGTAGGTAGAAGAAAGTGAATGACTGCCCAAAGGTGGTTATAATCATTAACCCTTAATGGATGAAAAAATAATGATTTTCCCAAAGGTAGTTAGAATCATTGAGAATACAAATGGGATGGTCTATAATGATTTTCCTAAAGGCAGTTTTAATCATTATACCTTTATAGTGGTATAAAAGATATGAAATGATGATGGCAAATTGATACAGAGGATAAATATAAATTTGGGAAACCTGCTAGTAGGGAGATGCTCATCCAAACTAATAAAGAAGAAAATTATTTCATTATTTAATTACTCTATTTGGGATATGATTTGGATTAGATCAAGAATTATTGTTGGTGTTGGTTCTCAGGAGTATATCATTGCTACATTGTCGGTGTTGGTTTTGGTGTTGGTTGGTGTTGGTGTTGGTGTTGGTGTTGGTGTTGGTGTTGGTGTTGGTTCTAAGGAGTATATTATTGTTGTATTATTAGTGAGACTTCTCAAAGTTATTTTTTATTGTAGTACATGATGGTAGGCATCATTATAGAACACTATTATGACTTGAACAAAATATGCATAAGGACTAACTCATGTAATCCAATACTCAATTGAAAATAATGCATCAATGATAAAAAACATGATGACAATGTTGATGTATGAATATGGATGGATTCAAGAATAAGTGTGTAAGGAATCACCCAATGAATAAATTAAGGTAAAATTATTGAAAGAAAAAAAAAAATAAACAAAACACATAAAAAATAAAAGATACAAAACAAAACAAGAAACAAACAATGGTTAATCAGAATGTTAGTACAAATAACACAACACAAACAAGACAAAGGACATTACCCCCTATAAAATAGGAGATAACTTAACAAACAAACAATATGGGGGAATAGAATAAAAGGAAGGGGGTGGTTGAGTTGTTTTTAGATGCACTAGGAAATTGGATGTTACCTACATAGTTCTATAGATGTAACATCTAACAAAAAATTTAGGGAAAATGTAGTTCTCCCAAGAAATGGGATAGAATAAAATGATGAGAAATAAAACATGATTGATGTGATATAAGAATACGAGAATGATCCTACAAAATGGAAAGTGCATGAGACAAAAAAGGAAAAAAGGATGTGGAAACTAAATAACAAATGGTTTCTTGTGACTTAGTGAAGGTTCCCACAATCCTAAAGGCAAATAAGTGGTCACTATTTTAGGTTTTTCTAAATGATTTTACAAATGTTTTTGAGATTTTAGAGCATCTCAACTCAATCAAGAATGACGAGATACTAAACATTCTAAGATCACAAAATGGTGATATTGTGGCTTAGGGGTAATTGAGCTAGTCTCAACAAGTATCAAGTACTACCTACATAGTCATAAAATAGGACCTCAAATCACTTGTAGTTCTACCTTATAGCAAAATAATCTGACTAGTGTAGTAGCCAATTCAAACAAAACATGCATAGTTTGCATAATGGCATAGTACAACATAGGAATGGCAAGTTTGTATCTCAAGGCATAATAAACAAATGGTTCCCCTAGTTTTCCCATAGAAAATTATAACTAGGAAACAATAGCATAAGTCAATGATACCAATTTTCCCATAGGTAGTTAAAATTAGTAAGAAGATTAGTGAGACATTGATTTGCATAAAGATGGTTATAATCATGCCCACACAAATAAGGCATGATATAAAATGAAACAAAAAATGAAGGATGCAATTACTAAAACTTATATCATACTACTCCAAAATATAGCCTTTATTTGGAAGTACTTAAAATAACTACTGAAATTGATCTAATACTTTGTTCTGAAAGTAGAACCAAGGGAAGGAACCAAGGTCAAATGGGCTAAAAGGTCAGGTTCAAAACAAGTCATTCGATGGAAAAGGTATTGTAAAATAGAATTATGGAATGGAAAAGTGATAAAATGGTAGAATGGTTTGTTATAAATAATAATTTTGATAATATGGTACAACTTGAAATGGTCCTCATATATAATACATTTAGGCATTCAAGCCTAGTACACTTGAGGTGTATAATGTTAATGGGCTCATCAAGTTTATCCCCATTTGGTGTGGTGAGCCTGTATGCTCCTACACCATAGTCTATAACAATGATGAAAGGACTTACCCATTTGGTTTTGAACTTGCCTTTATGTTTCTTCTCAGTCATGGTATTATTTTGGTTCTCTTTAAGAACAAGATCACCAAGTTCAAATTCTCTATTTTTCATGTACTGATTGTAGTGTCCACAGAGTTAGTTTTGATATACTTGAAGGTTTTTTATTGTGTCTATGCATTTTTCATCAAGTCTAGATCTTATAGGTGAGTTACTCAATAGTCTTCATCATCTAGGACATGTTTCAAAGAGATACGTAATGAAGGTAACTCGACCTAAATGAGAAAAATGCCCTCAATAATATAAATAATTGAATATGAAGTAGATCATATTGGAGTGTTGTGATTGGTATCGTATGCTTAGAGGGCATAGAATATTTTAAGGTGCCAATCACAACTGGCATCATTAAAAATATTTTTAAGGATGTTGAAAATGGTTTTGTTTGATGCTTCAACTTGGCCATTACCTTGTGGGCAATATGTCATGGAGAGATTTTGTTTGATCTTGTACTCAGCACATAGAGATTCAAAATCCTTGTTCTTGAATGATCTACCATTATTAGATATAATTTTAGAAGGGATATCATAATGGTAGATGAGATGGTTAAATATGAACTTGGAAATTTGATTTCTAGTCACGTAAGTGAGGGGTATAGCTTAAACCCACTTAGTGAAGTCTTCTATGTTGGTAAGGATATCTTTATGGGGATTAGATAAGGTGGGCTTTATCTTTCCAATGAGATCAAGGCCTCATGTAGCAAATGGCCATGGTGTCAACATTAGTTTCAAAGTCTTGGTCAAGGCATAAATCATATTGGCATACCATTGACATTTATAACATCTTTTTATATAGGTAGTTGCATCTATGTCCATCATTGGCCAATAGTAGCTAGTATGTAAGAGACTTTTGGAGAGAACTACCTCATTAGTGTGGGTTCCACATGCTCCTTAAACTTCACATGATGCTAGTGTATATTGTGTTGAAGTTAAACAACAAAGCAGAGTTCCATAAAAACTATGGTGGTATAGGGTTGGTCTAAGTAAGGTATATCATGTGGCATTTTGGACAAAGGGTTTAGATTGTTTGTAAGATAGGTCTGGTGGTATAATTTGGTAGTGAAGATAGGCATATAGGTCTAAATACCGAGAAGAGTTTGGAATAATAATATCATAGATCATGTGATGGTTGATGGTTTATGAGTTGGCTCTAGTAGATTTTCAATGAGAAATTGGTATTCTTTGGTCATGTTTGTATGTCAAATCAAAGAGCCAATGGTGTTAATGGCATCTATTATTTTGTTATTATCTTTTTGTATATGTTCAAATTATACATCAACAATATATTACTTGAGAGTCTTGACCATGGCCTTGTAGGGAACTAGATTGCCATCTTTGGTCTAAAAATGGTTTGTAACCTAATTGATGATTAACTGAGAATCACCATAAACCTTTAGATGTTTCATGTTCCATTGTACTACTTGTCAAATTCTTACAACAATTGATCCATATTTGGCCATGTTATTGGTATAAATAAATATGATTTTGAATGATTTAGGTATTAGATCCCCTTGTGGTATAAATAACAAAAGGCCTACCCTTGATCCATGTGTTGTGAATGATCCATCAAAATACAAATTCTAGTGTTACTCCTCAATAGGTGTTTCAATGATGGTCATAATGGATTCATCAAGAAATTTGAATATGAGTGGCTATGTATTTACAAGGGGTGTTTTAGCAAGTTGATCTTCAAAAACCTTCTCCTTGATGGCTTTTTGGTTGACATGCTCTATCTCAAATTCAATAATAAGCATGATATAATTGGCCATGCAACCTTGTAAAGTTGTTTTGGATAGTAGATACTTGAGCAGATCTACTTTTGAAATAACCATGGTCTTATCGTTTAACATGTAATATCATAATTTTTGAGCTACAAAGACCATAGCTAAATAGGATTTTTTAATGGGTGTATAATTGTGCTCGTACATGACCTATGTACAACTTAGATAGTACATGACATGTTCCTTTCCATTATCATTGTGTTGAATTAGAAGTGCCCCTAAGGCTTTGTCTGTAGTTGATAGATACATGAGGAATGACTTTCCTTATATATGAGGCAATAAAAATGGTGAATTTGTAAGATAGTCCTTTAGCTATTAAAAATCTTTCTAACAATCATCATCCCAAAGAAATATTACACCCTTATATAGTATGTGTGTAAATGGGTGAAACTTATCATCCAATTGAGATATGAAGCATGTAATAGATTATATCTTACCCTACAAACTATGGAGCTACTTTAGATTAGTTGATGGTGGCATATTTATTATGGCTCATACTTTGGCTAGATCAACTTTAATGCCTTGAAAATAGAATGAATCCAAATAATTTGCTTGAAGTAACTCCAAAAACACAATTCTTAAGGTTGAGCCTGACTTTGTATTCATGTAGTCACTCAAATATCCTTATTAGTGCTACTAGATGATCAGTCTTGGTCTTTGATTTACCTAGTAAGTCATTGACATAATCTTCAAGAATGTCATGCATCATATCATGAAATATGACTATCATGGCTCTTTGCTATGTGGCCCCTACATTTTTGAGATCAAATGGCATAACTTGATAATAGAATGTTCCCCACATAGTGGTGAATACTATCTTATGTTGGTCTTCTAGTGTAATTTGGATTTGGTTGTAGCCTAAGAATCCATCCATTATTTAAAGCATATCATAACCCACTATGGAGTCAAAAATCATGTTAATATTTTGTAGAGGAAAGTCATCCTTGGGGTAGGCCTTGTTACTATCTCTAAAATCAGTATAGATCTTGATTCCTTATAGCTTTTTATAACTGGCATAACATTAGATATCCATTCAGAATAGTCGATTAGCCTAATACATCTTGCTTCCAATAGTTTTTCCAACTCTTTATTTACTAATAAATCAATGTGAGGATGAATATTTTGTAATTTTTATTTTATAGGTTTAGCATCAGGATATACCACAAGGTGGTGAACAACCAAGGTAGGGTCCAAACTTGGCATGTCAGAGTAGGACCATGCAAATATATCCATAAATTCCCTTAAAAGGGCTATAAATGTTTTATGTTCCTCTTCAATGTGGGGCATGCCTATTTTGATATATTTTAGGTCAGCTAGAGTCCCAATGTTTACTTTTATTATGTCTTTCACTAGAAGGGTCAAACTATCTTCAAGAATAGTGGGTAAAGATTTGAACTATTTGGCAATGTTAGAGTCCTTTGCTCGGACTGGTTCTTCAATTTATCCTAGGCATGATAAATCATAATCCCCCAATGGTATGGATGGCCATGTGATAAATACAATTAGAAACTCTTGGATGATGTGATCAAATGCTTTTCTTCTTCAAGACTAAATTTAGACCCATAAACAAGTTCATCATTATTAGTGGTCTCCTGAATGATTCGATCAAAATATTTTTCTTCTTCAATACTAAACTCTAACCCATAGACAAGTTCATCATTGGTGGTCTCCTGGTCTATATTTGAATAACGTTTAACACCCCCAACTAATGGAACCTAAAATAAATTTTCACCACTAGATTGGCCTTTATCTTTACTTTTTCCCTGGCCCAAAAGTGCCTCAAAGAGGTTTTCACTTTGAAACCTCAATTTTTTATTTAATTATTTTTGGCTAAGGGTTTTCACTCACTCTCCAAAATAGACTTTAGGATCTGATTTGATTTAGAACCCTTGTTTTTGGTCTTCTAATGGAACATTGTCCCTAAGGCCTATAAAATTTTATAAGGCCTCATCATTATGAAACTCGTTAACTGATAGGTTAGATTCTTGTTGGCCCTAGTATATCAATTAGGGATAATATAATAGAAGTGGAATATGATGAATGACTAGTCAAAGGGTAAAAATGTCATTTTTTCAAATAAATTGGTATGGTTTAGGTCATTGAAAGGGATATGATCAGACTCTGCTTTGCTATCAACATCATCATTACTAGTCATTAATGATGGAACTTGATTGAGATACGTGGGGTCACCCCCAGGTGGTTTAAATCTAATTCCATAGGTTCTTTTATACATAGTCATAAAAATAGGCTCAAGTGTTCCTTATTTATTTAGCCTAAGGCCTTCTCCTTCATAGTCTTAGTTCTCCATGATCCGATTAGGAATGGGGTATTTGGAATTCTTGTAATAATCAATCAATTTATCATTATATAACCATGATTCATATTTTTTAAGAGGGTATTGTTCTTGGCCAGAAGACAGTATAAAAGTGATAGGTGTTGGACTATGTAGATAGCCTTTTCCCTTACTTTATCATTTTATGTGAAGTGGTTTAGTTATTGGTCTTCCAAAGTATTTTGGGTTCTATGGAAGATTTATAATGTGAAAAGTATCATGGATCAAGTATTCTCCTAAGCCATTAGCTAGAATGGTATAATTATTGGACATTTTAGGAGGCAACATGTGGGAAAGTGAATCAAGGGTATCAAGGTCAATGTAGTTAGCCTCTAGTGAATCAACAAGTATTATTTTCCCTTTGTCCTTATTCACAACTAGATTCATACTAAAATGGTAGTTATAGCTTTTAAACTGAACCTTTATTTGTCTACAATGCTCATACAGATGCAAATCTCTTGGAATAGTAACCTCTATACCTGAATGGGAAAACTTGATAGACTGGTGCAATATTGATGGTATTACACAAATCTCATGTAACCAAGGTCTATCAAAAAGCACATTATATGAAAAATCAAGATCTAATACATGGCAAAGTGTATCATGGGCTAAGGGCCCAATAATAACTAGCAAGTTGATGGTGCTTTATGATTCTCATTCTTCATTATCAAAGGCTTTGGTGGTGATTATTTATGCTTGGAGATCTACTATCATATACCCAATAATTTTGATGAGATTTAGAGACATAATATCTAGGCATGATCCATTGTCTCTGAGGACACATTTTACTTTGTGTCATATTATGTAAACTTTGATGTATAATGGATTGTTATGCAATAGGCCAAAGGATGACATATCACTTTGGTTGAAGGTTAATTATTGGCCTAGAGATAGATGTGCAACCAAATCTTGAAATTTGTCTAGATATATGTCATTAGTAAATTGGGATTGGCCAAGGAACTCTATCAGTATGCCTTTGTGGATGGTGGACATACATAATAAATCCAAAATGGAGATTTGTGTTGGCATCTTTTACAATTATTCCAAAATATCAAATATCTTTTCTGGCACAATTGTAAATGGCTTATTCTAAGGTAAAATAGTTGGTTGGATGGTGAGTGAAGTGGTAGATAATTATGGGCCTATATGGTAATGTTTGACTACCACGTTGTGATTGCATAATCAAGATTAGGTACAAGACCATTTTTGCTAACAAATGATGGTGAAGGGGGACTAGATACGATAAGTCTTGGTTGTCAGTGCACTTGTACATGGTCACAAGTTAATGATAAGTTATTGATATAAGGTCTAATAGTGGGAATCCATGCTTATTGGTTTATTTGTGTGCAATATTAGGTCAAGAAAGGATTATTGGAATGGGTTGGTTGATTAGGAATGAATAGCAATGGTCTTATCTAATTGATACTTGGTCTTGGATTGATAAAAATGTTGTTAACATGATCTCCTACAATATGGGCTATAACTATGTTGTAGTCATGTAAAACTGCATGGTAAGTCTATTGGTTGTTAGCATCATTTTGGCCTTGGTTATGTCTATTATTTTGACATTATTGGTTCTACTACTGATTTTGTTAGTTTTATTGGTTCAACCTTGGTTGTTAATACTGTTGTGTTTGTTATTGCACTAGCCACTATTGTTTTTGTTTTTTTTATTGGTTGTTATGTTGGGTAAATGGAATCTAATAAATGTTAAGGTTTTGATTGGATGTGGAAGCTCCATGATCCAATGTGATCTCTCCATTTTCCAACATATTCTCAATCACATGTTTAATTTTCACATAACAATGCAAATTATGGCCATTGACTGGATGATACTCATAGAATTCACTTAGCCTGTACCAATATGGATAGTCAGCATCCTTAAGTAGGCCCTTTAGAATAGACCATTTAATTAGATTAGTTATAGTAGACTTGAGAAACACTAATTCAATGGGTTCTCTAAGGTTACTAAATAAATGATGAGTAGGCACATTTCTCCTAAGAGGAGGGTTTTGTAAAGGTATAAGTTGTATTTGTTGTGATGGTTAAGGTTGTTTCACTTACTTTACTTGTTGTGTTTGTTGAATAGGTTATTGTTTAAGAGTAATTTATAAATGTGACGTAGGTTGAGAAAATGGTTTTTGCACCATTTGGACATGTTGCAGCTATATTACTTCATTTCCTACAAAAATTTTGTTGTGATTGAATTGCTTAGGTTTGTCATAATTATTGGCCTAGACCAGTTGTGATGCTTGCATTTGGACCTATTTTTTATTTTGGCCATTATTTTGATTTTGATTTGGGCTCTAATTTGATGAGGTTAATTTAATGTTCCCTTTATTAATAAGGGTTCTTTCAATCAACAAACCTTTATAAATGATTTCCTTAAAAGTATGTGTACACTACAAATCCAAATTATAAGATATTTCATTATATAGAATATTGGTAAACACAATGGCTAGTTGTTTGTCTAGTAGACTATGTGTAAATCAGATTGCAAGATCTCTCCATCATTGTAGATAGATTATGAAGCTTTCTCCAACTTTTTGTTTGGCATGTGTCAAGACTACCAACGAAATCTCTTCCTTACTATTATAAGAGAAGTGTTGTATAAACTTGTCTGAAAGGTCATTAAAATTAGATATTGAATTCTTGGGTAACTTTAGAAACCATTCTAATTCTTGTCCTACTAGGATCCTTAGAAACAATAGCAATATGTATATGTCACTATAGGCCATTGGATAGCACGTAACAAATAATTCCATCAAATGGGCCTTGGGGTTACCTTTCCCCTTGTATTTATCAAACTTTGGTGGTTCATACCCTAGAGGAAATGATATATATAAGTACTCCATGTTTAAATGGTAAGAAAACATGTTATCCAACTTGAACTTTATGGTATGTTTCCTTACTTGGATGAGGGTAACTGCATCCTTCATTTTTTACAATTTCTATGTGAGGAAACTAGTGGGATCATTGGCCTGAGGTGATGGTTGGGTGGTCAAAATTGGATTAATTTGACTAGGGTATAATAGAGGCATATGTTGGGCAATGTTGGATTGGTTGGGGAATTGACTACGAATACACATGCCCAGATTGGGGTGTGATTATTTAAATTACATGTACAACAATGTGATATTTTGGTTGGGATTAGGTATATAAGCCTAATTTAAGGAATAATGTAGTTGGGATGGAGGAATATGGGCATATTGTACCTATTGAGGTTGAATAGGGACATGTTGTCAACTAGTCATACCTTTCTAATTAAGGGGAACTTATGAAACAAGGCCCTATCATTGAACTTGTGGCACGTTTTGCATGCCTAATAGGTACTTATGGAATATTAGAACCTCTAGGTTTCACAAATACCTAGTGGGAAGTAACCACATGTTGGAAATTCAACATTTGTCACTCACTAATATTTAGATGTTATTGGTTAGACATCATTTAGTTTTGGATCGACATGTTAGTCTATGACTAAAGAGGTATGTTCATCATTACCTGTCAAGGTGGAACATTAGTTTCCCCCTGTTGAGGTGGAAATATGTTTTTCCTCTATTGAGTGGATAATTATATGGTCATTTTTATTATGGAATATTACTCATCGCCTATTAGGGTAGAGTAATATTCATCACATTTGGTTGTGGTAAGGCATTGGTTGTTGGTTAAATACTTAATCCTTGATATTGGGTGCTTAAAGAAGTAGTTAATTGAGGATTAAAGGTAGTTAGTTTAGGTTGGGAAGTATAAACTCCTATTTATTAAGTTTTAAACCACTCTCGATGTTGAATATTAGCACATTTGGTTGTTGACTAGTTGTTTGTGCATTAACACCACTTTGGTTTGGATTGGACGTTACTTACATATTATCCACTATGTTTGACTCACTATTAAGTATAAAATCAAAAGACACTTTCTTGATAGTTGGGGTATTGAACATGTTTTCTACCTATGGGCTTTATGTAATTAGGTCTAAACCCTAATTTTATTGGCCTATCAACTCAAATAAGACTCTCATTAAAGGAAGTTACTAAATAAGAGGTGCATTTGACATCATCATATGATTAAATTTGCATGCTAGGTTTTGATATGTCTAGTATGTTATATGTATTTGAATGAAATGGTCCTCCATGAGGCCCCTTTTTGTGACAAACATACATGGATATTGATATGGCATCAGTATAACAGAATTAAGTTTTATATAAGTGGTTTATTCATAGTTTTTATTTTAAGACATGTTGTAAGGCCGTCTTACTAGACTTGAAAAATTTTCATGCCCTACCTTTGTGGCTCTATTAGGATCATAGGTTGGTAGTATTATGACATAGTAAGGTTACTATTAGATGATTTTTGTAATCGAAGGTACACTAGTTAAATATTAGTCTATTTGTTCTTGGTTTTCTCCATGCATGGAGCAGTACTAACTAAATAATTAGACAATGGATCTTGACTATGTTCCCCGATTTGAGCATTATAAGGTGGATAAGAACCCATCTCCCAAACAACATTGTCTTCATAAGGGTCTTTAACAAATTCATCTTGTGTGAAAACATTTCCATAACCTGGATTATACATAACTCCAATATGTGTATAGTAAGACATGGCTAAATTAATGGAAATTTTTTTAAAATAAGAGAGGTTTAGAGTTATATAAACTCTTAAAAGCTATGCCTAAAAATATAAAAGGTTCAACTAGGTCTAACTTGGTCTAAGGGTGGATTTGTATATCCAAAAAATTCTATTCTAAGAATTGATAAAAATAGTATAACATCAAAATGTCTAATGTTAAATGTCTTATACAAATAAGGTAAAGTGAAATGAACTAAAAATAAGATTCCAAATTCTAGGTCTAAAGATGTTCCAAATAGGTCTAAACTATGAAAGGTAAAAATTGATAGGAATTTTGACCAAACTTGGCATCAAAAGCTAGGATCAAATAGACATGTGCTATGACTCTTGACCAAACATGATGTCAAACTCTAGACTTGAAATAAAGGTATGATTTTAATCTAACAAACTTGAAACACTTTGGCATAAACAAGGCACTTGATTCTAGACATAAACATGATCAAATTGGTATAATGCATTAACAAAAACCACTTGGTGATAGACTAATTCTATCAAACAAAGGCACAAAAAAAAAAAAATTGATTTGGGTAATTAATTAACCTAAGTTACGCAACCTAAAAGAGAGATTTATGTATTATCCCCTATGAGATGAGGCCTAAATAGAAATCAATCAATGTTAGGATCCAAACTTGTAAAAGTTAATTAAAAACTCAAATTAATAAAATTTATGATTTTAGTTGACCAACAAGCTATGGAAATTTAAACAACATGAATACAATAAAACAAAGATCTCGCAAGACACACAATTTGGTTTCAAATGTGAAACTTGAAAACAAGACAAGACAAGTCTATTGAAATAATTTGAGCAGCATAATGGTGTTAGTGATATCAAAAGGTATAAATAATGTTTTGTTTCAAAGACTTATAAGGCTAAAAACTTGAATTGATTTGTGTAGCATAACATTACCCATTTCAATCAAGTGACACACACAACATTTTTGACATAAAAAGTCTAAGTTAAAGCACGGTTTCAAATGGATAGTATAACGCCTCCTCAAATAATGGAGTAGTTTAGAAAAATAAACTCATTTATGATATGGTTTAACAAAAAAAAATTAGACATAAAAAACCAAGTAATAAAAGGAATAAATGAAAAAATAAGAACTAAGTATATCATCCTAGATCCTATCAAGGTGTGGCAAAGTGAGGTTAACTAAAACTTGTAATTTAAAATTGTATAGATTGATCCCAAGTGTTGCTAACATAAGAGAATCATCACATTAATTAGTTTCATACTGATCAACTTATCATTCAAGGGTCTATTCCTTTTCATGATGATTCCATCTGTGGACTACCTAATAGAATCCCCTGGTTGACAAGACCTAACTCAGCTTTCATTATGAAAGGAAAGGTTAGCCTCTCAACCCATTGGCTCTCATTGTATCAATACCCTAATTTATATACCCCACCATGGAGTGGGTTTGAAACACTATCAAGAGATGAAGTGCTAGGTCAATTCTTCCCTAGATAACTTGTGAGACATAATGACATCCCCTTCATAATCCAAATTACATGAAAATAAAACTAAGTAAAAAGACTTTAGGGTTGCTTTTAGATTACCCAAACCAAAACCTTGGGTAGAACCAAAATAACTTTCTTTCTAAACCTTATAATAGGCAAAAATGTAAGTGATAATGCACTTTTGATCACCCAAGTTCCCTATAGGGGATGGGGGGAAGAGCATACACTCATTATTTGTTTTGCAAAAACAAACAAACAAGTTCAAACAAACATTGTCAATGAATTTAAAAGCTAAGTGAATGTTAATTTGTGCACCAATTTGAAATTCTTGATTAAATTCATTACTTGGCCCCTTGGCTTAAGTATGAAAGGTTTTAAATATATTTGAATAAAATCCAATTCAATCAAAACCATCTACATTAAATTTAATCCCAAAACCCAAGTGTTCAATATTTAGCCTAAGTTCATTGTTAAACACAAAAATAAGTGTTCAAGACTTAAGCATTCATTTTAAGCACTAAAAATGAAGTGTTTTTAAGACTTAGCCATTCTAATTCATTTTAAGTACCAAATATCAAGTGTTCAAGATCTAACAAGTTCATTTTAGTACCCAAAATGAAATGTGACTGATTTAGCTAATTATTTTTAGGTACCAAAATAAAATGTTAAAACCACTTCAACTTACAAATTTTTATTCCAATCAAACCTTGGACCTGTAATGGTTAGATAGTCTCCTCCTACTTAGAATCACATTCAAGTGTGAGAAAATTAACTTTTAAAAAGTAGCTCTTGGGTTTTTATTTTGAAAACATAGTGATTATGGTTGGTTAGAACTGATCGATGTCAATTCTAAGGCAACTGATATCATTTGATCTCAAAGAGAACTAATGACAATAGTAAAATACCAATACCAATTGACTAATACCAATGTCGATCACATGTGAACCCAAAGGCAAAATCAAATAATATTAAAATGTTAGGTTAGTCTAAAAGATGATAAAAATTTCTTGAAACCTATAACATAGGGATTAGACTGAGAGTTTAAATTCTACTAAAACCAAAAGATAATGATTTGAAATGCTAAAAAGACACAAAATGCAATCTTTGTAAACTTTGATTTTCCCTATTTATCAATCTATGATGGTCACATAGAACCAAGCTTGGTTAGGTAGAACTGATGATAGTTTGGTAGAACTGATACTAGTTAGGCCTAACCAATGTCGGTCTTTATATATATCAGAGTTAATTCAAGAATCAAAAATTTGGAAAAAATAAAGATAAAACTATAATTTTGATGATATTTAAGCATTTATTTATCAATTTTTGAGTTGTATCTTGATCTCCTTGGTATGTGGGGTGCTCAAGAGTCCCACTAACTGTGTCATTTATGATGATAGGAATTTTACGATGGAGTGGAGGTTAGATCAAGTGTTAGTTTTCATATAAAACAATGAAACATAAAAACACACTAACAAGCTTAACACCTTTATGCCTAGATCATAGGGGGAGGTTAGTGAACAAAAATAAATGACAAATCTCAACTAAAATTCAAAGAAACTTACAAATTTCTTTACCTTCTTTGAATGCTCCAAATGATGTGTTTGCTTAGTTTGTTCAACCTATGCTCAAGAAGTCTATGGCAATGGATCTTGGCTATCTCCTCTCTTTGGTACCATGTTTGGTTTGTCCTTGGCTTGATGTTACTCAAAGTGGCTTAGCTTGTGATTTTGGCATTATAACACTATTGTCATGCAATCTTGCTCTAAAACTAGCATTATAACATTACTATGTCCAAGCTCTCTAAATGGAGAGGAAAATGCTTGTATTTATAGGTTACTGGAAAATGCTTGTATTTATAGGTTTAGTAACTAACCCCAACCCAAGGTGAGTTAGAGTGTAGTTAGAGCTTAGAATGGGTTCAAACCTAACCTTAATGAGTTAATTAACCCTAATAAAGTTAAAAGGTGTCAAATGGTCATGATTAATAATGAATAGGCATGTTAAGATATTTTAGGATACTTTACAACTCTCAAAAACGTAATTATGAATTCCTAGGATATTCTTTGATTTTTGAATTTCCTTTTTGATAATTCATTTAATTGCTCGTGGAAAATTCAATTAGGCATTTGATTAGGTTTTAAATGTTAATTAATTTTGCTTAGGCATTTTAGCATTTTGCAAGATTTGAATTAATTTGATGTGTGCATTTTTTCTATTTAATAGGTTTATAGGCCAAATTGTAAGTTATGAAGCCAAATTTGAGATGTTTAATTATTTTTAAGCTATATTTGCAAAAGTTGGTAAGAATAGGTCTAAAGTTTAGTATGAAGCCATTGATGGCCAATTTTAGGTGTCTACACTAACCATCATGGGTATCAACACAAGCCTTATTAAAAACATTGTTATGCACATAAAAGGGTTTGATAATTCACATATCCCTCTAGTTGGAAAAATTACATAGGATGTGATCTTAAGACCAAAAAATAAATTTTAACTACTTTTTAGGTCATGTCTCATTTTGTAAATTATAATTTACTTTTGGTTAGACCTTGGATACACTTAATGGAAGGTATCATATTTACACATCATCGATGTGTAAAATTAATACATGAGGGGACCTTAATATACATTCTTGTCGATGATGAACCTTTCAAATTTTTCAAAATGATACATTCTTAAACTGAAGGCATACCTACCTAAACAATTCATTCCTCTTAAACATATACATACATATAAAATAAGTGAGTCAATTAAAAAGGTTATTTTATCTCTAGATACAAATAAGGCATTAAATTATAAGGTACACATAGATATGCATAAGGAGAGAAAATAATTAATAAAAGAGCTAGAAAAACTACAAGAACCCCCAAAATTTGATCTTCTTTTATTATTAGATATTAAGAAAAATGATGGCCATGTTTCAGATTATTATGATAGTGATGATGATATAGCCTATGATATGACAGATGATAAAATGTGAAACATAAAATTTGATCCAATTGATCCCTTATCACATAAATTATTTGAAACTATGGATCCTATAACATATAATCTAAACTCAATTGTATAAAATACAACATTGAATCTAGATAAGGGAAAATTAAAACTAACTAATGATCATATAAATGTTTTTTATTCCATATATCCCTCTTGGTTAAAATCAATGGTTCAACCTTATAAGGTCCAAATTCAAGTAAATCATGTGAATAATGTGGAATCTTATCAAAAGGATTTACCCTAAATATTGTAGATCAAAATGGAATAGGATACCAATGATACCATATTATCTTTATTACTTAAACATATAATGATTTATTTTCCTTCTACCAGACAAAGATTAGGTAGTATACTACTCCCTATAAAGGGAGTACCATATTGTAATTACCATTGAATCATTGGCATACTAATAATCAATGTGCGGCATTACAAAATCTAATACAGTAATATAAGATTCAAGGACACATATGTAATGTGTCCATAATAGGAAAAAGGAAACATAATCCTTATTTTTTAGAATAATGGTATCCTCAAAGTGAAAAAAGTATGAATATTTAATTATTACTACTAATATCAATGGGGTATATTATGACTATATCAAGTTTCATCCAAATAAGTGGGATACAACTTATGTTACTACTTTTCATACATAATTGGTATGTATTAAAAAATGAAGTAATATATTATCCCTTGGATCCTAAATATCAAGGATATATTCACTTACCCATTACTTGTATCCCATGTGTTGAAGCTTCCATTATATGGATATTAACACATGAACCAAACTTAAAACTAAATTTCAGACAAACTTGGCTAGTTGATTAGAACATTAATCTAGATTCTACAAATATATATGTATACTTTCATCATATGGGTACAAATATTTACATATAGCATGATAGACATGATTATTTTCCTGTACCATTAGCTTTAGGTAAACTATTACATAGAAACATTTAAATGTTAGAATTTAATTGATATAAAAATAAAAAAAAATCTTTTGTAGGTGGCCCTAAACCTTTTTAGGATGAGGACTTACTTGATTAAACCTATGTCAAAATTTTCAAAAATACCAAAAAAATCAAAACATTTAAAAATACAAAATAAAATTTTTGCACTTACATGTTTTATTGGATCCTTGACATCCATGTGTTAGGTCCATGTTGATGGACAACATACTCAGTTACTCTTACATAGACATATGTGTCACATTTATACTGAAATGTGATACATGCATACACAAACACATGATACATTCCTATTCCATAAGTTTGGGTTTCCCTCTACTCATGTTATATGGGCATTGGGGGAATCTACTTCTTTGATCTTGATACACATAGGTTATATGATTCGATGATCACTTTACATTATCATGTTTGAGCTTATATATGTATTTATGCATGCCTATTATCCATGTTTATATCTTGCATAGGGTACTTGATATGCTATACACTTGACATGCTTTCTTAACACATTTTATCCATGGGCTACTATGACATGTTTATATTGGTTGCTTATACTTTACTTTATGCACTTCCTTGAGTGTCTTGCCTTGCTATTTTATTTCCTTGTTCAAGCATTTGAATATGTTCCTTTACTTATGGCCCCCATGCCTATATATGATTCCATTAACATTATCAAATGTCATTTTTTGTTGTATATACATTTAAATATGTCATCTTTGTATTTATTAACATTTGACTAAGTCATGTTTTTTCAATTGTGCAACATTTAAACATGCCCCTTATTTGTAGTCTCCCTAGACCATTGCATTTTAACTTTATTTTGAGTGTTCTTATATGTGTGATGTATATGATTGTTTATATTGTAATATATATATATATATATATATATATATATGTTTCCATGATCTTTATCATGCATATTAGGTATACATGTGATCACATTGGTTCTATGTGCTTTAATTCTATATCTACCTAGGCATGTTCCTTTTATATGTTACATGGTTACATTCATAGATTATATAGTTGTCTTATCCTTTTGAGGTGAGGTAGCTACCAGTTCCTATCTTTTCCTCACCTCAAATGGGGAATATTAGTGGTTTCATGTCATATAGTCATGTTCTCTACACTTGTCATAGTTTTTAGATTCAATGAGGGTATGCTTTGGGAGCATGTTCTCCACACTCATTTAGTATACACTAGTTATTTTCAATTTTTAGATTCAATGGGGGCATGTCATATGGGCATGGCTTCCACATGTTCATAATTATCAAATTTAATGTGGGAATTATTTGGAAGCATTTTCTCCATGCTCATTTAGTATCTGGTACTTATATTAATTCTCAGATTTATTGGGGGCATGCTTTGGAAGCATATTCTCCACACCTATTCAGTATTCAACATCTCTAGTTTATAGTGGGGGCATGTTTTAGAAACATGTCCTTTACATTGGTACTTATATTATTTTTAAAATTTTTCCATATATAGTGCTAGCATGATTTGAAAGCATGTTCTCCACACTTACATAATTATCTAAATTGGCTAAAGTACATAATTATATGATTTGAATTCATATTTGTGGAAGAATTATATACGTTAGTATTATTATTATACACTTTTTTAGCATAATACATATCTAAGGTGAATATGTTATGAAACATATGCCTAATATTAAAAAATATAAATATATTTTAGATTCTAAAACTCTTTTATGGATTGTTACCATATCACAAACTTTTTTATACTAATATCTTGTGGACTTTTACAAACTTTTATTGAACGAATCTACTACAATAGTTGATTCACTTTTGGTATAGTTGGGGTGATCAAATCACTA
The DNA here is from genome assembly GCA_037957365.1 of Torreya grandis. Lineage (NCBI taxonomy): Eukaryota > Viridiplantae > Streptophyta > Pinopsida > Cupressales > Taxaceae > Torreya > Torreya grandis. The sequence goes on from JARHVA010003956.1 coordinate 209,551, forward strand.
AATTTTACCTATGTTTTAGGTTGGACTTGATCATCTAGCCTCACCAGGTTATAAGTATCGTTGGGTTACATGGTTGAGCTAATCTCAACTATCATGTGGTAACTCTCTCTCTCTCTCTCTCTCTCTCTCTCTCTCTCTCTCTATCTATATATATATATATATATATATATATATATATATATCCTTGGATATATGTACTTTAAATTTTTATCTATATTTATCCTAATCTTATTTTTATAACCTTATAATGATACATTTTTTTCAAAACAACTTGCCAATAGGCAAAGTAGTTACATCAACACATAGGTGTACTCCTAAATCTTGCTCTTTAAATTTAAATATATTTCAATTATTTTCAACCCATATTATATGCAATAATTTTATACTGTAACATGATCTTAGTTGTAATTCAGTCACCAATAAAGCATTCAATTTTGGCACATGAAAATATAAGGTGTGTATACACACTCAAGTATGCATTCCTTTCCTTTAAACTAGAAATTTCATGATTAGATTAAGGGGAGGAATGTATATCATATTTTATGATTATATATCACCTCAATATTTTACACTTGGAAAACTCAGACCTTAGTTATTCATCTCAGTTATTTACCTTTTTCCACTTCCACAAGTCTCACATTTACTCTATATTTATGCCCATGTTCATATATCTCTTAGTCTAACCAGTATTATATTGATGACTCAGACCTTCTCTCTTGCCTATAATGCCTAAAATGTAATTATTTTCCATATCTACAAGTTCATAACCTATATCTACTTTCCTTCTCCTTAAACACTAATGTCTGGTAGAGATAGTAATGTCAATTTTATTATCTTATCCTGACATAAGTGCCCAATGCCCTAAATTCATCTAATTTACAAATGAAACATATCCTAATGTCATCCTAAGTAATTTAATTCAAATTATTAATCTAAATAGATTGATATAAATATAATATCAACCCTCATTCAAGACCTACCTATAAAACTTATGACACCTAACAAAAAGACCAAAGAGCATTCAAAGAGAATTTGATTAAATAAATCTTCCCTATTTATTTTTATTTATATACCAGTCATAGGGAATACACATATATAGGTTTGAATTACTAAAAGATCATCCCAAGAGATATATTTTCTAAGTTACAATCTAGATCACTATTGTACTTGCTTTACACATATTATATGATTCACACACAAGCCAACATGTAGGGGATAACTACATGAGTCTGAGGACCTATTTTAGAGTATTGGATATGTAGGCAACACCCTCTAATAATGGGGTATTTGGGGTCAACTCGATACCATGTGTCCACTAACCCATTTTTCTCTAAGGTTATTATGAAGGTGGAAAACTAGGGTTTTACCATTTCACAAGGAGTGATAGTCCATGACCCAGATTTGAATGCACCAAAGCAAAAGTGAAACAAAATATAGAAGCATCCAAGGGTTCACATCATATTCCTTTAAGTATTTTATAAAGGACACTAATGTCAAAACTAGATAGTAGTATCAATACAACTATCCTAATCTGACATTACTATCTAGAGAGCCAAAAGCATCAAAGCCAAAATTTGACAACTACTTCAAAATCTTCTTTCAGCATGATTTTTGCTTGTTCTATATCCATAACTATATTATCATTATAAAAATCTAAGGACATCACTTTCTTTTTCATTTCTATATCTAGCATAGTTGTACTTTCCATATTTAGACTGTATTAGCATAATAAATTTAGTATATGCTTATATATAAGTTTAGCATCTAATTGACTTGTTATAGATCTGATCATCATCCTTATGCCATTTAATTTATATATACCCATTTAATATTAATATAAGGTTAAATCCAACAAAACCTAGATTATATTTTAGGTTCAAACACACATGTAACTAGAGAGAAAGATAAATGTACACATCAATAGAAACTTGGTGAATCCAAGGCTTTAAAAGTGAAATTGCATCAAAAGTGCACAAGTTTGGAATAAACATTTTTTTTTTTTAAAATAGAACACTAGAGTAAGATGATAGTATCAATCAAGTACATAAGACATATAAAGAGGATATATAATAAATAAAAAATGAGTATAGTGAAAATCTCAAAGACTTGAATTTGTTGGAAGGTCTCATTAAACCCACATTAAACATGAAGGAATTGAATAATAAGATGCAAAATATTTGGATAAATTTTAACAATAGGTGTTGGTGGCATAAGAAGGAAAAATTGAGGATGAAAAGACACATTAAAGGCTTGTTGATGGATAGTTAAGATATTCAGTATAGGGAAATGTTGACCATAGGAATGCACACCAATCTAAGGAATTATTATTTTAAATGCACACCAATCTATGGAATTATTATTTTGGATAATAATATAAGTGTATACAAGTTTTGAATAAGGATACCCATTTTTTGGGAAGAATGTGTAATTTGTAGTTTGCATAGATATAGAGTACGAGAAGGAAGAATATATGCTTATGTATAATGAGTGCTACATAGATCAAGCATAAAAGGAAGATGTGTAGTTAGTTAGGTGTCAATATAGGGGAATATTCTAGATTATTATATAATATATTCATTTAGATGTATATTTCATGAGTAGGTTAATGGGGGGAACTATAAACAAGACCCTTGACCTCTTATTAGAACACTTTCATTATGACATAGTTTTGGTATATGTTTTGATGTAAAACTTGAATGAATGTATATTGTATACTTTGAATCCTTTTGTAAATGTGAAAAATTAGTATAAGTTATTATATATGATTGCATCTAATATGTTTAGTTATGATACATATATTTAAATGATGATGAATAAATATAGTGAAATGTATTAAATTAGCTATGTATTTTGTGTATGTTGATTAATTCCTTCAATTATGCTTTTCATTATGTGTTAGATGTATTATGTTATACTTAATTTTTGTTTCCATTATATTCTAATGGTGAGGTTCTCACTAGTCTCTTATGTACTTGAAGGGAGCTATTAAATCTTAGTTCAAGTGATATACCAAAATTTCCAATAGGGTTTTAGTGTTAAGGTTAGGTTGGATAGGTTATTTTTTAGATGTGTCCTAAATTAGTGCAATAGTGCACTCAACTGAAGTTATATAGTCCCACTTACTATAGGTAAATTATACACAAGTTGTCAAAGTTTTAGATAAAAGTGAGAATCTTCCCAAGTATGAATCATGATGGTTATCTTCCACAAAGAAAGATATACCTAGCATATACTACATGGGAAAATCCCCACCATAATGAGAATAGGATGAGAATAGTCAATCAAATAAAGAGGATTTATTTGATATATTATTCTAAGTTGTCATTGATGAAATATAGTCTGGTGAGGCCACCCATATTGCTCTAAAATTTTGAGCCGTAGGTATTCCTCTTTCCAAAGAAGAAAAGGGAAAAATGGGGATGAATATTGTTATACCTCTTTTTCTTGAGGATTTAGATGCTTGTGGTGATAGTGTTCAGTCAACTAAATAGGATTTATTTGATATATTTTTCTAAATCATGGTTGATAAAATATAATTCGATGAGGCCACCCATCTTACTCTAAAATTTTGAGCCTTGAGTATTTATCTTTCCAAAGACAAAAAGGGATAAATGGTGATGTATATTATTATTAATGGATTAGATGCTTGTGGTTATTATTTATGCATGTTAAAAGATTCTACAATATTGTTTTTATTTTGGACATACAATCATAAGTTACTATTTTAGAGAGGAGATGGTTTGATGGTATGCATTGATCTATTGCAAAGGAAACATTGGTCCATGATGGATTTTATGACTATAGTATGGGGTTAAATATATATATATGATGATATAATAGTATAAGTAGTAATATCAAAAAAAAACATCCAAGGGTGTTGGTTGTAAGAGATGATGCCTACAAATTCAAGGTTGCTTCAACCCTATCACATCCAATTGATTCCTCCAAAGATTGATTAGTTAGGGTTGAAATATTATTATGTCTAAGATTATTTTTGATTTATTCCCAATTGAGTGCCACATGTTTAATAAACTTATATGAGTTAACCATTTCATGTGATATAATGCAAGTAAAGTTCATCATATTTATTTGTCGAAAAGAAAAAAGGATCTATGAGTGCCCTTCCCAAGCTATAAATATTGATCTAGGTGAAAAAATTGAATCTAGGTTTAGTATTTATAGTATTATTTGGATTAACACAAGGCATGGAAAAATATTGAGTTGCATAAGCTTCCAAGAAATAAACATTTTGTAGGCTTTAAGTATGGAGGTTATGACATTGCTTGTAGATGTCATAACCTTCGCTCACTAAACAGGGACATTTTTAGATTTCCTTTGGTAGCTTTATGTATGACTTGGTTCTATTTTGTTTTGTTTTTTTGGATTAGAGGCCTTAATATGCTTGAAAGAGAGAACATCCATATTATTTCCATTATATTCCTTATATTTTATTATATAATGTAAATTTGGTTATTACACATTTCCATGATTGTTGATGTATTATGTTCTTAATGTTTATGTTTAACATATTTTTTTTATCTTCGATTGATTTCATATTTTATCCTAAAACTTTTCCACTTTAATTTAAACTTAGAGGGTATGAGTAACCCATTACACCCCTTTCATGAGTTAATCCTTTAAATTTAATATGATGGTGCATGATAGTTTTATCTATTAGTCTTGGTCTTAATTTTGTAATGATAAGATAATTTAACACTCTTTTTTTCTTGTCAAACTCATACTTTTTCCTCACATTTTTATGGGCCTTTAATGACTACCTCATCAAATCCTCAAATTTTTTTCTCTATAATGAGGAGAATAAATTATATTATATTCAATGTTAGAAATATGTTCACATTAAAATCAGTCTATCCTGAGAATTAAAGAAAACCATCAACAAAAAATTTAGGGTTAAATGATTACCAATGTTTTTATATATTAACCTTCCTAAAACATGCTTTTATTATCAATTTATGGAGCATAAGATTCAATATTTCTCATTAATATCTAATAATAATAGTAACCCCACTACCAAACCCACCATTTAATTTGGGAAGGTAGATGAGGATTCTCAAGGCATATGACAAATTGTTAACAAATAAAAAATATAACCATAATAATTGTAATGAATAAAGGCCTTTAGGTTTAGCACATTTGGTCTTGGTAGCCTATAGAGGTATCCATGGTTGTGGGTTTAAATCTTGACTTACCTTGTAGTGTACATTTGGGCCTGACTCGCACTACCCAGAGATTATAAGAGGGCTCACCATGTGTAAGAGTAGTCAACTTTGGGTACTAGGCTAGACATCCTTGATTTCCCTTTGATTAATCAAAAATAATTATAATTATAATGACTAGGATTTAAGGCTAACCCTTGATATCAATCCATGGTTATCACCTCTTCCCCTTATTTCTATCACTTAGTGATCTTGGGATGTCATTTATAATTTATCAGGAGACTATTCCAACCTCAAAATCACTTTTTAAAGGCAGGGAATGTGCATCAGCCATGTGATTTTCCACTCTCCCTTTTATGGCATTTTCATAGTCACTCTCATAGCAGAGGAAAGAGAGTATGTGTAGTAAAATTAACAATCATTCCATATGAAAAAAATTGAATGTTAATTTTAAACAATTCTTTCAAAATGGTATGTGTCCTTTGAAGGTGTTGCGGTAAAAAATATTAATCTTGATCATATTCAATGTTTAGATAAAGCAACCTATAAATATAAGGTTAGGTCTACCTATTAATGTTTTTAGACATGAATATTTGTTTTGTGTTTTTAGGACACAAATATTATTGGATTTATTCTTCATAGGTAATTTAATCCCATTGTATTTAATGTCATGTGGCATATGTCATTATATGAAGTTGATCATGGTGGCATTAGCACTTTAATTTCTCAAAAAATCTCCTATTTTATGGTGGATGAATGCATTGGCCTTAAAAACTAGGATATTTATATGGTTTTTTTAAATAATGGTCATGTTCTTGGCCTCATCAACCTTTACGCCTCTAATGATATGGACCTAGAAGATGAAATTTGACAGTCAAACTTAGTTGTCATGAAATTTTTTGATGATAGTTATTTATTTAATATTTCCCTTCATATAGTATTATAGTTTTAATATAATAAAAATACATTAAAGATAATCAATGTATTTATTATAATCTTTTAGATTTTTTGATGCTCTATCCAAAATTTCAACTTACATTAGATATAGTCTACCAAAAAATAATTGTATTATACATCTTAAAAACATAAATAAAATCATACAGCCATCAAATTTAGTCCCTGGATGTGATGGAATGATTAGTCTTATAGTCATGATTAGTTTATGAGATTCTAGATTCCAACAAGATTTTATTCACTTACTTTGATATGTTAAATCTATGAAACACAAGGAAGGTATCCTCCCTGTGCATTGGTTTTCCATTAAATAATAGGATTTTTTTAAATTTTTCCTTTTCTCACACTTTAATTGACTTATCAACATAATTTTTTAATTTTTTTTATCGACCAAAATCCTATCATATTTATCATATAATGGTTATCCCCTCACATTAGGGTTTTTAATAACCAATTTTACTATAATATTGTGCACTTGCAACATGAATGCAACTTGAATAACATCCATAAAGTTTGGAATTTTTCTCCTTTCCCATTAGGAGATAAAGGTTAGATTTAGAGGTGGTCAGTGGTCATTACCCGTACACATATTTTTTTGAATATTTTGTAGATAGCTAGCCAATTTTAGAAGAAGCACTCATAAATCCACCACTAAGGTATTCTCTTTTGTCTATCTTGAGCTTAAGCTTGCTCTATCAACACAAAATAAAAGTGGTTAAAGCTTTTATAGCTAACACATCCCATATTTGAGTGCATATGCATTAGCTCAAGGTTGAAGATAGACTTTCAAAGGATTTTTTGAAGTATCTATGAGCTTATCTTTCTTTTGATCATATTAAGGCTTTAAAATAAATAGTGGAGAAACTCATTAAGCTTCTTACCATCTTGTGTGCTTTTATGTCCCACTATAAGCAAGTTTTTAACACCTTAACCTTCACTCAAGAGAGGTAAAATCCCTTAAAATTTTCCTAAACATTGTGCCTTTCAATCACTTTTAATCTAAAAGAGTTTCTCATGATAGGCTTCTCTCCATTAATGAGCTTTAAGATGTTTCTAGTCAGATGGCTCGTATTAAATCCCTAGGAATTGATGGATTTCCTTGTGAATTTTATTAAATTATTTGATATTTTATTAACCCTAACTTACACATTGTTTTTATAATCCTTTCAAATACTCATTTGAGAAGATAATTAATAATGGAAATATCAAGTTCAACCCCAAAGTTAGTGATCCTAAGCTTATAACCAACTATAAGCCTATCACTCTCATTAATGGTTATTATATTTCCAATGCTTTATCCATTATATTTAGGAATTTTATTCCACTTATTTATTCCCATATAAAATGAGTTTAACTTTTAGTAGATGAATTATTTAAAATAGTAGTGTGTTTTGGGAAGGTATGGAATGAGCTTGCACCACTCAGCAAACAACTCTTTTTCATAAAATTGATTTTAAAAATTATGACATAATTGAATGGATTTCATTCTAAAAATTGATGCAGGAGCATCAATATATGCTTCAGTTCAATTATGTAATTACAATAAATTATATTTTATCATAGTGTTTAAAGATCTAAGAGGTTTAGATGATCAATAAGGAGAATTTAATTACTTAGAATAAGTCAAATTAGTATGACTTGGATTTTCCCACCAAAAGTTAAATATTTAAACTAGATGTGAAGGCTTGTCAGGTATATAATCAGCTTGTAAAGGGTATAAACCTTTATGGTATGACCCTAAGGAATTATTACCTTAATGTAAATGCATTTCATCTTTAGTATGATGTACCTTCACCAAAGAATCTTCTAGAAGAACACTTCTATGTCGGAAAGAGATTTAAAAAGGCATGTTTATTGAGGATAAGAGCTAAGAGAGAGATTCTTGGTCTATTTCAAGACCAAAACCAAATAAAAATATGTTTTTATGATGAGACAAGGTTTAATATGCCAAATTAGAGTTTATAAAAGAAGATGGACACATAAGTAAGTTAAGAAGAATAGGGGAAGAGTATGAGTAGGCCTTAAGGAAGATAGAAAGTAACTAATAGAATTTTATAGGTATGATTTGCAATAATAATAGGTTTGTATGTAAAGTACAAGGAGTTTAAATAAATAAAAGTTTGTTTTGTATAATCCTAAATGATCTTCCATACTCATGAACTTATTATAATGTGCATTGATTTGTTATTTTTTATTTTTATGTGTCTTGAAAGTGATTGTAGTGTTTACAAACATGAGAATATGGTGGTTCCAATCTTGTTTAATATTTGAGGATCATTAAAAGGTTGAAATAGTGAGGATAATCATTATATATTTTAAACAAAATAAAAATAACCTTTAATATTGAAAATTCTTTGTGTTATCATAAATTATTTACTCTCAAGACTACTATGACAGGGTCTATTAAAGTAATGGGTGTTGACAAAAACCTAAAAAATTTATCATTTTAGGATAATTTCATACCTGAGTTTGGATTGATCAATAAATATAAAGGAATAGAAAGTATCTTTGAAACTAGAGAGAACATAAAGATTATAAAATGGTTGGAAAGATAGTAGGAAGTTTTCAAAGGTCCAAGATTCATTACTATGTTCATCCTATGAAAATATGAAACTAATTTAGGATAAATGACTATAGGTACCTTCAATTCATATAATGGTAGTTAGTTTTGATCATATCATGATGAATTAATGATTTTTGGGTGCTTACAAAATCTTTTCTTGTATTAAAACTAATAATGTGTTCCATTATTGAGCTAGTATTTGAGCTTGGCAAGTTTCCTTACTATGTTATTCAATCTACAAAGGCCTAATTGTGTATTTATTTGTCTTTTAAATAGATATTGAATGATTTTTTTATATGAAAATATTTTTACCATGCTACTCAGAGTCGATAGGCTCAAATGGGTTTTGAAAAATCTTTAATGGTTTTTGGCACATAATTTTTACTCATAGTTGGTTTGCATTGGGTTATTTATCTTTGTAAATTCTAATTTAGCCTTGAAAATACCAAAAAAACTTCATATAATTTGTTTGATTCTAAGAAGAGACTAAGACATGTTTTATTGTATTTGTATAGTCCAAAAGTCGACATTATTCCACTTGTAGCTGCATACATAAATTTTGTCCTTTTTTTAGATCCATTTTGAACATGATAAGCCTAAATTAGGATTCTAGATATAAAGGGTTAATATTTAGAGATTGGATCAAATAAATGTCATGAAATTTTATAGATAGTTGATGACTAAGACATTTAAAAGTAATTAAAGTGGTTTCCCATGGTTTAAGATTTCATGATGAATAATTATTTGTTAAATGTATATTAAGGATATGAAGAAGCCTTTGAAGAAACTAACTTGTATTTGAATATAAGAATTAGACCATAAGTAGGTAGGAATTCAGTTATTTGATTTGAATGAAGAACCCTATTAAAGCATATGACTCAATTTATTGGCCTTAAAAAAGATCTGTCTAATAAGTTCAAAGTTTCATTGATCAAGAACAGTGTTAAGTATCTGAATAGAGTAATATATCAGACCTAATAGAAGAATTTGTAGACCTATAATAGCATATAATAATAGACCTAGTAATATTAGGATTGGTATAAGATAAGAAGGTGTTTGAATCAAACATGTTGATAAAGACCTAGCAAAGGTCTAGTTATGTGAAATTGGTTATTAGGAAGAGAAAACATGATACAAGTGACATTGTAAAAAAATGAGAGTGAGAAAGAGTGGATATTGGACCAAGTTATCATCATATTGAACTATCAGTGTAGAGTATTGCATTAATTTTGGTATCAAATCTTAGGAAAACTCTTAAAAGTTAATCACTTTTTGTATGAAGGTTACAATGTATAGGTGAACAATGAGTAGGTTAAAAATCTAAAGGATATTAACAAGAGAAAAAGGCAGGAAGGTTTAGAAAAGGTAAAAGAGATTTAGAAATCCCTATAACCCAGTGAGGTTGATACATGAAGAAGATAGAGATGGTAAAATCTTAAAAGAGAGAAAAGTCCAAGACAACAAATAGAGGTGATACCAAAAGATTAGGTGTAGAGATAAGAAGCCTAGGTGTAGGGAAAAGAATCCTAGGTGAGGTATTAAGAAGAGAGAGAGGTGAAACAAACTTTATAATAGAATATGAAGGTATTAGAAGAAGGAAAATGCCAAAAAAAGATGGAGAGAGAAAATGTTATGAAGAAAGAGATGGACATAAAAAGGGAGATAGTTGAGATGAGAGTAATCTTATAAAGTATGACACAAATCTTGAAGGATTAAAGAAGATTATTTATAAGAATCAATAAGATGGTTCATTGGCCTCTTAAATGGATCAGTGAAAATAGGAAAATATAGTAAGAAACTAGAAAACTAAGAAGGTAGCTAAAGATGTTATCAAAGAAACCTAAGGAGGAGGAGAAAGAGGCAAGCAAGCCTCAAATTTTTAGATGTGATGATTTCTTGTCATGTGTGTATGCAGGTATAAAGATGAATGGAGGAGAATCCCAAATTGAGGACATAAATATTAGGAATGTGATGCAATTAAAGCATTAACAACATGTTTATATTGAAGATTAAATTGATTTAATAAAAGTGTATGAAGGTACATAAATCTAGTAACCTAAGGAAGGGAAATGCTTAGATAAGGAGATCTTCAAGAATCACAATGCCTCATTGAAAGCATACAATAAGTAGAGTTTGTTAAATTAAAATTATAAGGGCTTATATGGCCTAAACCTTTTGATTTGAATACTATTTTTGATGACATGAATGTATAATTACAAGAGGATGATGGTACCTTAAAGAAAGAATATGATGAGTTCTTATGTGAGCTCATAAAATATAAAGAAGAAGATGAGTCAATATATAGACTCAATGCATATGAACATAAATATGAAACACCTATTGAAGTGCTTAAAAAACCTAAAATTCAATAATAAAAAGTGTCTCAATTGGCATAATTTGAAGACAAATAAGTATTTGATCAAGTAAAGATAGAGTATTGTTGACCAATTCTTGCCCCCTAGCAAAATTATGGTCAACTTCTTCCCTGGCTTTTCGAAGCTAGTCAATTTCAGGTTGCAAGTCCATCTTCAAGTTCATGCTCAATTTTGGCCTGGTTCATGTTCGTTTGGCCTTGGTTCAACATCTCATTTCACCAAGCGTTGAACCATTGAACCGTTGAACCTATATTTTTGTTCAAAGGCTTGGTTGAAGTAAAAGGTTCAACGCTCTAGTTTAATGGCTTGGTTCAAGTAAAAGGTTCAACACTTTGGTTCAAGAAGCTTTAGTTCAAGTCAAAGGTTCAATGCTTTGGTTCAAGTGGGCTTGGTTCAAGTCAAAGGTTCAACAGTCAATTCAATGAAAAGAGTTCATTGAGCTTGGTTCATCGACGCACTTGGTTGAACACTTGAACCGTTAAACCTTTTTGGTTCAAGGGTATGCCCCAAGCCAAAGGGTAGTCAAATGGTCAAAATGCCCTAGTGGGGGGTTGGCGCTTCAAAAGGACTCGGGTAAGTTCATGGTTCAAGTTCAGTTCAAAATTCATTTTGGTTTGAAATTTGACTAAGTCCAAATTCCTTCAGACTTTTTACCCAAAGGAATTCCTTTGGACAAAAAGTCTAAAGGAATTCGGGCCACTTCAAATACAAAGGAATGAGCCCAGGTGGAATTTCTATGGACTTTTTGTCCACGGAAAAATGTCTGCGGACAAAAGTTCACAGAAACACAAGCGGAAAGCCACAGTCAAAAGACCTGGGGAAATTGTTCGCAGACAATTTGTCTGTGGGGAGCTCGAGGAAAAGTCCAAAACACCAAATGGACCCGCCAAAGGACCCCGAAGGACCACGAAGGGCAAGTGACCTTGCGGGGGGACTTCTGGCCAATACAAAGGACTTTTCAAAGGGTGGAAGGGCTAGGGAATAATAAAGGAAGATAGGCCCAAGGAAAATCCAACAAAGACCCAATGACATTTTAACCGAAACAAGGCCATCCCATAGACCGTCAAATTCAAGAAGGAGAAATAGCCATTGGTGTTCAAAGCATGATGGTTGTGTAGACGTCAACTTTAGTGCAATGGAGTGGCCATTTGTTTTCAAAGCAAAGAAAGTGCTAGCCAAGAAGGAGCCAGAATGTAGTGATCCGCTTAAGTGTTCACCCCAAGGGGACAAAGAGAAAGAAAGACAAAACTAAGAAAAGACAAATGACAAAGTGACAGAAAAGGAGAAGTGACAAGGTGCAGAAGTGATAAGGCCATCCAAGTGGCTGACAAAGTGATTTATTGCCTGATGTCCCCAAATGGTGCAAATAGCAAGCAACATGGCATGTGCTTTAAAAAAGGAACAAATTTTAGTCTATTGGTAGAAAAGAGGCACGACCCATGCTTCCACATTAAAGCTCAAATGCCAAAGTCAAATTTGGCAATTATATAGCATGGTTTCAGTAGGCTTCTTCTAGAATGATGACAACACAATAGTGTTTTCCTCTTTCCAATGGGATGCAACAGGCCAACTTGTCCAAGAAGTGCCAAGTTTCTTTCTCCTTTCTTCTATATATTGTAACTTCTAATTTTTTGAGAAGAATCGGTTCTTCCACTTTTGAAAAGGTGCAGCCCTGGCAAAATTTCACCTGAATCAAATAAAATGCAGTCTGTTACCTCCATTTGGATAGATGTCTCAGAGTATGCCTTGAGTGTTTGTCTGTGTCCAGTCAATATTTCTTGATGCTCTCACAGGTTCAACACCAGTAGACCTATCATCTATAAGGTGCCATTTCTGTAGCTGAAAGGAGAAGAGCTGACATTTGAGAAGACTAGAATAGAAGAAGTCACTTACAGTGGCATTTCACAGTGCCTCAGTGATTTTTTGTTTCCTGTGTTTTCATGAAAGCCTCCCTGCCAGTCTTTTGTAGCCTAGTCCTTCTGCCAAGTGTGTAGAGTATGTGTGTATTTGTCTGATTCTAAGAGTGGATGTGTGAAGGTCAACTTGTTTTGATGCATCACCTTTTTAGAGTAGGTTTATTTTTCCTGCAATCTCTCTCTTTTCACCCCCCTTTTTATCTATATGTGTGTGTGTGTTTGTGTGTGTGTGTGTGTGTGTGTTTTACACTTGCTGGAAATAACATGATGCATGAAAGGGAGCTAGCCCTTATCTAGAGATTCTCTCCTCTAGCTTCACTGGTCCCATAGGTTAGAGGAGAGTTTTCATGTTGCGAGGAGAAGGTAGGTACCTGTTTTCCTACCACTGGGTGCACTTTCCTGCGTCAATAGTTCTGGCATGCCTAGTGGGAAATTACACCTGGGGCAAGGAGGTCAAAATCTTGCCTTTTCCTTGCAACATGGAAACTCTCCTCTCACCTGTGGGACTGGTGAAACTAGAGGAGAGAGTCTCTAAATAAGGGTAGCTCCCTTTGATGTATCATGTTTGTTCTAAAGAGTGCAAAATACATGGATAGATATATATAGACAGCTATATAATAAAAAAGGGGGAGTGAAAAGGGAGGAAAATATAGGAAAAAAAACTAATCTAAGGAGGTGATACACCAAAAATAGGATGACCTTCTTACACCCACTCTTAGAATCAGACAAAGACAACAAACATACACTCAGACTTGGCAAAAAGGCCAGGCTATAGGAAAATGCCAGGGAGGTTCTTATGAAAACATAAGAATAGGGACTCACCAAGATGCTATGAAATACATACTATAAATGACTTGCTCTATATTATACCTCCAAATGGAACTCTTCTCCTGTCAGCTGCAGACAATGGTGCCTTGTAGATAACTGGTGTGTTGGTGTTGAACCTATGAGAGCATCAAAAGACAATGACTGGACACAACTCAAACACTCAAGACATACACTAAATATCCATCAAAGAAGAGGTAAAAAACTATCTTTATAGATTCAAGTAGAAATTTTAGCAGGGCTGCACCTTGTAAAATTGTGAAAAAGATTGTTAAAAAAATGACAAGTACCAAATATATATGAGAAAACAAAGAGAAACCCATGTGACGTTCCTTCAACAAGTGGCCATCGCATCCCTTCAACAAGGTTCTCAAAACATTTATGAGCCATGCACTTTGTCTGCTCAAAGTCCACATTTTCCTAGTCAGAATGCGGTTTGTCCACTCATTAAATGTAAAATGGAGAAAACCGATTACATTACTTAGTTGTTGCGTCTTCTCATGATCAATTCGAAGGAACTATTTCACCTACTAGAGTCACTTCTCAAATTGGCACCACTTGGATTTAACTGCTTGCTCATTCCATGCATGTCTTCTTGTCTTTTATCAATTTTGTCTCTATCTAGCTTGTTCGGCCCCCCAGGGGCAAATTTTTAGTAGGTTGTTGCATTCTGGGTTCCCTGGCAATATTTTTTTAGTTTGAAACAAAGGCCATTTTATTTTGCTAAATTTGACGCTCAACTAGCCATCAAGCTTTGAAAACCAACAGACATTCCATCCTTTTGAAATTGATGGCCTCTCGAGCATCATTACTTGAGAAATAATGGCTAAACCACTCTGCTAAATTTGACATCCACCAGGACATCTTCGGGTCCAGCTAAAATGCCATCGGGTCCATTGCCACGTCAGTCGGGTCCACATGGCATCCTCTCAGACACTTCCATGTATTGTAATTTTCTAGCACCTGTCCCCTTGTTTTTGAACTACCCTCTCGGGCTCCCATAGGCAAATTGTTCATGAACAATTTCCCCAAGTTAAAACCCTAGGTGGCTTTGCTATGTATTTCCATAGATAAATTATCTGTGAAAATTCTAACCATTCCTTTGAGTTTCTTTTAAACTATTTGCCTGAATCTTTGAAATGCCAAAGTGTCTACCCTAAAAAGGGTACTTTGACCATTTGACTACCCTTCAGCCAAGGGCAATCCTTTGAACCAAACCCATTGAACCAAAATTTGGTTCAACGGTTTAAGGTTCAAAGGAGCACACCAATGAACTAAGGCCAAGCCCGATGAACTCATGCATTGAACTTTTCCATTGAACCCAGACCATTGAACCAAAATGGTTCAATAGTTCAACTAAGCATGTTGATGAGCCAAGGAAGGCCGGTGAACCAATATTGAACCGAACATGTGAACCTAAGCCGTTGAACCAAGTACATTAAACCTAGACCATTGAACCAAGAATTTGGTTCAACAATTTAATGGTATAAAGGTTTAACACATATTGTATTCATATGTTCGAACCAAACAATGAACACTTTGAACTTAAACCAAGCCCATTGAACCAAAAATATTGGTTTAACTTTTTGGTTCAACCATTATTTAACCAAGATACTAAACTCAAAAATGAACCTTTAAACCAAGAAACTGAACCATTGAACTAGGCCATGAACCAAAAAATGTTGAACCTGAACAATGTAAAATATAACTGCCATGAACAGCAAGGGAGGAAGGGGACTAGAAAATTTTACCTGTGGGAAAAATTTGGTCAACAAATTGGTGACTCCGCTGGTAAGAGCTTTAGTTCTATATTTTCAAAACTAGTTTCTTAATCTTCTATGCCTAAAGTCACCACAAGGTCTGCTTCAAGAGGGGTACCTTTTGATTTCATTGAGTTACCTTTAAACTCTACTAAAAGGCTAAGGTTTGAGAGAACTCATCCTTATCCAACAAATGACCCTCCCAGACCTGTTGTAAGGAACACATACATAGCACAACCCTAGTTACAGCCAATCCCAGCCATGGCATTGCCTTTTGCGGCTTTTCATGGTGAGAGCCCCTTGAATCTCCCATGCTATGATCCAATTTTGGGAACAGCTCTAAAAAATGTGCCTTCTTTCGATGGAGTGGGGCCCATTACAGCCATCGAGCATATTAGGAATATTGCCAACCTCTACAATATTCACAATGTAACAAAAGAAAATATTGCCATCAAATTACTAGCATTGTCTTTGAAAGGCAAGGCTCTTCACTGGTATGGGACCTTGCCTATGAATTCCATACATTTTTGGAATGAATTGGGTGCTTAGTTAATAGATCATTTTGGGGAAAAGAGTGATGGCCTCTCGCTTGCTAAGTAGCTGACGACCATAAAGAGAGCTCCACATGAGTATATGCAGGACTTCAACACGTGGTTTCAAAACACTTGGGATAGAATTCCCATCCTGGTAAGGTCGACTCCCAGCTACACTTTCTTGTACTATTTAAAAGCATTAAACAGTGACATTGCAGTGATGATACAATCTATGGGAGGGCATATACTGCCTATTGATTATGACATCACCATAACAACTGAGAATTGCTTGGTACAAGCTGGAAAGATCGCCCCAAGGCCTCACATGCCACTTTTCCCAGAATTACTGCCCCCAATTCAAATCATTGCTCCCATAATTGCCCCCTGCCTACCATTGAGAAACTAGTTGTTGTTCTGTCAAATGAGCTTCATGAGGTTAAAAGTCTGTTGTAGATAATGTCCAACAAACTTGTTGCCATAAAAAGGCATCAAGCTCAAGGCAACAGACCAAATCAAGGATCCCAGAATTATGGTCAAGCCCCTAGACCCCCTTTTAGAATTATAATCAAGGTCAGGGGCAGCTCACTACAACCAGACCAATTCAAAACTACAATACAGGCCCCCCCTCATCATCTAAAGTCATGATGCCTGTCTAGAATAATCTAGCACAGGAGTAGCCAAGCTGTTCGACCATGGGATATGGTCAAGAATAGGCTGTTCACACAAATGAGATGATGAATTATTTATAGAATACCAAAAATTAGGTTGCTGCTCATTCCTAATTTTTTGAGGCTCCAACTCAGCCTAGCACGAGTAACAATTAGGCCTAGCTGGATTCTACTCTTATGAATCACAAAGAGGGTGAGTTTTGTGCAATCAATCATGGGGGTGATATAGATAATTAGGTTGATTGTGTTGCAGCCAACACAAGATTTAAGAAAAGAGTAGTGGGAGAGGTGCAGGCTACCACTTAGGCAACAGCAGCACCTCCTCCATCACACTCATTTCAAAAGGCCCCAATTTACAAACAGTCGTTGGTATCCTCAGCACCTTAGCCTACAGCTCCGATTGGGATCAACCTAAAAGAAAACATGAAGAGAAGCAATCCCCAAGTCAATATAGTGGACCAGATGAAGAAGTTGCATGTGAACATCTCTTTATGGGATTCATTGTCTCTTCTAAGACAGAAGGACATATTGAAGAAAGAATTACATGAGTTGGACCGACAAGCTGCCCCAACAAGCATTGATAATGTCATGATGACAAATGGGCAGCCTTCCACTTCAGGTTAGGTAAAGAAAGAAGAAAAGATTCCCCCTTTCTATGTATTTTTGGTCATAGGGGATTTCTTGGTACACAACTACATAATTGACAGTGGGGCTAGCACCTCAGTGATGCCCAAGTGCATTGCTGATAAGATGGGATTGAAGTATGAAGAAATGAAGAAAGGAGTCCTACAGCTAGATGGAACACCTGCAAAAATAGTTGAAATTTTGAAGGGTTTAAACTTGACATTGCACACTTTCCCAATCTTCTCAATTCCCCATGATATAGTGGTAGTGGATGTTCCTCCGTATTTTGCAATTTGCTTGTCCAAGGACTTCACGTCAAAGATAGGTGGCTATCTAGCAGGGAATTGGTCATACCTAGTTTTTAGAACCAAGTATGGGACCAAGGTAAAAATTGAATCTAAGCCACTCTACAAGTAACATTTAGAGCCATATTCACCCAAGGTAGTGAATGTCAGTTACACTATTATCAACCCAAAAGAATCCCAGACAAACTAATCTCCATCCTCTGCTCTTGAAGGAGTCGCAGACTTACTCTTGGATGAGTGGGGAAATGATAACTTCGAGCATGATCCTTATAAGTTTATTGAGGAGGCAGACCTTGGAGTCTATTTCTTGCATGAGGAAAGCACCTTCATGCCCAATTTAATGAAGGCCAACTCGGATGACCTTGGTCTATGGAAGCTGTATTTTAACGGTTCCAAAAGTAAGCTAGGTGCGGCTGGTGGGGCGATGTTGGTTTCCCCTTCAAAAGAAAGGTACTTTTTAGATTTTAATTTCCAATTCTCTTGCACAAGTAATGTTGCAGAATATGAGTCTTTGATCCATGGGCTTGAATGGGCAAGAAAAAGAGGGATTAAGGAGTTGCAGGTCTTGGGAGATAGCGAGCTAATTGTAAATCTGGTGAAAGGCTAGAATCTAACAAAGAACTCCTTGCTGAAGTCTTACAAGCATAGGGTTTGTGAATTGATGGAATCTTTCCTTGCCTTCAACATTGCTTCAATTCCCAGGGAGCAGAATAAACAAGTGAACAGGCTGGCAGCAATTGGGGCTCAGTTTGACATTTCAAGGGAAATAAGCTGAGATTGTGATTCATGCCACTTGAAAGTGGTAGTTCGACCCTCTATCTCAGACAACATTGCAAATTGGCAAGTTTTCAAAAGTGACCAGTAGATAGCTTTCTTCCTTTAGGGAGAAGCTAAGTTTGCAATACACAACTAGGCAAAATTATAGTAGCAATATGGAAATCAAATTGTTCAGTTGAAGAATAATAAACTCCCTAAAGGTCTAGTCACACTTGAAAGCATTTTCAACAGAGATGACCAACTGAGAAATGATAAGGCATGCATCATGACCAAAAAGGAGAATTATGAAAGGGTCAAAATCTTTAAGGACAAGCTACTTGTGCTTGGGAAGGTCTGCACATTTCAAGAGAGGTGAGTTTTCATTCTGTTGTGTCAAGAATTCAATGATGTCTTTACGTGGGATTACAGTGATTTAAAAGGTTTCAACCCAAGGCTTGCCCAGCACACCATTGAATTAGAAGAAGGCACCAGGCCAGTCACACAAAAGTAAAGGCCTGTTAATCCTACAATTGAGCCCCTCATGTAGAGGGAATTGGCCAAATTAATTGAGTCTAGAATTATATTTTCAATCAAACATTCCTCATGGCTGGCCAACCTTGTTCCTATTAGAAAGAAAAATGGGGAGATCAGGCTGTGTCAATTTTAGAGACCTTAATAAAGTCTCTTTAAAAGATCATTATCCCCTCTTGAGCATGGAGTGGATCCTTTAAAAAGTAACTGGTAGTGAGCATTTCTCCCTCCTAGATGGTTATTCAGGGTATAATCAGATTCTGGTGCAAGGCTATGACCAGTACAAAATAGCCTTCACCACCAAATGGGGAACGTTTGCCTACAAGAAGATGCCATTCAAGCTATCCAATGCTGGTGCTACCTTTCAGTGAGCCATGGACATGGATTTTGGTGGCTTAATAAATAACAACGTGTTGGTATATCTTAATGATATAACGGTATTCTCCAAGGAAGCGAGCCAGCACATAGAACACCTCAGGTAGATTTTTGAGAGGTGCAGGGAATTTGGCATCTCTCTTAATCCAAAGAAATGCATGTTTGTTGTTCATGAGGGGAAACTTCTTGGCCACATCATGTCCAAGGAGGGCTTGTCCATTGACCCTGAGAGAGTTCGCTCCATTCTAGAGATGTCCTTACCAAAACACAAGAAAGGCCTGCAGAGTTTCTTTGGCAGGATAAATTTTATTCAGAGATTCATTCTGAATTTTGCTAAGATAGTTAAGCCCCTGACCTCTATGTTGAGAAAAGGTGAAGAATTCAAGTGGACAATGCAAAGAAAAGATAGCTTTGAAGCCATCAAGTAGGCTTTAACCTAGGCACACACTCTGATCAGCCCTGACTTTAGTAAAGACTTCAACCTCTATACTTTCAACAATGAAGAAGTGATATCTACCATGCTTACTCAAGAAAATGGTGATGACCTCGAGCAGCCACTCATCTTCTTCAGCCAAGGGTTAGAAGAATTCAATTTTAGGTACACATATGTAGAAAAGCAAGTCTTGGCAGTAGTGTGGAGCCTAAAAAAATTTAGGTATATGTTGTCTAACAATAGGATTCACCTTATGGTCCCACATCTTGGCATCAAAGATTTCTTGACCAATCAAGATTTAAATGAGAGAAGGGTAGGGTGGATTACCAAAGTGATGGAGTATGATGTAGACATTAAAATCATCAAGCTGGTGAGGGGCAGAGGCTTGTGCGAATAGCTGGCTATGGATTTCAAACAAAAAAGGGAAGACAGCTTGCTCATACATGATGCAGCCACTGTAGAAGAACCAGCTGTCATAAAGGATTAGATGCTAGACATGAGGCATTTCCTTCTCACAAGTGAGTGTCCACAAGGTCTTGATAAGACTGAAAGAAGGTATTTTAAACTCTAGTCCCTCCCTTATGTTCTGGTTGATGAGGTATTATTTAGGAAGGATCTCTCTGGGGTTCTTCTAAGATGCATTGATCCAAATCAGGCTGATAAGGTATTGGCTAAGTTCCATGATGGGCCACCAAGCGGTCATTTTGCTCCTAGAGCTACTGCAGCAAGGATAATGAGAGCTGGTTATTTTTGGCCTACTCTTTTTAAGGATACCCATGCCTAGGTAAGAAAGTGCTAGAAGTGTGCACTTGTTGACCAATTTTTGTCCCCTAGAAAAATTGTGGTCAACTTCTTCCCTAGCTTTTCGAAGCCAGTCAATTTTGGGTTACAATTCCATCTTCAAGTTCATGCTTAGTTTGGGCCTGGTTCATGTTTGTTCGGCCTTGGTTCAGTATCTCATTTCAACAAGCATTGAACCATTGAACCATTGAACCTATCTTTGGTTTAATGGCTTGGTTCAAGTAAAAGGTTCAACACTTTGGTTCAATGGCTTGGTTCAAGTAAAAGGTTCAATGCTTTGGTTCAAGCAGCTTTGGTTCAAGTGGGCTTGGTTTAAGTCAAAAGTTCAACAGTTGGTTCAATGCAAAGAGTTCATCAGGCTTGGTTCATCGGTGCGCTTAGTTGAACCCTTGAACTGTTGAACCTTTTTGGTTCAATGGCTTGGTTCAAGGGTATGCCCCAAGCCGAAGGGTAGTCAAATGGTCAAAATGCCCTAGTGGGGGGCCGGTGCTTCAAAAGGACCTGGGTAAGTTCACGGTTCAAGTTCAGTTCAAAATTTATTTTGGTTTGAAATTTGACTAAGTCCAAATTACTTCAGACTTTTTGCTCGAAGGAATTCCTTCAGACAAAAAGTCTGAAGGAATTCGGGCCGCTTCAAATACAAAGGAATGAGCTTGGGTGGAATTTCTATAGACTTTTTGTCCGTGGGAAAATGTCTGCAGACAAAAGTCTGTGGAAACACAAGAGGAAAGCCATAGTCAAAAGACCTGGGGAAATTGACCTGAAGAAATTATCCACAGATAATTTGTCTGCGGGGAGCCTAGGGAAAAGTTTGAAACACCAAATTGACCCGCTGAAGGACCCCAAAGGGTAGGTGCCCTTATGGGGGGACTTTCGACCAATACAAAGGACTTTTTAAAGGGCAGAAGGGCCAGGGAATAACAAAAGAAGATAGGCCCAAGGAAAATCCAACAAAGACCCGATGACATTTTGACTAGAATAAGGCCATCCCAAAGACCGTCAAATTTAAGGAGAAATACTTATTGGTGTTCAAAGCATGATGGCCGCATGGACATCAACTTTAGTGCAATGGAGTGGCCATTTGTTTTCAAAGCAAAGAAAGTGCTAGCCAAGAAAGAGCTAGAACGCTTAAGTGTTCGCCCCAAGGGGCCAAAGAGCAAGAAAGACAAAACTAAGAAAAGACAAACGACAAAGTGACAGACAAGGAGAAGTGACAAGGTGCAAAAATGACAAGGCAGTCCAAGTGGCTGACAAAGCGATTTATTGCCTGATAGTCCCCAAATGGTGCAAATAGCAAGCAACATGGCCTGTGCTTTGAAAAAGGGACAAATTTTAGTCTGTTAGCAGAAAAGAGGCATGACCCATGCTTCCACATTAAAGCTCGAATGCCAAAGTCAAATTTGGCAATTATACAGCATGGTTCTAGCAGGGTTCTTCCAGAATGATGAAAACACAATAGTTTTTTCCTCTTTCCAATGGGATGCAATAGGCCAACTTGTCAAAGAAGCACCAAGTTTCTTTCTCCTTTCTTATATATATTGTAACTTCTCATTTTTTGAGAAGAATCAGTTCTTCCACTTTTGCAAAGGTGCAGCCCTAGCAAAATTTCACCTGAATCAAATAAAATGCAGTCTGTTACATCCATTTGGATAGATGTTTTAGAGTATGCCTTGAGTGTTTGTCTGTGTCTAGTCATTGTTTCTTGATGCTCTCACAAGTTTAACACCAGCAGACCTATCATCTACAAGGTGCCATTTCTATAGCTGAAAGGAGAAGAGATAACATTTGAGAAGACCAAAATAGAAGAAGTCACTTATAGTGTGCATTTCATAGCACCTTAGTGATTTTCTATATCCTGTGTTTTTATGAAAGCCTCCCTACCAGTCTTTTATAGCCTGGTCCTTCTGCCAAGTGTGTAGAGTATGTGTGTATTTGTCTGATTCTGAGAGTGGATGTGTGAAGGTCGACCTATTTTGGTGCATCACCTCTTTAGAGTAGCTTTTTTTTCCTGCAATCTCTCTCTCTTTTCACCCCCCTTTTTTATCTATATGTGTGTGTGTGTGTGTGTTTTACACTTGCTAGAAACAACACGATACATCAAAGGGAGCTAGCCCTTATCTAGAGACTCTCTCCTCCAGCTTCACCAGTCCCACAGGTGATAAGAGAGTTTCCATGTTGCAAGGAGAAGGTAGGAACCTATTTTCCTTGCCTTGAGTGCAATTTCTTGCGTCAATAGTTTTGGCATGCCTGATGTGACCCAATTTGACAACGAAGTAAGGTTTCAAGATTGATGATGGTCCTATTATAGCAAATCAAATTTTGTTTCTTCAACATCTAGCGACTCTGAGTTAAATCAGTTGGTTAAGCAACCTGGTGCAATTAGAAATCATTCATTTCTTGTATGTATACTTCTTTTGCACAAAATCATGGGTTTTGTTTTCCTTCATATATTTTCAATCAGACTCAAAATATTTAGAGAATCCCCTCAAGCAACTCTCCTAGCTGCCATGTAATGAAAAGGGAAATGGCCTTGGAATTGAAAATTAACAGGCTAGAAGAGTAGTATAGATATCAGCATGAGCTGATGAATAAAGAGGAGCACTTGTTTAAGCAAGCGCAGGCCGTACAGTCCATAGAGGAGGAAGCACCAAAATGGAGAAATCCATTTATTCAAGGTAGTCAGCCTTGCGCACCCCCTCCTATTCTAAAAAAAACTCCCTCTTTTACACCAAATCCTTTCTATCCTATTGCACTTGCTCACTCTAGCACATTAAATACGTCTGCTCCCAATCTAGTGTGCCTAACTTTCCAACACCAAAGGGCATCAGAACAACCTCCCATGGAAATGAACCTTCTAAATTCCTTAGATTATGAATTTTCCATTGGGGGGAATACCATGAACCAGCACATCTCTCTCAATGTTGATCCTACTCAACAAGATAATGTTGGTCATCTCCAAGAAAGACTCTTCCAGGACAACCTAGCCAAACAAATTGAAGATTTAGAGGCTAGGATGAAGTTGCTTCTTGAAAAAGTGATGAAATTTCTAAACCTTATGGAAGAGCAAACAAAGTTGATGCCTGTTCATAGGAGCAAAATTTTAATTTAGAGATCCTGAACTGGGGGAGAATAGTAGAATCATGGGGTAGAAAAAAAGAAGAAAAGCAAGGTTTTTCTCAAAACCTTGAAGAAGCTAAAGTTGCACCTACTTATGATGATATTGGTAGCCTCCAGGAAAGGCATTTCCAAGAAGATCTGGCCACAAGAGTTGCAGAGTTGGAATCCAAAGAGAAATTTCTTAGCCAATGTGTGATGGATGGTTTAGACCAAATAGCACATTCCATGCCTGAACACACCCCATCTACACATTTCCAAGAGAGTTATCAGGTTGTGCCTGATATTGATGAAGTGTTGATCAAGTGGAGAGAGGAGAATCATTTGATTCTAGCTCAAGGATTGCCTCCTCTTCTACATATTTTCTCCACTTCGCCCCTTCTCAAGGAAGAACCTATTTTGTAGGAGGTGAGTGAGGAGAAGAAGATCTAATTTGCAGTTCTTCAAGAGTCTATCATGAGCGACAATGAAGAAGAAATTGCCATTGATGCTCCTTGTGAAGACCTCATCAGCAATGGAGAAGATGCAGGTCTTACATATATGCAGATGTTCCAGCAATTCGAAGAGGAACAAATGCATGGTAAGCTCTCTTCCCCTCTATTTGATGAACTTCCTTGCTATTTTGATGATGAGGTTGACTACATTGAAGAGCCTGAGTTAGAGGAAAATCAGGAGCATATTTTTGAACATCTAGAGGTCCTAATTTTTTAGGAGGAAAAGGAGAGGTCGGTCTTCTACGAGGAATGCCTTGAAGAAGTGAGCTTTAAACAGGGAAGTGAAGTTTTGTGGGATGAGAAATCTTTTTGTGAGTCCATTTCAGACATCACCACAATCACCCTTCTTCAAGAAGGCCAAGAGGAAGTAGAGAACAAGTCTGATAGAGTTTTTAGTGAAGCAGAAGGAATTAAATCAGACCATGATACATTATAGAGGAATTGCACAGATCAAGAGGCTTATGGTGATGAGCCAACAGCTATTGATTTCTTGGTGAGGAGCACCTATATCAAGAACTAGCATTTAATAGGATTCCAAGGACAAATAGAATACATATATATTAGAGGCATGTTTGATTTTGATCCACTCCGATACTAGCCAATGCAGGTGATAGGCAAGAAGAGCAAGTCACCATTTCTTTTTTTCATTCAGCTACTTGCCTGGCACCATAAGTCTTCTCGCCAGTTAGGGGACTCAAGAAATTTTCTTTTCAATTTAGGAGGGAGGTGAATGTTCCTGCTTAGCTGTATATAATAGTTTGCTTTTAGTTGTTTTTTCCTATTTTCCCTAAGTACATTTTGCACAAGTAGTGTTCTTAGCCTTGTGTGTTTCCCTTTGCATGGGGGTAAAAGCTTCATGTTTGATTCTTGAATCTTTGGGGGCATTGCTAAATCTTTCATAGCTACATCTAACTCCATGCCTAATAGATCTGCAAGGCAACTGAGTTCTAAGCATGGTAGGCATGCTTCCCCTGTGAGTCGCCATCTGTTGACCAATTCTTGCCCCATGGGAAAATTATGGTCAACTTCTTCCCTAGCTTTTCGAAGCCAATCAATTTCGGGTTGCAAGTCCATCTTCAAGTTCATGCTCAGTTTAGGCCTAGTTCATGTTTGTTTGGCCTTGGTTCAGCATCTCATTTCAACAAGCGTTGAACCATTGAACCGTTGAACCTATCTTTGGTTCAATGGCTTGGTTCAAGTAAAAGGTTCAATGCTTTGGTTCAACAACTTGGTTCAAGTAAAAGGTTCAACGCTTTGGTTCAAGTAGCTTTGGTTCATGTCAAAGGTTCAACACTTTGGTTCAAGCGGGCTTGGTTCAAGTCAAAGGTTCAACGGTCGGTTCAATGCAAAGAGTTCATCGGGCTTGGTTCATCAACGCGCTTGGTTAAACCCTTGAACTGTTGAACCTTTTTGGTTCAATGGCTTGGTTCAAGGGTATGCCCCAAGTTTAAGGGTAGTCAAATGCTCAAAATGCCCTAGTGGGGGGCTAGTGCTTCAAAAGGACCCGAATAAGTTCACGATTCAAGTTCAGTTCAAAATTCATTTTGGTTTGAAATTTAACTAAGTCCAAATTCCTTGAAAAATTTTGCCTGAAGGAATTCCTTCAGACAAAAAGTCTAAAGGAATTTGGGCCACTTCAAATACAAAGGAATGAGCCTGGGCAAAATTTTAGTCTGTGAGAAAATGTCTACAGACAAAAGTCTGCAGAAACACAAGCGGAAAGCCACAGTCAAAAGACTCGGGGAAATTGACCCAAGGAAATTGTCCATGGACCATTTATCCGCGGGGAGCCCGGGGAAAAGTTTGAAACACCAAATGGACCCACTGAAGGACCCTAAAGGGCAAGGGCCCTTGTGGGGGGACTTCTGCCCAATACAAAGGACTTTTCAAAGGGTGGAAGGGCTAGGGAATAACAAAGGAAGATAGGCTCGAGGAAAATCCAACAAAGACCTGATGACATTTTGAATGGAACAAGGCCATCCTAGAGACCATCAAATTCAAGAAGGAGAAATAGCTGTTGGTGTTCAAAGCACAACAGCCATGTGGACGTCAACTTTAGTGTAATGGAGTGGCCGTTTGTTTTCAAAGCAAAGAAAGCACTGGCCAAGAAGGAGCCAGAACACAGTGATCTGCTTAAGTGTTTGCCCTAAGGGGCCAAAGAGCAAGAAAGACAAAACTGAAAAAAGACAAATGACAAAGTGACAGACAAGGAGAAGTGACAAGGTGCAGAAGTGACAAGGCCATCCAAGTGGCTGACAAAGTGATTTATTGCCTGATAATCCCCAAATGGCACAAATAGCAAGCAAAATGGCCTGTGCTTTGAAAAAGGGACAAATTTAAGTCTGTTGGCAGAAAAGAGGTGTGACCCATGCTTCCACATTAAAGCTCAAATGCCAAAGTCAAATTTGGCAATTATACAGCATGGTTCCAGCAGGCTTCTTCTAGAATGATGACAACACAATAGTGTTTTCCTCTTTCCAATGGGACGTGACAGGCCAACTTGTCAAAGAAGCACCAAGTTTCTTTCTCCTTTCTTCTATATATTGTAACTTCTCATTTTTTGAGAAGATTCGGTTCTTCCACTTTTGTAAGGGCGAAGCCCTGGTAAAATTTCACCTAAATCAAATAAAATATAGTCTGTTACCTCCATTTGGATAGATGTTTTAGAGTATGCCTTGAGTGTTTGTCTGTGTCCAGTCATTGTTTCTTGATGCTCTCACAGGTTTAACACCAGCAGACCTATCATCTATAAGGTGCCATTTCTGTAGCTGAAAGGAGAAGAGCTGACATTTGAGAAGACCAGAATAGAAGAAGTCACTTACAATGTGCATTTCATAGCACCTTAGTGATTTTCTGTTTCCTGTGTTTTCAAGAAAGCCTCCCTGCCAGTATTTTGCAGCCTGGTCCTTCTGCCAAGTGTGTAGAGTATGTGTGTATTTGTCTGATTCTGAGAGTGGATGTGTGAAGGTCGACCTATTTTGGTGCATCACCTCTTTAGAGTAGGTTTGTTTTTCCTACAATCTCTCTCTCTTTTCCCCCCTTTTTATCTGTGTGTGTGTGTGTGTGTGTGTGTGTGTGTGTGTGTGTGTGTGTGTGTGTGTGTGTGTGTGTGTGTGTGTGTGTGTGTTTTGCATCTATATGTGTGTGTGTGTGTGTGTTTTGCACTTGCTGGAAACAGCTTAACATGATGCATCAAAGGGAGCTAGCCATTATCTAGAGACTCTCTCCTCTAGCTTCGTCGATCCCACAGGTGAGAGGAGAGTTTTTATGTTGTGAGGAGAAGGTAGGAACCTATTTTCTTGCCACTGGGTACACTTTCCTGCGTTAATAAGTATATTATAGGAGAAGAAATGATTTTGTAGCAAATCATATAGAAGATAAAATGTTTGGACCTTAAAGGATATGAGGAAGCTATTAAAGAAATTGAATTAGAATTGATGAATATTTTAATTTAAGAAGATGATGATGTAGAAGCTGGATAATGATACCAAATAATATGATAGTAGAATAAGAAGCAATGTTTCCTCAACTTTTTAAAACTAATTATGCGGAAAGCGTAGATAGACTTTAGGAGAAGATCACTTGTTATTTTCAAGATTTTGAAACACTTTAAGGAAGCTTAAAGTGTTAATTTGATGATTTTAAGGAGCCAAGCCATCATAGCACATCATGTACAAATGAAATGATCAATTTGGTTTTAAATTTAATATATTCAATTGGAAATCCTCATAAGTTAAAATATTGCATAAACATGAAGTTTTTCATGCCTAAATCATCCTTTATAAATTTTATATCTTGATGAGATTTCTATCTCAATATATAAGCATTAAAAGTTAGACTTGTAGAGTAAAACATGAACATAGACATCATGTTTAAGCCTCATAAAATATCCATTTGAATTAAAATGTTTTAAGCATGAATTCATGACTAAAAAGTGTCAAGATCTTAGGTAACTGAATGAAGATATAATAATGCACATTGACTGACAAGGCTAGTGGGCCCAAATAGATCAGTGAAGCACATTTAATCATATCAAAGTAGATCAATAATGAGTGAGAAGTTAGTAATTTAGTGGATATCAAAGATAAATACATAATTACCCAGTGTCATGACCATGGTAACTTCTAGATAAATCATGGCACATGTACAAGCCATGCAAAAGTAAATTGACAGTGCATGTAAAGTCAAAGAGTCAATGCTTTTGAGGATGAATGTAAGAACACCACCTAGTGTAAGATAGAAGTAGATAGACTAATAGAAATATCCTAAAAATTAATGGGGATCTTATAATTAGCACAATATGAGAAGTTCATATCAAGATCAATGGTTGATATCAAAATTCAAACCCAGGAAACTTTTGGTGGAGGTTGACAAAGTTATTTTTGACCCAAACAAGAAAATGCATAGGAGTTAAGTTTGAAGATGATCCCAATTAAACCAGATGGGATATTTCAAGGATTAATCATCACCATTAGAAATCCATGGAGGTATATTAGGTATTTTAAACTTAATATAGATAAAAGGGGTGGTAACTTGTTGTCAAAGAGAGGTCAAACACCTAGAAAACTTCATTTCATCAATATTAAGACTATAAGAAAACCAATAAATGGGATTATTTTTCATCTATAATAGACCTAGGTTCAAACTCCAACATAGGGATAGATATATGGTTATGTAAAAATGTCTCATCATTTGATATAGTCATACCCTTGACAAATAGATACCTATGGCTGCCCAAAGTAGACATGGTGATGGCTCTATTAGAATTATAGATATGAGGATTTTGTTCTCATAAATAGGTCAAGTGGAAGATAGTGTAAGGTCACAAGATGGAGATCTAGTCATTAGAGAAAATAGATGGAATATTTAATAGATTTTAAGGGTGCCTAAGGGTTTCTTTTTATAACAAGATCATGACTCATCACCTTCGGCAAACTCTTGTACTCTAGTGTGTTGCTCAATCAATGCAATGATTCAGAAGGTATTGGGAAAAATGAAAGCTATTATATCTATGACATATTATCCTTAATTTAATCAAAATATGGTGGAACATTCTTTTAAAAGTGGTGGTAGCTCATTGATTGTTCTTGGTTAATGTGCTCCCTCTTCTCTCTTCTCTCTTCTCCCTTTCTCCTATATCACCCCATTCTCTAGCTCTCTCTCTCTCTCTCTCAAATTCTAGACTCTCACAAGGACTTTTTGATATTTAAGAACAAGGGACATATGATATATCAAGCATTTTTAATAACCACCTCTTGATGCAACAATAGACTTTCTTTACCTATCTCTTCCCTTGGATCTATGTTGAGTGAGTTGTGCATGATGGCATTATGTGAAGGAGAATATTCCTCATCCATTGTTCTTATTTTTTACCTCCTTTAGGGTGTTTTCAAGCTACTATATTAGTGTTTTGCCTAAACCTAGTCCATGAAATACTTATGTAATCAGCTAGTGTGTGAGGTTGTGTGAGCTACCATTATCTTGCGTTGATATAGTATAGGTTCAAGATTATGGGAATTTATCATTTTTATTTAGTGTATCACCTGTAATTTTTTGAGGATCCTTTTCTCCCTTTTTAATCCTTTTCCCCATGACAACATTAGTTTAGGTGATCCATTAAGAGGAAACTAGCTTTATCTAGAGGTTCAACCCCATCATTGGTTACCCACAGCTTGGGGTCATCCCAATATTGTGACTGGGAGTGGAAGATCCTCAATAACTCCTCCACAAGTGTGTAATCTCACATCATAATTATTTTTGGCATGCTCTATGGAACTTACTATGTTGTTCACTAGTGAAGAGTTTTGGGGTTCTCTTCATCCAATTAGCCTTTGGAGGCATGTGTGCAAACATCAATGGTGACTCTAAGCATCTATCATTTGGTTTAATTAGCCTAACTAAGTGCCTAATCATTGTAATCCAGTATGTACAATCAACCATATTTTGATCAATATACTTATTCTCTACCTTAGCATCATACTTATCAAGCAAATAATATTTATGTATTCCCCCCCAAGTGGCCCTAAAATAGCCTATCAGTCCTATCATGGCCTTTAACATCCTCCCACCATTGAATATGACCAATTTTATCCTCCTTTGCATTAAAATCAATCTTTTATTTCCCTTTGTTAAGACCAAGATTACCCTATTACATCCCTATAATGATACAAGCAAGCATTAACAATTTATATTTAGTTGATAAGGGAGAGTGGTAGGGGTTTAGAAGTTTATTTTGTCATACATATCCATGTTCTACAAGAGGCAAGGAGTGATCTTCAATTGGTCAAGAATAAATGTTCAATTTGTGAGGGTGAACAATGGTCATCTTTTAAAAATAAGGGCATAACAATGATGAGAAGCATGATCCAAAATGTAGATAGTATATTGATATCTTATAAATAGTAACAAGTTCATTTGGATCAATCTTATGTGCCCTCTCCCCTCAAATAGCCTCAAGCTCGACTTTCAAGAGTTATTGATCATCTTCCTAGTCAACCTTATTAAATTCCATTTTTGTCAAAACTCGGAGAGGCAATACTAGATTGAGGTAGAAAAATCATGAAAATAAATGAGGGGGTTAATATTGGATAAGAATACCCTATTCATGCCATAGAGGGGATAAATATATTCTTTCAAGAGTTTTGGAATGTGTGGGCACTAATTGAAGAAGTTGACTATCCATAAGTTGAGAAGCAAGAATTGAAACGGTAGGTATTATCCATTGAAAAAGTGTTTGAGAAGTGGGAAAAAGAGTATGTCAAACTTGAATCAATTATTTTTCCCTCTCCTACCCCTATGCCCATTCCCACTCAAGATCATTAATCTATTACATCATGGATCTTATCCAACATATTTGACCCTAGATATGTCATGCCATCACTTGTGAGACCACCCTCTCCTACAACCATTAAAAAGGAATAAAAGGTGTATGTTCCCTACTCATTTCCATCATGTAAATTAGTTCATAAGGGTATAAATAAGAAGGAAGAGTTGTTGGTTGTGGAGGTCCAAGCACTAGTTCAAGAGCCATAAAAGAATCCATTCAAAGTTCCTAGCTGGAAGGACACTCTCTTAAGCTACAATCAAGGTAAAATTCTTCACCCCCACCATCATCTCCCTCTTGGATAAATAACTTATTTTATAAAGGATAGAGGATGAGCTTGTAGTCATAGGTGAGCCACAAGAGGATAATTCAAGTATCTATGATGAGGAGATAATGACAGGTAGCCCACTTCATAGGGAAGAACATATTTCATCTTTCAAGTTGCAAGACCTTGATGAGAATCAATATTACAACCTTTATAAACACATTATGGAGGTCAATAGCAGCTCAAGTGACTTATAATATCAATGGCATCATTTCTTCTCAAATTTCTTGAGTAAAATGGAGAAGCTTAAAGTTATGAACTTGCCTAAAGAAGACAATCCTTGAGTTAAACATGTGGTAGACCTTCAATGGACTACTAAAGGTCCATTATACATAGATTAATAAGAGGATTAGAATAGGTACCTGAGGTTGGTCTACTTCAAGATGAGGTATCAGTTGAGGATACACCTTATATGTTAGAGCAATAGTAAAGTAGATCAGATATTGAGCAAGATAGGTGTGATATTTCAAACCTTAGATGGTTAAGCTAACCCTAATTTTTAGTTGAAGATCAAGATGAAATATTTAGTGAGATTGATGAAAGAGACATCTCAAAATCTTAGTAAATGCAGTTTGATGAACATACTAGTGAAAATTTTGAAGGGTTATGATAGCAGTTCAATGCCATGACCAAATATTTAGAAGAGATTAAGGGACATGTCCTTCTTCCATGAACCTATGAGCATGCTAATCTAATCATGATCCTTCATAATTCTCATAAGGAAAAGGTGAAATAACACGGTCTTTTTGAACCACCAAAAGAACCAAGTGCAGTTTCTCCCAAGAGTCTAAATGAAGACTTTATGGAAGGCTTTCTCAAGGGTAATGAGTAACATCAAGCAAGTGTTCCTGCAGTCCAACATGAACCAAGATTAGAATACTTGGACCATTATGTCTATGTTGGAGTTATGTTTGTTCTTTTTCATCCATTGGAGATCACATCAAAAATATTGGCCATCAAGTTGCCTGGTTCACCAATTCTAGTACCTCCAAAGTAAGGTATTTTTCATCTTAGTTTATTACAAGTGAATGATACTAAAAGTACCCCATTTAACCCAAAAGGGATGTGCTTATAAATTGGTTTACAATATTATATATATTATATTATATTTCATGCCTTTATCTAAGTTTTTGTGTGCACATTTGTTTAGTAGGATAGTCACCCTTGATTTGTTTAGGTTAGTTTCCTTTCATGTTTTGTGTTTCCTTTTCAAAAGTGCCTTAGACACTTTGTTTTTTTTTGTTCTTGTTGTCCTTGTTGCTTTAATATTAGTTATCTATAGGTTGGAATATATTTTCTAGATTTAGATCAATATGTTGAACTAGAGAGTAAAGACTTATGACACCATGCCCAATGGATTAGATAAGGCAACTAGTCTAGGTTCTCAAACATAGTAGGCATGCTTCCCCATGAGTCACCAAAGATGTTGGACAAATTTGGACCATATACAAATATTTTACTTGCATATCATATTTTACTAGAGTCTTAATTCAAGGGTAATCTAATGGTGGAAAGAGTATACAAACTTTAGGAGAAGATCACTTGCCATTTGCAAGCTTTTGAAACACTTCAATCAAGTTTAAAGAGTGAACTTGGTGATTTTAATAAGCTAGACCATCATGGAACATCATGTAAAAATAAATAGAGAAATTTGGTTTTGCATTTAATGTATATACTTGAAAAACCTCTCAGGCCAAAATATTGCATGAACATGAATTTCTTCATGCCTAAATCATCCTCTACAAATTTCATATCTTGATGAGCTTTCTATCTTAAGATATAAGCAGTCAAAGTTAAACTTTTAGAGTGAAATATGCACATAGACATCAAGTTTAATCCTCCTAAAATAGCCATTTGAATTTAAATGTTCCAAGTATTAATGCATGACTAACAAGTGTCAATATCTTGGGTGCCCACATGAAGATCTAATGGCACGCATCGATTGATAAGGCTAGTGGGCCTAAATAGATCAATAGAGCATGTTTAATCATACAAAAGTAAATCGATGGCAAGAAAAAAGTCAAAAATTTAGTGGATATCAAAGATAAATACATATTTTCTAAGTTTTATGACTGTGGTAACCATTAGGTAAATCAATAGTACACATTCAAGTTATGCAAAAGTAGATCAACATTGTACATCAAGTGAAAAAGTCAATGCTCCTAAGGATGAATCTAAAAATGTCACATGGTGCAAGAGTGAAAGTAGATATACTAATAGTATGATCCTAAGAATGAATGGGGAGCTGATAATTAGCATACTATGAGAAGATCATATCAATATCAATGATCGATATCAAAAGTCAAACCCAAGAAACTTTTGATGTAGGTCAACAAAGTTATTTTCAACCTAGGCAAGCAAATGTATAGGATCCAAGTTTGAATATGATCCAATTTGAACCAATATGGATATTTTAGGGATTGAGCATCACCATTAGAGTTCTATGGAGGTAGAATAGGTATTTTAGACCTTTTATAGACAAAAAGGGTGTCAACTTGTTGAGGTGAGGTCAAACACCTGGTAAGTTTCATTTCATTAACGTTAAGACTATAGGAAAACCAATAAATGGGATTAGTTTTCATCTATAGTAGACCTAAGTTTAGGTTCCAAAGTAGTGGTAGATATATGGTTATGAAGAAGTGTTTCATCCTTTGATATAGTCATATCCTCGATAAATAGGTACATATGGTTATGTAGACACCAAAATTATGTTTCACATGTGTGTAACTCCTTATGTCAAAACCCCCCTTGATCCCCTTTAAATAATTATCCTTCCTAACCCATGTTTTCACCCCTCACAAATTTAATTTATTTAAAAATATTTAATTAAGTTAATTAAAAACTACATATGCCACCTTACCTGGCCACCTCATCCTAAGACTACTTCTTACCCTCTAAGTCACCTCAAGACTCAGTCCCCTAATCCTAACTACCTATGACTTGTTCTCACCCATAAAATAAATTCCTAACTAACTACCTTCTTCTTAACCTCATATTTCTACTATTTTATAATAGATACCACACTTGGCAAGAGAATGAATAGAAAATAGGCTAAAATAGCACTTTTACCTATTCTCATGCCACTGACATTGGTCAACCCTCAATCAACATCAATGAGATCACTGACATCAGTTGTCTAAGCTAAATTCCAAGCTAATATTCAAGTCAGTAAAAATTATAAAAATCAAGCATTCATGTACAGGCTTTAGAATTTGACTTCTTACATCTAGGCTTATTATTGCTCTGTACAAATCAATCTAGATTAGGAATTGATATACTTCATAAATCTTGGATTATTCTAAGCTGGAAGCATACACTTGTCTTTTTTATTCACCTATTACTTCACCATGACTCATTAGAGTCATCTATCCAGCACTCATAGTTCATCCATTACACTAGGTAAGTATATCTCTATGTTTTGTAATTCCTTTAAATAGTCATTTTATAATTACTTTATGTTATATTGTTTATCATTTTATGAATGTCCTAACTCTCCCTATGAAGGATTTTTAAAACTCCTCCTATTTCCCTCTACTTCAAACATACCAACCCTCTGTCTAGACCCACATGAGCCTTACCCACTCCCTTACAACTCTTATAACCTCACAAACTTGACCAACATCTACCTCTCAACTCAAAAAAGTCACCTACAACCTCTAGACAACCTACTACCCCTGCCGACATCAGTCACATAACTAACATTGACCATATCTCCATACTAACATCAGTAGCCTAATCAACATTGATGATTGTGTATTTCTGTCAACTTCTCTAAGCCTACCTAAACAACCTCTAAAAACATATATAACTCACATTATTTGCATTTTGTCACTCTCTATTGCACTCAGATTGCAAGAATGATACAAATATCTCTCTCTTAATCTCTCTTTCATTTTTTTATTCACTACCATTTTGTCTCAAAAAGTAGACTATCATCCCTAAAGAAGTTTGACACTTCCAGGAACAAGCACGTAGCTTGGCAGGCCACTCATATATTTACTAACAAATATTTTTGGTGGTAGTGCTTTCTTATTTACAAGTAGTCTTCTCTAACTAAAGATAAGTGCTCAACATCATCTGGATACACCATGTAACCAATCCAAGTTCTCTCTAATATCTAATCCCTATCCTTCATCTTTGTTTCTCCTTAAACATCAAATAGATTCAAAATTTAGTGAAATATTTTTGGCATGTTCGGTGGTACCCTGGAGTTTTCCTTGGGTCCATTGCTTGTTTTAAGCATTCATATAGGTGAATTATAGTGAAAATTTCATTCCTTGCACTTTTTTCCTCATTTTTTCCTCAAAATGAAATGTTCAACATTTTATTTTCTATTTAAAGGCAATAAACTAAAATTTCTTCTTCCTTACCACTATTCTATTTCTTTTGCTTCTAAAAGAAATTTATCATTTTTCTTTCAAGTTAAAAATAATTTATTCTTTATCTCTTTCTTACATGCACATTAGGGTATTGAAATACATTCTCTTCTCCTATTTCATCATTGTTTTCATTTGAATCAAAACATTTCAAATTTGGGATTAAAATTCACTACACTTCATTATTCGCTTACTACATATTAGCTTACCTAGTTAATTACAAGCATTATAAATGAATTATACTACACCCATGTTACACTACTAGATCACACTCACAAAAACAAACATATAAACCTACCTGAGACAAGTCCCATCAGGATTTCATCACCTGGTGGATCACCTTACCCTACCCAGCTATCCTACTTGGATTTCACCACCAAGGAGAGAACCCATTCCATTCTTTGGTGGAGTATAAACTCTATATATAAGGTATATTTTGGCTAAGTATCCTAGCTTGGCTTCAAGTTCATGAAGTATGGGGAGGAATCCCCTATAATAATCAAGATATTTGGTCTAACACATATTTCCTCTTGAGCACCAAAACTAACCTGAAACCAACTCTAGATTGTTTTCTAGTACCTTCGATAGCCAAACTCTCATCTTACTATTTGATTAAGGCATAAGCCAAAATGAGACTAAA
The DNA here is from genome assembly GCA_037957365.1 of Torreya grandis. NCBI lineage: Eukaryota > Viridiplantae > Streptophyta > Pinopsida > Cupressales > Taxaceae > Torreya > Torreya grandis. The sequence continues at coordinate 245,919 of JARHVA010003956.1, forward strand.
ATTAATCTCTAAGAGTTAATAATTAATGTTTTTATGTTCTAAGTTTGCTTTTTTATTGCTTTCTATATATTGGAGTTGGTAAGGATGTTTTTCTATTGATTTACAAAATCAACACTATTCATAATACTCAGGTTCTATAACCTATTATATCAAGTTTTATGAGTTTTCATCCTTCTTATATAGACCTCTTTCATCTTCTATTTTTCCTATATTTTGCCTCTAGTTTTCTAAAACAATGGATTTTTCATCTCCTGGGACTCCACAGTGACCGACATCGGTCAAGTCATAGATGTCAGTGACTGTGTAAATTGATTATTTTTAATTTACTCAAAATATCAAGCTAAAAAAACTTACCTAACCATACCAAAACTTGGTTTTTCCTCAATATATCACTAATACAAAGTTTTAAGACTGTTTATACTTCTTCTTGCATGGTATTGATGCAAAGTCAAGCCAAAATTCTTGCTAATTATGCAAGCTAGCAAACACTTCCACCTTCCCCTCTTGTTATTGATTCTATCATGGAGCATACTTCATATATAGAGCATACTCCCAACTCCAACCAAATACCCATTGTGCTTAAAGGAGATCAATATTTTGATATATTTCTTGATCATAATGTGGCAGCCCTTCAACATTACCTTGCCATGAGCTTAACCCATAATTCTTTGGGTGACCCACTATATGGTATGCCAACTTCTCTAATGGAAACAAATTTAATTTTAGATATCTCTACTATATTCCCCATGGTTATTCAAACAACCACTTCAATAAGTAACCCAACCATAAACAATGTCTAAAGTTTAGCATTGCCAACTGCCCAATCCCACCTAACCCATGTCTTGACTTCCCTGCCTTCACAACTACAAGTAGTTTAGTCAAGTCTAACCCCATTTTAGAATTTTGTGGTACCCATCCCATCTACTTTGACACCTATAATTACATGAGTTACAACTCACCCTTCACCCAATATAACCATGCCAATAACACAACCTACAATAACAACATTTAATCAAAGCATCGCCTCTAACCCAGTGAGATAAGACCCTTTCATTTTTTTTCCCCAACCTATGACTCACTACCCCTATGTTGCATCAACACAACCACAGCAATCTATGTCATATGCTACCTCTACTTCTTACCAGGTTCCCTATAACTTAGGGGGTATCTCCCAAACTAATCCTCTTCTAGACCTCATTAAGATGTTGATGGACATATCTAATATAGAGACATCTGTATTAGGTTTAAAGAATATGTTATCCTACGATCAGATATGTAATGAGCCCATCCATCCTTCTGTGCCTATTCACCCTTACCCAAGCCAATGGAAACTCCCCAAATTTACTCACTTATAGAGTAAAGAGGACCCACAACAACATTTGTGAGCATTTAGATATGCTTGTTATTTAATAGGGAATGATGATGTGTTACTACTTCATACCTTCCCTATGTCTCTTTCAGGTGCTACCTTGGATTGGTATAGCTCTATAACTCAACACTCCCTTTTCTCATTTACCCGACTCACATAATTATTCATATACCATTTCTCTATCAAAAGTTCTAAAAAGGTTTCTATTATGGACCTTTATTCTATTAAACAATTTGATGACGAGTCTATCACATATTTTATCACTCACTAGAGAGACTTAATCAATCAACTCTCCTTTTATTTACCCCAACCTAAGATTATTGAGCTCTTTTTAAGGGCATGTGCTAAGCACATTTCATCCACACTCCGAGTATAAACTTTCTACATATTTGATGAAGCCTTTACAATGGCATAGAAACTCAATATTTGGGCTATAGATGAAGACAGAGTCGAGTTACATAGTAAGAACACCAATTCTAAATCAAATGACTCCTCTTCTTCTAAACCTTCTCCTTCTAACTAAAAATCTAAAGGCTTCACCAATGTAGTGGTCATTAAATCAGCTTCTTCCACAAACACAAACCAACCTAATTCCTCAACCTCATAAAATTCAAGCAAGAAATTCTAACAATGGTATGAACAAAGATGATACACTCACATTGGGGAGTCATATACCTATGTTTTGGAAAAACTATTATAACAGGGAGCCATAACCCTTCCTCAAATCAACCCTCTTGATAGTTTGATCCCTCCTGTCCTATTCCTACTTGATATAAGTTGCATGAGTTTTGTGGCTACCATCAAGTCAAAGGCCATAATTCTAATAATTGTAAAGCATTCAAGAACATTATTAAAGACATGCTTGATAGGGGTGATCTCATCTTAGATAACCCTAGTGTACTTACTAATCAAAATATGGATGTGTTCAAATAGCCTTTTCCTAACCATTCACCCAATCAAAATATTGTTTAGACCATGATTGATAACTCATGTGATCATAATATCCATATTGTTAATATGGTCTTTCCTTTACCTCTAATCCAACCTACCCCATAACAAGAGGCACCCATTTTACCTACTCCTCCCCCATAATCAATGGAGTTTATTTTTCCCATCCTTCCTCCTCGGGTAGAAGATCTTACTTAACCCATTCTGATCCCACATGAGGAAGGGTCTCCTTTACCTCTCCTTTTGCCACAAGAGAAGCTTGTATTGCTAGTTCCTTTTGCACCCATCTTACCTATCCTCTTACCACTTGAGGACCATGCCTTACCCATTTTTCAACTACATGTTGAGGGGAACATCATTCATATGTTATACCCTCTTGAGGAACCTTCTTTGCCTACCTCTCCTCCACTGATAGAGTGTAGTACCCCATCCATTCCTCCTTCACACTTAGAGGAACCAGTGCTATCTACCCCTACATTAGATGAGAGACCTATTGTGCTTACTCCAATTCAACCAATTTTACTTCTTTTACCTATGAAAGATCATACTTTACCTATTCTTTACCCACATGTTGAGGGAGAAATTATACCTATGCTCTACCCCCTTAAGAGCCTTCTTTGCCTACCTCTCCCCCACCCATAGAAGACCATGCCTCTTCTCCTATCTCTATTGAAGAAGACCCTATTATGGCTCTTTCTCATATTTGGCCTAAGGTAGTAGAGGCCAAAAAATTCCCTCTTTCTCATCTTTGGCCTGAGGTAGTAGAGGCCAAAAAATTCCCTCTTTCTCAATCACCTAATCCTTCTAAAGAATCAATCGTAAAGCCTCCATCAACTTCATCTAAACCCTTTTCATGGATAGTGAGAAATCTAGAATTTCTTGACTCCATGAAGCTAGATCATGCAATATTTTGGGACCAACTTAAAAATCCTTATCATATACAATGAGTGTCATCCTCTACCACCAATCCTCTCACTACCCTTTACCCCAAGGTCTTTGACAAAGTCAAAGCTTTTTCACCAAAATCACCAGAAGCTCATCCTTCTACGTCGGAGCCCTCACCTTCATAGGTGTCTACCATATAAAATTAGATCAGGTCTTTAGGTGTATGCCTGATCACTAATCTAATTCATCCATAGGTAAAATTAGATCTGACTTTCCAACCACAAGTTGGAATTCCACAACCTAAACTAAGGAAGAATGTTAAGCTTCTTAGATCTTGCCAATCCTTCCCTCTTCTACCCTCAGCTTTACCTTCAATTTTGGGACCACATCCCTCTACTTTAGTTGGGGTATCATCAATCCTAGTGAAACCAAAGTCTAAGTTACCTCCATTACTACCTCTACCACCTAGTATACTTTTCAAATCTAATACCATGACACCTACCACCAAGAAAGTGTCAGCAAAACTCATGGTTCTACCACCACTAATAAAGGTTCCACATAAAATCACCCTCATGACTCCTAAACTAAATAAGATGTCCACCCCCATTACAACAACAAGAGCTAGCCCACTCATAGGCTCTCAAATATTTTTCCTACACTAGTTTTTGTAATCCTCTACAATAACTCTTCCTCTCATTAAGCCTTATAACCCTCTTGGACAGAATCCATCTTGGTTTAATGATACACATGTCTATATCATCATTCACTTAGACATGATACTGAGAGTTGTAAAGGTCTCACAATAGTCATTCGACAACATTTTGATATCAACACTCTCTTTATTGATACTCCCATTAACCTTCATATAATTCCACCCATGGCATCCACAATGCCTCATACCATTCCACCTAAATTCAAACCCAAAGATGTTGTCGTACCCCCTTTGCCACTTCCTTCACCTATATTTTAGATTAACATAGTTAACATGGTCACATGGTCACAATATTAAAAGGATAAAGGTAAGGAAAAGGTCGCTACCCCTTAGGTTCATCCCTTCTCAAAATACACTCCTCTTCTAAATCCCAATATTTCCATCTTGGGTGTCCCAAAACCAACATCTTCAGAAGTTATTCAAAACTCAATGGTGAAACAACTTCACCAAACCCCTATAAAAATGTCCTTATATGATTCAATCCAAAACTCACCCTAACACCATCAATCTTTGATTAGTGCCTTGTAAGTGATTGAGGTATAACCTAATGATCCCTAGCCTCTTACAACTTTGGTTAGCTCTCTTAGCACCATCTCCTTGATTTCCTTTAATGATTCAAAAGTACCACTTCAACACCCTAAAGATCAGGATTCTACCCCTTTTATCACCACATATATCAATCAAACTCATGTAAAAATATTCATGATCAATGGAGGAGTTAGTATTAATATTATCTCCACCCATGCCTATAAATAGCTATCCCTTCCTGACAATTGCACATCTCACACTGACGCAGTGTTTTGCTCCTTTAATGATACCATAGTTACTATGGTGAGCACTATTATCTTACATATCCATGTGGGTCTTCATACAATTCTTGAGCTCTTCTACATTATAGAAGGATATTTTAAATATAGTATACTACTTGAATGCCCTTGGATATGTATTATGGCATGTGTGCCCTCAACTTTGCACCGTTGCATCAAGTTTGAGCATAATGGGCAAGTGCATGTTATTCCTGTCAACCCACCTCCTTTCAAAACATGTAACATGACTTATAGCCCCAATGATGTTCTCATTCCATTTAATACATCATCTCCTTTGCATTATACTTTTGAAGCTTCCACAAGCTCCAGTCCCTAATTACATAGATACTGACAACACAAATTCTCAACAAAGACCCCATGGAGGAAACTTTCAAGCATCTGTCACTCAGAGAATATCATTTGTTGACACTTGACATGTTCCATACTCCAAAATAGTATGGAAATCTTCATATAAACCCCAATTATGATCCCTATATTGGGATGGTCATCTTGTATGGTCCCATATGGGGGAATTGATCGAGCTCTCATTGTCAGCAATCCATCCTCTTTGCCACAACCATTCACCTATGACTTCTCTTTCCTAGGCAAACCTAGATTTACTCACACCTATCTTTATAGGTGTTCTAAGAAAGGGTTTAGTTTGGGTCATTACAAGTAGGGTGTTCATACACCTATTGAATATCCCACCAACAAAACCATTGAAAATGCCAAGTAGCATGGAGTGGGTTTTGATGAACCAACTAAACTCATAAAAGCTTCTCATATGCCAATTATAAAAGATCTAGTCTTTCCTTCTCCATCCTCTCCTCCACTATCACCTACTGAATCAAAGGTATCTATACCTCCTAAATTTTGTATTCAATAAATGCCATCCATTTTGGCCCCCTCACCTATCACCTAGGTAAGGAAACAAGGTCCTTTCCTCTCATTCATCTTGAAATGATTGATGAAGACTCTCCCACTATCAACACTATCTAATGTCAAGACGATGATTTTATTCTTACATACATGGGTGTAGATGATTCTTATATCTAATGATCACTCTCATCTAAAACACAAGTTATGTTAAATGAATCAACCATTGACATCAATTTATCCTCTCATGATAACCCCCATATCCTTAAGATTGGCCAATCTTTGGATTCTTCTGATCAAGAAAATTATGCCACATTTCTTAATGACCATAGAAAATCCTTTGCTTGGTCTTATAATTACATGCCTATTATTGATGCCTCTATCATCACCCACAACATTATCACCAAATGAGATGTTAAAACTGTTAAGTAGAAGCTTCAAAAAATGCATCCTCATATTGCTCTCCTTGTCAAAGAAGAGCTCTAATGCCTCTTGTTAACTTTATTCAACCCATCGACTAACCATAATGGGTTTTTAATATTATTCTTATCACAAAAGTGATAGAGGAAATCTACATCTGCACCAATGACCATGACCTAAACCTCACTTGTCTAAAGGATGACTTAACTTTGCCAAGTATCGACCAACTTATTGATCTAACAACCGACCATGAGATGCTATCACTTATGGGTGGGTTCTCAGGTTACAATCAAATCTTGGTTACTCTTGAGGATCAACACAAGACAACTTTCATTACCCCATGGGGGAATTTTTGTTATCAGGTCATGCCCTTTGGTCTGAAGAATGTTGGTGCCACTTACCAATGTACCATGACTTACATCTTCCATGATATCCTACACAAAATTATGGAAGACTACATGGATGACTTACTTAGAAAGTCTAAACTTCACCAAGATCACTTGATAATTCTCAAAATCATATTCACTCATCTCCTCCAATATAAGGTTTGACTAAACCCAAAGAAATGCATCTTTGGTGTCCTTTTTGGTATGCTCTTAGGCTTTATAATTTCTCTTCATGTTATTGAAGTTGATCGTGCTAAAGTTTGAGCAATACTAGACATGGATCCAGCTATTAATATCAAATAACTTTGTAACCTACAAGGCAAACTTTAGTTAATCCATTGCTTCATCTCCCAGTTTTTAGATCATTGCCAACCCTTTCACCATCTCCTCAAAAAATATGTCTCCTTCCATTGGAATATAGATTGCTAGGAAGCCTTTGATGCACTCAAATGATATCTCCTTTCTCCATTGGTTCTTATTCCACCTAAGGAAAACCAACCTTTCTACCTTTACATCTCTATAATAGACCATTCTTTAGGTGATATGATTTCAAATCAGGATGATCACCATCGAGAACAAGTAATTTACTACATAGTCCACACACTTATTGATTATGAAACTCAATATACCCATACTAAAAATCTTTAACTCATGTTGGTCTTTATAGCTTTCAAGCTTTGTCATTACCTTTTAAATCACAAAATCTACATTTTCACCCATACTTATCCCCTCAAATACATGCATTCCAAGCCATATCACTACTAATGAGTAGCTCAGTGGCTCATGCTCCTTACTGAATTTGACTTGGAATTTATTCAATAATAATCTATCAAGGGGAAAATGATTGCTAACTAGTTAGCTACCACCCCTTTACCCAAAAACCAACCTTCAAACCTTGAATTACCTGATGAATCTATCGCAATGCTATCCACTAATGACATCTCCTATCAAATGATGATTTTCTTTGATAAGTATAAATATCAACACGATGGGGGTGCAGGGGTCATCCTCATCCCTCTTGATGGTGAGCCTATACCTTTATCATTTAAACTAAATTTTGAATGTACCAACAATATGGTTGAATATGAAGCTTTGATCTTATGGATTCAAATGGCTATTTTCTTGGGTGTCAAATCAATAACCATTTTTGGTGACTCCCAACTAGTGCTTAATCAGGTTAATGGTTCTTGCCTATGCAAAAATGAAATTCTACAATGATATAAACATCATGTGGATACGTTATTGAAATCATTTGACTCCCACCTCTTGTAAACTATTCCTCAATCTACAGATAAGTTTGATGACACAATGGCTTCTCTTGCTTCACACATACCCTCTTCACCCTCTTCCTCAAAAATATTTGTCATTGTACATCACTTAACATTGACCTCCTATGTATCAACTAGCATCCTTTTATCGGTAATGTAACACACATCCCACATGACTTATGGTACAAGCAAATCATGACATACCTCTCCTTTTCTATTACCCTTCTAACCTCTCTAATAATGAGAGATGTGCCTTCATAAAATGTGTCACTCATTACACTATGCTAGGGGGCCTTCTCTACAAGCAAGGTTTTGATGGTATTTTCCTTAGATGCCTCAGTAGTAATATCCCCTTGACCATTAAGGAAGTCTATGATGGGATTTATGGTGGACATTTCAATGGTAACATAGTTTCCAAATGTATCCTTTGACTCGACTACTATTAGCCAACACTCCATCAAGACTGTAGTGATTATGTTCAGTGTTTCATCAAATGTCAACAACACACTAACCTCCTTCACATTCTAAGACATGACTTACAAGTCACCAAAGACTTCAATCCCTTCTCCGAATGGGGTTTGGATCTAATTGGTGAGATTAACCCTCATTTATCTCTCCATCACTATTCCATCATTACTGCTACTAAATACTTCACCAGGTGGGTCAAGGCCATTCCTCTCATCTCTACTAAGGATGATAAAATTTTTGAATTTATCAATCATCACATTATATATCATTTTGGTGTCCCCCATAAAATTATAAAAGACAATGGTAAATATTACAAAAATAAGACTATTTAAAAGATTTGTGACACTTTTGGAATCAAATTAAGCTTCTCATCACTATACAATCCATAAGCAAATAGATAGGCCAAAGATTATAAAAAAACCTTAACCAAAATCCTCATGAAGGTAGTCAATGATACTGGCAAGGATTAGCACATGCATATTCCCTTTGCTTTATGGGCTTACTACACTAGCATAAAAACCCCTACAGGTGTTATGCCTTTTGCCTTGGTCTATGGGATGGAAATTGTTTTACCTCTTAAGGTCTAGATTCCTTATTTTCACATCTCTCTATAAGACATACTTACTACTGATGAATTTCACCAAGAACGTTTGGCTGAACTTGAGTTGCTTGATAAATGTCATCTCATATCTCTCAACCACCTCCAAATCTATCAAGAGTGTCTCAAATACACTTACAACAAAAACCTTAAGGAGTAAGATTTCAATATCAAAGATCTCATATTAAATGAAAATCAACATGTGATGAACATGGAGAAAAGAAAAAAGGGTAAGTTTACTCCTAGTTGGCTTGGACCCTACATCATAACTCATAAGTATGGCTCAGGAACTTATTGCTTGTCTTATCTCGAAGGAAGGCCAGAACCCAAGTCTTTAAATGCTTTGTACCTATGACCATTCTTTTGTTAATAAAGTGATGTTTCACCTTGTGTTTAACTTGAGATCATCCCTTGAGCAACCCTATTACATTCATATCCCTTCCCCTTAACCCTTATTCCTACACACTTAGTTAACCTATGAATTGTTATGGTTTCTCCCTCAAAGTGGAAAACCTCTAAGCCTCTATAGTCATGTCCATGACTAAAGTTTTAAAAAAAAACAAATGGGATACATAACCAAGATAAAATCTCTCATGTCATGATTCTCAATGTATACTACTCCCTTGAAGGATAGCTACATAACTTCTCCTTGATACTATAAATTGACTGTTCCCTTGAAGAACAACTATTAAAAATTAAGGGGCTGAGAGGATCACTTTGAAGAAGGTGGGAAAATTCCCAATAGGAATTCTGAGGAATGGAGAGAGAAGGGGTAGAACGATGGTATGTACACACCTATGAGTTGGGTTAATTGCAAAGCAGAGGCTTCTCTCCAATTTGATTCTTGGATGTGTAAGGAGATTAAGGATCTCAAAAGGAAAGTGGAAATTATGGAAGATAACCAAAAAGTTGCATGGAACAAAATTAACATCATGGAAAAATAGATAAGAGATATCCCCATCAAGCTCAAATATTACGAGAATAACCTTTGGGAACTCATTAAGGAGAACAAAATGAAAATGGAGGAAGTAACGTCCAATATGTGTGATGCAACTGTCAATATTGGAAAAAGAGTAAACGAGGAGACCAAATCCTTGGAGGGGCCTAGCAAAAGGACGAGACAAAGCTCTAGAAAGAAGGCTACACAAGAGGGAGCCAAGTTGGCGGCAACTACTACTCAGGACACTACTGTTGTGAAAGGTAAAGAAATAGTGAAAATGATTTTGGAACTGGAAGAATAGTCTGGTTCTTCTTGTTGGTTATGTTTACTGGTCCTGTTCTCTGGTTTATTTTTGTAATCTTCTGTCTATGGTGCAGCCAGATCTTTGTTAAATCTATGTTTTGACCGGAGGTCTCTCTGGTGGTTTCAGGTCCATATAAAACCTATTTTTTCTATTTCTCTGTAGTAGTTTTTAGGTTCGGCCTGTGGTCGTTGAGGCTTTATCTTTCTTTCTTTGTACTTGGGTTTCGGGGTCCCTTCAAAACCTGATTTTACCTTAATATAAAACTATTAAAAATTAAAAATCAAAAACAAAAAACTTAGACCACTCCCTTGAAGGATGGCTAAGCCAAGATTTGTTATCAAGGTAAATAATGACTTAGAAGCTTCTCATATTGATTGGCTTCATATGACCTCAACAAAAACAACATCCCATTGTAGGCTTCTCACATTGATTAGCTTACACACAAAAAAAAAAAAAAAACTTTGAGTCATGGACTTGCCTATAGTAGCTTTCAGGTCACCCACAGAAGGGGCATATCATCCCCACTAAGAAGGTTACGCTACCCAAACACTCTCATTCCTTTTACCTTTTTCCCCTCAAATTCTTTTAAGGGACTTTGAACTCACTTGACATAAGTTGAGTATGATGCTTCTCTAATAAACAAATGGTCAAATGTTGTAAAGCATGAAAGAGGCTCATACTCCTGAGCCTATTTAAGTTACAATTATGGTATTTACCAATACATGAGCATTGTGCCTCTTTCTTTCCCATCCCAATCACATGTTGATTTCTCTTCTGAGATCACATCTCAAAACAAGATTCAATCATCTTCTCACCTTTTTGTAAATTTTTCTTGATTCTTAGAGTTATGTGTTTTACAAATGTTATCACTCACATACCCATCTCAAACAAAGATACTCAAATAACTACCCAAAACCATTTTAAAACTAACAAACCATTTCCCACTAATCCATTTCATATCATCCCATGTGAAATACACCCAACATGCAACAATAGTTTCTCTAAACAATAATAAATAGGAAAACTATCAAGCCTACACCATTTTTTTTAAGTATACACCATCACAAATATGTAAAAATGCTAAAATAAAAAAACATACCCAACCCATTCATTTTAAGCTTACACCATCACAAATATAGAAAAATTCTAAGATGAAGCTAACCAATTAACTATGCATATACCATCACACATATGGGAAATGCTATTTTAACTCAAATAACATGCTCGAGATTAACATAACATAAACATCCACATCATTATAATAACTTCAACATCATCACCATCACATAAACACTAAAAATAACAAAATCTCATATATGTGTGTGTGTGTGTGTTGAATATAAATATACATCAATGGATCATAATAGTATCATCTCTCTCTCAAAAAGTACATCTCTCATCTTTGGCTCATAAGTTGGTGTGTATATAACATATACCATAACATCAAAAATATCATCTAGACTTTAGAATACTCAAGGCTATAGTCATGGTCATGAAGAAGTAGTATCATCACCACTATCTGCCTGTTTGCATCTACGTGAACTAGAATCCATGGTACATGTCATCAATCTCTCCTACTCTCTAAACTAAGAATACCTCTTAATTTGAAATAACTCGCTAATGGCTCTCACATAGTATAAAATCTCATCTATAGTAGTGTTGTACCTTGCTAGAGATGCAATCTATGGCAGACCCATCACACCTAATGTAGGACCCTATATTGGTCCTTGGGGTAGAGGAGGAGTAGCTTGTCCTGTTACTCTCAAACTATCTCTCTCTACTATTAGTGCAATAACTTAGCCCTATAATACCCTGACCTATCCTTGCAATGTCATAACCTACCCTTATAATACCAACACATGTGCCTATACTACATCTCAAGCCTATACTTCTACATCTCAATCTTGCACCACTACATTCCAAGCTTGTACAGTTGTATCTCTCTCTCTCTCTCATCACTCCCTATAAATATAGTGGTGGCCTCCTGATCTGAACCATGGGATGCAAAGCTATCCACCATGCAAGATAATCTATTATACATCCAAGATCAAATACACTTAGGCCTATTGATAGCTCCTCAAAATATAGCCCATCTATCTCCTAGAGCAAAGGTAGGGGTGCCTCTATATCATCCCTCTTATATAGATGAAAGGTAGGAGGCATGTCATATAACAAGCCAAACTATCTCCTAACCTGTGCCATGCGTATCATCTCTAACTCTCCATCTCATCTCCCTCTAACCCATAATGTGTTCTATAAATTGATAAGTTGATCTACCTATCTTATGAATGTAGGGTATGTTAGGTATGGCCTCAAAACAATATCTATAGGAATCAATCCATTTATCATATGCCTATAATAATCAATGTCCTACACTATGCCATCTATTCATGTCTAGGCCATAGCCTCTATCCATCATCTAAACCTAACCTTGAAACTAGTTGCAATCATGATGGGTATCCTCAATGGCCATGTCACCATGATGTGCTCATATGCCCAATAATGGAGTAAATTCCTAACACACAAACTATATCATCACACAGCCTCAGACCCCACAACTCTATGTATAACAATGCCAAAAAAGCCATTCCCCATACATACATTATCCATTACTCAACCATCTATGCCAACACACCTATCAATATAATAGGAATTATCCCCCCATCTATGTCTAGTAGTACATATACTATAATCCCTATCATCATCAAGATACTCAATTGATGCTCCTCCTCATCGGTAGTATACAGTGGCTCATATGCAAAGCTCATCGAATGATACGTCACCTCACTGACATGCTCCCCAAATAATGTTGCCATATGAATATCATGCTCCTCTCTCAAACAAGTAAAGAGCTCCTCACCCTAGAGTGGAAACCATAAAATCCTATAAACATCCTCCTACGTCATAATCACTTCCCTAATAATCAAATGGAAAGTGTTGGTAGTATGATCCCACCTCTTTATCAAAGCTATCATCAAACTAACATCATATGCAACTCTACAATATCATTGCACTCCTCCTAACCCTACATATATCATGTGCTCCTACTCATCCATGGTGACATCCCTCCTCATCCTCATCATCAATGTCGATAGTTGATCTCATAATGTTAACTCTTGCCTAACTTGCATCCACATACATAAACCTTAAGTCATATATTTTCCAATATCAACTTATACCCTTTTTTCCCTTCTCTCTGGGAGAACTACATTAGCCTAAGGCCCTCATCCTGACTATGTAGGTAACACTTAGTCAACATGGGGTCTTATAAGGTTATCTCAGTTGTATACCCACCTAACTATTTAATATGTTAACCCACCTAAACCCTATGCCCAACTGCCTATCTCTACACCGTAGGCCTAATTGCCTATCTCTAAGCCCTAGGCCTAACTGCTTATCTCTCAACCCTAAGCCCAACTGTCTATCTTTCAACTCTAGGCCTCATGGCCTATATCTTAAACTCTAGGCCCCATGGCCTATATCTCATACCCTTGACCCCATGACTTATTTTTAATCCCTAAGTCCCATGACCTATTTCAAGCTCCCTTTCCCTAACCACTTCCCTTAACAAATTTTTAACCATACCTCACCATTTTTTCCTTCACATTAGGATAACTACATTGGCCTAAGGCCCTCATCTAGGATATGTAGGTAGCACTCAGTTAACATGGGGTCTTCTGAGGCTAGCTCAACCATTAGGCTCATCCATTAACTCAACTAGGGATTTAAAATGGGTCTTTTCTTCCTATTTAGGGTTTTTTAAGGTAACCAATGTTAGTCTTACATGTTGATATTAGTGCTTGGTGTCCATCAACATCAGCACCAGTGTCAGATGATGTCAGTGAGCCCTACTAACATCTATGACTGGTTCAGCCCTAGGGTAGAATAACTTGTCTCTTAAATTTAGGTTTTTCCCTAAAAACTACCCCCAAACCCCTCCCAAATTCACCCAAACTTACCCTTACCACATTTTCTACCCCTCTAATTGTAATTTCTCCCCCCAAAAATTCAAATTTAGCCTAAATACCAAATTAACTACCTTGAATCCAAATTTAACTCAAAAATCCTCTTACCTCATCTCCTTCAAGCTAGAATGGCTAACACTTATGGTGGCATGCCTCCAAATGGGTCCCCTCCTACCTCTACCATCTCTACCCATACAAACACTCTCTCAATCACACCATGGCCCACCAAGTGCTCAATAAAACCCTCATTCTCACACACTCTTCTCAACCACTTATCTCTCACCAACTCACCACAAACAAACAAGGCTTGAGTTATCCTATGCCCCATAACACTCAGAGCTCTTTTTCTCCAATAAACTATCGTAAATGAGTTTTGGTGGGCTACCAAACCCCTTTTTGTTAGATTTGGTCACCACTGACATTGACAATCTTGACCTAAGGCATTGATGTTGGTAATACTTCCTACCGACATCGATGACATAACTGACATTGACAACCTTAATATTAGAGTTTTTAACCCCAACCACCACCCTTTGGATTAATTATAAACCTTGGAGATCACATATATCTCCCTAACCACCAAAACCAACCTTGAAGATCACTTAAATCTCCACCCATGATGACTTTGACTGAAGATCATGAATATCTCCTTGACCATTGACCCTTTTAAACTAGCCTTGCATTGTTTATCTTGACTGCTTATGCTACCTCGCTATAATTGGCTATTGTACACACATATGTATATCATGTGGTTTGGATCATAACCAAGCCAGTCCTATCACCTTCAACATTTTATGTTTACCAAGAATACTTCCTACCTCAAATACCCTCAAATACCTAGAACACATGGACCATTAGAGCTACAACTTTGATCATTTTAACCTTATCAGCTATCACTTATAAGCTATGATTTTGTTATTTCTATCCAAGTCTTCTTCACCTTTACCTATTATTGATTGTGTCAATTATAACTCATATTAGTATATGCATAAGTAGTGATGTTACCACATCAACATCCACCCACCCAATTAACTCCTTATCAAACTAGTACCTGATTCTAGATTCTCCTCCATCAATTCCCATTTTGAGGGGGGATACCTCATCCAATACCGAGAGCATCCAACTCCTATTTTTGCCTTGCAACTTGTCAGTATAAATTATAAGACAAAAAGGACAAAATATAGACACCAAAATTATGTTGCATGCATGCATAACTCCCTATGTTGAAACCCCCCTCAATCCCCTTTTAATAATTAGCCTTCTTAAACCATGTTTTCACCCCTCACACATTTAATTAATTTTAAAATATTCAATTAATTAATTAAAAACTACTTATGCCAAATTACTTGGCCACCTCATCCTAAGACTAATTCTTACCCTCTGAGTTACCTCAAGACTTAGTCCCCTAATCCTAATTACATATGAATTATTCTCACCCCTAACATAATTTCCTAACTAACTACCTTCTTCTTAACCTCACATTTCTAACATTTTCTAATGGATACCACACTTGGCAAGAGAAGGAATAGAAAATAGGCTAAAATAGCCCTTTTACCTATTCTCATGCCATCAACATTGGTCAACCCTCAATCAACATCAGTGGGATCATCAACATTGGTTACTTAAGCCAAATTCCAAGCTAATATTTAGGTCAGAAAAAATCAAAAAAATAAATCATTCACGTACAAGATTTAGCATTTGATTTTCTACATCTAGGCTTACCACTACTCTACACAAATAGTATAGATTAAGACTTATTATACTACATATAGCTTGAATTCTTCTAAACTAGTAGCACACACTTATCTTTTTTGTTCACTTATTGCTTCAACATGCTTTATCAGAGCCATCTATCTAGCACTCATAGTTCATATATTTCACTAGCTTGTTTTAGCAGACCTTGATCCATTAATGTGTGAATAACATCTTTTGCTACAGTTTGAGTAGAAAATGGTATACATCTTTTTGTGCCTTTGAATCCACAAGAACCAACAGAAGACCAAGAAAATGCTTGTCCTCGTATATCTATAACAGTAACAATGGTATTGCAAAAACTTGCTCGAATGTAAATAATTCCTTTCAGTATCTATGGAGAAAGATCCCTTATAGCTTTAAAGGGTACTCACCTCCAAGTGAAAAAATGTAGATATCATCTATTTCATTTTTGGCAATATTATTTCCATCTTTGCTCTCAACTGTATAGGATATGTATTCTTGAATTATCCAAGAATGATTCCTTTTTTTAAGGTTATTTTCTGAGTTTTAAAATAAAACCTCTCATGGTTAGAACCAAAATGCTAGATGATTTATTCATTACCGATCTAGTTACCAATGAATTGAATCCAATAGCTCCGATTAGATCAATTCTTTTCTTTTTGGCTAAATAAAAAATTTGTGACATCTCAAGCCATCTAATTAGTAAATTATCCTGGACCAGTAAAAAAAAATTAATTCCTTTAAATAGTCATTTTACAATTACTTTACATTATATTATTTATCATTTTATGAACATCCTAACTCTTCTTGTGAAGGAGTTGTAAAACTTTTTTGCCTATTTCCCTCTACTTCAAACATACAAACCCTCTATCTAGACCCACCTGAGCCTTAACCACTCCCTTATGACTCTTCCCAACCTCAAAAACTTGACCAACATCTACCTATCATCTCAAAAAAGTCTCCTAAAACCTCTTGATAACCTACTACCACTATTGATATCATTCACATAACCAACATCGATCATATCTCCTTATTGATATTGGAAACCTAACCAACATTGGTGACTATGTATTTCTACCAACTTATCTAAGCCTACCTAAACAACCTCCAAAAACATAAATAACTCACATTACCTACACTGTGTCACTCTCTGCTACACTCAAACTACAATAATGGTATGAATATCTCTCTCTTACTCTCTCTTTCATTTTTTTATTTATCATTATTTTGTTTCAAAAAGTGGACTATCATCCCTAAAGAAGTTTGACACTTCCAAGAACAAGCATGTAGCTTGGCAGCCCACTCATATATCTACTAATAAATATTTTTGTTGGTAGTTTTTTCTTATTTGTAGGTAGTCCTCCCTAGCCAAAAATAAGTGCTCAACATCATCTAGATACATCATGCAACCAATCTAGGTTCTCTCTAATCTCTAATCCCTATCCTTCATCTTTGTTTCTCCTTAAACATCAAATAGATTCAAAATTTAGTAAAATAACCACCCAAAGTAGATATGGTGATGGATCTATTAGAATTATAGATATGAGGATTTTATTCTCATAAATAGGTTAAGTGGAAGATAGCGTAAGGTCCTAAGATGGAGATTAGGTGGTTAGAGTTAGAGAAAGTAGTTAGAATATTTAATAGATTTTTAGGGTACCTAAAGGTTTCTTCTTGTAACAAGATCATGACTCATTACCTTCAGCAAACTCTTATACTCTAGTGTGATACTCAATCAATGAAATGATTTAGAGGCTATTGGAATAAATGAAGGCTATTTTTTCTATGATGTATTAACCCTAATTTAATCAAAATATGGTGGAGAATTCATTAAAAAGTGGTACAAACTCATTGATTATTCTTGGTTAATATGTTCCCTCTTCTCTTTTCTCCCTTTCTCCTATATCACCCCATTATTTGGTTCTTTCTCTCTCTATTGAATTCTAGGCTCTCACAAAGAATCTTTGATCTTGAAGAGTAGGGGATACTTTGAGATATTTCAAAATATGCTCATCTTGATTAGGATAAACTCTATCAAGCATTTGTAATAACTACCTCTTGATGCAATAATAGACAATTTTTTACCTATTTCATGCCTTGGATCTATGTTGAGTGAGTTGTGCATGATAGAAGTGTGTGAAGGAGAATCTTCCTCATCCATTATCCTCCTTTATGACCTCCTTTAAGGTGTTTTCAAGCTATTACAAGTCTAGATTAGTGATATGCCTAAACCTAGTCCATGAAATACTTATGCAATTAGTAGTTCTATGAGGTTGTGTGAGCTAGCATTGTCTTGTGTTGATCTAGTGTGGGTTTAAGCTTATGGGAGTCTCTATTTTTTATTTGGTGCATAACCTTTTAGCCTTCTTATTAGCCCTTTTCCCCTTTCTAACTCTTTTCCTTGTAGTAACATTAGTTTAGGTGATTCATCAAGAAGAAGCTAACCTTCTTCAGAGGTTTAGCCCTATCATATGTTACCCACAACCTGGGGTTGTTCTCATATTATGACTAGAAGTGGGGGAACCTAAAGAACTCCTCCACAAGGATGTAATTCCATGTCATAATAGTACATTCAATTCATATATTAGTAGTTAGTTTTGATTATATCATGATTAATTAATTACTATTTAGCACTTACAAAATCATTTCTTATATTAAAATTAGTAATGTGTTTCATTATTGAGCTAATATTTGAGCTTGAAGAGTCTCCTTAATATGTTAGTCATTCTAAAAAGGCTCGACTAGGTTTTTATTTTTATTTTAAATAGATCTTGAATGATTTTTATATATGAACATCCTTTAACCATGCTAGTCGGATTTGATTAGGTTGAATGGGTTTTGAATAAGCTTAAATGGTTTTTGGAGATTAATACTTGCTCATAGTTGGTCTACATTGGGTTATTTTGTATTTGTAAATCCCAATTTAACCTTAAATATAACAAAATGACTTCATCTAAGATATTGGAATCTAATAATAAACTAAGATAGATTTTATTTTATTTTTTATAGTCCAAAACTCCACTTTTTGCCACTTGTAGCTACATATATGGATCTTGTCCTTTTTATGGAGATATTTTGAACCTGATAAGCCTGAATTAGGGTTTTAAATATTATAGGGTTAATATTTAGATATTGGGTCAAATAAACGTCCTATAAATTTATATATGGTCAGTGACAAAGACATTTAGAAGGCATTAAGGTGTCTCCCATGGTTTAAGACTTCATGATGAATAAAACGTAGTTGATTATGTGTTTTAGGTATAATAAGGATATGAATAAGCCTTTGAAGAATATAAATCATATTTGGATATAAGCATCAGACCAAAATTAGGTCAGAATTTAGTTGTTTGATTTGAATGAAAAACCCTATTGAAGCATAGGACTCAAGTTATTTTTATTTAAAAAGACCAATCAGATAAGTTCAAATTTTTATTCATCAAGAATAGTGTTAAGTATATGAATATAGTAATAGATCAAACGTAATAGAAGAAATTTTATACCTATAAAATAGAGTATAATAATAGACCTAGTAAGATCAAGATTGGTATAAGACATGGAGGTATTTGAATTAGACCTGTTGATAAAGACCTAGCAAATGTCTAGTTATCTAAAATTAGTTATTAAGTACAGTAAATATGATACAAGCTAGACTATAAATAAATGAGAGGACAAAGAGTGGATATTAGTCTAATTCACCATCGAATTAAGTAAATAGTGTAGACCATTGCATTAAAAATGCTCTAAGATCTAGGATTTAGGCCCAAATCTATGTAAGTTATTAAAATACTCCTAATGATGCCTCAACTTATCTTTCCATTAATGTAAATCCATATTACTAGTTTACACTTTATCATTTTATCTAGTGAAGATGTTGTGTGGCACCCTACTTTTATGTCTTAGTTACAAAAAGGTTTTATTATTGTTGGAGTGACTATGATTTACAATTCCCAATGACACTATTAAAAAAATGTGTGTGAAGGCACTATTAAAATGATGTCAAAATTGGTAGTGGCATGAGAACACACCTCTACTACATTATAAACCTCTTCTTGGTTATCAATGGATTTACCCTAAGCATGTGTCATATAATTGCTTAACCAATGTTGGAATATGTATTTTAAGACCTGATTGATTCAAAATAGAGTACATATAAATCTTCACAAAGCTATATTTACAACTAAATTAAGATAAATTCAAGGCTCTCTCTCTCTCTCTCTCTCTCTCTCTCTCTCTCTCTCTCTCTCTCTCTCTCTCTCTCTCTCTCTCTCTCTCTCTCTCTCTCTCTCTCTCATGTTATTCTTTCCTTTTATATTGGGTGTAAATTTTAGTAGTTTCATTCCTTTTGCATGTATCTCTACTCTATGGCCCACCTAAGCCTCTATTTATTAGCCCTTCATAAAGTTTTTAAATATATTTATCACTGGTTAGCTTAATTACTATATTAATTTCACTCTAACAAGTTTATCTAAGTCAGTGGTTGAAGGCTTGAAAATAATTAGGCCACCAAAATCCAAGCTAACACTTTTATTATTATTATTATTTCCACCTCTGATGTTGATGTAGGCTTAATTTAAAATTTGGTGATTATGTGATGACCCCCAAGTCAAATAGTTTGAATGTATATTAGTTTTTGTATCTTTATATGTGTTGGTGTTCAAATTTACCTATGCACATGCATTTTTTGTTTTGCATGCAACCCCTCAATCTAAACTTGTGTGTTACTATTTGATGTTATTATACTCCTTAGGTAACTTCAAACTTGAGATCATGTGTGATTATTTATGTGCACCTAACTTATTTCAAAATTTATTGTAGACACTATTTCTAAATTATATATCACCTCCGTCTTGTATACTTAGAAAATACAGACCTTGGTTGTTCCTCTTAGTTATAGACCTTTTTCAATGTCGAAAGGCTCACATATACTATCTCTTTGTGTTTATCTATTAGTTTTACTAATGTTATTCTAATGAATCAGACCTTATATCATAATTTTAATGATACAAATATGCTTATCTTCAATCTTTACAAGTTTTGTACCTATGCTTATTTTTTAGCTACGCAGACACTTGCATCCCAATCAGATCCCTACATCGACACAAGTGTCCTATTCTAATACAAGTATCCAGTGCCTTAAATTCATCTAATTTATAAATGAAACATATCACTATGGTCATCCTAAGTTATTTAATGTGAGATATTCTCTAAAATTATTGTTATATATGCATGATCAATCCTCATTCATTCTTCAACTAATATATACCTAACAACTTCCTACCTCTCATAAGGTAAAGTAACAAAATAAGTAAAGTGAGCAAAGATTTTGTATTTTATCTTATTTACATATTATTCAGAGGGATAACATATATACATGTTTGCATTACTTAAGGAGCATGCCATGAGTCCTATTTGACAAAGTATAAGCTAGGTCAATGTTATACTTGATTTCCACATATTGTACCCTTATACACACACAAACTAACACTTTAGGGGAGGACTACATTAGTATGATGCCCTCTTCAGAGTAGTGGCTATATAGTGATCACCCATATAAATAGGGATATTTAGGTTTAGCTCAAAATTATGAGCATATTAACCCTTTTTTCCCAAGGTCGCTATGAAGATGAAGAGATAGGGTTTTGATGATTCAACAAGAGTGATATTCCATGAGATAGATCTAAATTCACTGAAGTTGAGGTGACATATAACACAAAACATTTTCGGTAGTCACATTCATTAACAATAATTATTTTATATTATACCCTACATCTAAGCCAAATAGAAGCATCGACATAACTATTCCCAGTCGATGCAAGTGTTTGATGTCATAGAGGTTTAAATTAGAGAATTTGATGACTGTTCTAAAATCCATATCTATTTTATTTCTAACTTGTTCCACATCAAATCTACATGTGCATTGTAATCTAGATAAGTATCATTATTTTCTATTTATTACAATATCAATCATTGGCTGTAGTTACTAATTTTTAGCATATCTTAGTATTTAAATTCAGAATATTATTTATCTAATTATGATTAAGTGGCCTAATATAGATCTATTTATCACCCTTGTGCTTATTCATTTATATATTCTTAAACCTAACCCCACTTCTAAATGTAGGGTTAAATACTTACATGTCATTATTCTATGTTGAACATCCTTCTTTACTTATGTGTGTTTAATTACTTTTCGAAACCTAACTTAGAGTTCTAAAATGATTCAAGATTATTTTATGCCTAGGATGCTTATGCATCAAAAGGGGTAAAATTTTCTTAGTGTTTGTTATATCAAAGCCTTTCTAGAATAGATAGGCTCTTGGACATGGGTGTGTTGAACCCTTATTTTTAACCCTACAATCATCCATAGTTTATTAAACACCTTTTTAGTTGTGTTAGAGTTTTGAAAACATTACAATCAATTTACTCTTTTTTTAAACTATCTCAACCAAATTTTTATCTTTAAAAAAATAATTATTTTAAGGGTTTATTCCTTGTTAACATTATTCCTTTAACCTACAGTATGTATTAGGATATGTGTGGTTGACTTGTGGCTAAAATAACCTTTAACTTAGTCAAATGATCATTTTTATATCTTCATATTAGTTATAGGTTTGGCCTATAGAGTATTCATAGCCTATGCAGGTATATTTATGAGGTAATGGTCAATATGAGATCATCATATTACAAATTTTATTCTTATTATAAGGTTATGGAGGTTTCCCCCTCAAAATATGTCATCATTTATTCAAATATTTTTCTTGTATTCTAATTATATTATGATCTATTGTCATAATTATACTCTAGTGTTATATTAATTTCAATATACGTAGTTTTAGAGCTTTAATTTGGACAAAAGTGTGGTCAAAGCCCTAATTTTTAAGAATCACTTATATCTTGTAAACTATTATAAAATTTTCTATAGTTTTTGTACTAAAGTGGTACAAGGAAGGTATAGTCTAATTTTTAGCATTTGGTGATTATTTTTTAGTGATTTATTATGATAAAAGGGTTTTTAATAAACACACTTTATAGGGCACATATTTTATATTTATTCTAAATTATCTACATTTTTAGAAATTGTGCAAACATTTATTTAGTATTTATTCTTTAAATTTTTATATTTTATCTTGACCTTAGTCTACAATATTTTTATTTAAGGTGAAAACCAAATTTTGTATTATCAAGCCTCAGCATGATAGGGCTATAAATTAGAGTCTAGGGTAAAATGTTATACACACCAAGGGAACCTCATAAAAAATAGGATACATAGTCATAATTTGGATCAAGAGGAAATTTTGATGTAGTCTTTTTTTCTCTAGATGACAAAGTGTGTCATCTAGATGAAAGTATGTGCATCATTCAATCTAAAATGAAATGAGACATGAATAGTATGCACAACATATAGTCTAAAATCAAAGGAGATATAACTATCATAAATACACAATTACCATATCTTTTGGATACCATCAAAAACACTACTAGCCTAAAAATTTGACTTAACAACCCCATATACCAATCAATAATGTCTTGACTTATCAAGGTGGATCCATAGGATAACCTAGTTATGATCCAAATGTTGTGCAGCCTCTACCCATGAATATCACTAATTCTAGGCCTCAAAACCTCATACCAAGGTTGGATAAAGATATAATAAGTTTTTGAGATATTCCAAAAGATTTTCTGATAAAAGATATAATTCTTCTAAAATATCTCCATTCATGAAAGCTTATGCTTATAAGCTACCATCCATCACCCCATCCTTAAATGAATAAAAATGGGTTCAAGTAGTTAAGGAACACATTCAACACCACTATAAGTTACCTCATTCAAAAAAATACATCCAATATTTCATGTTTCCTATTTTAGCCAAAATATTTTCACCCAAATAGAGTTACTTGAGCTTATTGAAGAAGGAATAATCATCTTGCAAATAGAGGATATCATCCAGACTCACTTCAAGATGTTAGAGATGAGGGTTATTACCAAGTATCTTATCAAGTGGAATAACCTACCAAGAGTGGATGCAATATGGGAGGATAAATATTTTATACATAAGGATTTATTAATGATCAACTAAAAGGATAATTCTTGTTTTAATGGGGAGTATGTTGGGCCCTTAACCTACAATATGTATTGGGATATGTGTGGCCAACTTATGGCTAGAATAACCTCTTACTTAGTATATGATCATCTTAATATCTTCATATTATTAGTAGGATCAACCTATGGATTATAAATATCCTAAATAGGGTATATATAAGAGGTGCTAATTAGTATTTCATCATCATATTACAATTTTTTTCTCATTGTAATGTTGTTGAGGTTTCTCCTTTGAAGTGACTCATCATATATTCAAATATTTTGATCTTATTTTAAACATATTATGATTTATTATTGTGATTCTACTCTAGTGGTATACAAATTTCATTACAGTTACCTATAAGATACATATTTACATATATTTCACATTGAGATTCTTTTTCAGCTACACAAGGATAAAAATCATGTTATCTTCAATGATGATACACTAGAAGCCCGCTTTATGTTGCTTAAGTTCTTTAATTTTTTGTTATATATTCAAGTACAAGTAAAGAAGGTAGTGTTAGAGGTTGGGCACCTCCACATCTTTAATGGCCACTAGAGCAATGTCTTATGTTCCAATATTATATGAGTACCCCCTATACCTTATGACCTAGCTCATACAGTCATGGGAGAGGACATGATGGTCAAGATAACCCTTGTCACCATTCTCAAAGCTCATCTATAGTTTTAGAGATTGGTGGTTTTGATCCTCACTTCAAAACATATAATTAATATGGAAATATACATTTGGGGTCCATTGATGTCTCTAAGTAGTACTCATTGAAATAAAATGTTTTTTTGCCATACTCTTGACATTCAAAAATAATATTTTCCTAATTAATATATTAGAAATGACTCAAACACTAATGTTAACTACCCCAAGGAAATGATGATAAATGAATTATTAGCACTTTTTAAGTACAAGATTAGTCTCAAAACTAATTCTGACAACATTTTAGCTTTACCATTTTATCATATCAAATACTTTTTATAGCATTAAGCCCAATGCGTATTGGGTTTTCTAAAATATGTAAGGAAATGTACAACTTTATAATAATAAATTTAAACAAGTATGTTTCATGTTCATAGGGAGGAAAATCTATGTAGCTAATTTCATGTCCAAAGGGAGGAAAATCTATATAGATAATAGATCTTTTGGGGAATTCTTATAAATTTTATACATACAAAAATCAAAATGTGTGTAACTTAATTAGTGATGTTTATTTAAGAGTGTAGTGTGCAAATATCATAAATCATATAAATTTTCACCTAAAAAAATGTGTACCAATATGTTATCTTTATAGATTGAGCCATGTGTCTACCACATAATACTTGATAAAATATTATACATTAATTTTAACACATAATTGAAAATTTTAGTTTTACATTTAGTATTAAATCAAAAATAATTAAAACATACTCTCAACCTAGGCATGCATCCTCCAATTGAGAAAGATGAATAAGAAAGAAAATAAACAAGCAAGCAAACACAAATAGTTATATATTTCCTTACGATCTCCTTGCCAAAAAGAGTGATGTTCTTGGATGTAGTTACAAAAATATTATATAATATGTGTGGGAAATTTGATAGTGTAACCCTTTATAAACTAGATAATTTAGATGATTAGTGATGGGGTGATTGAAGCTTTATAGGGTCATTCGAATAGCACTTTGTTTCCAATTTAAAAAAATTGGAATCAGGAGAGGGATCCTCAATTTATATATTTTTCATATCAATGTGGACCATTTTATAATATTTAATGTCTAAGAAGTTAAATTATAAGACCCTTAGTACATTTTAGGTAATTTAATAATTATTATTTATTATTTTTAACACGGGTTAATAACCTCATGTAAATAAAGAATAAAACATAAATTATTTATTACTTATCAGTAAAAATAAAACAAAATGTTTATTTTATTATCAATGAATTAAAAAAAATTAGGATGGTTGGACCCATTAATTATACAAGTCACCTCCCTTCACATTTCACTATAAAATAGGTTTTACCCCTATTATTCAAATAACTTAATTCACTTGAACTTACTTGAGTGATTATGTGTTTTGTGAAGACATTTGAGAGGAAGTGAGAAGGAAGAAGTTTTGTATTGAGGTTATAATTGGTTTATCAATCATTGAATATCACTCATGGGTTTTATACCTCCTGGAGGTTTCCCCACTTTAAAATATTATGTAATGTGCTAATCTAATTATTTTACTTTGCTTTATCAAATTACTCTAGATCTTTTATGATCATATGTTTATATATAACAACTTTATCATGGTGTCAAAGCTAGATTGAGGCAGGTTAATTGGCAAGTTCTTGGTGATTGTTCTATGAAGGATCCAGACCATTTATTAAAAAATATATCAAATGTATTTTTTTAGCCTATAGAGCATTGTATGGCCTTTGGTATGGACCTATGTGATGTATGGCAGATTGAAGATATCATGGAATGTTTTTAGTGGCTAAATTGATCATTCAAATCTTCACTTGAACATCCTAGACCTCTATTAGAACAAACATTAATTATTTTTAAAGTCTATTTTCTGCTTTAGATGCCATTATTACACTTGTATGGCCTCCTTCTTGAGCAATTTGTTAAAAAACTATTTACATAGTTTTTGAGATTCTTCTTTGAGGTTGAGCATTGTTGTTTTAATCCAACTAAGAGGAAAAAAGTTGTTCCTAGAATCCTCAAGCATCTGAGGCTCCTTTTTAAATTTATCAAACTTCTTTAAATGCCATTGTATGGCCTAGAGCCATAACTTTTCACATAAAAAATCATTTTTACATCAAAGATTAAATTTTGAAGCTTGTTTTTACTTCCTCATGAAAAAACTAAATGATTGGTAAAGTTTCACTTCCTTCTGAAGCCTATACAATCTATTGTGAGAATTCATTCACCTACATGAGTGTCATTGTGAATCTACAAGTATGTAGTTTATGTTACATAGTTTTGAAAGTTATTTAAAAAGTAATTTTTATTTAATTCTCAAATTTCCATGTTAGCAAAACTCTTGGTCCCACCTTCTTGACTAAATGTTTTTAATCCAAAAGTAAAAAAGGGGTTAATTGATTTACTTTTTTAATTTGCATGCCATGTGTGTGTGTGTGTGTGTGTGTGTGTGTGTGTGTGTGTGTGTGTGTGTGTGTGTGTGTGTGTGTGTGAATTAGTGCATATAAAATTTCAAGTAAGATCTTAGATGTGTTGGTGGTAGTAATTTTGCTAAAAGCTTGTAGTTTGGGAGGTCTAGTATTCAAAAACCCCAAAATAAAATTTTTATTTTTGAATTTGGTCAAATTTATTTTAATTTGAATTCTAATTTTTGGTTTGCATACTAACTTTTCATGCATTCAAAACCCTAGTTGACCCATTGACCTTGTTTTGGCATTCAACCTATTAAATTTTTTATCATAGTCATGTAAATAGTCAATCCTTAGGTTTTAGAACCTTTCGAACTGGTCAATTTTGTGTTTTAAAACCTCTTCTTATTATTTTCATAATTTTTTTAATAATGGTGTCTAGGTGGTTATTCTGAGTATGACTCTTTTGACACCTAGTTTAGTGCAATTTTATTTTAATTTTTTTACATAATTTTACATCTAATTAGATCCTTAATTATATGTGCATTTGTGATTTACTTTATTTTATAAAGATAATATAAAAACTCATTAAAAGGGTTATTTTATTATAATTATTCTTACATTAGAATATTTTTGTGACACTTATGACACCCTATTTTATCATAATTTTATCATTTTGCATAGCATTAAATTAAATAATTATTGTGTTTTTACACGTAATTTTTTTTACTATAAAATAAAGTTAAATTCATATTTAAAATGTTTTTTTAAGGCATTTGTTTAATGTCATTCTTAAAGGGAAGCTATGGCTTCACCTAATTTTATTTTAGATAAATCATAAATGTTTAATGTAAATAATTAGAATATTTAAAAAAAATTACATCAAAGTAGAATTCATGGCTTGACAGTTATAAAATATTATCATTGGGACAAAAAAAATCTCATCAAGATGACATGTTACCCCTAAACTTTCAAATGCGTTTAAACATAAATCACAAGCCATATTGATTATCTTTTAAAGTGTTAAGAATGAATTTTTACTCTACATTGGTAATCAAGAATCTTCTAAAAATGTTTGGAAACTCCTTAAGTCCATGCATGATGACACTCATCTCTCAAATATTATAAAATTAATTCTTGAATTACTAACTACACCTATGAAAGATGATGAAAAGGTTATTGAATTTCTTACTAAAATTTAAAATATTAAATCTCAATTATATTGTTGTAATTTTAAGTTAATTGAAGATAAATTTCTTGATTTTATTTAGATTAACATTCATGAAAAAAATCACAAATTTATTTCTATTTTAAATTTTAAGTATCAAATTGAATAAGATATACCTAACCTTACCACTTTGTTTGTGATCATGATTCAAGAAGAGCAAGTTGTGACTAATTTCGGTTCTAAATAGAATGTCACTCAGGATCTCCTCACTCTTAATCCCATTTTTTAGAATAGTATAAACTATAAACTTAACCCTAATTCTATTAAAAATAAAACTGGAAACAAGAAAATTGGCAATAAGAATCATAAACCCAAGTTTAATGGGAATTAAAATTTGTGTGGTAAATTTATTCATAGAATGGAAACTTTTTATAAAAATAAATATAGATTTAACATGAATTTTTACTCTACATTGGTAATCAAGAATCTTCTAACAATGTTTGGAAACTCCTTGAGTCCATGCATGATGACACTCATCTCTCAAATATTATAAAATTAATTCTTGAATTACTAACTACACCTATGAAAGGTGATGAAAAGGTTGTTGAATTTCTTACTAAAATTTAAAATATTAAATCTCAATTATATTGTTGTAATTTTAAGTTAATTTAAGATAAATTTCTTGATTTTATTATTTAGATTAACATTCATGAAAAAAATCACAAATTTATTTCTATTTTAAATTTTAAGTATCAAATTGAATAAGATATACCTAACCTTACCACTTTGTTTGTGATCATGATTCAAGAAGAGCAAGTTGTGACTAATTTCGGTTCTAAATAGAATGTCACTCAGGATCTCCTCACTCTTAATCCCATTTTTGAGAATAGTATAAACTATAAACTTAACCCTAATTCTATTAAAAATAAAACTGGAAACAAGAAAATTGGCAATAAGAATCATAAACCCAAGTTTAATGGGAATTGAAATTTGTGTGGTAAATTTATTCATAGAATGGAAACTTTTTATAAAAATAAATATAGATTTAACATGAATTTTTACTCTACATTGGTAATCAAGAATCTTCTAACAATATTTGGAAACTCCTTGAGTCCATGCATGATGACACTCATCTCTCAAATATTATAAAATTAATTCTTGAATTACTAACTACACCTATGAAAGGTGATGAAAAGGTTGTTGAATTTCTTACTAAAATTTAAAATATTAAATCTCAATTATATTGCTGTAATTTTAAGTTAATTTAAGATAAATTTCTTGATTTTATTATTTAGATTAACATTCATGAAAAAAATCACAAATTTATTTCTATTTTAAATTTTAAGTATCAAATTGAATAAGATATACCTAACCTTACCACTTTGTTTGTGATCATGATTCAAGAAGAGCAAGTTGTGACTAATTTATGTTCTAAATATAATGTCACTCAGGATCTCCTCACTCTTAATCCCATTTTTGAGAATAGTATAAACTATAAACTTAACCCTAATTCTATTAAAAATAAAACTGGAAACAAGAAAATTGGCAATAAGAATCATAAACCCAAGTTTAATGGGAATTGAAATTTGTGTGGTAAATTTATTCATAGAATGGAAACTTTTTATAAAAATAAATATAGATTTAACAATTAATCTTATAAAAATAACAAATGAAATAAATCTAATCAAAACAAGTAGAAGAATCAAAACCCTAATCATATTAATAATCAAGATCATAATTCAAATTGTATTGCTTTATATGTTGCTTTATTTACTTCAAATGAAAATGAGTAGATTTTAGATAGAATTACATCACACTATATGACTTGCTTATCTAATATATTATGTGATTCTAGAGATATATCTAAAAATATTTACTTATGAGATAATTCATTTTTAGAAGAAACTAAGCAAGGAAAGACAAAATATTCAAATTTATTATTAATGATATTTTATATGTACGTAAGCATAAAAAGAACTTGTTATATTTTTTACAACTTACTAATGATAATTTCATTATAAAATGTTTTAAATATATTTGGTCCATTAGAAACCAATTTTGGTCTCTGATTGTTGAAGGGGTTCAAAAGAATGGTTTATACATCTTCTCTCCTTTTGCATATTTTCTTTCATCACATTGTAAGAAGGAATCTCAATTATGACATTAAAGATGAGGACATGTTAATTTAAAAAGTTTACATGATATGTCTTCTTAGAATCTTGTTTTCTTGACTTCCTTCTATACCTTCTCATCATGAAACTTGTGAGGGTTACTTACGTAGTAAACAACATACTAACCCTTTTCACAAGAATCACGATGCAAATTCTTCACATCCTTTAAAATTAATTCATAGTGATGTTTTATGACATCTTGAAATTGTATCTATTAATTTTTATTTATATATCATTACTTTTATTTGTGATTTCACTAGAATGATATGGTCATATTTCATTAAAAATAAATCTTATGTGTTTTATAAATTCAAAGAATTTAAATCTTTTGTTAAAAATGTATCTAATGTTTATATTAAGAGATTAAGAACTGATAATGGTGGTGAATATGTTAGTAAAGAGTTTGATTTTTTTCATTATTTATTATATTCAAAGGAAAATAATAACTTAGTTCGCTCAACAAAATGGTATTGCTAAAAGGAAAAATTGCACCATCATAGATATGGCTAGAACAATGTTATAATTTACAAATGTTCCTAAGTTTTTATGAGCCGAATCCATGAATATTATTTTGAATATTCTCAATAGAGTCCCTACAAAATATTTTCATCTTTTAAATTCCTTATAAATTTTGTCTAAAAATAAACCCAGTGTGGCTCATCTTATGATCTTTGATAGTCTAATTTTTATATTTGTTCTTAAAATTAAAAGAAAGAAACTTGATCCAACTTCCTATCCTTGAATTTTTATAGGTTATGGAGGTAAAACAAAAGGTTTAATAATATATTATCCTTATAAATTTCATATCTTTGAGAATAGGAATATTTTTATTCTTTAAAAATCCTTTTGTGATCCCTCTATGGAACCTCCTCAAAGATCTTCTTTTGATGAACCTAGAACTCATGTTTCTCCTTATGATGAAACAGATACCCTAGAGTAAGTTGATCTATCTTTGGATAAATTAGAGTATAATGAACTATTGTCCATTTTTGGCCTACATACCAAAATTTTTCCTAAGTGTGATAATATGGCCATTCAAGCAAAAGTGACAAGTTTAGAACAACTTTGAGTTTTCAAGAGCAGACAGCAAACAGTTTTAGGTTCTTAGAAAGAGAAGGCTTTAGGCTTTAACAAGTAAAAGACTTAAAGCTTTATCTCAGAAGACTTCATGTTTGTCAAGAAGGAAGACTTTGAGTTTGTGAAGGTGCACTACTTATTTCACTTTATAAGTTCCAAGTAATATCTAAAGTAAGTAGTGCCATTTGAGAAGCCTAAATTGGTCTTGGCTAGTGCTTTTTGGGTTCTCTCAGCAAGAAGATTTTGATTTTGTGAGGTTACCTAGCTTAAAAGGTGAAGTAAATTTCAAAGAGTAAAAATCCCAAAGGAATGAGAGAAAAGAATAGTTTTGAAAGGAAAATAATAGAAAGTAGTCCACAAAAAGCAAAAATCTGAGGAACATTAAATTCGAATGGTTAGCAAATCTAAAGGGCTAATCGATCAAGGACAAGTGGCACAAGGGCATCAAACTAGTAAAATATTGATGGTTTGTGGGAGTCTAGGCTTAGTAGATTAATGGATAAGAAAAGTTCAAGTTTTCAAAGGATCCTAGTGGAATTTTGATAGATAATCAGTAGAAAAAGACAAAGATTTTGCCTTTTGACTCTGATGATTAGTCAATAGCCTACATGCAAAATGCACAGGTAAAAGGAACATGTCATTTTTAATGTAGGGATCAACTCAATCATGCCAAGTAGAGACATCTAGCTACCTATGACATGGATCTCTCAGCTCCACTAAAGGGAGACTTGAATGTAGGAATGGCTCGAAGAGATTGGTGATGACCTTGAATGACTCACTCCATGGTCAAAGAGGGACAATGGTGGTGGTTGTAGGAATTTATGGCTCCCCTCTTTCATTTTTCTCATGCAAGTACCTCTTCTCTCTTGTCCCCTTATTTTATATATATGGGCTTCTAAGACATTATAATGAGGTTCCTAGTTTTTAGAGTTTTTATCATCTTGTTAGGAGATGGATGTCCATTAAAATGTTTGTAAAAGCATGCTCCTTCAACCAGGCTAGACCCTGCTAAAGTATTGTAATAACTTCCTCTTGAATTTAATGAGACTTCATTTCTTTACCTATTTCCTATCTTAAATTAGTGATTTAGTATGATTGTTGCTTGGTGGGTTTTTGAATGCATTTATTTCTAGTCCATTAGCCTGTTACTTGCCTCTTTGAAGTATTTTCAAGTTTTGAAGGTCCAGATTAGTGTTCTAACTGAACCTCTTCCAATGTGTGTTAGCTTGACCTTGAGATCATACAAGCCAAATTTTCCTCATGACTAATATATTGTGGGATCAAATGTAGATGAGTGTCCATTTGTTTCTAGTGCATCACTTGGTTAACCCTCTTAGGAGCCCTTATCTCCCTTCTAACCCTTTTCCCTGTGAAGTTTTATTTTAGCATTAGTTTTAGGTGATCCACCAAAATTAAATAGCCTATTTAAAAATCCTAGAGGCTCAACCTCACCATATGACACCCACATCTTGAGGTTGTTTACATTCTTATAGCCAAAAGTGGGAGAGTTTGAAAAACTCTCCCATAGGGGTGTAATTCCATGCTATAATGGGAACCCTCTAAGTTTCATGTTCAATCTAAAAGACCTAAATGGGTATAATCCCTAATTCAATCTTTTAATATTGATAAACTTGATAGATTAACTAAAATTCAAAATTTAATCATGTTTTAATGACTATTTATGAATATGAACATCAATCTTTTGAGGAAGTCATTTAGGATGATAGATGGAATGTTGTTATGTAAGATGAATATAATACCTTAATTAAAAATTATAATTCAAATCTCATCCCTCCTCTATCAAAAAATCATATTATGAGTTGTAGGTTGCTTTAAAAAAATTAATATAATTCAATTGGTGAAATTGACAAGTTTAAAGTTAAATTATTTATACGTGGGTTTACTCAAAAACCTAGGATTTACTATGTTTAAATCTTTTCCCCTATAGTAAAAATGAATGTTTTTAGATTACTAATTACTCTTGCATCCTAAAATTATTGGGTTATCTACCAAATGGATGTCAAGAATGCTTTTTAAAATAGTGATTTAGAAGATAAAATCTACATGACTCAACCTAAATGTTTTATTGACCCTAATAGAGAACATCATGTATGCAAGTTAAATAAATATTTATATGGTTTAAAATAAGATATGTGAGCTTGGTATTATAAAATTACTTCTTTTTCAAAGAATTTGGTTTCTCTAATTACTAATCTGATAGTGATCTCTTTGTTAAAATTAAAAATGGTCATTTAATCTTAATTATTTTATATGTTGATGATATTTTGATTATTGGTGATCAAACTAAATTAATTCATAAATATAAGGATAACCTAAGTCAAATATTTTAAATGACTAATTAGACATTCTACATTATTTTTTAGGAATGGTTATATTTCAAGATATAAATTTAATTATTGTATTACAATATCAGTATGCACAAAATATTCTTATTAAGTTTAACATGATTGATTGTAAATCTAATTCTATTTCTATTGAAGTTGGTATTAAACATGATTCACAACCTGAATGTAAAAAAGCTAACTCTACTTTATATAGATAGCTTTTTGGTAGTTTGATTTATCTAACCATTACTAGGCTAGATATTTTATATGTTTTTGATGTTGTTTCTAGATTTATGTAGGATTCATATTTGGATCAATGAAATTATCTAAATGTATTATTCATTATATCAAAGGAAAAATTAATTTTAGTTTATTTTATTCTTCATTTGACAATACTAAATTATATGGTTATTTTGATGTTAATTATACTAGTGATACTATAGATCATAATATACTTATGGATATGTGTTTAAATTTGGTACAAGTGTTGTCACTTAGATTAGTAAGAAGCAACCTACTATATTTATCTCTTCTACTGAAACAAAGTACATAAGTGTTGTGAAAGCTGCCAAAGAAGCCATGTGGATCTAAAGGTTGTTGGGAAAAATTAATTTGAATGTTTCTCACATTACCATCCTTCATTATGATAACTGAAGTTTTATAGCTCTGAAAAAATCCAATGCAATACCAAAGAAATAAACATATTAAAGGCCATGTGAATTTTATCTAAGAGATGGTCCTCAATAGTGATATCGATCTATAGTTTTATTTTACAAATGAAAAAGTGGCAAATATCCTCACAAAACCACTTAGTGATACCAAGTTTTATTAGTTCCACGTAATACTAGGCCTCTCAAAGTTTCCATTGAGGGGGAGTGTGCATGATAATGCCACTTCCTAAAGGACATGTGTTTCTTCTCCTTCTCTATACTTATTCTCATTTTAAATCATTATAAACTTCATGTGATATTATGTAATTTAAGTAAAGTTCATTTGAAAGTTTTAATTTTGTACCCAATATATTAAAAGCTTACTTTGTAATGGAGGTCCTTATCTTATAAAAGTCTCCAAATATGTTTAGTGATTATTCAAGAGAAACTGTGATATGTAGTATCATGATCATTCTAGCCTAAACTTATTTTGGAGTAGTTTATAGATTATAATTCATTTTGTTTCAAAAAGTGGTGTATGGAATGATGAAGGTTTTTACATCCTTAAATTTTTCACATAGTATACGACAAATATGTAATTGATCTTAACACCAGAAAGGGGTGCGGCAAAGAAATTCTTGATCATATTGTTCATCAAGTGAGGAATGCACTGAATCAGGTTAAAAAAGAATGGGCTCTTATTGAAAGAGCGAATTGGCACGGGCTTTCAAATGAGATGTTGGATGTGAGCAATTTAATTGCATCTGTGGAGGACAATTTGTCTATAGAAATTTAAAGCCCGACAAAATATCGTGGGACTTAGCAAAGCAAACCGTGAAACATAACCAGCCCAAGAAGCTGTCCGCAGACCATTCGAAGAACCGACAGTCTAATGCAAAGCGCAAGCTGCTTCAGGCACAAAGGCTCAAACCAGGGCAAAGGGTGAGTGTGCATGAGACGCAGCCTTACCAAGTCCTATCAACCTACATACTCACTACCCAAAGCACCGTGTGTGCATGAGACGCAGCCTTACCAAGTCTATCAACCTACATACTCACTACCCAAAGCATCATATCAGTCATATACATCGCCTGCTCTTGAGCGAAATTGAGCCTGTCAAATTCCGTTCCCCAATCATGTTGAGGAGAATTCTGAAATAGCAAATCTTGTGTTTAAGGCTAATCTTGATAGACAGATCCAATTGGTAAACCTTCAGATGCAGCACTCCATTATAGTAGCAGAGGAAGTGGAATCAAAATCTTCACTATCCTCTCACATTGAGATCCCATCAATGCCAAAGGAAATGCCCAGCCCAAATTGCATGAGCTGGAATAGAGTGGTCAAATCTTGGGACAGCAAAGAGAAGAAAGATGTTATCCAAGAATGCAAGCTCCAAAATGAAGAAATGCAAAATGAGGATGACCTGGCCAAGCGGATTGAGGAACTAGAGAAGAAGATGAGACTATTGGGCAAAAAAGAGGTGGAGCTTTCAAACGGTACAGACCAGCCTTACCAAGTCTATCAACCTACATACTCACTGCCCAAACCATCAGCTTGAGCCAAATCGAGCCTGATCAATATTCCTGATCATATTGTTTGATGATGCTGAATGTAAGCGGTTTAAGCCAAAAGGTATCTCTTTCACCAATCCACAGCTAATTTCAATATTGATGAAGCATTGGTGAAGTGGAGGGACGAAAATCAAGAAGTTTTGGCCCAAGGTCTGCCCCCTCCTATTTTAGAGAAAACTTCCCTTTGTGTGCCAAATCCTTTCCATCAAATGGCACTTGCTCATTTTGGGTCATCCAATGCCTCAATCAGTGCCGCCCTCAATCCCGTGCAACTAGCTTTCTAGAACGCCTCTCTTCAAACAAATTTCCCTATGCATGAGCAGACTCTCCCAATTATTCCCCAGCCTCCTCAGGACTTTAAACATTATCTCTAAATTCCAAGATGGAAGGAGGAGCATCATAACCCAGCGTAGGACCTTCAAAATGATAAAGTTGTTGCCTGCTCACAAAAACAAGAGTCTAATCCTAGGACCACGAGCTGGAAGAAAATAGTTGAATCTTGGACTAGCAAGGAGGAGGAAGAGGAAGGTTTCAGTCTAACTCTTGAAAAGGAAGAATCTGCTCCTTCCCCTAATAATGATTGTGACTTTCAGGAAAGGCTTTTCCAGGAAGATTTGGATAGGCGAATTGCAGAATTGGAGTCTAGAGCAGGTCTCCTCAGTGAACGTGTGATGGATGTTTCAGGCCATATTGCAGTTTCTGTGTCTAAATGCACTTCATCCACACACCTCCAAGAAAGCTATCAGGCCTTGCCTGATATAGATTATGCTCAGTTTATGATTGATGTGGGGGACTTCATGATTGCAAATGAGGATGAAATCAAACAAAGTGACATGAAAGAGCATGGACAACCTCTTGTCCACATTTTAAATGATTTGTTTGAAGTCTTCGAAGTAGGCTATATTATTCTTCAGGGAGGCTATGAGCTGGCTAAAAATGAAGAAGGCAGTGTTGGGTTTCAAACAAACATGCAAGGAGGTTGCATTTTTCCAAATTTACCCCTTCAGAAGGTTGGCAAATTTGAAAATACTTCCTCTAAAATCATTAAGAAGGATGGTCATATTGTGGAACCTGAGCATGAGGCAAAGGAGAACGAGCCAGTCAATGATGCATATCAAGAAGCTTCTAGTGATAAGCCAGCAGCAATTGATCTCTTGGTGGAGAGCACCAACATGAAGGACCAGCAAGAGGCAGGCTTCCAAGAACAAGTAGAATACATATATGTTGGAGGTATGTTTGATTTTGATCCTCTCGGTTTCCAGCCAACTCAGGTGACAGGTAAAAAGAGCAAGTCACCATTTCTCTTTTCCATTCTATTGCTTCCCTGGTGCCATAAGTCTTCTCGCCAGGAAGGGGACTTAAGAAGTTTTCAATTTGATCCAGGAGGGAATCAAATGCCTGGTTAGCTATACATAATAGTTTGTTTTTAGTTTCTTCTCTTGCTTTCCCTAAGTGTAGTTTACACAGTTATTTTTAGCCTTGTGTGTTTCCCTTTGCGTGTGGGGGTGAAAGCTTCATGTTCGATTCTGGGATCTCAAAGGCTATTTTGAACTCTCTTCAAAGTTACCATCCGACTCCGCACCCAATGGATATTTTAAGGCAACTGGATCCTAAGCATAGCAGGCATGCTTACCCTGTGAGTCGCCAATCTGTTGACCCATTTTTGCCCCTTGGCAAAATTTTGGTCAACTTCTCTCTTGCTATGAAAGACCAATCAATTTTGGGTTGCAAGGTCTATTTTTGAGTTCAACATGTTTAGTTCAAGCTTGGTTCAATACAGGGGGTTCATCGGCACTTGGTTCGTCCTTCATCAGCTTCATTGGTTCAACTTAGTTCATCAGTAGGACTAGTTCAACGTTCTTTGTCCTCGGCCGAAGGGGAGTCCAAGTTCAAATACCCTAATGGAGGGCTGGCACAAGAAAGGATCCGGGTAAGTTTTATAAAATTTATCTAAGTCTTGCATATATCAAAGTGCAAATTCAAATGCAAAGGCAAAGGGGTGGGCCGCGGGTTAGCAAAAGCAAAAGGCGTTTCATAAAGCCCACGGCTTAGCAAAAAATGGAAAAGGAATTTTTGCGGACTTTTTATCTACAGGAAATGTCCGCAGACAAAAGTCCGTGGGTTATACACAAAAGTTGGGCAGAATTTTTGCGGACAAATTGCCCGTGGGAATTGCCCGCAGACAATTTGTCCATAGAAATTCAAAGCCTGACAAAATTTAAAGACCGCGGGACTTAGCAAAGCAAACCTCAAAACATAACCAGCCCAAGAAGCCACCTGCAGACCATTCGAAGGACCCGCCAAAGTTTTCAAGTGCCAGCAAGTCTGCGGAAACACCAGACCAGTCAAAGGCCCGACCGACAGTCTAATGCAAAGTGCAAGCCACGAAGGAATTCGGGCATGGCTTAAAACAAAAGGTAGGCTTATTAACCAGGGCAAAGGGTCAAGCACATAAAAAATACTAAAGCAGGCAGGCATTTCATTTTAAAGCCTACGGCTAAACGCAAAGCCCGCGGCTGAAACAAAGCCGAGGAAAGTAAATGCAGAACATTTCCGTGGACTTTTGTCCATGGGAAATGCCCGCCAATGGAAAATGTCTGCCACAAAAAAATTACCAGTGAATAACATTGAGCAGAAAAATTACCACGAACAACAGTCTACAGGGCCCGTTCAAAATCCCACAGGGAAAACTTTGCCGCAGCCCGAACAAGTCTGCAGAGCCCATTCAAAAGCCGATGAAACATATAAGGCCACAGACCGTCCACGCAAAACATAAAAGCCCGACTAGCTAGCAAAGGAGTAGGCTACGTGGAAAGCAAGGAAGACCCATCAGCAGTCTGGGCCAGCATGGAGGATGTCAAGTTGGCAAAAGGAAGATAGCCGTAAACCAGATAAGACAAAATGGAGAAAAGACAAGGCAGCAAGCATGGTCCCAGCAGAATTTTTGACGTCAACTACAGTGTTTTTTCCCTTTCCCAATGAAGACTCGAGCAGCCACTTGCAAGCAAAGCGCCAATGAGTCTCCTCTTGGCTTTTCCATATAAGACCGGGACTTGTTCATTTTGTAATATCTTTTTCACAGTTTAGTGAGGTGCAGCCCTGCTAAAATTTTCTACCTGGATCAAATAAAGACAATTTTACCTCTTTCTTGGATGGATACCCTGTGTATGTCCTGTGTGTTTAATTTGTGTTCATTCATTTTCTTTTAAATGCTCTCACAGGTTTAAATACCAATGCACCAGCTATCTACAAAGTGTCAGTTTGTAGCTTACAGGTGAAGATTTCCATTTGGGGTACAGAAACAGAGGAAGTCATTTTCAGTATGTATTCCATAGCATCTTGGTGAGTCCCTGTTCCTGTGTTTTTTCAATAAAAATATCCCTATCATTCTCTTGCACCCTGGTCCTTCTGCCAAGCCTGAGTGTATGTATGTTATTTTGTCTGATCCTGAGTGTGAATGTGGGAAGGTCATCTGGTTTTGGTGTATCACCTCTTTAGAGTAGGTTGTTTTGTTTTCCTGTATCTTTCTCCCTTTCCCCCCCTTAGTTTATCCATATATCTATATATCTATATTTTGCACTGCCTAAAACAAACAAGGATACATCAAAGGGAGCTAGCCCTTAACTAGAGACTCTCCTCTCCTACTTCACCATCCCACAGGTGAGAGAGGAGTTTCCATGTTGCAGAGAAAAGGCAGGAGTTCGACCTCCTTGCCCCAAGTGCAATTTTCTTGCATCAACAGTTCTGGCATGCCCGATGGGACACAATTTGATAATGTAGTAGAGTTTCAAGATTGATGCTGGTCCTATTACAGCAAATTGAAATTCTTCAGCATCTGGTGACTCCGAGTTCTATCCACTAGTTAAGCAGCTTGGTACCATCAAGAAGCACATTTTTTTGGTATGTGTAAATCCCATCATTTAAGTTATGGACTCTATTTTCTTTGGCCAGCACGGCTATAATCCTTGCCAGCCTTATGGTGATCCTTACCAAGCCCAATATGGCTAGTCTCAACCCTGCTACGAGCTGTATCAGCCTTGCGCTAAATCTTCTCAATATGTCGCTTCTCCCACTCAACCCAGTCTCTTTGCCAATCAACCCGTCTCCGCTTTTAAGCAAGCACTGTTGGGATACGACAAATATGTAATTGATCTTAACACCAAAAAGGGGTGCAGCCAAGAAATTCTTGATCATATTGTTCATCAAGTGAGGAATGCACTGGATCAGGTTAAAAAAGAATGGGCTCCTATTGAAAGAGCGAATTGGCATGGGCTTTCAAATGAGATGTTGGATGTGAGCGGTTTAATTGCATCTGTGGAGGAGAAGCTGAGTGTGCATGAGACACAGCCTTACCAAGTCTATCAACCTGCATACTCACTGCCCAAAGCATCATATCAGTCATATACAACCCCTGCTCTTGAGCCAAATTGAGCCTGTCAAAGTCCATTCCCCAATCATGTTGAGGAGAATTCTGAAATAGCAAATCTTGTGTTTAAGGCTAATCTTGATAGACAGATCAAATTGGCAAACCTTCAGATGCAGCAGTCCATTCTGGTAGCAGAGGAAGTGGAATCAAAATCTTCTCTATCCTCTCACATTGAGATCCCATCAGTGCCAAAGGAAATGCCCAGCCCAAATTACATGAGCTGGAATAGAGTGGTCAAATCTTGGGATAGCAAAGAGAAGAAAGACGTTATCCAAGAATGCAAGCTCCAAAATGAAGAAATGCAAAATGAGGATGACCTGGCCAAGCGGATTGAGGAACTAGAGAAGAAGATGAGACTATTGGGCAAAAAAGAGGTGGAGCTTTCAGACGCTACAGACCAGCGAATGCCAAAAGGTATCTCTTTCACCAATCCACAAGCTAATTTCGATATTGATGAAGCATTGGTGAAGTGGAGGGATGAAAATCAAGAAGTTTTGGCCCAAGGTCTGCCCCCTCCTATTTTAGATAAAACTCCCCTTTGTGTGCCAAATCCTTTCCATCAGATGGCACTTGCTCATTCTGGGTCATCCAATGCCTCAATCAGTGCCACCCTCAATCTCGTGCAACTAGATTTCCAGCACGCCTCTCTTCAGACAGATTTCCCTATGCATGAGCAGACTCTCCCAATTATTCCCTAACCTCCTTAGGACTTTAAACATGATCTCCAAATTCCAAGCTGGAAGGAGGAGCATCATAACCCAGTGTAGGACCTTCAAAATGATAAAGTTGTTGCCTGCTCACAAAAACAAGAGTCCAATCCTAGGACCACAAGCTAGAAGCAAACAGTTGAATCTTGGACCAGCAAGGAGGAGGAGGAGGAAGGTTTCAGTCTAACTCTTGAAAAGGAAGAGGCTGCTCCTGCCCCTGATAATGATTGTGACTTTCGGGAAAGGCTTTTCCAGGAAGATTTGGATAGGTGAATTGCAGAATTGGAGTCTAGAGCAGGTCTCCTCAGCGAATGTGTGATGGATGTTTCAGGCCATATTGCAGTTTTTGTGTCTGAATGCACTTCATCCACACACCTCCAAGAAAGCTATCAGGCCTTGCCTGATATAGATTATGCTCAGTTTATGATTGATGTGGGGGACTTCATGATTGCAAATGAGGATGAAATCAAACAAAGTGACGTGAAAGAGCATGGATAGCCTCTTGTCCACATTTTAAATGATTTGTTTGAAGTCTTCGGAGCAAGCTATATTATTCTTCAGGGAGGCTATGAGCTGGCTAAAAATGAAGAAGGCAGTGTTGGGTTTCAAACAAACATGCAAGGAGGTTGCATTTTTCTAGATTTACTCCTCCAGAAGGTTGGTGAATTTGAAAATACTTCCTCCAAAATCATTAAGAAGGATGGTCATACTGTGGAACCTGAGCATGAGGCAAAGGAGAACGAGCCAGTCAATGATGCATATCAAGAAGCTTCTAGTGATAAGCCAGCAGCAATTGATCTCTTGGTGGAGAGCGCCAACATGAAGGACCAGCAAGAGGCAGGCTTCCAAGAACAAGCAGAATACATATATGTCGGAGGTATGTTTGATTTTGATCCTTTCGTTTCCAGCCAACTCAGGTGACTAGGTAAAAAGAGCAAGTCACCATTTCTCTTTTCCGTTCTGCTGCTTCCCTGGTGCCATAAGTCTTCTCGCCAGGAAGGGGACTTAAGAATTTTTCCATTTGATCCAGGAGGGAATCAAATGCCTGTTTAGTTGTACATAATAATTTTTTTTAGTTTCTTCTCCTGCTTTCCCTAAGTGTAGTTTGCACAGTAAGTTGTTTTTAGCCTTGTGTGTTTCCCTTTGCATGTGGGCGTGAAAGCTTCATGTTCAATTTTGGGATCTCGAACGCTGTTGTGAACTCTCTTCAAAGTTACCATTTGACTACGCACCCAATGGATATTTTAAGGCAACTGGATCCTAAGCATAGCAGGCACACTTACCCTGTGAGTCGCCAATCTGTTGACCCATTTTTGCCCCTTGGCAAAATTTTGGTCAACTTCTCTCTTGCTATGAAAGACCAGTCAATTTTAGGTTTTAAGGTCCATTTTTGAGTTCAACATGTTCAGTTCAAGCTTGGTTCAATACAGGGGGTTCATCGGCACTTGGTTCATCCTTCGTCAGGTTCATTGGTTCAACTTAGTTCATCAGCAGGTCTGGTTCAACGTTCTTTGTCCTCAGCGGAAGGGGAGTCCAAGTTCAAATGCCCTAATGGAGGGCTGGCACAAGAAAGGATCTGGTTAAGTTTTATAAAATTTATCTAAGTCTCGCATATATCAAAGTGCAAATTCAAATGCAAAGGCAAAGGGGTGGGCCGCGGGTTAGCAAAAGCAAAAGGCATTTCATAAAGCCCACGGCTTAGCAAAAAATGGAAAAGGAATTTTTGCAAACTTTTTATCTGCAGGACAAAAGTCCATGGGTTATACACAAAAGTTGGGCGGAATTTCCGTGGACAAATTGCCCACGGGAATTGCCCGCAGACAATTTGTCCACAAAAATTCAAAGCCTGACAAAATATAAAGACCGTGAGACTTAGCAAAGCAAACCTCAAAACATAACCAGCCCAAGAAGCTGTCTGTAGACCATTCAAAGGACCCACCAAAGTTTTCAAGTGCTAGCAAGTCTACGAAAACACCAGACCAGTCAAAGGCCCGACCGACAGTCTAATGCAAAGCACAGGCCATGAAGGAATTCGGGCATGGCTTAAAACAAAAGGTAGGCTTATTAACCAGGGCAAAGGGTCGGGTGCACAAAAAATACTAAAGTAGGCAAGTGTTTCATTTTAAAGCCTGTGGCTAAACGCAAAGCCCGCAGCCAAAACAAAGCTCGGGGAAAGTAAAGCGAAACATTTCCACAAACTTTTATCCACGGGAAATTCCCACCAATGGAAAATGTCTACCATGGAAAAATTACCATGAATAACATTACGTGGAGAAATTACCGTGAACAACAGTCTGCAGGGCCTGTTCAAAACCCTGTGGGGAAAACTTTGCCGCAGCCCAAACAAGTCTACAGAGCCCGTTCAAAAGTTCGATGAAACATATAAGGCCGTAGACCATCCTCGCAAAACATAAAAGCCTAACTAAATAGCAAAGGAGCAGGTTGCGTGGAAAGCAAGGAAGACCCGTCAGCAGTCTGGGCTAGCATGGAGGACGTCAAGTTGGCAAAAGGAAGATAGTCATAGACCAGATAAGACAAAATGGAGAAAAGACAAGGCAGCAAGCATGGTCCCAGCAGAATTTTTGACGTCAACTATAGTTTTTTTTCCCTTTCCCAATGAAGACTCAAGCAGCCCAAATTGCCAATGAGTCTCCTCTTCGCTTTTCCATATAAGACCGGGACTTGTTCATTTTGTAATATCTTTTTAACAGTTTAGTGAGGCGCAGCCCTGCAAAAAGTTTCTGCCTAGATCAAATAAAGACAATTTTACCTCTTTCTTGGATGGATACCCTATGTATGTGTAGACACCTAAAAAGTGTCTAACCCTTTGTCTTCCTCTCTCCCCTTGGTCCCTTGCCACCTCTATCCTATCCCTAACCTACCTAAGTCTTATTAATTGAAAATAATCACCTATTTTTAATTAAATAAGACCCTTTTCCTTCTCCTTGCCACCTCGCCACCCTAGGATACCCTCCTTGGATTCCCTTCATTCCCCACATGGCCATTTAATGCCTTAGACTCCCTTTCCAACCTCTCCTCTCGCCCATTTAACCCCCGTCGACCGTTTCATCCTCGCATTCATTTGACCTGGCGGCTGGGAAACGGATAGAAGGCTATATTTAGCCTTTTTCCGGCCTTTTAGCCGCCGACGTCGGTCAGCCCTCGGCCGACGTCGGCG
Source organism: Torreya grandis (assembly GCA_037957365.1). NCBI lineage: Eukaryota > Viridiplantae > Streptophyta > Pinopsida > Cupressales > Taxaceae > Torreya > Torreya grandis. Next base: position 290,044 of record JARHVA010003956.1, read on the forward strand.
ATATTGCCGGCGTCGGCACCCTTCATAACGGTTTTCTTCACCGTTATCTTTACCTCTGGTTCTGCTTGGTTTTCTCGGGACTTCTCTGCGTCTCTAGCTCTCGCATCCCGACTCTTGAACCTTTGGCATCAAACCCTTGTATCAGCAATCCCTCTACCAACCAATCTAACTCTCCCCCTCAGGTACACAGCAAGCTTCTGCAAGTGAACAACGGGGATTCTTCATCAGCAACAGGGCTTCAACAAGCGGCAACAACAACACCTTCTTCAGCAGGTCACAGGTATGTAGTGCTCTGATTATTTTCTTTATGCTTCCTAGTTATCATGTTTTAAACCATATTCAGCTCTTCTCCCCCCCCCAGACAGTTAACCAAACCAGATAGACCCGGATTCCCATCTCCCTGATTGGCTTCCTCTATCTCTCTGTCCCTCTCTGTCCATTTGACTCTCCTGTAGTTCTGCACAGACCCCCTGACTGCCTCAAACCAGACTCAAACCCGTCCACAGACCATCTCTAAACAGACCACAGATCAAGACCCGGACCATCCACAGACCAGACCCTGCCCTGACCCGTCTGGAGGCCATTGCCCCGACCGACGCCGGTCATTACCCCCCACCGACGTCGGCAGACTAACCGACATCGGCAAACCCGACAACCGACGCCGGTAGGACCACCGACGCCGGCGACTGTGACCAGGCCGACAGCTCCTTCAGGTAATCATTTTGGTCTTTTCTTTCCTTTCTAATTTCTTTGTCACTTCTGTATTCTGGCATTCTGTCTTTTTTATCAGTCACTTATCTTATCAAAACAGTGGGTTGACCTCCCTTAAGGAAGTTTTTACACTTCCGGGAACAAGCTTTTGCTTGGCAACCCACCGCCTATTCATCTAACATTTTCTTGTCCAAGTTTTCTTCTTTTGCAGGTGTCATTCCTCCACAGCCAAATAGGAGTGCTCACAAGCGTCTGGATTTACGGTGCGCAATCTTTAGTCCAGGTACTTCCCATGCCTTGTCCATTACTTTTTAGTTCCTCCTTTCTCTTAGATCTAAAAGCGAAATTTTGAGTGGAAACAGTATGTCTTGTGTGTTTAATTTTTGTTCAGTCATTTTATTTTAAATACTCTCATAGGTTTAAATACCAATGCACCAGCTATCTACAAAGTGTCAGTTTGCAGCTTGCAGGTGAAGATTTCCATTTGGGGTACAAAAACAGAGGAAGTCATTTTCAGTATGTATTTCATAGCATCTTGGTGAGTTCCTGTTCCTGTGTTTTTTCAATAAAAATATCCCTGTCATTCTCTTGCACCTTCATCCTTCTGCCAAGCCTGAGTTTATGTATGTTATTTTGTCTGATCCTGAGTGTGAATGTGGGAAGGTCATCTAGTTTTGGTGTATCACCTCTTTAGAGTAGGTTGTTTTGTTTTCCTATATCTTTCTCCCTTTCCCCCCCCTTAGTTTATCCATATATCTATACATCTATATTTTGCACTGCCTGAAACAAACAAGGATACATCAAAGGGAGCTAGCCCTTAACTAGAGACTCTCCTCTCCTACTTCACCATCCCACAGGAGAGAGAGGAGTTTCCATGTTGCAAAGAAAAGGCAGGAGTTCGACCTCCTTGCCCCAGGTGCAATTTTCTTGCATCAACACTTTATTCATTTGAACTTAATCAAGTGATTAAGTGTTTTGTGAAGGCATTTGAGAGGAAGTGAGAAGGAAGAAGTTTTTTATTGGGGTTATAATTTGTTCCTCAATCATTGAATACTACTCATTAGTTTTTTATCTCCTAGAAGTTTTCCCACTTTAAAATACTATGTAATGTTTTGATCTAATTATTGTGCTTTGCTTTATCAATAGACTGTAGATCTACTTTTTTCATATGTTTATATATGCCAAATATCAATGGTGGAGGATCAATCCTACAATGAGAGGCAAGAATTTAATGATATAGCATGGAGTGTATAATAATTTGTAAGAAGATATATTCATGAGGGTTTGAAGTGTGTAACTAAATTTCATAGACATTGTTTTCACTCCTCTCACCTTGTATTAAATTTTACTTTTGAAGGACACTTTGAATTTGAAATATGATTTTAAATTATCAAGTGGGTGAGTGATGTAATAAATTAAGATTTATCTAAATTTTGATAAATATGACATACATTTTATGTAATTTTCTTTTAGTGGTGATTAATTAGCTAATTACAGTCAATTAGTTAATAAAGAGTGATTAATATGATGTGGTCACTTTTTGTAACGTTCTCTTTTGATTGATCATTTGATTTAATTAAACTAAGGTGACATTAATGAAGCAACCAATTGATCTAGGATGTGGTTGAGGAATTAGATGATCTAATCCAGAGTATTTCCCCAATCATGTATGCATCAATATGTTTCAAGATATGCACGAATGAATTTGGGATAATTGATGAATTTTAGTTTAATTTGTGCATTGTTACATAAACTCATTCAAATATTAATTTTCGTAAAAGTGATAAAAATTAAGTGTATACATTTTTTCCCTCTTAGAAATCTTGTTATGATATATTTGATAAGTAACAACTTTTTGAAGGAAAATACCATAATAAAATGTGACCATGCCTCAAATGTATGGTTGAAATTGATAATTTGTCATTATGAATAAGGTCACCAAGATGCCCTAGGTGAAACAATGTACCCCTAGATGCCCCTATATTCCCATCAATGGAGTGGATGAAAAATAAATTTGATAAGCAGGCCCTCGAAAGGAAGGAAACAATATGTATTATAGTGAAAGATACCTTGAAATAGAGAAAACAAGTGAAAATAGGATGAGAAATGGTGAAAGGAGCCAAAATTGATCCTCGTTGTAGCAAAAGGGATGCAACAAGGGGGAAAAGATTTGAAATTTGGGATATAAATAAGCTCTTAGGGGCTAAAAACAATTCATTTTCACCTCTCCCTAAGAATTTAGAGCTTTGATTTTGTACACGAGTGTTACAAGAATAATGGTTAAGATTCTACATCACATGCACCTTAGAGAGAGCTCGAGATAGTATAGGGAATGACTTGATAGTGGTGTACTAGTATGTATAAGTTTTTGCTTAAATTTTTCACATTAAGTGTTATAAATACTATGTCTAAGTAGGAGGTCTATTGATATTACCATTGAATTAAAATTTCACAGTGGTAAAATCACCCACGTAAATAATAGAAATGCCTTCGCAAATAATGGAATCATCATTGAAAAATTAAAAATCATGATGAAAATGGTGATATCATTAAAAAATTGAAGATCATAGAACATACTGGTAGGATCATGACAAAAATGACAAGAATGCAAAAGTAGGTTTGATATATCCTAAACGGTGAAATCATAAAAGTGGGTTTGATATTCCCTAAATAGTGAAAACATAATACTAAACTATGATAATGTGATGTCTTTAAAGAATCACTAAATGATTTTTTTGTCTACTAAATGATGATAATGTGGTCAACAATGGTGGAAACGAAATGATAGTGGTGAAAATGTAAAACTAGGGTAGAAATAGCTAAAACACTTGGTATAATAGAAAAATAACCTTATGTAGTAGCAAAAAACACTATGTGTAATGGAAAAATCATTAGATGAAGGAGGTATAATGAAATCACTTATAAAATTAGAAAAATAGACTTGTAAAACTACAAAAATTCTCTACGTAGTGGTGAAATAATCAAGACTATGAAATTGACTATTTTTATGATGTGTATCTGATCAGATGTTTTAATTCTATTATTTTATATGACTAGTCAGATGTTCATGATGAAAATGTGATTTTAGTATGGATAGATGATATTTTTATTGATTATAAAATGACTAAGTGTGTTAACATGTTATTATTATAAGAGCGAATCAAGGTTTTTATTACATGGGAATGACGATTGTGTGTGTTAAAAAAATCAAAAATCTTGATAGACAAGATCATAACCCTGATACAGGTCATAGTATTATTACATATAGTGTGTATGATTATCATTCAAGTGGATAGGGAACTGGTTACTAGGATTATTAACTGATGGCACTCAGATACCATCACCTTTTGTCTACCTATAGGGGACATGACTTTGACCATAAAGGATGTGTGGAGGATTTTTTGCATCCCAAATTGAAAATGGTCCCTTCACTGGTTGACACAAGGATGGTTGGGGATGTTTTAGAGACTATTTAGTATCATTAATTTTATGTTATGAGATGGGCTAGTTGATAATGATGTCATAGTGGTTGATCTAAGTATTGATAAAGATCCTTTGATACTGATGGCCATTATCAATGGCATCTTTTTTCCCAACAAGAGCAGTTGCTACTTCCAAAAGAGACTAGGGGGAGTGATGATAGATATGTATGATGATACTATTATATTTACATGGGGACCTATGCTTATAGTAATATTGTATAAAGACTTACATATGGTGGGTTATATAGGGGATAAAATCATTGGACAATCAACCCTACTACATGTGTGGTCATGGGAGCATATAGTGGTTGAGTGTCCCTTGATAGAAATGAAACACAAGGAACCAAATGATTCAGTTGTGTATGGATGGTATGTTATTTCCTAAGGGTGATGAAGACACCAAGGGGACCTCACCTTCTATTTTCAATCCATAGATGAGCTAGCAGATGCAGATTTAATTTAGAGGCCTTACCTACATATATAGTTTAGATGTCTAGAGGATGATTACTTTTTTGGATTCATTACCACAGTGTGTTATATTAATGGTGTACACACCCTAATTTATTCAAGCAACCATAAGTACTATGTATTTTATTTCTCTTTCATGGGAAGGTCTTAGTGATGAATGTAAATCTTGTTCACATGGTCACTTTGGGACTTTTGATCTTTCTTATGATTTATTTATCTTGTTTGTTTCACCCCCAGTGGTTCTATGTCATCCTATCCCAGTCCCAAGGGGGTTGTTGATGCATGTAAATTTATCATAGGTTAGAATAGTGTTGAAAATACTTCTCATTTCAAGATTCAAAGAATATTTTGAATGATTTATTGGTTGTGATCTTTCTAATATTTGTGGTGGAGTAACGACCGAGCTATTTGACTGTTTCACAAAATGATTATGAAAGTGGTTGTTGGGAACAATCCTGATCCTAAAGTTTTGTGAAGATGAACTTTATTTTAGTTGAATCTAATGAATAATTATTAGGATCTAAAGTTTAAAACTCTAATCTAACATGAATATTAACAATGAGAAAGTAAACTATGGTGATTTGATCAAAAAATGAGAAAATAGGTAGGGTAAGGTAGAAAGAGAGATGTTACTACTCCTTAGTTCAAACATCTTGATAAAGCTCTCATTTCATCAAAGATATGCATCTTCAAACCATCATATGACATGAAATCACCAAATAATATAGATCTTATCATATACTAGGCAAATGTCTAAGGATATTTGAAAAACATGCAAATTAGAGATTAGATTCACTTTAAATGTTTGCTTAAACAAGAAAATTACATTTGCACATCTTCTATAAAAGTAATTATATTGAAATGAATCTAATAAATTTTAGTTAGCCTAGCATAATGTTCAAATTAACAACTCTGCATTAATACATGCACATCTAGAATTCATAAAATTAATTAAAATCTAAACACTAGAATAGAGACTTGATGAAGTAGCCATGATAATAAATAAACAAACAGAATGATACAATCTTCACAAAATTCTCTTACTTATATTACTTTCTCAAAAATTTACAAATAGTTTTTCTCTCAAAACTTCCTTGTTCCAATGATAATACCTCCTTTTATAGGTTGGCAAAGTAACCTATGGATACGTCGATTAGTTATTATCAAATGGCAATCAGACAAGTGTCAAGGATAGATGTCCTCTTACAAATGTTCTAATACTAATGACACTTTTCAAATGTGAGAAACCTATAATCCATGTGCATTACACATTGCACATGTTTTTATAAAATAATATTTTTTTAAATGATTGACATGGTTTTTTATACAAAAAAATATTTGAAGTCAACCCTATTGACTTTGAGATGCTCCTACAACTACAACCTTTTACTTTTATTCCAAAATCTTCATGGATTTATCTATTTTTTATCAATCAACCTGAGATTGATGATTGGCTCTATGAATAGCTCCTCTATTTTCCCTTCTAAATCTATGAAGATTTCATCCATTCTATCCATGGCTTTTTTGATGCTCCTAGAATTACTAATATTTTCATTTACTAACAAGATCAAATTCAATATATGCTTATTGTCAACCCATGTAGTGCCCTTACTATGTTGTTTATTTAATTTTAAACAATGGCCGTTATCAATTTAGACATGTGTCTTCATCTCATGCCCTCTGTAGCTGAATCAAATTTTCTCCATTGATTTCTTTAGAAGTCTCCTACCTTGACTTTTGATGTTGTTCATTGATCTTTGATCTAGGATTTTGATATTAATACACTTGGCAACTTTTCATGCCTTCTATGTAACCTATTATCAATCTCCATCTAGTTAACACTCTTATGCCACATGGTGTCCTTGCATGTAATTTAGGATTATTGACTTCTTGAATTTATTGACACCATCGATCTCCATCTACACGATTGAATGTACATCATCAATCTTTGATCCATAGATTAAATACACATCATTGATCCGCTAAACATATGATCAAATACAAGCCATTGATCTTTTGTCAATTCATCATTATTATGATACCTATCACCATCATGTTCAATATCAGGATCCTTTGACTTATTTACTTTATGCTCACCATTAGATCTTCATCTACATGATTGAATGTACACCATAGATCTATCTTGACTTATTGACCCTAGTCTTTAATGTGAATCATCGATTAGAATTTGTATGTGATAATAAGCACCATAAATCTTGATCTAAGGGACTTTGACTTATTGACTTTAGGTAATCACCCATTTTCCATTGATCCTTGATCCAATCAAGCAAGGTTTAGACACTTGTTAGCCTTGCATTCAGTTCATACCTATGAACAGTAAAATCAAAGAATAAGTGCTTGAGACATATAATGACTTAGCATAAATCTTAGATTAAATTTTTAATGAATTAATAATCTCGATCAAAACTTAAGCTAAAATTAAACTAAGAAAAATATGGAATAAAGTGACCCATCAAAAATATGAATCCATTTTAATAAGAACTTAGGTTAAATTAATTTAAACTAAGTTTATGAATGTTATTTAAACTTGGATTCAATTAATCAATTAAGGACCAAATATTAACATAATGACTCGAATGGGACCCTATTAGTTAACCAAGGGTCAAATTAGCATTGAAGCATAAATCTATGAACATTTTTTCATTCTAATCAAGTTCTACTGATCCTGCAAGATGGAAACACATGGGCCGAATGTTAGCAACATTAGATAAGATCAAATAAAGCTTATGTGATAGCATGTCAATGTAAGCTAAATAAATACATGATACTCAATAATGTATGTGATAAGTCTATGTTAATGATTAAAGTCATGAAATCTAGAAATTATTCTTTGAATCCCAATGACAATCAATAAATGAATCAAAGCACACACACAACATAACTAAGTTTTGATATTTGACCTTAATTCTACATTTGTAAAACTTGTTTCAATTATGAATTAATCTTAATAATGGTACTTGATCATATGGAATGATTAGTCTATTTATTATTTTGAACCAAAATTATCTAAATTCCAACATTCTACAATGTTTCCCCCAGTAGTCACCGTTTGTTAAGGATCCCCAATTTCTAAAAAATGAGGACCCTTGTTCAAATTTTACAAATTAAGTTATAAATTATTTATTCAACTTGATTAAAGTGCATTATTGAGTCTCATGTGTTGATTTATCTTACATTGACATGCTATATATCCATTATGAATCATGCTTTATAAAAATTAAAGGCTTGGGCATTGTTTTACTACCAGCTAGGCATCTATATTCATGATAAATATACTTTTGGGTCCACTCTAGGCCTTGACCCACTACCATTTAGGGATCCATAACCCTAGTAGAGGTTACCAAAATCACCTTTGCTAAAAAAAAAATTAAATTTTCAATAAGGATTTTATTTTTATATTTTTCAATTATATTTAGCTTTCTAGCTAAGGTTGGGAACTAGAATTAGCCAGGTGTTTAGGATTTTTGTCAAATGTTTGATTTTCAAGATAATCATCTTTGGTCATAAACTTCATCCCAGGAAATAATGTTCTTTAAATGCTAACATAAATTTTTTCTAATAATTCAAACTATCACTCACACACTTGTAATCCTTATTATAATCAAACTTAGATAATAATAAGGTTTAAGATTTTTAAGGAATAATTAGTCTATATATTAATCTTCATAGATTTCTCAAAAATATAACATTAAGCTCAAAATTTTATAAATCCATGATCAACCAATGTTAAAGAGTCATATACAGATTCTTGGTTTATGAAGTTCTTTTGAGCACTAAGATGGATTTGGAGCTTGCAGACCTATCTTGGAAAAGACTTATTAGAATCTAGAGAACAAAGCAAATAAAGTAAACACATAACAAGCAAATAGATATTCACAAACATTATTTACAAATAAGGGACAACAATGAAACTAATATAAACCTACCTCCACTAACTCTAACTAATCTTGCAGATTACTCCATAAAGAAATCACTAGATATTACCTAATAATGGAAAACTAAAGCATAGGAAATTTGACTTGATGACTCTTTTGACTAGAAAATATACTCCTTTAGGCTTTGTAACACATTTTTTTATAGTGACACAACAAGACTAAAATAACAAGCTTTACCCCAGGATCAAATAGAAAAATATTTAGTCTACTATAGAACCTTGAAACATGATTGCTTCCTTTTGATGGCATCTTCTTGCAGATAGGAGCACTTGTATGTTTATGTCTTTTAGATGATGCATCTTTACTTCCCATCTCCATTCTCAGGTGCATGGATTGAAGATATGGATCCAAGATCCAATCATCTTCCCAAATTCTTTTTTCTTGCATCAAGAATGCTAACTTTATTTCATTCATAGATTGATCATGACTTGTCTCATTCTCATTCAATGGTTGTATTGGCAACTCAATTGGTATGCTTGGATTGATGTCTTCATTAGGATCCATTTAAGGTAGTGATCTATCAAAGTCTTTAGCTTCTTGATTGGTATCTAAAATTGGCTACAATAGCTCATTAATTTTGTCTTGATAAACATTTGCAACATTACTTATTTAAAATATTCCTCGATATCCATATGAGGTGGGGATAGACTATCAATATTTGTACAAAAACTCTCCAAGTCATCCCAAAATCTTCTTCATCATGATAAACTGAAAGGACATGAAATTCATTTGCAATATTTTCATTTAAAACATGTTGATCACATAGTTCTAATCTTTTGATGCATCCATATGAAAGTTATTGATCTACTACACTTACTTCATCTTCATCTTCTATAGAGAATGGCATCTCATCTATCCAATCAAGATCCAACTCATCTTTCTTTGAGATCTCTAGAATAGCATTGCCTTCTTAAATCTCTAAATCATTGGTGGAAAACTTAGTTAAAGCATCAATCTACTATTATATCTCATCATCTACCATCTTAAGCTCTTCAATTTCAATCAATAAATAATGGTATAATCATTGCTAATGATCATCTTCTTCAGGAATATTCTCCATTTCAATAATAACTCTATGTGATTTATCCTCATGGCTACCTTCTAAATAAATATTATCTCGTACTTGATTTATATCAACTACTGCAAGTTCTTGAGAAATTTCTTGCAACTCATCTTCTTTTCTTACAATTGTTTTAATGATAATGTTATGTTGATCTTAAATTGAAACCCCTTTCACATCTTTGAGAACTTCAATCATCTCAACAGTAAATTCTTCAATTGCTTCAAAAAGGATAGGCTCTTTCTTTATGATTGGCATAGTAGATCTCTTCTCTCTCTGCATTGTTTCTTGAATAGATTTCCATGAAGAAAAGGACTTGGGCCTTTGAGGAAAGACTAGAGGATGAATGATTTTTGGATTGCTCTTGACTTTAATTTATTGGCTTATGCTTGAATGTCCTTATTTCTCTATAGACTATTGTACTTTATTCCAAGTCATGAACTTAGATTTAGAAACTTCTTGAATTGGACTTGTGGTAGCCATGGGTGTGAAAGAAGAACTAGATAAATCAGCATTATTTCTAGTGTTACTTCCCTTTGGAGGTTATAGATTGTTATCTGCTTTAGGATCAAGAGGAGTATCATTGTTGTTTGGTGGATTATAACTTGTCATTGATTTATTTTGTTCGCTATTCCTTAATGGATAAGTCTTATTTAGATTTTGTTGAAAAGCATGAATCTCCTCTGGAGTATCTTTAGGTTCATTCTCATCTTGAAATTGGAAATCAAAGGTTTCCACCATAAGAGTTGTTTTGGAAGATTTATATGTATCTAAAGATACAAATGATCCTTTAGCATTATATTTGTTAGGCATGAATTTAAATGTACCCAATTTATCTTGAAATACTTCAAAATCATTTAAAATTTTATACAGTCTATTTTACCATGTTTTGTAGTGTTATGAATCCTATAATAATTAGCTAAAGCTACATCACAAATATTTATTTCAAGTATGTTATTAGTTGTAGATGACTCATTATTTTCATTATTATTATTATGAAATCTATTCGTAGGTCTATTAAACTTCTGATAAGAATAGTTTCTATTTGAATTATCCCCAGTGTTACCCACCTATTTTTTTAACTCGATAAAAGTAGTGCTTAGTTTTTAAACCATTTTCAACATGAAGTAATTTTCATTATTAAGTGTCTCCTAATTATATACTTGATTAATATTACTATATATTGTCACCATATGTTCTTGATTTTGCATATGAGATCCACTTTCAAAGTTAATTACCAATCATAGGTTCTGATTAGGATGAGCATGACTTAAAGGCAATTGGTTTAAAACTGGAGTTTGATTCAAAGCAAGCACGTTATGATTAGCATTTAGGATGATATTAAATATATTAAAATAAGGATTTATATTAGGAATAACATATGCTAATTGATCTTGGGGTTGTATTTAATAACTAATTTTCATAGCTTCAGCATAGGCCAAAGCTAATGTATTTATGACCGCAACAGCGCTTTTCATAAATACAAAAGTCATTGAATCTAAAGCATCCTTATAAATCTCTAAATATAAAGCTTAAATAGGCATATAGAGAGCTATACTTCTGATAAATATCTTTTAAAATCTAGCATTGAAAGCTCTAATGGTTTCATTTGAATCTCTCTTCACCTTAGTGAATTATTGATATAGAACACAGGGACTCATAATATTTTCAAACTCATCAATGAAATAATTGTTGAAATCATTTCAGCTAATGATGTAATTTTCAAGAAGATTAAGAAACCAATCATATGTTTCATCTATAAAGGTAAAAGGAAACAACCTATAGGCAACATCTTCATGGATACTAATTAACAATATTAAGGAAGCTTTAAAGGACTTGATGTGTTCTTCAGCAGTAACAATGCCTGTAAGACTAAATGAAGGCAAATATTTCTTTATATTTCTTGGTAAGTCACGTACCTAAATAGGCACATTGATATAAGATCCATCTAATCAATCCATACCTTGATGAAGATTGAATACAGTAGCAAAAATAGGTGAAGTAGGTTGATATGTAAAAACTCTATGTTGACCTTTATCTAATCTTATTTTTCTATGAATTTCTAAAGAAAGTAGAGGTAAACCAGTCTAAGACCTTGACATAGTTCTTATGTGTGGTAGTTCTAGCTCATAAAATCCAAATTCTATTCAAAATATGATTTAAAGACCTTATATTTTAAAAAAATTGTTCAATTCTTACAAATAAGTAGATTTGTATGTTTAGATTTCTAAGTTCAAGCAAACATTGCACAAATTCATACAAATATTTTAAAGAATGACTATCTTTAACTATATTAGCTTAACTATGCATCCAAACTTGTGAATATCGGTGACCTTTAAATGAAATTACTATCACTAACCTTAAACATGTTATATTTGTAAATATTAAGCAAATTTTGTAGCAATTTCACATAAATCTTCAAAGAATAACTATCTTTAGCTAAATAATCCTAAAGACTAGTATAAAATACTAAGAATCAGTGATCTTTACAAATTTAATCTAATAAAACACAAATCTATAAAGGATCAACTGATCTTTAAATAAAATTCACTAAAATTAGCTCAAAATACTTTAGATTCACAAATTTTTAGCTTAGGCCCTCCTTTTAGCACCAATTCCCCTGCCTATTGATACGTTTAAATGTATCATAGGGTTTGGATAGTGTTGAAAACACTTCTCATTTCAAGATTCAAAGAATATTTTGAATGATTTTTTAGTTGTGATCTTTCTGAGATCTGTGGTGGATTAGTGGTTGAGCTATTTGACTATTTTATAAAATGAATATGCAAGTAGTTAATGGGAGCAACCCTGATCCTAAAGTTTTGTGAAGATGAATGTTATTTTATTTGAATCTACTAAATAATTATCAGGATCTAAAGTCTAAAACTCTAATCTAGCATGACTATTAATAATAAGAAAGTAAACTATAGTGATTTGATCAAAAAATGAGAAAATAGATAGGGTAAGGCAGAAAGAGAGATGTTACTGCTCTTTAGTTTAGACATCTTAACAAAGCTCTCATTTCATCAAAGATTCATCTTCAAACTAGCATATGACATGAAATTACCAAATAGTATAGATCATATCATATACCAAGTAAATATCTAAGGATATTTGAAAAACATGCAAATTAGAGATCAGATTCACTTTAAAGATTTACTTAAATAAGAAAATTGCATTTGCACATCTTCTAGAAAAGCAATGATATTGCAATGAATCTAATAACTTTCAGTCAACCTAATGTAAAGCTTACATTAACAACTTTGCATTAATACATGCACATCTAAAATTCATAAAAGCAATTCAAATCTAAACATCATAATAGAGACTTGAGGAAGTAGCCATGATAAAAAATAAACAAATAGAATGAGATAATCTTCATGGAATTCTCTTTCTTGTATTACTTGCTCTAAAATTTACAAATAGTTTTTCTCTCAAAATTTCCTCCTTTTTTCCAATGATAATACCTCATTTTATAGGTTTGGTAGAGCAACCTATGTGTTATGTCGGTTAGTTATTATCAAATGGAAATTATACAAGTGTCAAGTATAGATGTCCTCTTACAAATGTTTTAATACCAATGACACTTTTCAAAAGTGACTAACCTATAATCCATCTGTGTTACACATTACACATGATTTTATAAAATAGTATATTCTTTTTGAATTATTGACATGGTTTTTGATATAAAAGAATATTATAAGTCAGCCTTGTTGACTTTAATATGCTCTTAAAGTTGTAAACTTTTTCTTTTGTTCTAAAATCTTCATGGATTTGTCATAATGTTAATCAATAAAATTGAGATTGATGATTGGCTCTATGAATATATCTTTTATTTACCCTACTAAATCTCTAAAGATTTCATCTATTCTATCCATGACTTCTTTGATGCTCCTAACATTACTAATATTTTCATTTGTTGGTAACATAAATTCAATATATGCTTATGGTAAGACCCTATGGTGCCCTTGTTATGTTATTTATTTAATTTTAAAATATGAACATTGTTGCTTTAGATACATGTCTTCATCTCATGCCCTCTGTAGCTTGATCAAATTCACTCCATTGATCTCCTTAGGAATCTCCTAGCTTGACTTTCAATATTAGTCATTGATCTTTGATCTAGGATTTTGATATTATGACACTTGTTCCTCATGACTTTTGTGTACCCTCTTGTCAATTTCCATCTAGTTAACACTCATATACCACATGGTGTCTTTACATGTAATCTAGGCTTATTAACTTCTTGATTCAATTCACACTATCAATCTTCATCTACATGATTGAATATGCACCATCAATCTTTGATCTGCATGATCAAATATGCATCATTCATCTACTAAACATATAATAAAATGTGGGTCATTGATATTTTACTAATACACCATGATTGTGACACTTGTCACCATCACATTTAATCTCAAGATACTTTGACTTGTCAACTTCATGCTCACCATTAGATCTCCATCTACATATTGAACATGTGTCATAGATCTATCTTAACTTATTGACCCCAGTCTTTAACATAAATCATCGATTAGAATTTGTATGTGAGAATACGCACCATCGATCTTGATCCAAAAGAATTTGACTTATTGAATTCATGAAATCACCCACATTTCATTGATCCTTGATTTGATTGAGTGAGTTGTAAACACTTGGCATCCTTGCATTCAGTTCATACCTATAAATAGTAAAATCAAATAATAAGTGCTCAAGACATATAATGACCTAGCATAAATCTTAGATTAAATTTTTCATGAATTAATAAACTCGATCAAAACTTAGGCTAAAATTAAACTAAGACTAAGATGGAATAAAGTGACCCATCAAAAATATGAATCTGATTTAATAAGAATTTAGGCTAAAGTAATTTAGACTAAGGTTTTGAATGTTATTTAAACTTGGATTCACTTAATTAATTAAGGATCAAATATTAACATAATGACTCGAATAGGAATTTATTTGTTAACCAAGGGTCAAATTAACATTGAAACATAAACGCATGAATATTTATCCATTTTAATAAAGTTTCATTGATCCTGCAAGATGGAAACACATGGGCTAAATGTTAGCAACATTAGATAAGATCAAATAAATTTTATGTGTTAGCATGTCAATGTAATCTAAATCAATACATGATACTCAATAATGCACTCTAATCAAGTTGAATGCTTAATTTATAGCATAATTTGTAAAATTTGAATAAGGGTCCTCATTTTTTATAAATGGGGGATGTTGACCTCAATAAATGGAAAATTATTGGGGAAACATTATATAATGTTAGAATTTAGATACTTCTGGTTTAAAATAATAAATAGACCAATCATTCTACATGATCAAGTACCATTATTAAGAACAATTCATAATTGAAACAAGGCTTACAAATATAGAATTAAGGTCAAATATGAAGACTCAGTCATGTTATGTGTGTGATTTTTTTCATTTACTAATTACCATTGGGATTTAGAGAATAACTTATAGATTTCATGACTTTAATCATTAACATATACTTATATCATATTTAGATATTCATTATGAATCATTCTTTATAAAATGGGAAGGCTTGGGCATTGCTCTATTACTAGCTAGGCATCTATAGCCTCGATAGAGATACCTTTGGCTCCACTTTAGTCCTTGATCCAATGTTAGTCAGGTGTCTATAACCCCGATCGAGGTTACTAGAAACACCTTTGCTCAAAAATAAATTAGATTCTCAATAAGGCTTTTATTTTTGAATTTTTCCAAATGTATTTAGCTTTCTAGTAAAGGTTGGGAACTATAATTACCAAGTGTTTGGGATTTTTGTAAAATATTTTATTTTCAAGACAATAATCCTTGATCATAAACTTCATCTTAGGTAATAATGTTTTTTAAGTGCTAACATGACTTTCTTCTAATAATTCAAACTTTTACTCAGTCACATGTAATCCTTATTGAAATAAAACTTAGATCAAAATAAGGTTTAAGATTTTTAAGGAATAATTAGTTTATATATTAATCTTCATCAATTTCTTAGAAACATAAGATTAAGCTCAGAAATTTCTAAAATCCATGATCAACCAATGTTTAAGAATCATATATGGATTCTTGATTTATGAAGTTATTTTAATCACTTAGATGTACTTAGATCTTGAAGACCTATCTTGGAAAAGACTTATTGGAATCCATAGAATAAAGAAAAGAAATCACACACATAACAAGCAAACAAATATTCACAAACAATATTTACAAATAAGGGATAGGAATGAAATTAATCTAAACCTACCTGCACTAACTCTAACTAATCTTATATATTAATCCATAAAACACTCACTAGATACTACCTAACAATGGCAAATTAAAGCATAGTAAATTTGACTTGATGACTCTTTTGACTAGCAAACAGACCCCTTTGGGCTTTATAACACATTTTACAACTATGACACAACAAGATTAAAAATAAAAATATTTTCTCTAAGATCAAATCAAAAACTATTTAGTCTTCCATAGAAGCTTGAAACATGATTGCTTCTTTTTTATGGCATCTTCTTGCAGATAAGAGCACTTGTATGTTTATATCTTTTAGATGATGCAGTTTTGATTCCTATATCCATTCTTAAGTACATGGATTGAAGATATGGATCCAAGATCCAATCATATTCTTCTCAAATTCTTCTTTCTTACATCAATAATGCTAACTCTACTTCATTTTTAGACTAATCATAACTTGTCTCATTCTCATTCAATGATTGTATTGGCAACTCAGCTAGTATGCTTGTATTAATATCTTTATTAGGCTCCATTTGAGGTAGTGCTCTATCAAAGTTTTTAGCTTCTTTATAGGTATCCAAAATTGGATGCAATACATCATTAACGTATTTTGGATGAATAGTTTCAATGGTATTTTTTATAAAAGATTCCTCAATCTCCATATGAGGTGAGGATGGACTATAAATCTTTGCACAAAAACTCTTCAAGTCATTCTAAAAGGCTTATTCATCATGATCATTTGAAAGGACATGAAATTCATTTACAATCTTACCATTTGAAACATGTTGATCATATAGTTCTAACATTTTAATGGAGTCATATGAAAGTTCTTAATCTACTTCATTTGTTTCATCTTCATCTTATATAGAGAATGGCATCTCATCTATCCAATCAAGATCCAGGTCATATTGCTTTCAAATCTCTATAATAGAATTGCCTTCATTAATTTCCAAATCATTGGTGGAATCCTCAGATGAAGCATAAATATTCTATTCTATCTCATCATCTACCATCTTAAGCTCTTTAATTTCATTCAATAAATCATGGTATAACTACTTCCAATAATCATCTTCTTTAGGAATATTCTTTATTTCAACAATGACTCTATGTGAGTTATCTTCATCGTTGCCTTATGAAGAAAGATTAGCTTGTACTTGATCTATATCAGCAAATAAAAGTTCTTGATAAATCTCTTACAACTCATCTTCTTTTCTTACAAATGTTTCAATGATGATGTTCTATTGATCTTTAATTGAAACCCTTTTCACATCTTCAGTAACTTCATTCATCTCAACTGCAACTTCTTCCATTACTCTGGAAAGGATGGGCTCTTTCTCTATGATTGGCATAGTATATCTCTACTCTCTCTAAATTATTTATTGATTAGATTTCCATAAAGAAAAGGATTTTGCCCTTTGAGGAGGAAAGACTGGAGGTTGAATGATTTCTAGCTTGATCTTGACTTCAACTTATTATCTTATGTTTGAATGTCCTTATTTCTCCATAGACTATTGTAGCTAATTACAAGTCATGAACTTGGATTTATAAACTTCTTCAATTGGACTTGTGACAGCCATGGGTGTGAAAGAAGAACTAGATAAATCAGCATTATTTCTAGTGTTACTTCCCTTTAGAGGTTCTAGATTGTTATTTGCTTTGGGATCAAGAGGAGTATCATTGTTGTTTGGTGGAGTAGAATATGCCATTAGTTATTTTTTTCTTTACTCTTTAATGGATAAGTTTTCTTTAGATACTATTTAAAATCATAAATCTCATTTGGAGTATCTTCAAGTTCATTCTCATCTTGAAATGGGAAATCAAATCTTTCCATAATAAGAGTTGTTTATGAAGATTTAGATGTCTCTAAAGAGCTAAATGATCTTGCAGCATTATATTTGTTAAGCAAGATTTTAAATGTATCCAATTCATCTTTAAATACTTCAAAATCATTACAAAATTCTATATAGTCTAATTCACCATGTTTTGTAGTGTTATAAACCCTGTAATAATCAGCTAAAGCTAAATCACAAATGTTTATTTTATGTATGTTCTTAGTTGAAGATGACTCATTATTATTGTTTTTGTTGATGTTATGAAACCTATTCATAGGTCTATTAAAATTTTGATAAAAATAGTTTCTATTTGAATTATCCCCAGTGTTACCCACCTATTTTTGTAATTGAAAAAAATTACTGCTCAATTTTTTAACCATTTTCAATATGGAATCATTTTCATTATTAGGTTTCTCAAAATTATGGACTTGAGTGCTATTATTATCTATTGGCGCCATATCTTATTAATTTTGTAGATGAGATCCACTTGCAAAGTTATTTACCCATCCTAGGTTCTAACAAAGATGAGCATGGCTCAAAGGCAATTAGTTTAAAATTAGAGTTTGATTCAAAACAAGAACGGTCTAATTATCATTTAGGATGATATTCAATATATGTAAATTAGTATTTATATTAGGAATAGCATATGTTAATTAACCTTGGTGTTGCATTTGATCACTAATTTTCACAACTTCAGCATAGGCCAAAACTAATGTATTTATAACCCCAATAGATCTTTTCAGAAGTACAAAAGTCATTGGATCTAAATCATCCTTATAAATCAATAAAGCTTCAATAGGTCTGTAGGGAGCTATAGTTATGCTAAACATCTTTTGAAATCCAGCAATTAAAGCTCTAATGGTTTCATTTGAATCTCTCTTCACCATAGTGAATTGTTGATGTAAGACACAGGGACTGATGATCTTTCCAAACTAATCAATGAAATAATTTTTGAAATTATTCCAGTTGATGATGTAATTTTTAGGAAGACTAGGAAACCAATCACATGATGCATCTCTAAAGGTAAAAGGAAACAATCTATAGGCAAAATTTTCATGGACAACATTTAACAATCTTAAGGAAATTTTAAAGGACTTGATGTGTTCTTTAATAGTAATAATGCCTATGGGACTAAATGAAGGTAAATATTTCTCTATATTTTTTGGTAAGTCATGTACTTGATCAAACACATCGATAGAATATCCAACTAACCAATCCATTCCTTGATGAGGATATAATGTAGTAGTAAAAATACTTGAAGTAGAAACTCTATGTTTACCTTTATTCACTCTTGTTTTCCTATGAATTTCTAAAGAAAGAAGAGGTAGCCTTGTCTCAGACCTTGACCTAGGTCTTAGTCATGTTAATTCCAACTCATAAAATCTAAATTTTGTTCAAAATATGATGTAAAAACTTTATCTTTGCAAAGAATGGTTCAATTCTTACAAATAAGTAGATTTGTGCATTAATATTTCTAAGTTCAAGCAAACTTTACACAAATTCATACAAATCTTTCAAAAAATGACTATATTTAACTGTATTATCTTAAAGATACATCCAAACTTGTGAATATTAGTAATTCTTAAAAAAAATTACTATCACTAACCTTAAACACATCAAATTCATAAAGCTTAAGCAACTTTTGAAACAATTTCATATAAATCTTCAAATAATACTATATTTGGCTAAATAAGCCTAAATACTAGTCTAAAACCATGAGTATTAGTGATATTTACAAATTTAAGATAAGAAAACACAAATCTACAAAGAATTAACTGATCTTTAAATAAAATCCACTAAAATCAGCTCAAAATACTTTAGATTCACAAATCTTTAGCTTAGGCCCTCCTAGCACCAATTCTCCTACCTATTTATGTGTATAAATTGATAACTCCTTGATCAAATAATTTGAACCTTGTCCCCGCTTAGTGCGAGTGCACAAGTATTTTATTAATTTTCAAAAACCAAGTACATGAGGGTGTCTTTACTTCATTAACCCTTTTACATTGCAAACATAGATTATATAGATTTTACCTATGACCGGTAAAGCCAACTAATCCTATAACTAATTATTTACGGAAAATCAACCTATAAGGTAGTTCTAATTAATTAACAAAAAACATAAAAACTACCTAAAAACTAAAACTAAGTAACTGTATTTTATGGGGGTGTCTTTATTAAAAAGATGCATGCCTCATTAACAATAATTATTTATTAGCCTACTAAAAAATCTAACTTAATGTTAAGACTTTGGAACAAATCCTAACAAATCCCCCTATGATCCAAAGTCAGGTCTTTGGACACATACCAAGCATTTTTATAAATTTTTTAAATTTGATTCTGTCAAGGGGTTTTGTGAAGATGTCAGCTGTCTAATCGGTAGTTGGGAAATATATTGGATCAAGATTTTTCTTTGCCACCAGTATTTACAAATAATGGTATTTGACATCCATATGTTTTATTTTGGAATGAAACACAATATTCTTAGACATCTTGATTACACTTTGATTATCAATGTATAACTATGTAAGAGAAAACTGAGAAACCTAAAAATCTTCAAGAATACGACATAGGTAAACAATTTCTTTGGAAGCATCCCATGCTACAATATACTCTAATTCTGCTGATGAATTTGCCACTGTATCATGCTTCTTACAACACCAAGCAATGGTAGCTGAACCCATATACATAGTGTATCATGTGGTTAACACTCTATCATCCACACATCCACCAAAATCTACATCACAATATCCAACAAGTTTGAATTTATTTTTGTGGTGGTATTCAATGCCATATGTTTTCATTCCCTAAAGATAACAAAGTACTCATTTTACCACATGCCAATGAATTTCTCTAGGCTCATGCATAAACATAGATAAAATTCCAATTGAAAATAAAATATCATGCATGTTAGTTATCAATTATATCAAACCTCCCACCAATTTTCTATATGTGGTGCCATCAAAAAAGGCACTGCTATCATCCTCAGACAATTTCAAGTTACTTTCCATAGGAGTGAAGGCAAGTTTTCAATCACTCATGACAAACATTTCTATTAACTTAGAAATATACTTAGTTTGTGAAATGAAAATACTATGCTCTTTTTGAGTTACCTCTATGCCTAGATATTATTGAAGAAGTCCAAGATATGTCATCTTAAACCCATCTTTTAATTCATTTTTCACAAACTTGTTATGGTTTTCATCATTACCTGTGATAAACAAGTCATCGACATAGAGAACAAGTATCACCATTTTCTTACCCTACACTCAAAAATAGAGAGTATCATCAGATTCACTAGCATGAAAACCAATGGATATCAATTATGAATCCACTTTATCATACCAAGCCCTTGGTACCTGTTTGATCCCATACAAAGCTTTTATCAATTTACACACTTTGTGTTCGGCACCCACCTGTTTAAAACCCTGAGGTTGTTTCATATATACTTCTTCCTATAAATCACCATTTAAAAAAAAAATAACATCTAATTGATGTACTTTACAACCATTTTATGATGCTAAGGCAAGTACCATATGAATAGTGTGCCATTTGGTAGTTGGTGCAAATATTTCCTCATAGTCAGTACTTTCTTGTTACGCATATCATTTTGCAACAAGTCTTGCCTTATGTTTATTAATGGAGCCATCTGATTTATACTTAGTCTTATAAACCCATTTACATCCTATGGGTTTAACATGTGGAGGAGGATCAACTAAAACCCATGTATTATTGCTAAGTATGGCATCATACTCACATTTCATTGCCTATTGCCAAACATGTTTAGTAGATGCCTCCTCAAAAGTGGATGGCTTAGAGGAAGAAGTAGTAAAAACCATAGCATAGTTTACCTATTTTTGAGAATTATTGGGCTTTGTTAAACCAACTTCATCTACTTTCAAGTCAGAAAAATTACTTTGAGCCCATTTTGGATACTTAGTCAAATTATTCAAATCAGGGACTCCAGAATTCTCATCATGTGCATCATTCGAAGGGGGACTTAGAGAATTTTCAATAATTTCTAAGTCATCAACATGTGAACTTGTAGGTGAAGGAGAGGAAAGTGAAGTAATTTGAGTCTCATACCATAACTTTGAATATTTATCCCCATTATTCAAGCCCTTATCTCTTTTTGTATTTTTCCTCTCTAATCTATCAAGTTGAGAATCAATCTCTGCAGTGTTCATAGTCCCAAACTCATCAAATATTACATCTCGACTCACTATGAATTTGCTTGTATCCTGTGCAAGCAAACAAAACCCCTTTTTATCTTCAGAATAACCAAGAAATATGTATTTTTAACTTCATGGTTCCAACTTAGTTCTGTGTTTAATAGGAACCAAATCAAAACAAAAAAATCCAAACACTTTCAAGTGTTTAACTTTTGGTTTAAACCCATAACATGCCTCATATGGAGTTTGTCCCAAAAGTGCAACTATGGGGGACCTAATTCTTAAATACACTGTAGTACCAATGGCTTCTACCCAAAACTTATCATCAAGTTGTTTATAGTGCAACATGGCACGTGATGTGCCCTCTAAAGTCATGTTCATCCATTTAGATACTCTATTTTGTTGTGGACTATAAGCATTAATATATTGTTGATGAATGTCATGTTTTTTATAATAATCTAAAAATTCATTTGAGTTATACTCATCTCCATTATCTGAATGAAGAGTGACCAAATGTGAACCTGTTTCTTTTTTGACTAAGTGTAACCAATCAACAAACTTAGCAAAAACTTCAGATTTGTTTTTCATAAAAAATGCCCAAGTCATCCAAGAAAAGCCATCAATAAACAAGACAAAGTATCTACACCCACCAATAGATGACTTTTTCATGTCACATACATCACTATGAACTAACTGCAAACACTTGTTAGCTCTCTAGATGACTGTTTAGGAAATTTCTCCCAATTTTGTTTGCCCAAAACACATGACTCACAAAGAATACTATCTTTGCAAAAAGTGGAAAACCCACTCACCATACCATATCTCTACAAATCCACTAAAGAGTGGATATTCAAATTCCATAGTGGATATGCCATAACTATTGTGTAGACATATTACCTGTAGCTATGTCAATAACTGCCGCAAGTTCTATAGCGGGAGGAAGCACTTTAAAATGAAATCTAACCAAGTTTCCATCTTCATATCATGTATACATTGTTTTATAATCATCTTTCACTAAATTGATGTAAATGAACCCATTTTCAAGCACAATTTGATAACCTTTCTTTCGAATAGTTACCAAATAAATTAAGCATTTCTTTAATGTAGGAACATACCAAATATCCTCCAAGTATTTTATAGACCCATTAGGAATAAGAATCCAAATAGATTCAAGTCCTAGTGGTGTATGCATAGACTTATCTACCAAGGAAACTAGAGAGAGAGAAGCTTCCTTGAAATACCAAAAGAAATCTATTCTAAATTTCAAGTGTTTGGTTGCTCTTGTGTCTAAAACCCATACATTTGTGAGCTCATCTCTAGCCTCATATTCAATATAATCAATGTGCCCCAAAGTACTGAATGCAAATTCATGAGCAACATTACTGGACTCATCATAGTTATGATTGGCATACTGAGTAGAGTTAGACTTAGTCACTTTTTTTAGCCTCTAAATTTTATCAAAAGGAGTCCTACATTATGAGATAATGTGACCAAATTTTGCACATCTATGACACTGAATGTCTGATTTACCTCGACCTCTGCCCCTATATGAGTTGTGACCATGTCCTTGATCACTTATTTCATGTGAATGTTATTGGTTAGATTATTGGTTATTTTAATGACCCCTACCTCTATTTTGATATCTGCCTCCTCTATAACCTATACCCCCTATATAACTATTTCTTCTATTATTTTGATGCCCAGATGAACATGAACTAGGCTTTGACTCTAAAACATGGGCTTATTTGATTTTATTGGATTTCTTGGGTAGAGATATGTCATGTTAGATGAGAAACTCAGATAACTTATCAAAGGTGATGCATGTTATCTTTTCAGATACATGCAATATTTCAACAAAATTCCTATATGACCCAAGTAGTCCTTTCAAAGCAGTAGTGACTATGAGGTCATCATCTAGTTTTCAAAACCCAGCCTTAGTATACTCAATAGTAATATTTTTTAACTTAAAAATATATTCTCCCATATCCCCATCTTCATCTAATGAAAAATTAAACAACTGCATATGAATATCTATCTTCTTATGCTTAGGTTTCTTATCATATAAATCTAACAATGTTTTCCATGCAGTGTAACTATGAGGAGAATTTTCAATATGAACATAAGTATCATGAGTACAACAACATTTAATGAGAGCTAAGGCCTTAGAATCATGCAAATTGAATACATCTAATTTAGCCTATTCTATTGGCAATGTAGGATTTTCATTCTTGACAATATCCCATAACTCATTAAAAACTAGTGAAGCCTCCATCAATCATTTCCAATTAGAATAATTAGACATTGGTAATCTATCACCATCTGAAAGTAAGTTTTGAATTTTTGGCATCTTGAAATAAAATCAAGTGAAATAGATAAAAGTGCGACAAAATGCAAAAGAGATGAAACAAATATCACACTCACTTCACAAAACACTGCTTTTACGGAGTTTTTCACTTAACTTTCACGTAGAGCAAAAAAAAGAAAACAAAAAATTTTGATGGATTTTGCACTTAAACTCACAAAAAATAATTGATTACACCTTTATTTAAATAAATTACTTTTTTATTCCATAAATTACACCCTTATATCACCACAACAATGTAAAAGAAATAGAATTTAATTCCCCTTTTTCAATTTTTAAAAAAACAATATACAATAAGTATGTTTTTCACAACTTTCAAGGCATACAAAAAGCAAATTTAAAAGAGAATATTCTTTTTTAAAAAGGTATATTTTAAATTAATTTCTTCCAAAAAGAAGGGATTTGAACCCTTGACCTCCTCTTTGCAAGCTTCTTACAAAATGACTTTAACCAATTGCTCTAAGAGCACTTTCAAAGTATAATACTCAGAAACTTGTACTTATGCTATATTTTGTCTATGAGAGAAAATTAAAAAAATTACATGTATGTAAATAAATCCAAGATTTTTCTCTTTTTAGCCTTCTCAGCCAGGCTTCTCACGTGGGACCCATTTAAGGCAAAAATTTTGATATCCAAAATTTTAGAAACATAAAAAAAAAATATTTGCCAGTTTAAACCTGTGCCCTTTTTGCCTAGGATGCCATGGAAACTCCTTGAACTTTTCTCTGCACCTGCTCTCATTCCCTGTGGCCATACAAATCTATACAGGGAGTATAAATCTAATTTTTCGCTGAGTTTAGTAATTTTTTAAGGTATTTTTTGCTAGAAATGATTTCAAATTGTAGCCAGGGCATTGGAAGGCCGTACCATTGGCCATACAAATCAAAAAAAATCCTATATTTTCTTTTGAGGATTAAAAATAGGGGTTTAAATCAGATTAACAGGTGTTTATGGATTTAAAAGGGCTGAGAATGAATGCAATCAACAATGGCAGCCATGGATGAAAAATACAAAAGTTTTCAATATGCAAACAAGCCGTACATGTTTATTTTTGCCCAAAATTAATGAATTTAATAACATTTAAATGCTAAGAAATTTATTTTTAATGCCAGATGAAGAGTTTGAATACAACAAAATGGAGTATGAATGGTCTAAATGACCAGATGGTCATATAAAAGAAATACACAAGCTTAAATGCAAAAATATTTGAAAAATTAAAATAATTTAATAATTTTTTAAACTTTTGACATTATATTTAAATAAATAAAATATTTTCTTGATGTGGCATACCTTATTTCATGCCATTTTATTTCTCATGAATTTAACTTTTCACCTTGCCTTCTTTTGAATTCACCAAGCTCCCAAAATTCACCATGCTGGACAAAACCTTGCTCTGATACCACTGATAACTCCTTGATCAAATAATTTAAACCTTATCCTTTTTTAGTGTGAGTGCACAAATATTTTATTAATTTTTAAAAACCAAGTACATAAGGGTGCCTTTACTTTGTTAACCCTTTTACATTGCAAACATAGATTATATAGATTTTACCCATGACTGGTAAAACCAACTAATCTTATAACCAATTATTTATAGGAAATCAACCCATAAGGTAGTTCTAATTAATTAACACAAAACATAAAAACTACCTAAAAATTAATACTAAGTAACTTTATTTTATGCGGGTGCCTTTATTAAAATATGCATGCCCCATTAACAATAATTATTTATTAACCTACCAAAAAATCTAACTTAATGTTAAGACTTTGGAACAAGTCCTAACATAAATGTATCACAAGGTTTAGATAGTGTTGAAAACACTTCTCATTTCAATATTCAAAGAATCTTTTGAATGAGTTGTTGGCTATGATCTTTTTGAGATCTGTGGTGGAGTAGCAGCGGAGTTATTTGACTGTTTCACAAAATGATTATGCAAGTAGTTGGGAGTAACCCAGGTCCTAAAGTTTTGTGAAGATGAATATTATTTTATCTGAATCTAATGAATAATGATTAGGATCTAAATTCTAAATCTCTAATATATCATGAATATTAACAATGAAAAAGTAAATTATAGTGATTTGATCAAAAAATGAGAAAATAGGTAGGGTAAGGTAGAAAGAAAGATGTTATTGCTCCTTAGTTTAGAAATATTGACAAAGCTCTCAGTTCATCAAATATATACATATTCAAACCAATATATGACATATAATTATCAATTAGTACAAATCCTATCATATACTAGGCAAATGTCTAAAGATATTTGAAAAACATTCAAATTAGAGATCAAATTCACTTTAAAGATTTACTTAAATAAGAAAATTGCACTTTCACATATTCCAAAAAATAAATGATATTGAAATGAATCTAATAAATTTTAGTCAACCTAGTGGAAAGCTCAAATTAACAAATTTGCATTAATACATGCACATCTAGAATTCATAAAATCAATTCAAATCTAAATATCAGAATAGAGACTTGAGGAAGTAGCCATGATAAAAAATAAATAAATATAATGAGACAAACTTCATAGAATTATCTTGCTTGTATTACTTGATCCAAAATTTATAAATAATTTTTCTCTCAAAACTTCCTCCCTTGTTCCAATGATAATACCTCTTTTTATAGGTTGGCAGAGAAACCTATGAGGTATGTCAATTAGTCATTATCAAATGGAAATCAGACAAGTGTCAAGGATAAATGTCCTCTTACAAATATTTTAATACCAATGACACTTTTAAAATGTGACTAACCTATAAGCCATGTATGTTACACATTGCACATGAATTTATAAAATAATATATTCTTTTTCAATGATTGACATGGATTTTGATACAAAAGAATATTCTAAGTCAACATTGTTGACTTTGAGATGCTCTTACAACTACAACCTTTTGCTTTTGTTCCAAAATATTCATGGATTTATCATAATGTTCATCAATAAACTTGAGATTGATGATTGGCTCTATCAATAGCTCCTATATTTGCCCTGTTAAATCTCTATAGATTTCATCTATTTTGTCCATGGCTTCTTTGATGCTCCTAACATTAGTAATATTTTTATTTACTTACAAGATTAAATTCAAGATATTCTTGTTTTTAGCCCCTATGGTTCCCTTTGTACGTTATTTATTTAATTTTAAAATATGACCATTGTCACTTCAAACATGTGTCTTCATCTCATGACCTCTACAACTTAATCAAATTCACTCCATCAATCTCCTCAGGAGTCTCCTGCCTTGATTTTCAATTTTGGCCATTGATCTTTGATCTAGGCTTTCAATATTATGACACTTGGTAGCTTTGCATGCCTTCTATATACCCTATTTTTAGTCTCCATCTAGTTAACGCTCTTACACCACATGGTAGCCTTATATGCAATATGGTTTTATTGACTTCTTGACTCGATTTGTACCATCGATCTCCATCTAGATGGTTGAATGCACAACATTGATCTTCTTATCTACATGATCAAATATACACCATTGATCCACTAAACATACGATCAAATGTGGGCCATTAATATTTTTCCAATTCATCATGATTGTGACATATGTCACCATCACATTAAATCTCAGGATCCTTTGACTTATTGACTTTGTGCTTACCATTAGATCTCCATCTGAATGATTAAACATACACTGTAGATCTATCTTGACTTATTGACCCCGATCTTTAATGTGGATCATTGATCAAAATTTATATGTGAGAATATGCACTATCAATCTTGATTTGGGGGATTTTGAATTATTAATTTTGGGTATTCTAAGTCAACATTGTTGACTTTGAGATGATCTTACAACTACAACCTTTTGCTTTTGTTCCAAAATCTTCATGGATTTATCATAATGTTCATCAATAAACTTGAGATTGATGATTGGCTCTATCAATAGCTCTTATATTTGCCCTATTAAATCTCTAAAGATTTCATCTATTTTGTCCATGGCTTCTTTGATGCTCCTAACATTAGTAATCTTTTTATTTACTTACAAGATTAAATTCAATATATTCTTGTTGTTAGCCCCTATGGTTCCCTTTGTACGTTATTTATTTAATTTTAAAATATGACCATTGTCACTTCAAACATGTGTCTTCATCTCATGACCTCTACAACTTAATCAAATTCACTCCATCAATCTCCTCAGGAGTCTCCTGCCTTGATTTTCAATGTTGGCCATTGATCTTTGATCTAGGCTTTCAATATTATGACACTTGGTAGCTTTGCATGCCTTCTATATACCCTATTTTTAGTCTCCATCTAGTTAACGCTCTTACACCACATGGTATCCTTATATGCAATATGGTTTTATTGACTTCTTGACTCGATTCGTACCATCGATCTCCATCTAGATGGTTGAATGCACAACATTGATCTTCTTATCTACATGATCAAATATACACCATCGATCCACTAAACATACGATCAAATGTGGGCCATTAATATTTTTCCAATTCATCATGATTGTGACATATGTCACCATTACATTAAATCTCAAGATCCTTTGACTTATTGACTTTGTGCTTTCCATTAGATCTCCATCTGAATGATTAAACATTATTCTAAGTCAACATTGTTGACTTTGAGATGCTCTTACAACTACAACCTTTTGCTTTTGTTCCAAAATATTCATGGATTTATCATAATGTTCATCAATAAACTTGAGATTGATGATTGGCTCTATCAATAGCTCCTATATTTGCCCTGTTAAATCTCTATAGATTTCATCTATTTTGTCCATGGCTTCTTTGATGCTCCTAACATTAGTAATATTTTTATTTACTTACAAGATTAAATTCAAGATATTCTTGTTTTTAGCCCCTATGGTTCCCTTTGTACGTTATTTATTTAATTTTAAAATATGACCATTGTCACTTCAAACATGTGTCTTCATCTCATGACCTCTACAACTTAATCAAATTCACTCCATCAATCTCCTCAGGAGTCTCCTGCCTTGATTTTCAATTTTGGCCATTGATCTTTGATCTAGGCTTTCAATATTATGACACTTGGTAGCTTTGCATGCCTTCTATATACCCTATTTTTAGTCTCCATCTAGTTAACGCTCTTACACCACATGGTAGCCTTATATGCAATATGGTTTTATTGACTTCTTGACTCGATTTGTACCATCGATCTCCATCTAGATGGTTGAATGCACAACATTGATCTTCTTATCTACATGATCAAATATACACCATTGATCCACTAAACATACGATCAAATGTGGGCCATTAATATTTTTCCAATTCATCATGATTGTGACATATGTCACCATCACATTAAATCTCAGGATCCTTTGACTTATTGACTTTGTGCTTACCATTAGATCTCCATCTGAATGATTAAACATACACTGTAGATCTATCTTGACTTATTGACCCCGATCTTTAATGTGGATCATTGATCAAAATTTATATGTGAGAATATGCACTATCAATCTTGATTTGGGGGATTTTGAATTATTAACTTTGGGTGATCACCTACATGCTATTGATCCTTAATCTAATTGAGCAAGGTTTTGACACTTTTCAACCATACGTTTAGTTCATACTTTCAAACAGTAAAGTCAAAAAATAAATGCTCAGGATATATAACAATGTAGCATAAATCTTAGATTAAAGTTTTAATAAATTAAATAAACTTGATCAAAACTTAGGCTAAAATTAAACTAAGACTAAGATGGAATAAAGTGACTCATCAAAAATATAAATCAATTTTAATAAGAACTTAGGCTAAAGTAATTTAGACTAAGGTTTTGAATGTTATTTAAACTTGGATTCAATTAATCAATTAAGGACCAAATATTAACATAATGACTTGAATAAGACCAGATTAGTTAACCAACTAAGGGTCAAGTTAACATTGAATCATAAACCCATGAACATTTGTTCATTCTAATGAAGATCCACTGATTCTAAAATATGGAAACAAATGGGCCAAATGTTAGCAACATTAGATAAGATCAAATAAATCTTATGTGATAGCATGTCAATGTAAGCTAAATCAACACATGATACTCAATAATATACTTTGATCAAGTTGAATGCCTAATTTATAGCATAATTTGCAAATTTTGAACAAGGGCCCTCATTTTTTAGAAATGGGGGATGTTGACCACAACAGGGCTCTAGCTTATTTTGCACAATGTTTACTCATTTTTTTATCCCAAGACATTATTGTAGTCTAGGACACTAACATATTACACTAGTGTCTAGTTTGCTGCTAGTGCCTAACAGTTACTTTTTCAACATGTGTTGGGTCTTAACCTTTCCTTAAACCTTATCTTATGATTTTATATTTATTTTACATTTTTTCGGCCAGCAAACAAGGGTCTTACATTCAAATCAAATTTACTTCTATATAAAGAGATTCACAAGGCATTTTACATCTATCACTTACTACTTTGGCACATAATTACATAAAATTAATCAATAGTATAGCTTATCACACTACATATTACTCAGCAATCACATATAGACTTACATGCTTGATCAAAGAAGGGCCTAACTAAAATTCATTCTAGCATACCATGTGTGTTGATTATACATGTTCTATAAGAGATAACTACATGCGATCTAAAACCCATATCATTGTGGTTATTATAGGTAATGGTTGTGACAATAGGGGTTCTCCATCACATGATCATAACATCCCATGACCTAGTTTTTATCTTCCTTTTGTATTTGATTTCATTATTATTTCATGTGTACAGGTGTTCAATAAGTTTTTTAAAATATTTGGAAAAAATAGTGACACAAATGAAGGATAATGATCTCAAAATTCACATAAAAGTCTTTGAAAACCTCTCACAACACCCCTGGAAGTATTAGGTAGAGTTCTATAGAAGGACATTAGCACTGTAACTTAGACACTAGTGTTGCATCACTGCTATCCTCCCAACCATGTTATTATCTAAAGGTAGTTTTTAACACTAGTTCTAGAATGAAAGATCCCTTATTAGTCTTCAAGCCTATTCTAGCTTTCAAGACCTTTGATAACACCTATTTCAATTTAGATAACTTAATTTTCCCATTGTGCATAGATTTTAGGTAAATTAGTTTGATACATCTATTTGTAATATTTGTCTAAATTTACCCCTTGTACTCAGCCTCTTTAACAACCTAGGATTTAAATGTCTAAGTCCTAAATAATTAAAACATTTGGTGAACCTGACTTACTTTGAATATTACATAAAACTCTAACCCTATCATAGGGTTTATGTTCTACATTTTTGTGTAATAAAATTTGGGTTATAAAATTTTGATTATTTACATAACTTAACTAACCCAAATCAATTCTCTAATAGGGTTTCATTAATTTAATACACTTTAAATTTTTGTCTATAAAACCCTAAATCCACATATTAGGTCCTTATACATCCAAATACTAGCCCTTAAGGTTTTAAATTAAATTTTTATTTTTGTTTTTACGTTGGGCTAAATATTTAGTATATTTGCTTATCTATCTATGTTAAATTACATTCTACCGATTGTGTTATTGTTTCTCATTGTTTACATCCTCTTCTTTGGCAAGTTTAAAATGACATCTAATAAACCTTTTTCCCCTCTCCCAATTGATGAATTTCTCAACTTTTCTCATAATTATAAGAATGAATGGACAAATTTCCAAGATTATACATTAACAGATGATAATGATTTCATTTATAATGATGATGATTATTATTTTTGTAATGATGTATATGATGATTATTATGAGTATGATAATTAAAGTGTTGATGAGGATACATTTGATGTATCTTCTTTTCTTTCCTCTCCCTCTTCTCCTACTTCTCAAACTGAAACCAAAAATATAATGCCAAAATAACCTCTTGTTGGTGGTGCTTTGTTCCAATTTGATCCTGGCTTTTCAACCACTTTTTTTACCTCCTTATTCAAAATAAAATAATCTAAGTGTAATAAATAAAATCTATTTTTGCATGATTCAAGCAATATAGAAAAGATAAATGCATCTTTTTACCCTTATCAATTCAATTTGAACCCTTTTATGATGTAAATATACCTTTATAAGAGGTAATATCCTTGATGCATGTTGTGGGTTATTTACAACAATAAGTACACCAACTCACATTGGAAAATAAATCTTTCCACTCTTAGCTTGATTTTAATGGAATCTATGGCAACCCTATCCTACACAGAATTTTCACTAAAAAGTTACCAAAATACTTTTAGATACCAATATTACCAAATTTAAATGGACATGGAAACCCATACTTACACCTTCAAGATTATGGGAAAGCCATGGAACATGTCACTAGTAGCTTGACTCTATTATAGTTATTTCCATAGTCTCTAGAAGGTGAGGCATTAAATTGGTTTCATCATTCACTCCCTAGCAATTCACTACATATATATGATGAGTTAGAATAAGTCTTTCTCGTGCACTATATAAAAAATAAGGGACATCAAGTCACATATGATAGGTTGCCTTCACTACACCAAGATAAATTATAAATAGTGAGTGATTACATTCTACAGTTCAAATCATGCATTAAATAATTTATCTATCAATTGACATATTTATAGGTACAATACATATTTACTAGAGGCCTCATCTTCCCTATTAAATATCAATTAATATATAAGACATTCAAATCATTTCGACATCTTTGTAACACAATTTTGGAATTAGAGAAGAAGTTGGGACTAGTTGAGATATATTCAAAGGCAGATTTAGATTTGGATCTCCCACAACCACAGTCATATAATATCGTATAAGCACCTAATCCACCTATGAGTAAGAAAAACATGGAGCAGAAACAATCAATCAAGATACTCAATAAAGGCAAAGAACAAATTTACACATCTCCTATAATGGATAGAGCATAAGACACTAGCAGTGGGACCATATAATTTTTAGATAGAGATTGGCCTCATGATATTTTACTTACACTACTAGATAGAGGAATGATCACCCTTATTCCTATTTAGCATCATCCAACACATCATTTTTAAATAATAAGAAACAAACCATATTGAAAATATCACAAAATCAATGGACATTGGGAAAATAATTATTACACACTCAGAGATCATATTGACCAATGTGTTGATAGAGGCATAATAGCGTTCACATAAAGGGCATCAAGATATCCTTCTCCACACTCTCCTAGATCACACTTCTCTAATGAGTGAGTTATCCTTAGATGTTCCTTTTGATGAACCATTGGTTACTCATTGTATGATCCATATGGTTTCTAGGACACCTACTTATATGAGATCTCATGCACCATAGGTTTAGCAGATATGGCAACTAGTTCATAGAGATCAACTTATTTATATTAGCATGGTAAAAATAGAAACCAATCCCACCACAAATTTCAATCTAACCATTTATTAAGATATTTATAAATAATCACATAAATCAGAGCACAACTTCAGTTAGACTATCGATTAAGATATTTGGTAATAATCATAGAGATCAGAGCATAATTTTAGTTTAACCACTCATTAAGATATTTGGAAATAATAACAGACTACCATAGATCTATTTCAACTATCAATTAAGATATTTGGCAATAATCATAGAGATTAAAGCATAGTTTTAATCTGACCACTAATTGATATATTTGGAAATAATCATAAAGGATCATATCATAGATCTATTTTAACCATCGATTAAGATATTTGGTAACAATCACAGAGATCATAATAAAGTTTCAATATGATAGTAGATTAATTTATTTTCTACAAATTCTACAAATCTTACTAAAAGTAGTGCACCAAGAGTAGTATCAGTTCCAAAGCCTACTTTTATACCTACATAGCATGAGAAGTATGGTCAATTATTTATCATGCCATCTAGATTCAGATAGTGTAGACCATAGCCACATGATCCACACTCAGCTATACTAGGACACTTCTATAACAAATAAAAACTAACATTCCTATTCTAATATACATATCTACTCCAGCATCTATATACATATGATAAATCAACTACAATTCCCTAGCTGAACAAATACATCTCTATCAAAATATAAGCAATAAATATAATCAAAACACTTACTCAAGTAAACAATGCCACAAGTTAACATGTCAAATAACATAGCACCCATTTAGAAAAAGTCCATATATATATATATATATATATATATATATATATATATATATATATATATATATATATATATATATATATGAGTTGAAATAAGTTTGAATACAAAAATACACAATCACTCAATAATCAAAGTTTGGTCACTAGGACCACCCTCTTCACTCACTCTTAGATACATAAACACTAGAACTAGATGCCCTTACATCCCCTTTAGATCTCGATCAAGACCTACATCTCCTCTCTCTATCCAATATTACTTCAAAATTGGCCATCATCTCTGCATTATCTTGTTATAGATAGATATATTCATCCATGATCCTACCACCTACCCCACCTAAAACATCAAGTGGGGGCATCACTTGCCTTTGCATCTCATCATGTGCCTCATCTCTATCAGTAACTTCTCACCTATATACCACTATGGAAATGGCCACTTGATCAAATAGATGTGAATGAACATTTGTAACTCTCATGGCCCTCTCTACTAGCTCATCATCCATGACATCATTAGGGATATCACATGTCATCTCTCATAGTGTAGCCTCAATAATAGTCTCATAGTACTCATCATCTCCTGGACCTACACATACCAACATAGTACATTAGATATTCCATCAATAATTCAAATACTAAACTAAATAAAACATATAAATACACAATGACAACATACCTTAGTTGCCCTAATGGGCTCTGAATCTAATTCCTCTTGCATGATAACCCCATCTCCTATAAATAGTGGTGGCCATTTATGTTGCATTTACCATAATATATAAGTATCAGTCACTCCTATGTCATATACATTGGGTATATCTAGCACTTGATCTTGTTTTATCATCAAAATCAGAACCAAATCCATAGTTTGGTTTTCAACCTACTACTTGGCTTCACTAGTATTCAAGAACTCCTCAACCACACCCATAGTGTCGATGGCACATCTTGGATGACACCAAAGTGACATGTCACTTACTCATATTGAAATCTCTCAAATACATTGACCTAATGGTCATGCAACCATTATCTGACTCAAAATCACCTAAACTAAACAACATCCTTAGGCCACCCCTAAAATCCCTTGTAGGGTCTCCAAATAATGTCTCCAGATGTCAATAGATCCAACACCTATTGGTAATGCACCATGATCCTTGAGTACACGTGTTGTACTAGTTCATCTCTCCATAAACATCAGTGGGTGATCTCAAGCTATCTATAGAAACCTCTTCGATGTAGCCACTATAATATGTTCATAAGCACATTAATATAATAATGTTAATGACCCAATGCCAGCCACACACAATCCTAATTAAAATAATTAAAACCTTGATACAAGTGGGCTAGCATGGTATGACCCCATGACCATATGGTCCTATATTCATCTATATCCTACACTATACCATGTATCATGTATGAGATAGATACCCCACTCCCATCCATAACAACAAAGGAATCTAGTATCACGACCAAAAAAATTTACAATTATGGAGCATTAGATGTAACAATCAAAGACAGTATATCATTGCTACTCCTTGACCAATGGGTCCCCATAGGCATAGCTATAAAGTACCTCATGACTTGATCTATATTTCTATCCCTAGTATCCTCCTATAGCACTACATGTTGACCATTGCCTACTAACTAGTATTAGGTAATATCAATATCCTATAGACATCATCTAACATCACAGTCATCTCTCTAGTAGGCAACTAGATTGTATAAATTTTAGCATTTGACCTCTTGCACAAATATTCATCATATATTTGTCCTAGTATATTAAATCAAGTGATGCTACATGGCCCAAACCAGCCCTATTAATCACTACCATCTCATCATATGTCAGGGGTAGTCCACATAAATGCTCAATCATTTAACCACTCTAGAACTCCCTCATACATATATCCACCTATAAAACATAGCCAAATCTAGCATTAACATGTTTGAAGGACAAATAAACATGAAATAATAGTCATCAAACACAAAGTAGAAGAAAACTAATGAAAATAGCTCTATTTAACACTAGCATTGTACCCTAGATAGTAGCATTGTACTTAGGATAGTAGTGTTGCAGCTTAGGACACTAGCACCATATTAAGGACACTAACATGCTCCTCAAAAATAGGGCCCTAAACTACCAAATTTTCACTCAAAATAATAAAAAAAGGTAATAATTATGTCACAAATAGTTAAAATGATGGTTTCCTTACCAAGGTAACCTCCTCAACCTGGATTAGTATCTCCAATTCCTCGTAATGGGTCACATTCACTTCTCATGTCCTCAGCATGTTTTTGAGCTCATAAAAATAATTTATCTCAAGCCAAGTGGTTAAAATTATTTTTCAAACCAAATAACCAACCTAATTAAGCCATATTATAAAAAATTCCACCTTCCTAAGGTTGACCTTGCATGTAGATTTTACCAAAGAATACAAGATTCTTCTAAACATGATATCTCAAGAATCGTAACGCTAATTTTTGATCTATTTTTTGTGCATGGGACTTGATCATGATATCCAACACATTGTCCCCATTAAAATACTATTCAAATCAAAATGATTCCACAAAATGATAAAACCTATGTTGGTCCTAGTTTCTAAATAATTCTCCACAAACATCAAAATAATCAAACCTATGTTCATATTAGTAATGCTAAATATCACTAACATGCTTATTGGCATCAGTTTTGGATCGACATACATACCATAGTCTTGGCTCTCTCACCAAAATGGGGGCATATATATGCTAATTCACATCAATTTAGATACCTAGATATACAGTGATTTAGATTGATTTAGACACCCAGATATATAGTGATTCAGATACCCAAATACATAGATTGATCTAGATACATAGCTTGACTTAGATTGATTCAGATTAACTCAAATATTTAGATACATAGATTTGTTTATATATTCAGACATGCAAGTTAACTCAGATTTACAGGGTTCCCTGATCTTGTTAGATATTGGTTCACATTCTCATATTTTACATAGAGTTTCAACACAGTTTTAGACTCAATATATGAGTAAGGGGGCATGTACATGGTATGTCATTCGTATATGTATACATTTTTATATGCATGGCACATAGTTACGTTACTCAGATATCAAGTTTGGGGGCATGATATTGTTAGAGCATTTAATGATTAAGTGGTGATTTATTCACCCTTAACTTAACTTAATAGTTAAATAAATAATAATAATTTATCATTTATTAACATGAGGTGAAAACCTCATAAAAATAATTAATTGAATTATATTTATTTAATAGTTATCAAAGTAATTAAATGTTTATCAAGGAAAATATGGGACTATTGGTTACAATGGTCACCTCCCCTTGTGAATATTATAAATAGGGTTTACCCCTATTATAAAAATGTATCTCGAACACTCAATTTTTATTATTCTCACAAGATTTTGTGAAGAATGAGTTTTGTATTTGCATGTGGTAAATATTGGTCTATGAAGAGATTTTGAGGAGTGAGATTTAGAATATTTTATGTAATGGGGGAATTATTTCAACATTGAATAATTATTATGGGTTTTTTACCTCTATTGGAGGATTTCCTACCTAATCTATGTGTCACTATGTTCAATTTATCTAGTATCATAATGTTATGATTTGCTATTCATTTATGCTTCTAGATCACCTATGTGAATATTATATGTATTTAGATCTTTTCATAGAATCAGAGCAAGAGGGTGTATATTAATTAGCAAGCAGATCAGATCTCTCAGCACAGTCAAAGATCATGTTGAATTAATTATTTTTTTAATACTTTTCTATCATAAAACAACATTTTTGTTGATAAAGGCCCTATAGCATTGGACATTTTCAAAAATCAAGTTCCTTAATCAGAAAATTAGTTTTAAAGCTTTTAACTACTTAGTTTTGGAGTTTTAAGATAGTTTGCAAATTTTTAGCTCCTGAGGAGTCTCCAAGCATCTAAAAAATTTCCCTCAGCTATTGGGACACCATTGTTGTTATTGTATGGCCTTCTACCTAAAGTTATTTCTTATAAAAAGAATTCCAAGATGTTTGGTGTTATTCTGGAGTTATGTGTTAGTATTTTCTTGCTTAGAGTACTTTATTTATTTATTTTCTTTATTTTGATTTGTTTTTTTTATCATCAAGGGTTTTTTAGTGGGTCTTGATGGTCAAAATCTATAATTTAATTATAATTAATATATATAATTTAATTATATATTAATTATTAGAACTTAGATATAGTTGTCTATTTTTAATGTTCTTTAATTTATTTTTATTTTTATTTGTTTGTTTGTTTGTTTGTTTGTTTGATTTATTTATTTTTATTATTTATTATTTATTATTTATTATTATTATTTTTTATTTTTTGGTTCAATCTTCTTTTTATAATCTATTAACAATGGCTAAGTTTTTAATTTTTTATTTAGAAACTTTTTATAATGGCTAATTTATTAATTTAGAAATAAATTACAACTATTTTTCTCTTGCTTTTAAGAATTGATAGGTCCTATTGTTCCACATTAATATTTTCTCCTAATGAAGGATCATAGAAGAGGATTTGAAATGTTGAGCATAAAAAATTAATACATTTTTTTCTAGAAAAAGGTAATGTAATGTAGTGTAGTTATAAATCTATCAATAATCATTGTTTGAGAATTTAGAGCTTCTGCAGAGCCTTTGAGGTATATTTTTTAAACTTATAAACTTTTTATCTCACCTAAGTCATAATAGTATATCTTGAGTGAATGAAAAATATGTGTTCTTCACTAACAAATTGATTATGAGGATCTATTCTACATTGGAACAAGATTTTAGAAGGATTGGCAAAGTTTATAGCTATCTAGTGGCATATTCAATTTTATGTGAGCTTCTCTGCTTACTTGGAACACCATAACTAGATACAGGTATGTAGTTTCATTATTAGTTTTAAATATTATTTTAAAAATAATTTATTTATTTATTCAAATATTTCCATGCAAGCCACCCATGAGTCCCACTTTGGAGATAGTTGACCAAATTTGACTTTTAGGTCAAATTGGGGAACCCCTAGGTAAAAAATTAACTTATAGATGTTTTAGTTGGGTTTAATTTATTTTAAAGGGTTGTATTACATGTTATTTGATGTTAACTAATGCACTTCTAGCCTTAGTCATAGGTTCATTAGCTTATTTGTCAATTTGGGTCATTTTATGTGTTTTTAAGGGTCATTAATTCAATTAGCATGGTTCCAAAGGTGTATAGGTGTCCTATTTTCATTCAAAACATCAAAGATGTTAGTATAACTATCATTTATTTTAGTTACATCAAAATATTGTAGGTTGTCTAACTAAAATTGTAAAAACCAACTTAAAAAGGGAGAAAATGATACTTGTATAGCTCATGGGGAAGTGTGTCACATGGAAAAAGATAATGGAAGAATTTTCCACCTTCCTAACACTCATCCAAATTTTTGGTTCACTTTTTAAATTTAATTTTGAGGCCAAAACCATTCTACACCTTTCTTGGTTTCTTAAAAACATAGAAGTGACTTTCAGGTTTTGCTCAGTATGGATAGTTAAAGATGTATCAAGTCAAATGCTTTTGTTAGGTTACAGTACACTCAAATACATTAATTTAAATATAAATAGTTTTAATAATGGTGCCCTATGCTTCATTAACCATCCTCATGAAGTTGATTGTAATTTTTTGGTAGTTATTTCATGCACCCTATAGGTTTTGCTCTATTTTGGTCAAATCCATATGAACCAATTGGTGATGTTATCTCTAGAGGATGTTAGATTAATCATTATATGGTTTCCATTCTTAGTTTCATGTTTCATAATGTTTGGATGAGAAAATTAGTCCATGTTGTAGGAGGGTGTCACCATATGTAGTCTCAGTTAATGTTCTTCCTATTTGCTGAGTGTTTTTCTTCTGTAGGGGTCTCATATAGCTGGGAAATAGTGTTCCACAAGTATTTGATTAATGTGACCACCTCCTTCCATGTTTTGGCTTCACCATGCTACCTTTTGAGTAGTTTGCAATCTTGTCTTTCACCATTGTCAACTCTTTGCCTAACTTCACTTGCAGTCACCTATATAAGCTTGTTCAACTTGTTCATGGAGTTGTAATCAGAGTGTATTAGTTGTTTAAACTTTTACGAGTTGGAAGTGGTCCACTTGAGATGTTTGGGAAAGTTTAAATTTGATCATATACTCATTAACCATGCTAAGCAGTCATTTGATGCCCTTGTTTGCTCTATTCCATGTATATACAGGTGATTTTCAAGCTAAAGAAGATAGTTTGGAAATAATTTCAAGATGTCCAAGAATGAATATCATGTATTTTAGGGTTATAAATGCATTTTAATTGTTTTTAATCTATTCACCACCATGTTTTTGCCTAATTTCATTCCCTACCTGTGTAAAATAGCCTAATGCACACCTACAGAGCCCTTACTGATGTCATGTTGATGTGTGGAAGAGTGGATGTGTGTTCCAAACTTTTAGTATTACTAGAAGTGAATTAAGAAGTTTAATAAAATCATACAAATTTCATATGCATGCGTAATTTCATATCATTCATATCTAGCTCACTGGTGGTGTACCAAAGCATCCACCTATGGGTGGTTGAGCACAGTACTAAAATGCTTTCATGTAGAGGATGAAAAAATTGGACACCTACTTAAGGTTGTGTCATGATAATCAATCCTTCACAGACCCATACAAAGTGGAAAATAAGAAAAATGTGTGTGCACTCATGTTGAGGAGACAAAGGACTATGTTCTGGGAAGTTGTCCTTAAAATGTCTAAAAAGAGATCAAGGGGCTTCTTGTAAGTATCTTAAAAAGTGATTTCAAAGTGTTTAAAAGCATCTAGCCTAACCCATATTGTATCCCCTATCATAGAGAGTCTACATTCCAAGAATGGATGTTAGATAGTAAGGTAAGATAGGTTGTTTAAGGCCTCAACTATGCCCTAAAACACATGAAATGCTCTAATAACATCTACAGGCCTGAAGATGTAAATGGCATTTTGTCACCCTAAGGAGAAACCTTGAACAAACCCCCATGGATAATATGGTTTCAACTGATGGAAGGTTTCACTAATGACTTTAAGGTAAGTAATAAAATAAGGGAACACTCCTATACAACCCCCATGACTACCTACAGGTGTCCTTAAGGGCAAGGAATGTACACCTACAGTAGTTAAAAGCAAGATACCTCAATCATGGTAAAATGAACTCAGTTAAGGAGTAAAAAATACATTTGTAGTGAGTATAATGTATAGGAAGCTATCAAATGGTTCTTATATCTCTAGATAAGTTCCACCAACATCATAATCACCTCATTTAAGGTTGTAAATACTTACAATGGGCTTTACAAGTAGAGGTTTCTTAGTCTAAGTAGGAAAGTACATTGTTGTGTTTGATAAAACCAATTAAGTAAACCCAAGATTATTATGAATTTTGTGTGACCTCAAGGGGTTTCAATGGAGTCTTTTATCATCATGAACAATCCAATTAGAAGTATAGACACCTATAGGTAGTAGTTTACATCAGAATTGCTTAGTCATTTTGGAGAGGACTCAGTCTAATGAGTTGAAAGTGCATATTTAATGACTGGAAAGGGTAATATGATGAGCTAAAAAACTAGGAACATTATCCATGAATATAATGAACTTCATAATCTCTAGGCAAATCAAATTAACCTATAGGTAGGGGCAAATTTAGGGTGTCTCAGTCAGAGTATGGTGGGGTACCCAATTTTGACTAGAAGTGCATATGAGGCCCAAAAGGGAATTTGGGTGATAGGAAAAACATATGTTCACCTAAATAAAATTAATGGTAACTTAATTAACTATAATCATGATGCAACAAACCTACAAAGTATCTCTTGTACCCCTATGTCCACCTACAGCCACCATGTTGCACTCTTGGACATGAAGGTGAGAGGAAGACATGAAGGTGTTTAGGTAAAGAGATAATTTATGCATAAACTTAATATGGTCCATGATGTATGAATTAATTTTTATACA
The DNA here is from genome assembly GCA_037957365.1 of Torreya grandis. NCBI lineage: Eukaryota > Viridiplantae > Streptophyta > Pinopsida > Cupressales > Taxaceae > Torreya > Torreya grandis. Next base: position 332,406 of record JARHVA010003956.1, read on the forward strand.
TTATCAAATATCCCTTCAACATGTCTATCCACTCTTCCTTACTTGGCCAAAGCTATCAGTTTGTATAATGAGCCAGGAAACCTCTTTGCTCAATAGATGAACATGAGGAATTCAAAGAGAAGGAATGTTTTGGGGTGAATACCAAGATTTAAAAGCATTAATTTGATATGGGAAACATTTTAAATCAACCTATGGGCATTTTCTTTCCTATAGAGGTCACTCTTAGGAAGGTTTGAGGAAAATGTAGGAAAACATGATTTTTAGAGGCCTCTTTGGGGCATTTGGAGTTGGTTAGACACCTAAACCATGGAATCAAGATAAACCTGCAAGTAAAAATAATCATAATGACTTTTAAAAACTCTAAAATATTCAATTTTCCATGGGGATTAGGTATATACTTCACTATTTTATCTCAGAGGTCAGCTAGTCTAGGAAAATCAGGGTTTAGCAAAGTGAGCTAGTGAGTATAAAATAGGTAAAGGTCTTGAAATAAAGCTTTGGTAACTTATAAAAACATGTTTTGAGGTGTATTAAATTTTAATAGGTGTTAATAAACACTTTAAAAACTCAGACCCCTCAGGATCACCAAAATACCCCTGCACACAGTCCGACTAGATAAGCTTTCACTAGGCCTAGTTAGTGAATGAGGGAAAAGGAAAATGTGGGGTGTTTGTTGGGTTATGTGATGGTTTAAATAGTTTTAATGAAGCATTAATTATCATTATATACCATCCACATTATGAAATATCAGTTCAAGTAGATCAAACTTGTAGGGCACATGTTAAACCCTTCAGGCCTTCAAAGGACCGAGAACCAATTTGGGGTCCATCTTCATTTCCAACTCTTGGAGAGCTATCCAAATGAAATATTTTGACCATTTAATATATTTGAACCTATATAATACTCCTTAAATATTCTTCCCATATAATGGATAGCATGCAAAATAGGTTATTTTTACCATTTTTTATGTTTTATAGGTTCTACGAGGTTCCAAAAGATGTAATCAATCTTGGAGGAAATATTTAGACTTATTATAACTCACTATGGTCATTTATTACTAAGGTAAAACTTATAATTGTTCAAAAAAGAGCTCTCTTTTCAGCCATTCAAAACTAGTATAGTGGACACAAGGGTGAGAAGGGTGAAAACTCTAAGTGTGAGCCTTTTTAAAGAATTTTTTATGCCTCTAAGGCCATGGAGGTTCTTGATAGGTGTAATTTAACCCATCACACAAATTTTTATTGAAAACTAAATGCATTTTTTATTCCAAGTGTGAGGGGTCACTGAAAAAAGAGTTTTTTAGACTGTAGACAGTGATAGCTTCCTTCTAGAGTTTCCAGATGAGTAAAAATGCAACCAATAAATGGAGATGAATTCTTGAAGGCATTCCCTCTTATCCCAATCATCATAATTTTTCCTAGTCAATGGTCAGACCTTCAAATAAGTTCAAATTATAAAGTCAATTTTCTGATCCAAGACTAGAAGTTTTATACCATTTTTCATAAATGTCATGACTTATATGGACACTCGATCCTCCTGATATTGCATGGTTCATTCCATATCTCTTTCTCATTTAATTTTAACATATTTTATTAGATTTACAAGTTTTTAAGTGACTTTTGGACTTCCCTTGTCTTGCTCTTCTCTCAAAGGTTATAAATATTGACTCTTTTAGCTATTTTTAGCGGCCTCCATTAGTTGATGGTGAAACCCTAGCCAATTTTATATTTTAATTAATTTTGAATGAATTTTTAATAAATAAACAATTTATTTTCCCTACTTACATTTAAAATTAAGTGTTATTGCAATCTTATCAGTCTTATCTAGTAGAAGATGGTCTTTTCTAGCATGTTATCCTTGATTATTCACCAAGTGTGCATAAGAGCAATTTTTACAGGTCTTTATTGGTGTTCTTTTCTAAGTGTATAAGTGTCTTAAAAGTGGTTCATTACTTTATTCCATAAAGGAATCATTCATTACCCTATTAAGTATCAATATACCTTCTTGAACCTAACTTATGAAACACTGATGTGACAATGCAACTTGAATTGTGAGTTTTATGTGAAAGAAGCTTTATTTAGATCTAAGTAGTATAATTTTTATCAATAGGAGGAAATATAATATTAGTGCATCACCTCTAGTTTTCTTAGTTTGTATTCTTACCCCTTTTCATTAAAAATTTATAGATAAAAGAGTGTTTCAAAGAGTGCATCAAGGGAACTAGCCCTTCTAGAGATTCATCTCAATAAATTGTTACCCACAGCAAGAGAGATGTTTTCATTATGCCACTTGGATGAGGAGAGCTAGGCATCTCCTCAAGGAGTGTAAATCCAAGTGACAACAATAGTCATTTACCAAAAAGTTAAAACTAGTAATAGTTGTTTACTTTTTTATTTACATGCATAGTAAATATTTATTTATATATTTTTTTATTATCAAAAATCATTTTAAAAAAATATAAATATAATATAGTGCATTTTAAATATAACAATATTGGTAGATGGGTTGGTGGACTTTATTTTACTAAGAGCTTATAGATTATGAGGTCTAATGTTCAAAACCCCAAAAAATCAACTTTTTATTTTTGAATTTAGTCAAATTTATTTTAATTTGAATGTCATGTTTTTATTTCCATATCATCTTCTTACATGTTCAAAACCCTAGTTGACCTATCAACATTGTTTTAACTTTCGACCTATTAAATATTTTGACAAACATAGTCATATAACCAATCAATCTCTAAGTTTTAACACATTATAGACACATATACGTGATCTATTTTATGTTTTGAAGTCTCATATTATTAATTTTAAATATTTTTTAATAATAATGTCTAAATGTTTCTTCTGAGTGCAATTCTTTTGACACCTAGTTTAGAAAAAATTTATTTCAATTTTTTTTACTTTTTTCATATAATTAGATCCTTAATTTAATATGCACTTGTGATTTACTTTATTATACAAAAATAATATAAAAACTCATTAAATTTTTATTTTTTTTATATTAGTGTATTTTTATGACACTTGCGACACCTTATTTTATCTTAATCTTTCAAAAAAAATTGCTTTAAATTAAACAATTATTGTGTGTTTAAACTTGTAACCTATTTTTTACTATCAAATAAGGATAAATTCACATTAAAAATAGTTTATTTTAAGGTATTTGTTTACTGTCATTCTTAAATGAAAGTTATGGCTTTGCCTAATTTTATTTTAGATAAATCACAAATGCTTAATGGAAATAATTATAATATATAAAAAATTTATGTCCAAACTAAATTTATGGCTCGTAAGTTATGGAATATTGTCTTTGGAACTAAAAAATCTCATTCTGGATGGCATGTGACCCATAAGCTTACCAATACATTTCAATAAAAATCATAATAAGTTATGTCCATTATCTTGCAAAATGTTAAGGATGATGTCATGTTCCATTTTCAAAAAAACTAAAGGGTGGCCAAATTGATCCATTCCCATAATTCTATAAAACTAATTAAATAAGTAGGAAATAAATATTTAATATTCTATTGTTCATCTTAATTCATGTTTTCAAAAAATGAGCCATTAAATATTAAATATGAATAATATTATCCTGGTGGGGCATATGGCATGTTTGGGGGCACAATTTGTGGAGAGGTTATGATAACATTGATGATAAATTTTAAGGAAAATTACCAAATAGAGAGTGGCTTTTGATGAGACAATATTAATGGGGTTCCAAGGAAACTTGCTATTTTATAAGTGAGTCAAACTTGGGAAATTATGAGAATAGAAACCAAAAAAGGAAAAAGCAGAAACTAAGTGAATTATGGCAAGTGGAATAAGATGAAAACTATTGCATTTTTCAACTCATGTCTCCCCAAATCAAGGAGTGGAGAATATTTGTGAATAAAATTTAAAATGTATAAAAAGGAAACTTTATATTGACTATGATAGAGATAGAATATGGAAATATTCTATTTTGGATGTTTGAATTTATAACCCAAATATTATTTAAGACAGATAGACTTATCAATTTGGGTGTCTTTTGCCATTATAACCAATTTATACATATTGTTGTACTTGTGCTTCAACAATAAAATTTGAAGATAAAACCCCTTGGATTCTTGAAGATCAGAGGATGTAACCCTTTAATTTTTTGAGGAAAATCCCATTCAGGGATTGTATCTGCATGTCAAAGCTTCATTAAAATATCAAATTTTATGTGGTTTTTTATAATTCACATTAGCTTCAAGTATATGTTTATAATTCCATAGATTTTTTGGGAGCTTCTAGATCTAATTTTAGAGTGTGACACTATATGTGTCAGAGTATGAGTTAATTTAGTAGTTGCATGTGTGGTTGTTCAATAGAATATTTATGTACCCTTTATAAAAATCAAATCAAATATTTTTACCTTCCATACATGTTCAGTTTGAGAGGTTTTTAGATCTAATAGTGAAAGATCTATATTATGTACTTTCCCAGTTTATTATAAAGAGTATGCATATGCCATGTATGTGTGCTCGAGATACAAATAATTCAGATTTTTCTTATTTTCAAATAAAAAATTTATCATAGTTATTATATATGAATTTCTTCTCCACATTGGTAATCAAGAGTCTCCTAGTGATGCTTGGAAACTCTTTGAATCCATGCATGAGAGCACTCATCTCTCAAAAATTATTAAGTTAATCCTTGAATTACTAATTACACCCATGAAAGGTGATGAAAAAGTTGTGAATTTTCTTACTAAAAATAAAAATATTAAAGCTCAACTATATTATTGTAATTATAATTTGATTCAGGATAAATTAATATATTTTATTATTCAATTAAATAATCATGAAAATTTTAAAAATTTATTTCAATTTTAAATTATAAATATCAAACTAAACAAGATATCCCTGACCTTACCACCTTGTTTACTCTTCTGATTCAAGAAGAAAAATTTATAACTAATTTTGATTCTAAAAAGAATGTCACTCAAGCACTTCTCACCTTAAATAATGTTTTTGATAATAATAAAAACTAAAAATCTAACTATAATTATTTTGATTGCAAAAATAGGAATAAAGATATAGAAACAAGAACCATAAACTTAAGTTTAATAGAAATTATAATATTTGTGGTAAGTTTGGTCAAAGAAGGGAAACTTTTTATAAAAATAAAGATAGAATTAACAATAAATATTCTAAAAGTAACAAAGGAAATAAATCTAATCAAAATAAATAGAAAAATTAAAATTTTAATCAAGATCAAAATGTTATTACTTTATAAGTTGCTTTATTTATTTCAAATTAAAATGAGTGGATTTTAGATATTTATTTCAAATTAAAATGAGTGGATTTTAGATATCGATGCATCACACCATATGACTTGCTTATCTAATATTTTATGCGATTCTAGAGACATCTCTAAAAATATTTACTTGGGAGATAATTCTTTCTTATAAACAATTAAACAAGAAAAAACTAATTTTTCAAATGTTGTTATAAATGGTGTTTACTATGTACCTAAACTTTAAAATAACTTGTTATTTTGTTCACAACTTACTAATCATAATTTCATTGTAACATTTCTTAAAGGTAACTAGTCCACTATAAACCAATCTGAGTCTTTGATTGTTCAAGGGGTTCAAAATAATGGTTTATATATTTTATCTCCTTCTATATGTTTTCTTTCATTGCATAGTAAGAATCAATCTCAATTATGGCATGAAATATTAGGTCATGTTAATTTTAAAATTTAACATGATATGCCTACTTATAATATCATTGCTTTAATTTATTATATACTTCTCATCATAAAACTTATGAGGATTGATTACATGGTAAGCAACATACTAACTCCTTTCACAAGAATCATGATGCAAATTCCTCACGTCTTTTAGAATTGATTCATAGTGATGTTGTAACACCTCTTCAAATTTTACCTCTTAATAGTTATTTGTATTCTATATTTTTATTTATGATTATATTAAAATGATTTGGTCATATTTTATTAGAAATAAATTTGATGTATTGTCTAAATTCAAGGAAATTAAAGCTAGTGTTAAAAATGCATATGTTTTTTTATTAAAAGATTAAGCACTGATAATAGTGGTGAATATATTAGTAAAGAGTTTAATAATTTTTCATTAATTATGGTCTTCAAATGGAATTAACAACTCCATATTCCTCACAATAAAATGGTATTGTTGAAAGGAAAAATTACACCATTATTGAGATGACTAGAATGACATTACAATCTGTAAATGTTCCTCCTAATTCTTATGGGTTGAAGCCATGAATACTACTGTGCATATTATGAATAGAATCTCTACTTAATATTTTCATTTTTAATATCAAAAATGCATGTATGCTCATAGCATTTCATTTGCTTTGATAAAACTATTTTATTGTTACTTTAGAGATACTAACTATATTGATAGTGTCCCATCTACATTGTACTTGTTAGTAAAATGATTTAGTTTGACTCTTAAAAAATATTTATTGCAATTATATTATAATAGATATATTTGTCTTAGATGAGAAAACAAATTATATATATATATATATATATGAGTTAACATGGAAATACATTATATGCATAACATCATGTTTAATTTGACAAAATAATCATGTTTAGTTATTGCATTTGGTAAAAATATTATATTTATTAAATTTAGATATTTTATATTTTAATGCTTTGATTTGATTATTGATTCAATTTCATGCTAAAATTCTTAGATGCTCTCATTTAATTATTTTATCATTTGATTGTTATGTTAACATTCTTATACACTTCATTTGATAATAAGATATGTTATGAAATGCAAAGTGTAAATAGAGTTTGCATTATTGGCTCTTCATCATTTACTTTTACTTTACAATACTTTTTATTTATACATATTTGAACTTATTTGTTTTAGTTTCATATTTGTTTGATTGGATGATGGCATTTCATACTAAAATTATCCATATTTGATGTATGAAAGGTTATACCTCAATCTTTTGTTGAAGCATATTAAATTTGTAAAGTTTTGATAAAACTCAAATGATAAAATAAATTATTGCTAATAGGATATCTAATGATTAAACTTAGTTTCATATTATTAATAAATTATTATATGTGCATTACATGACAATTGAGAATGCTCATCTTGTCAATATTGGAGACATCTAATAATGAATTATATATAATAATTTATATTTTTTAACTTTGTAATCAAAGTAGTGCACTTGTTTGCCTTAAATATGACTTGATTATTTTTAATGTGTTTTACCATAGAAAAATATGTCATATTTCTATGTATCTGGTTATTATGATGCTAACCATACTATGCTATCATGAATCTATTTTTGGATATGTCTTTAATTTTTGTGTAGGTGCATAACACAAAAAATTAAGCATATTGAATTTCATGTGCATTTTATCCGAGAAAAAGTACTCAGTGGTGATATAAATTTGCAGTTCTATCCTACAAAGGAACTAATAACAAGTATCTTCACAAAACCACTTGGTGCTGCCAAGTTTTAGTAGATTCATGCAATGTTGGGCCTCTCAGAGTTGTCATTGAGGGGGAGTGTGCATGACAATGCCACCTCCTAATAACCATATGTTTCTTCTCCTTTATACTTCTTCTCATTGTAAAGCATTGTAAACTTCATGTGGAAGTTATGTGATTTGACTAAAATTCATGTGAAAGTTTTACTTTTGTACCCCAATACATTAAAATCATACTTTTTAATAGAGATCATTATGTTATAAAAGGCTCCAAATATGCTTAGTGATTATTCATGAGAAACTATGAGATGTAGTTTCACAATCATGTTAGCCTAAACTTAATTTCAAGTAGTTTATGGATTATAATTCTTTTTGTTTCAAAAGGTGGTGTTTGGCATCATGAAAGTTTTTAAATCATTTAATTGTGTACATAGTATAATTCTTTTCTAAGGTGACTATGACATTTATTCCCACTTAGCATTACAGGGAAGTGTTAGAGAATTTAATGATTAAGTGGTGTTTTATTCACCCTTAGCTTATCTTGATAGTTAAATAAATATAATTATTTATTAACATAAGGTGAAAACCTTATGAAATAAATAATTAAATTATATTTTTTTAATAGTTATCAAAGTAATTAAATATTTATCAAGTAAAAAATGGGACTATCGATTAAATTGGTCACCTCCCCTCATGAATATTATAAATAGGGTTTACCTCTATTGTAAAAACATATTTCAAACACTCAATTTTTATTATTCTCACAATATTTTGTGAAGATTAAGTTGTATATTTATGTGTGGCAAATACTGGTCTATGAAGAGATTTTACGGAGTAAGATTGAGAATATTTTATGTATTGGGGGAATTGTTTCAACATTGAATAATCATTGTGGGTTTTTTACCTCTATTAGAGGTTTTCACACCTAATTTATATGTCAGCATGTTAAATTTATCTAGGATCATTATGTTATGCTTTGTTATTCATTTATACTTATATATCACCTATGTAGATCTTATATGTATTTAAATCGTTTTAGATGCAGAGTACATGTCCTTGATCTCATAGGATTCCACCAGGTTATACAAATGAAATGGTGCATTATACCATTATATATTCATAAATTATCAAATTACACATATATTATCACTAGGATGTCCCAAGGATTTCACCAGGTTGGGTCATATAGCTGATTATAGTGGTTGATCCATAATTTGTCACTAGACCCAGATTATGAAGGCTAGGTGACAGTCTTGACCTGTAAGTAGATTTCTTCTCAGACTCAAATCACATACCAAAGTGGGGGAAAGTAAGGCTTGTTTTTCTATATTTACAGATAATTCTCATATTCAATTTACATATCACAGTAGGGGTAAATAGGACTTGTTTTTCCACATTTTCATATATCTCTCATGACTCAGTTTAGATATTAGGTTGGGCATAGAATAGGGTTTTCTTCTTCATAATTTAGTTTGTCACCTAGATTCAATATAGGGGGAATCCACATTATGGATTTCCTCTCCACATACAACATTCTAGCTCCTATCCACTTCTCTAGCCAAGAAGTGGGCTAGGCCTAGAGCACATTTATCCTCCATATGGATTGATCACATAAGTAAATATATGTATGTATTTTATATTTTATTTTACTCTATCACTTCCATTTTATTGCATTACTAGAATAAAAGGGGGGTAAATTTACACACCCTAATTTATTCAAGAAACCACAAGTATTATGTCTTTTGTTGATCTTTCATGAGAATGTCTTAGTGATGAATGTAAGTATTATTTGCATGATCACTTTGGGTCTTTTGATCTATCTTACAACTTGTTTATCCTGTTTTATGCACCCTAAATAGTCCTATGTCATCCCATCCTGGTCTTAGGGGGACTTGGCTTGTTTTGCACAATTTTTACTCATTTTTGTGATCTAAAGACACTAACACGATCTAAGACACTAGCATGGTGTATTAGTGCCTAGTTTATCACTAGTATCCAATGGTCACATTTTTAGTGTGTTTTGGGTCCTAACCCTTCCTTAACCCTTCTCTTATGATTTTATATTTCTTTTGCTTCTTTTCAGTCAATGACCAATGGTCTTACATTTAAATCAAAGTTACTTCTATATAAAGAGCCTCACAAAGCATTTTACATATATCACTAACTATTTTAGCACATAATTACATGAAATTAGTCAATATTATAGCTTAGTGTAATCACCTAAAAGTGCTATTTGGATGCTAAGAGTGTCGCTTGAATTATTTTATTCATAGCTTAGCTTTAGATATATCCTAGATCCTTTACCACACTTTTTCAGTCATTGTGCAGACCATAGACAGTTATAGTCAGCTAAAACATAGTCCCAAGACATCTTTCTCTGATATCAACCTAGTTTGCCTAGTAATCTATCAGGTGGACATTAGCGCCACATTTAAGACACTTCAACCACATGTTGCTAGTGTCCCCAACTAGGTGTTATTGTCATTTAGCTTAAATCTCCTAAACAAATACTTTTTCAAATGTGTACCCCTCTTAAGGTTGGCCTAAGCATATTTTATTATCCTCACAAGCTACAAATCTATATAAATATAAGTCTAATTGACCTCTATTCACTAGATGGAAAATAGATGTAAAATCTTATTCAAACAAAAGACAAGTTGAGTAAAATTAATGTATTTGATCCCTATTCTTCCTTACTTCTGCATTATACCATCTACATCAGCCTTAAGCCTTATTTTTAAAGATTTCAAAGCTTAAACACATTCAAGGCATTAAATACTACTCTCATTCTAGCATTCATTTGCACTTATACTAGGCACTAGGTGGGAGAATAACATCAAGCTTGATCCCTCCTTAGAGTATTGGTATGTAAGCAACTCTCTTCATAGTGTGGTGTTGAGAATGTCCAGCCTATCTTACTAACAAACACTCATTTTTATCTCATGCCATACTTGAAAGGAGGATTAAGGTTTTTATATTAAATCAAGTTTTCTAGGTACAATATAAAGTTTTAGATTTCATGTGTGTAAGAACAAGACCTAGAAATATAGGTGCATGTAACACAAAAAATAAGAATAGTCCTATAAAAGGGACACTGGTGCCACTTTGAAGACACTACAATAATATGGTGTTATTATCCAATGAGTAAACATATCCTGAGACCCTATTGATGACACTCAGAACTGTCTAGAACTTAGTTTTTAAAACCTAGATTAATCAAGATAGTCGCTATCTACATAAATCTATATTTATTACTATTTTTAAAAAGGTCAAAATATATAACAAATCATTACCTAAATATTGCATATTATTTGACTAATTTAAACATCCTATCTTTTTGACCAAATATAAGAATTATATTTGTAAAGCCTTAAAAAGTTAAATCATTTGGTGAACCTGACTTAATTCAAATATTGCTTCAAACCCTACCTTGCATTAATCTAAATTTTTGTGCAATAATTTAGGGCTGTATACTTATAATTTTTTGAATTTTTTAGACAACCTAGATAAATTAAATCAATTGCATATTAGGGTTTCAATTTATTTACATGTAATTTAAATTATTACAAAGAAACCCTATATTCACAAAACCCTAACCCTAGATGATCTTAGGGTATGTATCATTTTTTCTCTTATTTTAATTTATTGTTATTAATTTTTTAGAATTCATAGATTCTATTTTAGTGTCTCTATTTCAATTTGCTTACTATATGCCATCTAAAAAATTTGTCTATCTTCCATGTTAAGAAGAAGTGATAGACTAGGCGGTAATCCTATAGAGCATATTCAGATTCCTACTATTTGAGCCTATAACAAGGATAAGGAACCTATTATAACTTCAGTTATGAATCCTTCACACCTTGATTATGTGGAATTCAATGACAATACATCTGAAGATGAATAATACAACCTAGAGCAAGATGAGGTACACATTGAAAATTTAGGACACACTCCCTCCACTTAATAATAATGACATTGTTATGAACAAAGATGAGGTATTATAAGGATTCAAAGATAAAATTTAGGAATAGCCCCTTGATCATGCACAGATCTTACAGTCTATATTAACAATCAAGAATAATATAAATAATGGTCAATCTTCAACCCCCTTCAATTAATAATGTTGTTGTACCTCAAGTGGGGCCAACTCAACCAACTCAGATAACATAACCCAAGATTGTTATTCACCCATCAGTGATAGTTACACCACTTATGGCTAGTTCCTCCACTCCATATGTAAAATCCCTTATGCATGAGATTCATACTTTGTATTCTAAGGTATTACATCTCGATAAGGGAGAAACTAGGCCATCACATGCCTTGGATTCCAACATTCTCTTACATACACCTTTGGCACATCACATAGTGGTAACTCCTTTTCCATTAAATTTTGTGGCACCCAATCTTACATTATATGATGGAAAGGGTGACCTAGAGCATCACATCAAAGCCATTCACACAGCATGCTTGGACTATGTGTCCAATGATTGGCTTCTTCTGAAGTTATTTTCACACAACATCAAGGATCATGCCCTAAAGTGGTTTTATGATTTACCAAATCAATCTATCACAGCATTTAATGCTTTATCCAACATGTTCCTATCACACTTCTCTATCAACATTAGTGATAATATATCACATGCATAAGTGGCATATTTAAATCAAAATTCAAATGAGCCTATCATAGATTATGTCTTACGATACAAGATAATATTGTCTAAATTGACTATCCCCATGGTAGATAGAGAGCTTCAATATATATTTAAACAAAACCTATTACTAGCACTGCATGAAGCTATCTTATTCAATAAGGAATACATTTATTGATTTATGCCACATAGTCAAGGAAAGAGAGGTTAAGCTCTTATTAATGGGCAAACTCATGTACACAAATGGATTAAAATCAACTATTAAGAGTTCAAACAAACCTCCATACAAGGTAAGAGCCACAAAAAATAAAATTGATCAAAAGGCCATAGCCAACGTAGCTTCTGAGCTATCCCCCAAATTGGTTTGATCTTCTCCTCAGCGCAGAGTATTCACTAATCTTCCAAAGTCACCAGCATAGGTTCTACAACAACTATTGGAATGTAATGTCATATATCTCCCTCTCATTAAAGAGGTTGATATGACGTGACCTCTTCCAAAGATTTATGATTCAGATGCATTTTGAGAGCATCACATGACACCATTCCACATGACAAATAGATGCATTAGCCTATATCACAAGATACAAGATCTCATTGAGGCTAATATTATTGATGTGGGCACACCCATAGAGGCACTAAAATAATAGAAAATAGAGGCTAAGGCACTAAAGATATTTTTAGATCCTTTCCTAGAGCATACAACAAATGAGGTAGGGGACACATCAAGTATTCACTATACATACTAGGTGCATCCACCACCAGATTCTTATCACATAATTATATAGGAAACACATACACTACATAACATTATTGGCATGTATCATATTATCATGCCACCTAGACCACTTATCACATTTTTAGATTAGGATATTGTGGATGATGGCACAAATTTACATGTAATATTCATATGAGCATACATATACCACCATCATATTCATAGTTTTATAGTTGACAACAGGTCAAGCATAAGCATGTGTACCATGACACACTTAAAGCACTTTGAATACATAGAGTGGGATATATTCCCCATAGATACAATAACTAGTGGTTTTAGTGGCCATATTTAGAGCTCAATTGGGGATATTGTGCTTCCATTATAGATTGGACTAGCACACATAGCCATTCGGTTCCTAGTAGTACCTAGTGTAGGTATATTCAATATGTTAATGGGTAGGCCATGTTTATAGCAGTTTTGATCCATCCCATCTATAGTACACTGATGCTTGAAGTATATACATGTTAATCAAGTGGTTAAGATTAAGGGTGTTCCATATGAGTATCCTTTGCCCATTCTAGTTACAATTCCAACATAGACACTAGCTACAATTCCAACATAGACACTAGCTACAATTCTAACATAGACACTAGTTATAGTTCCACCACCTTTATCAGATATTGCACAATTATTAGTTATATTAAAGAGTATATCTCTTATGCATACATCACAGTGCTCATTAAAGTCATTAGTGTAGGCCAGGTTTACTCCTACAATATCTACACATATGCATATTCTCCCATGGAGACCATTAATAGAGAGACCCTTACTTCAAAGATAAGTCATAGATTATAGAGGACCTTCCTCTACTCAGTTTACACTGAGATTAGTTTTATGGGGTTCTAGGGGTTCTCAACATAAGGCACATACATCACCTACAATGTCTTCTTCTACTAGATGGCTCCCGAATACCCCTACAGTTCAAAGGGTATCATAGTCAATGTTATAGCATCATAAGATCACTACATAGGTAGGTTCAGACAGATTATAAATCATATCAGATCATGGGCTCATAATTGCCTTTTCACATTGCATGCACAATCACAATTCCCCTATTTGACACAGATCATGGTGATAATGAGTCTCCCATGAGACTCATTGGTTAGTATGGTTCATAATCTTGTACATACTTCCTTCTCTCTCTCACTCCTTATACATAATTAATTTTCATTTACTTGTACATAGACTATACTCAGAAAACACAAAATATAATATAATATGCCAAATCACAAAAACATTCAATATTTCAAAAATATAGAACTTATAGATTATATGTTGTTATGTTTACATTTATACTACTTTTTAGATATTACATATTGTTAGCTATCCTAGAATAGTCTATTTTATCATACATAGATGTTTCACTTGTTCTTTTCAAGTGCTTGCAAATTACGTACAAGACCCTGATCCACTAAATTGATCTAGACTAACTATCATCTACCCACTGGGGGAATATCCATGAATCTAAGTTTATACATTTGATACATCCACCCATGGGGGCATCTCATACAAAGTTGCTACTACCAAGTTCTATCTTTACATACTATACATTCTAATTTATGCATTGATACATATTGATATTGATCATTTCCACTCATTGCTCATATTTTTTGTTGACTATCACTAGTTATATTTAGTATATATACATCCTAATATTTACATAAATCTATACTACACATTTATACATGCTTACATTTCTAGTTTTCCTAGATTAGACTTGATTATGTTTCCTATGCTTTTTCCATTTTGAGGGCATTTAAATATTCCATTGTTCTTTAGATCTATGCCACTTCTATAATTTTATGCCTTACATATGTGCCCATCTCCCTTATGTGTGTTTTCTTACTTCTATATGCGAACATTTTAACATGTTTTTTTATGTGGATCTAAGTCAAAATTGTTTGTTGCTTGCGTATGTGGACATTTGAACATGTCCTGTATATCTTCATTCTCAGATTTAGTGGCATGTGCCCATGTCCCTTATATTGTGGCCCTATGGCCTATATTTGCATGCCTCATGTGCTTATATGTATGCTTCCTTCTACGCTTCTTCACCATGACACTTATATTTGCTTGTTACACACACACAAGTTTTTTATGCCATGAGGGACCTCATGCATTTACCCTTCCTACTTGGGTTTTATGATAAACATCATGCCCCATCCCCCTAGGTAGTTACTTAGATTTATTGCAATACACATTGATTACATATATCTTGACAGCCTTGTATAATGTTAGATTACAACATAAATCTTACATTGCCTACTTATGCTCAAATTCATTTACCTTTTGATGCTATGTTTGTATATTATATTAGAATATCATGCATGTGCTCTAGCTAACACATTTTTCAAATATTCTTCTTTTGATGATAGTTTTTCCATGGATTTCACAACTAACCTAAAAAGAGGGGGCATTCATAGGGTCCTATCACAAATATTAGTCTCCTACTTTGTTATTCATAGATAAATTTCAGCACATGGGCTTAGTTTCAGAAATCAGACAAAGGGCAGACATAGGAAAAAATAAAGACTCAGAAAATAGTTCAAATCACCTATATTTTAGACTAGGTAGACATTAGCACCCATATTGGGACACTAGTGCCACATGGTGCTATTGTCCACTACAGAGCACTATTGTCTATTAGCCCTAGCCTTAGGATAGTCTAGATTAGCTAGACTAGTACACCAATTATAATATAGATTTGCATAAATATAGTCACAAATTTGATAGTTATGTTCATATTTTACTCAGATACACTCATTCCAGCTCAGATTCATACCATTTGCTCAGATTTGGTGGAATCATGTGCATCATGATCACTCCTACATTCAATTTAGTTACATAAATTTAGTTATTAAATAGTTTAAAATCAGTATACTTAGATACCAGATTGGGGGCATGTGTGTGGCACATAATTTCCAATACTCAGCTACACATAGGTTGATTAGATGGAATGGAAAACTCCATATCATTATCTATATTGTATACACTTTCTATCACATTCTAGGTTGTCACTAGATTCATGCCTTACTCCATCTACAGTGGTTGGCATTCTCGAGTGGCCTAGAGTCACCTAATATACCCAAATGGTTGTAGAGTTGACATAATTAGATTTACTCAAATAGATACTTTCAACACTTTGCGTAGTTTAGTTACATATACATCTACTTAACACTAGTGGGCAATGATGGAGTCATGGCCTACTTGAGTTCTTGATCCACCCACATGAGAGGGTTAGACTCACTTATAGTCTTATTTAATCTATTCATAGATTAGGATCCAGTGCGTAGGGGAGGACAATGATGGAGTCAAAACCAAATTGAGTTCTCAAGCCACCCTTATGAGGATTAAGAAAGCTATCAATTCAGTCCAATCTATTTAATGATATAATCACTATGCAAACTCACACATAGAGGTTATCACCAAGTTCATGCATTGGTTCACATACCTAATGAGGTGTATTCATTCCTTCTCTCTTTACTCAACTTTTATTTAGTTAGTTTATTTCAGCATATTCTTTTGCTTCCAATCATATCTTAAAGACTACTTTTCGCATGTTTCATTGCAAGTCATTATTTTAGATCATGTTTTACATATGGATACCTACATTCACATACTCAAACTCATCTACACATGCATCACTTTTAAAGTAAGTCAAAGTACGGTTCTTTTTCCTTTATACTAATCATTTTTGCTTTGTTGTATTTCTAGCATAAAGTGGGGGAATGTAATCGCCTAAAAGTGGTATTTGGATGTTAAGAGTATCGCTTGAGTTAGCCTATTCCTAGCTTATCCCTAGACATATCCTAGAGCCTTTTCCACACTTTTTTAGTCATTGTGTAGACCATAGATAGTTACATTCAACCAAAACATAGTTTTAGGAAAATTTTATTAAATCCCAACCTAGTTTGCTCAGCAGTCTGCCAGGTGGACATTAGCACCATATTTGGGACACTACATCCACATGTCACTACTGTCCCCAACTATGAACTACTATCCTTTACCCTAACTCTCTTGAATGGATACTTTTTCAAATGTGTGCCTCTCCTAAGGTCAGTCTAAGCACATTTTAATATCTACACAAGCTATAGATCTATATAAATATAAGTTTAATTGACCTCTATTCACTAGATTGAAAATAGATATAAAAGCTTATTCAAAGAAAAGACAAGTTAAGAAAAATTAAGGTATTTGATCCCTATTATGTCCTCTTCTACATACTACCATCTACAATATCCCTAAGCCCAATTTTTAAAGATTTCAAAGCTCAATCACATTCAAGTTATTCAAGACCACTCTCATTTTAGTATTCACTTGTACTTGCACCAAACACTAAGTGGGATAACTACATCAAGCTTGGTCCCTCCTTGGAGGATCGGTATGTAGGTAACTCTCTTCATAATGAGGTGTTGAGGATGTCCAACCTATCCTACTAATAAAAACACCTTTTCAGCTCATTCCATACTTACAAGGAGGATTAGGGCATGCACATTAAATCAAGTTTTCCAGGCATGACATAGAGTTCCATATTTTGTACACATAGGAATAAGACCCAAAAACATAGGTGCAAGTGCTCCTAGAAAATAGGAATAGTCCTAAAAAGGGGACACTATTGCCAATTTGAAGACACTACAGTAATATGGCACTATTATCTAGGTGTGGCACTATTATCCAGTGAGTAAATAGATCCTAGGTCCCTATTGATGACACTCAAAACTATCTAGAACCTAGTTTTCAGAACTTAGATCATTCAAGAGAGTTACTTTCTAGATAAATCTATATTTTTGCATATTTATTACTATTTTTAGAAAGTAAAAGAAGGTAAAAATCCATAACAAATTAGTACTTAATTATTACATATTATTTGACCAATTTAGACATCTTAGGCCTTTAACCAAACATAGGAATTACACATGTAAAACCCTAAAAGGTTAAATCACTGAGCACACTACATATTACTCAATAATAACCCATAGACTTGCATGTTTGATCAAAGAAGGGCCTAATCAAAATTCATTCTAGCATACCATGTGTGTTGATAATGCATGTTCCCTAAGGGATAACTACATGTGATATGAGACTCCTATTGGGGTTATTGTAATCAGTGGTCATGATAATAGGGGTTCTACATCATGTGATTATAACATCCTACAACCTAATTTATATCTTCTTTTTGCATTTCATTTCAATGTTATTTCATGTGTATAAGTGTTCAGTAGGTTTTGGAAAATATTTAGCAAAAATAGTGACACAAACAAAGGATTGGGAGCTCAAACCTCAATTGCAGGTCTCTAAAATCCTCTTGCAGGACCCTTAGAAGTCTCAACAAGAGTTTACATAGAAGGATGTTATAACTATAACTTGTACATTAGTGTTTGATTGCCAATGTCCTCCCAACTACACTATTATCTGAAGGCATTTTTTAACACCAGTTCCAGAATGAATTATACCCAACTAATCTTCAATCCCAATTCAACCTTTCCAACCTTTGACAACACCTGTCTCACTCTAGATAATTCAATTTTCCCATTTCAAAAACATTTTAGGTAAATTAGTTTGATATATCTATTTACAATATTTGTCTACCCCTATACCCAATGTATTTGACTACCTAGGATTTACATGTCTAAGTCTTAAACAATTAAAATAACTAGTTAGAACAAGTTTAGATTTGAGTGATATCATCATGATAGAGTGAAATGGTAGTCTGGGATACAATATGATGTATTGGATGGGCCTCACTATTTTTCCCATGTTACATGAGATATCAGGAAGTGGGGGCATCTTATACCTAGAGCAAAGATAGTTACAGGTTGGTTGATGGTACCAATAATTCCTTGGGCCTATGAATATGGAGAGGCTAATGTAGGAGTTATAGGGGTATATGTAGTCTAGTGGGCATAGCATAGGCCAATAATATTAAATAGACCATAGCCTATAGAGCTCAGGGTTTGAAACATCATGTACAACATGTACAAGTATCATCCTAGGACTGTCCTCGATGATGAAGATAGAGAGGCACACATAGGATAATGGTCTGAGTGTGAAGATATGGATATGTATATAGAGAGAGGGAAGGTACATGTATAAATTATATTTTAGGTTTAGCATCCCACTACCATGATCATTGACAATGGAGGGGATGGAGGGTAGGGATGAGGATAGGGTGCTAAGGAGGATATCAATAGATAGAGTAGAATCCATGATGTGTGTTAGACTATACAGGTTGTGATGGAGATTAAGGATGGGTAAGGGAGATAAGATATTTGTGAGATCCCCAATATAGTAGAGTGTGTAGGATTGGTACCTTAGCAAATGATAGTGTATACTAATAATTACACCATAATGTATACATTATTTCATTCGATGACTATAATAGAGAGAGAAGCAGGTATAAAGTATTTATTAGGACCATCCACCTTTAATAGATTAGTTGAGGACCAGGGCACCATTGACAAAAGATAGAAAGAGATCACAGCCAGGGTGATAGAGATATCTAGGCTAGAGTAGGATGTGGCCATATTATGGGCTTAGTTAGCAGTTATTTAGGGTGATACCACTAGGTTGCAGAGATTAATTACTACTTGGGATATAGATATTGTCACATTGAGGGGAAAGGGTGCTTAGATGATGGTCATCTAGGGTTAGTTATCTATGAGAGACACTGAGTTAGTGACTACGATAGGTGAGCATAACAAGGCCTGAGCAAATGTTCATAAGCTAGGTGGGGAGTGGGATTATACCCTACATATTGTGACATAATAGGGTCTAGATAGGGCTCTAAAAAATAATATGTGGTCCAATGATGAGGATGGATACTATAGATGATTATACGTAAGTGTAGTACCTCAAAGCCAAAGGACACCATCTTTATAGGAGTATAACAGTCAAAGATCTAGTTCATCTAATAGGACTCATAGGACATCCACCTCTCAAAGGTCAATGGGACATCCATTTCCATAGACAAGTTTGATGTGACATCCTTATATGGCACTTCCTCATAGCATAATACATAGCTTCCACTAAGATAGCTTGAGACCCAGATCCCATCAGACAAGTCCACCTCTCGAGGATCATAGCGAGAGTTGACAAGACTTTTTGAATTGTATTTTCTCATTTTTATGTATGATATGTACATATACATGTGATGTATATAAATTTTTTATGTATGTATAGACATTTATTTATACTCATGGAATTTTGATGTATATATATGATGTTATTTTCATGGATACTTCTATGTTGATATTTGATACTGATTTGATGTATATATGATGTTATTTTGATTAATATAATGTTTCATACAATGTGATGTTCAAGATTTGATGTTTATGCTTTGATATAGATAATGATGTTGATGTGTTTGATGATTATCTCATATATTTTTTTTTGTATGATGTGATTATGTTAGCATACATTATCCATAGTGATAATTGATGTTGTAGTTATGATTTAGCATGATAGCATAATTAGCCATGATGATGATAGATGTAGCAAGGAGATGGTTTGAGCGCACTTGTAAATGTCCTTTGCAACTTGATTTTTAATTTTATATTTGACAGATGCACCATAATTATAAAAAAAACATGATAACATATGTGCCAATTATATAAGCATGAGCTCAAATTCAAGCGTACAATAGCACACATCACGATATGAAAGATCATGATGATAATTTAGATGTTAATGCATTGATCCAAAACTCAATCAATAACATTACACACAAATAAGTAATCAATCAGACATTCACACAAAACTTAAAATAACAAATAATAAATAGTCATAATTGCATGAGAGTGTTCAATAACATGATGTTTGTTATGTCCTAAGTCTGGACAAGTGTAAGATTGAACAATGTTGGAAAATTGACTTAGAAATAGAAAATAGGGAAGATGAAAGATGGTATGATTATGACAACAATATTTTTTGGAAATATTGTGTCAAGTTTGGATGATCAATGCATTTCAGATCAGCCCCTATGATCATTCATCAAGAAAGCAAATTACGTTAGAACAGCAAAGCCATAGTTCTTAAAAAGAAGGAAAACTATAGATGTTACAAAAAAATGCCTAAAAAAATGAGCTTAGTTATTTTTAGGCATTTTTTTGTAATAGCTATATTTTTCCTTTTTAAGAATTAAGGCTCTGTTGTTCTAACATAATTTTTTTTCCTGATGAAGGATCACATGGGCTTATCTGAAACACATCGATCATCCAAACTTGACATAGTATTTCATAAAAATATTGTTGTTATTTTATGGAGTGTGGAAGCTTTAAATCTTTATTTAGGTATGATTCTGGTTACCCCATGTAGCTAAGCATCGCCTACATAGTCTATGTTGACCTTAGGCCGATGTAGTTCTCCTAGGATGGGATAAATGGGAATCAATGATGTCAAATTAGGATGATCATGATTAGATGAAAGATACCCTCTCAAGAAATGTGTGCAAATGTATGGGAGTAGGATAAAGGATGACACTCTTAATGATGTTTGCCCTAAATAAAGCAAAGAGTGGATTCCCAAGTCAAATACGAGGACAAAGTGGATGGATATTTTTTGTATTTATATCTCTTTTTGGTGTTTTTTGAATTTTCAATTTTTAGGATTTGGGGAATTTTCTAATTTTTAGGAATTTTTGGAATGTCTTATGTTCGTGGATTTTTGGAATAAGTATATATATGAGTATTTTATATAAGGATGTACAAGGACAACTACATACACTTGTACAAATGGAATAGGAATTAAATACATTGGGAAACCAAGACATATAGACAAGGAATGACTAGCAAAGAGAAATTCAAGTCATAGTAGTGGACACAGAAAATCATGCATAATGGGAAAGATACAAGGATCAATTAGATGTAGGATGGGATGAGGAATACAAGGATAAATAGAAGTGGACACAATGAGAATGAGAGTTCTAAGGACTACCAGAGAGGGAAACCTTCTAGTGGTCATCTGAATCATGTCGTAAATATGATATCATTCTTTGATTCTACCAAATTTACTACAGTGTGCAATACCTTTATACCACCATCAAGATCAACATGCATAAGGTAAGTTGGGATATTATGGAGTTGACTCACTGATAAAAAATGGGCAACAAGGGAAATGCAAGGACGTGTAAGGGTGCCCCCAAACAAGGGCACTCATAAATAATGTTCAACTAGATCAAGTGTAAAATTGCTTAAGATGGATGATATGCATGGGCTCATCTAACTCTTGCCCATCTTGTGTTTCTAATATGTATGCTCTATAACCATATTTAGCTATCATAGCATACTAACTCAACTAGTTAGGTTCAAACTTGCCTTTCTTTTCATAATCCACATTGGAATTTAGCTAAATTTCTTTAATAACATGATCACAAACTTCAAACTCTCTGGAAATGATACACTTATCATAGTTGCATCATATCCAATTTTGATACTCTTTGAGATGGTTCAAGGTAGCTAGTCATTTTCATCCAAGAGTTTGAGCACTTATATTCAAACTGCTCTATAATCCTCATCATCAATAAGAACCTATAATAAAATATGTAGGGAGATAAACTCAATCCCAATATGGAGGATATCTTCTAATCCAAAAACTAGGGAATAGTGTGTGGCACTTGTAGGAGTGTGGATATTGGTTTGTAAGCCCATAATGTAGGAAATAGTTTCAAATTCCAATCACGGCTAGTGTCATTGACAATCTTTTTGAGAATTTTCACATGGTTTTATTTGATGCTTCATCTTGACCATTGCCTTGAGGGAAATAAGGAGTTAACCATCTATGCTTAATATGAAATTGAGTATAGAGGGCCTTAACATCATTAATTTTGAATAACTTGCCATTATCAAAAACGATGGTGGACAGGATGCCATAATGACAAATGATGTGATTTAGTATAAATTTGTAAATTTGTTTTCCGATTACATAAATGGTGGAATATACTCAACCCACTTTATAAAATACTTGGTAGTAGTAAGGATGTGTATATGGCCATCAGAGGATGTGGGGTTTATCTTCCCTACAAGATTGAGCCCCCATTTATAAAATAGCCAAGGAGATGTAATTAGGTGAAGAACATGAGATGGAACATGGATCAAGTCACCATAATTTTAGAAAGCAACACACTTAACATATGTACATGCATCAAATTCCATTGTCAACTAGTAATACCCTGTACAAAGAAGTTTCTTAGCAATGATCATTCCACTAGTATGGGCCCCATAAATCTCATTGTGCATGTCTTTGATAACTAATTCTACTTCTCCTAAATTTTAACAACGAATGAGTGTCCCATAATAAACTCTATGATATAGTGTCACCAAGTAGGGTGTAGTGGGAAGAATTATGGATGAGTGATTTTAATTAGGGATAAGATAATTTAGTAGGAAGGGTATGGTCTTGAAGGTAACTGTAGATGTCAAGGTGCCAAGACGAACTGGGACCAATGATCTCGCATACCATTTTTGACTCCAGATGATCATATGCTAGAATAATGAATTTTTTGATGAGGAATTGATATTATTGGATGTTGGAGGGCATTTCCAAAAGTGACCCAATAGTAGCCATAACATATGTTGATCTGTTGTTAGTTCATGGAACTTGATCAAATTGTATATGCTCAAAATATTTCTTGAATATATATACCATGCATTTTTAAGGTATAATCTTATCATATTTTGTTTGATACTAATCATTAACTTGATTGATGATAAGTTTGGAATTGTTGTATACTATCAGTTGTTGAATGTTCCATTGGATTGTGAGATGAAGTCCAACAAGAGCTTAATATTCTACAATATTATTTGTGCATGGAAACCCAATGTTAAATGCCTTGGGGATAATATCCCCTTGTGGTGTAATAAAAATGATACTTGCCTATGATCCATGAGATGTGGAAGAACCATCAAAGTAGAGATTTCATTGTCATAATTCTTCAAGGGTGAAAATGGACTTATCTGGAAAACCAAATGTTAATGTTTATGTATCTATTAATTGACTTGGTATATTCAATGTCAAAATCACTTAGGAACATAATCCACTTGGTCATATGACCTATTAATGTTGTTTTGGAGAGAATATAGTTGATCAACTTTTGTAATGATGATCATCTTATTATTGATCATGTAGTTTTGTAGTTTTTGAGATGCAAAAACCAATGCTAAACATGTTTTTTCAGTGGATGAATAATTATGTTCATAGGAAACCAATGTCTTGGTCAAATAGTATACAACACATTATTTTCCTTGATCATGGTGTTGGGTCAAACGTGCCTCCAATGCATGTTAAAGTAACAGGGGCTTCCCTAGTGTTCGAGGGGATAGCATTAGTGGATTATCCAAATAATGCTTTAATTGATCAAATGTCTCGCGATAGTCATGGCTCCATTGACATGTGGTCTTGTTTTTAAAGAGGTGTGTAAATGGATAGCAATGATCTATACATTGTGAAATGAATCTATGAATTCTTTGAATTTTCCTTTATAATTTATGTATTTCCTTTAAATTGGAAGGGTGAGGCATATCCACTATGGCCTTGACTTTATATGGGCCTACTTCAATACCTCTTCTTGAAATAATGAAACCCAATAACTTTCTAGATGTGATGCGGAAGACACTTTTTTGGGTTGAGGCACACCTTATACTCTCTTATCCATTCAAATATTCACCATAAAATTATCAAATGACTTGCACGTGTCTTATATTTTCCCAAAATATTGTCCACAATTTTTCAAAATGTCATGCATCATATCATGGAAAACGATAGTCATCACCCTCTGATAGGTAGCACCAACATTCTTCAAGCCAAAAGGCATGACCTAATAACAA
Organism: Torreya grandis; assembly: GCA_037957365.1. Lineage (NCBI taxonomy): Eukaryota > Viridiplantae > Streptophyta > Pinopsida > Cupressales > Taxaceae > Torreya > Torreya grandis. The sequence goes on from JARHVA010003956.1 coordinate 357,118, forward strand.
AATATCCCCCATAGAGTGGTGAACATTATCTTATATTGATCCTTAGGTGCTATCTTGATTTGAGTGTACCTATGAAAACCATCCATAAGTAATAACATCTCATAGCTTGTTGTGGAATCAAAAATCATATCAATGTCGAGAAATGGAAAATCATCCTTTGGATAAGCTTTGTTAATATCCCTAAAATTTGTACAGAGGTGAATACCTCTAGGTTTCTTGTTAAAATGGATGATAGTGTAAATCCACTTTGAGTAGTTGATATGCCTAATGAACCTAGCTTCTAAGAGTTTTTCAAGCTCCTTTTTTACCTAAATAACAATATGTAGGTGCATCTTATGTAATTTATGTTTGATGGGTTTGGCATCAAGATGCACCACAAGATGATGAATGACCAAGGATGGATCTAATCCAAGCATGTCATAATAATACCATGTGAAGATATAAATAAATTAGTTAAGGATAACAATGATGAGCTCACACTCATCTTCAATGAGAGAAGCATCGAGCTTAATAATCCATGGATCATCCTCAGTATCACAGTTGACATCAATGGTGTCTTTCAAAAGCTACATGGAACCATATCCTCCAACAAAGTATGTACTAAAGGGAATTTACAGTCTTCATATGATTATGGCCCAACTAGTTCATTGATTTCACCCATGTAAGAAGGATTAGAATCATTCATTTCAGGTAATGGCTAATCATTAAATGTCTACATAAAATTTTGGACCAATTGTTCAAATGTGCACTGCTCATCAGGATTGACATCTGAACTGAAGATGATGTATGTACTTCTAGGACTCTTTGCTTCCTTATGTAAAAAAATGGACTTCCTCATTCATAGCTACCTTAGAAAGGTTTTCACCAATGAACACGTCTTTATTTATACTTTTTATATTGTCCACTAGCACCTCATAGAGGTTTTCGCCAAAGGACATTAATTTTTTATTTCTTTGTTTTTTTTACTAAGGAAATTTACCTGCTCTCCAAACTATGAAACAGGGTCCAAATTTATTTCAAATTCCCGTTTATGGTCTCCAAGCAGGAAACTAGTTCTAAGCCCCAATAATTCTGAAATAGCCTAATCGTTTTAGAATTCATCCAATGGTATGCAATCGTGTTGGTCCCAGTCGATGAGTTGGGGATAATGAAGGTCAAGGTGAATGGCTAGGATGACATTGATGTTAAAAAGGTTTGTTTCAGTGAGTTCATTATAGATACTATAATAGGACTCTGAATCATTATTGGGACAATCATCATTAGACATTACAGTTGTTTCACTTTTGATATTTGAGGGATCACCCCCAGGCAGTTTATACCCAACACCTCGAATGCCTTTTTATTTGCTCAAGGGAATGAGCTCAAGAATGGCCTGTTGTTTTTCCCCCAAGCCTTTGCCTTTATAATCAAATTTCTCCATGATTGTCTTAGGGATAGAGTATTTGTTATTTTGATAACATGAAACAAGTCCATCATTATATAACCAAGTATCCCCAAAACTGTTGACCTATTCTTAATCCAAAAGACCATTCTTTGTAAAAACTAAGGGACCCTCCTAAAAATAATTAGTTTTTATACATCACTCCATTTTGGGCCTACCATGGGACTTAGGTGACATAGGTAGTTTGGCAAAGTGATAAGCATCATTGATTAAGTACTCTCCACAACCTTTATCCTTAATAGTAAAATGAGATGACACTTGGGGAGGAGGAGGACCTTTGGATGAGGATGCCAGGCTATTAGGATTAATTTATGAATACTTGGGAGATTGGGATACCATGCTTTGGTCTTTTTTTTGGACACGCTCAGTGCTAGGATAATAGTTGGTACCCTATTTCGTGTTTAGGTTCTTATAATATTGGTAGGTTGTAGATCTCATGGAATAGTGACATTCATTCTTGAATGTGGGAACTTGAGCCACTTCTATAATGTGGATGGGACTACGTGCATATCATGGATCCATAGATGCCAAAGGAGTATATTATATGATGGTTCAAAATCAATGACATGACATAGGGTTTTATGGCTAATAGGGCCAATAAGGATGGGTAAATGGATGGTGATAGTATCGAGTAGAAAATCTATTGGGGAATATCTCAAGTGTCTAACCAGCTTGATTGTAGCAATGTTCAACCTTGAGCCTTTGTCTATGATCACCCTCTTGACTTTGTGTCGGGAAATGAGTGTCTCAATGTAAAGGGCATTATTATGCAAAGGACCAGATGATGACATGTCATTTTGATCAAAAGTGATTCGTTAACATGAGGACAAATTTCCTATGAGTGTTTTGAATTGGGATAGATCAATATCATTGGGGACTTTGGACTACTGAATAATCTTGTATAATATGTCCTTGTGAACTTTGGATGTTCGCAAGAGATCCAAAATGGATATCTATGATGGATTTTTATCCAATTATTCAACAAGTTCATATGTCTTTTCAGCATATGAAGTGGATGGTTTAGATTTGGAATTTTGAGAGCCTTGGGTTTGATTGTTGGATGTAGAAGGACCTTCAATTGTAACCTTTAGGCATTGAGTTGTAACAGCACAATCTTGAGCTGGCATAGGATGTGATGAGGAAGGTCCTTGGATAATGAGTCTAGCACATTTATTGGTGTTAGATAGATGATGATGATTGAATTTGATGGTTGCCACATGATTATCAATAATGTGACCCAAAACATTATCATAATTGTATTGGATGTTATGATAATATATGCGATTGATTGGGATCTTCTTCTTGTTTTTGTTGATTCCCTAGATTTTGTTGATGTTGTTGATGAGTGTTTTGATTGGATTTATTATTATTTTGATAATGCCTTGGAATGGGTCCTTAAATATGCCCATATTTTTATTGGGGGACAAGGCATCATTGTCAAGCACAATCTCTCCTTGCTCAAGCAAGTCTTGTACATAATGTCTCTGTTGCATATACCTATGTGTAGCATGACCTATGATGTGGTGATAATCACAATACCCATTGTACATGTATGATGGGGATTTGGTTGGCCTTCCTTGAAAGGTTTGGTAATAGGCCCCACAACCATATTTGTCACTACAAGTTTCTGGGACACAACCTCTATAGGCTCACCAAGAGATGTGAATGTTCTTTGATTTTGTGTTTCGGGTGGTGGTTTTGGGAAAGTAAGTGGTGTGGATGAAGCTTTTTGGACAAGTGGTGGTTGAACCATTTTCACATGCCTTGGTTCTATTACACCATCACCTATTGCATTCTTGCTATTGTTGATACTTTAGGTTTTTCTAACAAGTACTTGCTTGATCTTGAGATTGATTTTGAGAATAGATTTTGATTAGCCCTCTTTCAATTAAGGCTTTTTTTATCTGCACCCCTTTCTCAATGATCTTATCAAAGGTATTAGCATAATGCAGTCATAAGTGAAAGGTTATTCCTCCATTTAGATTGGTTGCAAAGGTGTTTGCTAGGTGTTTTTTTTAGGAAAGAATGAGGGAATCTATTGGTTAGGCATTTCCATCTTTATAAAAAGGAGGAAAATTTTTCTCCACTTCGTTGTTTGGTATTGCACAAGTCAACCATGGTCAATTCATGCTCCAAGTTTTAAGATAAATGCTTGACAAACCACTCAGACAAATCATCAATTGTTGTAGTTAATCCTTTGGGCAAGCGAAAGAACCATTCTAATGTTTGGCCATCCAAACTATGGGGAAATAGGTGAATCAAATATATGTGGTTATACACCACTTTTTGACAAGACACAAAGAATTCCTTGATGTGCTCTCTTAAGTCCCCTTTCCCTTTATGTTTATCAAATTTTGGCACCTCAAATGGAGACGAAAATGAACTTGAAAGATACTTGTATCAAATGGGTAAGGACATATCTTGTCGAAGACAAAAAAAATACTTTAGTTTCCCATTTGTAATCCTTGAATAGCATCCTTAATCTCTTGCCACTCTTGAGAGAAAAGTGGGTTTTGGGATGAATGTGATGCATGATGTTGGGATCAAATAGGTGGATTAGATTGGATATGAGGATTAGAACCCGACTTGGAGGGGATAAATACCATGTTGCTAGGTTTTATGGGGATTTGTTGTTGGATGGGAGAAATTTGTTGTTGAATTGGGGGGGTTGTTGTTGATTGAACAGGACTTCTTGTTGTTATTGGATGAATTAAGTGGGACTTCTTATTGTTGATGTTGATTGGATTTGATGGATTTGGGTGGGACTTGTTGTTTTCGATGGGATTGAGTTGAATGCAAAGTAGTGGCCAAAGTTGTAAGCATTTTGGTCACATTTTGTAATTGTTCAATCACTCCTTGATTGGTATTAGGTAGCGGTAGCTCTACATGAACTTCCTTTCCTTTGCTAGAGGACTTATATTTTTTAGTGTTGGCTTGATATTAATTTTGGGCTTGGATCAAAGTGGCTTGGTCTTGTTGGTGACCTTTTACCACTTTCCCATGCGAGTGAACAAGGGTTTGTAAATTTTCTATGGGATACCCTTTAAGAAATTTGGCCCCTAACTCTAGCAATCACAAAAGGACCTCATCCTTGTGCTCAAAGAGTTCTTGTTTGAATTGGGCTCTTTGGAGATCAGTTTGCATGGTAGTTGATTCCACTCTCAACCCTATTTGGGGTGGTTCTATTTCATATTATGACTGATATACTTCATTATTAGTTGTATCTTCAACATTTTGGATAAGTGGATTGTAATTCCAATCATCATCAAAGTTGAGGTTGTATGAAGCCCCACTTCTAGTGAATTTAAGCATATTGATGATCTTCATTTTTGAATTGGAATATTTGTTCAAGCCTATTGCAATTTGATGTCAAATTTGGATATGGACTTGTGATTCAATTTTGAGTTAACTTTAGGAATCAAATTTGAGTTAATTTAGGTGTCTTTTGAAAACATGATACTTTAACATTTGATCTTGATTTATTTGTCAATTTGGATGTTTGGACAAGTTTGCTTAATATTTTGACTTTAGGAGGCTATTTGGGAATGTTTGATCTCTTAAAACACGCTTGAATGTTTGCGTATGTCTTGGATGTTTTTGACATGATTTGGCTTGATTTAGGAATTTGACTTTGTCTTGAATTATTCTTGATTTGGAGTTGGTCAAAGGTAGAGGCTTAACATTGTTTAACCTTTGATCTTAATTTGGTTTGAAAAAGTTGACTTTGAAAAGTTTTGACTGACTTGATTCAAGTAGACCTTTAACTTTGACTTTGTTGACTTCAAGAGTTGACTTTGAAAAATGACTTATTTTTTACTTTGAAGTTGAGTTTAAGGGTTGGCTTTGAAAGACTTTGACTTTGACTTGATTCAAGTTGGCCTTTGACTTTGTTAGACTTTGAAGTTTGACTTTGAAGTTTGACTTTCACCTGATGTAGGAAGGTTGACTTCAAAAGATTTGACCCAATTTGACTTGATTTGACTCAATTTGGAACAAATGTATTAGATTTGAATAATTGATTTGGAATTGGCTATTGGTCAAAATGGACCTAATTATATTTTAGATGTGGTTCAATTTGGATAGAGTAATAGTATGTGGACAACGTAACACTACTATTAGATAAAATGACTCTTGATTTTGCTAGAGTAACATGTCAATGTGATAATTGGATGTTATAAGGTTGGACTTAGAAATTTTAGACTTGTTTAAATTATATAGGATAACACACAATATGGGTATTGACAACAAACAAATGAGCACACATGTACAAGCCTTATGCTTAGTGATAAATGGGTGTGCAATGCGACCACCAGCACATTGATCTACTTGAGCAAAGTAGTGAATAGGTTGGTCTCTCAACCCTCACTAAGCATCCCTATGTGATGAATAATCTTTGGGAATGTTATTTTCACTATAGTGGGTGTCGTTTATGGTCGAAAGTCTTAAGTTAACCATAAACAGGGTTATCTAGGTGCATCCCCTATATACCTTGCGATACAATAGAGCACAAGTCTATGGAAGAGGGCAATAATGGCCTTCACAAAATGGTATAATTCTTTGCGACCACTTCAGCCATAAGATTTCGATGGAGTGTCCTTGAAAAGCATTCTTCAAAAGTGTTGTTTGATACTCTAGTGTTAGAGATGAACTCTTTACCTTCACAGTTGTGCTTAAAACACACAACCGCTTAGCCAATATCGACAATTGCTCTCAATTTGTATACCCTACCAGAACACAAGGTTTGTACGTACATTGGGGATGAAATATCGATCGTCGCACCCTAAAGACTTGGTCAGGGAGCAAGGTCCAACTCATGCAACCAAAAAGAAAAAAAGAAGAATTATTTCTGATCCTCAAGTTCCCACTAGGTGCAAAAGGAGAGCATACATATGTCAAGCTGCCATAAACACCAAAACAAACTCAAACAAGTTCATTTTAAACACCAAATTCAAGTGTGTTCTTTTTAGAGCACTAAAATAAATGTTATGAGTGTTTGGTTGAATAATCATGTCTTTGACAAGTAAGAAATTTGTAGCAAACAGGGTAAAAGTCTCAAAATGTGACCTTTGACAAGCGAATAAGATCTCAAAAGTTTTAAAAAATTGGTCATTATCTACATTTTTACTGTTCTACAAAGAGATTCCATTATTCTGCGATTTTGTCGTTATGCAAGTTGATTTCGTCATTCTACAAGCAATTTCATTGTTTTGCAGGAAACAAAGGACATAAAACAAAAAATTGTGTTTTTGTTGTTAGGATTAGTGAATCTACTACTACACAGCGTTTCCACTGCTACAAACTACAATTCCACTTTTATTAATAATGATTCTACCACTATAGAAAATAAATAAACATAAAACAGCGTTTTCACTATTACAAATCGTGAAAGCAATGTTACGCATAGCTTTCCACCAATTGGAATCATGATTTCACCATTTTTGCATAATATAGTTAACCCAAACAGTCACAATTTTGTCGTTGTACACCACTATTCCACCATTGCATAGAAAGATTTCATCAATCCCTACAAACATAGTCATAAAGGCGAATTCGCAAATTTGTAGTGCGTTTTCGCCATTAGAAAAGGCGATTCTACCGATTCTACGAAATTTTTTTAAAAAAAAGATAGAAATAGTTTATGTCATTTACAGTAGCGATATCGCCATTGTCAAGGTCATTTCCATCGCTTAGTAGGGTGATTCCGTCGTTGCTCTGGAAACGACAATTTTAACAAGTTTAAATGAAAATATGAAAAACTAGCTTAAAGTTTATACTAAATTTCAGTGTAGAATGAAAATAAGATGTCTTCAACGTTGATTGTAGAGTACTAGTCCCACTGGGCATGTCAATGTAACACAAAATTACAAATGTTAGTTTTATAATTAGTACAAAATCAAAAATAATTGAAATATACCGCTAACTTAGGCATGCATCTTTCGATTGAGAAAGACAAAGAAGAAAGCAAATAAACAAGCAAACATACACAAATAGTTATAAATTTCCTTGCAATCTACTTGCCGAAAAGAGTGATATGCTTGGGCGTAGTTGCAAAAGGCTTATACAATGTGCATGGGCAACCCAATAACGTAACCCTTGCAAACTAGTCGATTTAGATGAGTGACGAGGGTGATTGAAGCTTTGTAGGGCTATTTTAAACAACACTTCACAAAAATTGAAAGCTTGTTGGAATGAGAAAATGGCTCCTCAATTTATAGATTTTTCAAAACAATGTGGACCGTTGATCCTAAATGAAGATTAATGGTGGAGAATCAATCCTACAATGAGAGGCAAACATTAAATGTTGCGACATGGAGTGTATAAGAACTTGTAAGAAAATTTATTCATAAGGGTTTGGAGTGTGTAAGTACATGCTTGCACTCCTCTCACCTTGCATTAAACTTGCCTTGTAAAAGACACTTTGACTTTGGAACATGATTTTAAATTGTCAAGTAGGTGAGTGATGTAGGAAATTAGAATTTATTTGAATTTTAGTTATAATTTTCTCTTAGTCGTTGATTAATTAGCTAATCAAAGTCAATTAGTTAATAAAGAGTGATTAGGATGATGCAATCTCTTTTTGTAATGTCCCTTTTTGATTTATCGTTGGATTTAATTAGAGTGTGTAACTTGTAAAAGAGGCTTTGACTTTGGAACATGATTTTAAATTGTCAAGTGGGTGAGTGATGTAGGAAATAAAAATTTATTTGAATTTTAGTTATAATTTTCTCTTCGTCATTGATTAATTAGCTAATCAAAGTCAATTAGTTAATAAAGAGTGATTATGATGATGTAGTCTCTTTTTGTAATGTCTCTTTTTCATTGAAAGTTTGATTTAATTTGAACATGAATGATATTAATGAAGCAACCGATTGATCCAGGTTGTCATTGATGAATTGGATGATCTAATGCCAATCAAGTATGCACCAATGTGTTTTGAGATATGCGCAATAATTGTACAGAAGAATTTATGACAATTGACGAATTTCAATTTAGTTTGTGCAGTGTTGCAAAAAAAACGTTTAAATATTAATTTTGACATGGAAGTGACAAAAATGAAGTGCCTACACCAACTATTGATATTATGGCAATCAATTTTTTTTTCCCTTGATAACATAGAACGTTAATCGAGCCCTAGTTTGGTTTCCTAGGCTAGCCTTCAACTAGGATTTAGGGTTAATACATCAGAGATGGAACCCAAGACCTCAACCCAATGAACACGATATTAGATATTCACAGAAGAAAAATTGACCATTCATCACTAACTATACTTTTGGGAGATTTAAAATTTACAAATTCTTAATGTTTTAACTCTTTTTTTGTAAAATATAGAAGCTAATTCACACAAAAAACACTAGTAGATATCTGAATCCTCCACTAATATTGATGTTTTCCAATTTATTAAAGTAAAAACATCATCTTCAACATACTCCAAAAAAAATCTTTTCATCGTCCCCTAATTTAGCACATTTAATGCATGGATTAAACCAGCATATGCATTCATTGATAACACACAATTGTAACAAGTGTATGTCCAAATAAATTGATAAATATGAACAATTTGGACCACTCTAGCTGAGATTATTGCAATGTATTCATTATAAGACCAAGTAGCAAGATGTGTTTGTTATACTACATTTATGCAGTTGTGTATAACTCTGTGAAGTGCACATAATGAAAGGAGAACTCTAACCAAGAATTCCAAATGTATACTGCAAAATGAGAACTCTGAACAAGACTTCTCATGCCCACCCCATGGAGCAGCGATATTCATTAGCTTAGTCATGAATAAGAGCCTTGCTCAGGGATTTAGCAATTGCAATGCATCCATCCTCATTACTTTAACAACATGCACTCGCCCCTTCGAAGGCATTGCAAGAAACATTATCAACATGTCGTGTATGAAAGTATCATTTGGCCTCATTATTGGTAGTGGTGCCTCGAAGCATTACAGAGAATCCACATTAACTTTCACATCCAAAAACGGCTAGAGCAAATTCACCCCCCTCTACCTGACGTCCCTAGTCCCGATCCGGTTCGTAGCCAATTAGGGTCCCGTTGCACTTAGCCTACACGTCCCCCTACACACACCCAAGGTCTTCAAAAAAAGAACTTCGGCATACCCAAACCATCCCAAGGTGAACCCGAGATAAACCCACAAGTTTCACTTTTTTTAATTTTATTTTTTTCACAATTAGACTTGTAATGGAAAAACAACACACTTCCAAACCCTAAGTTGCTAAATACTCAAAAAAATATCAAAAAACAATTATTTAGAATAAAATATATAGAGCCCATTAAACTCTATATGGTGACCTCCCTATATATCTTATCTTGAGTGTATCGAATATTATCTTATCTTATCTATATGGTGGGCCCCCATCTCTATATGGGATATGGCTAGAGCACCCTATAGATATAACACTTGTATAGTGTGTGTGGGGGGGGAAAGGAGGAGGCGCGTACGACGGTACCCAAAGCCGTACATGGGGTAAAATAAAGTTGCCATAAAAGCAAACCTGATTTGCCATAACCAAACCGGTACCCAAAACAAACCAGCTACCTAGCTTTTATTTCAAAGGGACTAAAAGAAAATTTTATATACAGAAGATCAATCTTCACACTAAATATTCTCCGACAACAAACAGGGAATGTCAAATTTCCATTTTTATACAGTTTTAAAAAATCCGTCAAAATTCAGAAATCATGCAAAAGATTACCTTTCATACTTTCATTAAGTTATAGCAGAACACAAACTCAAAGGAAACATGTCCCAAGGCCAATGCATCTCTGAATCTGCAGTTGAAGGTGTCAAACTGAAAACAATCAGAAACAAGAAAATGTCCACTTATCAATTGTGATTATTTCACAGCCAGCTCATAAGGAAATATCTTCTTGCATGAGAATTTGAATCTGCCTAACTTTAAACTGAAAAACCGCTCTTCCAAATATATACAAGCATAAATGAAACAATAAAATGCTCCGATGGTCTATAGCATTGATTCAACCAAATGGGCTAAGATAAAGTAGCCTCAAACATTAATTTATCCACTTTATATTTTTTATTTTTCTTGGTAACAGGGAACGTTAATCGGGCCTCAGTCTGGTTTCCTAAGCCAGCCTTACCTCAACTGGGATTTAGGGTTAATTAATCAGAGATGGAACCCAAGACCTCAACCCAATGAGCACGATTTTAGATATTCACAGAAAAATTTGACCGTTCATCACTGACTACACTTTTAAGAGATTTAAAATTTACAATTGTTAATGTTTTAAATCTTTTTTTGTAAAATATAAAAGCTAATTCATGCAGAAATCACCACCAGTAGATATCTGATCCTCCAGTAATATTGATGTTTTCCAGCTTCTTACTCAAAGTAAAAACATCATCTTCAACACACACAAGATATTTTCATCGTCTCCTGATTTAGCACATTTTAATGCCTGGATTAAACCAATATATAAATCCATTAATAACACACAATTGTAACAAGTGTATGTCCAGGTATATAGATAAAGATGGACAATCTGGACCACTCTAGATGAGATTATTGCAAAGTATTCATAATAAGACCAAGGAGTAAGATGTGTTTGTTATACTACATTTAAGCCGTTGTGTGTACCTCTGTGAAGTGCACATAATGAAAGGAGAAACTCTAAACAGGAATTCCAAATGCATACTGCAAAATGAGAACTCTGACCAAGATTTCCATGCTCGCCCCATGGAGCAGCAATATGCATTAGCTTAGTCATGAATAAAAGCCTTGCCAAGTATTTAGCAATGGCACCGTATCCGTCCTCGTTACTTTTAATAACATGCATTCACCCTCTCTTAAGGCATTGCCAGAAACATTATGAACAACATGCAGAGTATGAAAGTACCATTTGGCCTCATCGTTGGCAGTGGTGCCTCAAAGCATTACAGAGAATCCGCATTGACTTCACATCCAAAAAAGGCTAGAGCACTCGGCCTGCTATTCAGAATAGTTTTCACTCCAAGTAATACTAATGTGGTAAAAAAATCCACAAAGCCACTTCAATAACAGTTACCATTTGTTTCAAGTAGAGCAGATTCGCCCCGCTCTACCTGCCCTCCCTGATACCGGTCTGATGTACCCAGTTCGAGTCCAGGTGCACTTAGCCTGCAGGTTCCCCCTGGGTACACCCAGGTTCTTCAGCAAAAGAACCCGGTCGCACCCAGATCATCCCAGGGCAAACCCAGGACAAACCCACAGGTTTTTCCCTTTTTTTAATTTTATTTTTTTCACAATTAGACTTGTAATGGAAAAAAAACAAAAAAACACACTTCCAAACCCTAAAACTTGATAAAAACTCAAAAAAATAACAAAAAACAACACTAGAATGTTTATATTTTTATTTTATTTTTTTGTACGACTGTACCCAAAGCCGTACATGGGGCAAAATAAAGTTACCGTATCAGCAAACCTGATTCGCCATACCCGAACCCGTACCCAAAACAAACCAGCTACTTAGTTTTTATTTCAAAGGGACTAAAAGAAAATTTTATATAAAGAAGATCAATCTTCACAATAAATATTCTCTGACAACAAACAGGGAATGTCAGATTTCCATTTTTATACAAACCTGATTTGCCATACCCAAACCAAAACAGCTACTTAGCTTTTATTTCAAAGGGACTAAAAGAAAATTTTATATAAAGAAGATCAATCTTCACGCTAAATGGTCTCCGACAACAAACCGGGAATGTCAGATTTGCATTTTTATACAGTTAAAAAAATTCCCTTTCAAAACTCAGAAATCATGCAAAAGGTTACATTTCATACTTTCATTAAAGTTATAGCAGAACAGAAACTCAAAGCAAACATATGTCCCAAGGCCAATGCAACTCTAAATCTGCAGTTGGAGTCGTCAAACTGAAAACAATCAGAAACAAGAAAATGACCACTTATCAATTGTGATTATTTCACAGCCAGCTCATAAGGAAATATCTTCTTGCATGAGATTTCAATCTGCCTAACTTTAAACTGAAAAACTGCTCTTCCAAATATCTACAAGCATAAATAAAACAATAAAATGCTCTGATGGTCTATAGCATTGATTCAGCCAAAATGGCTAAAGATGAAGTTGCCTCAAACATTAATTTAGCCTCAAACATTAATTTATACACTCTTCCAGGCCAATTTTTTGGCATTGAGAATGCTTTCAAGTATGTCATATAACCTTAGTTTGGGATGTACGAACGTTTTCACCTCCCTTCCAGCTAATGGGTAAGGGATGTGCTTCTGTATTGAAGACAAACCTATCTAGAGGGAGCACATTATTGTCACCAAATAGTAAGTAAAAATACTTTAAAGTCTCACCCAAGAAAAAAGTCTCCATTTTATCTCTTCTTGCAGGAGGCAACACAGTCACATCATTCAAAGAACTATATCCTCCAGAATCAACTTTAGCGTGCGACTCAAAAGCTTGAAAAATTTGCCAACCCCATTCCCGATACCTGCTTGAATGCAAAAGAAGAAAATCAAAAAATAAATCCCAATTCACATCAAGTGAAATATATCAAGGATTCTGCAAAATGATAAGAAGAATGTGACCAACCGAGTAAAAAATAGAAGATTAAGTATTTGAAATCTATGCCATGAGAAAGAAAACATAAAATGAGAATGGAATGTACTACTACAGTAGAGGTTAGATAATCTAGATAGATATGTCTGTGCTTTCAGCAAAATTATGGCCTGAAAAATAAAATGATGAAACTGTAGCAAATCTCTATGTCTCACAGTACATGGACCGTAATCTTTAAGTGGTTTACACCGGCCACACCAATCCACTCGCTAAATTGATTTTCCATTTCCTTCTAAACACTACAGTGATTTTCCATTTCTTTCAGTCATCTTTTTGTTTGTTTCCATGGCCTAACTTAAGCTGGTCTCTTTCCATAGGTCTGTATTCAGGTCTCTCCTAAAGTATTTTCATCATTCAATTTTAGGATTTTACAGTTTAGGCCTTTTTTCTTTACTCTTCTAAAGTTACACACAGTGCAAGCCAACATTGTGTACCTCACAAGGTACCATACTAACTCAAACTCTTATCGGAGTTGTCAAAATATGGATAATGCGAGTGCAATGGAGACGTGATCACACGATATGAAGCAAGTGCACACCACATAGATGCTAAAGCAATTTGAAAATTACACAAGAAGATAAATTGCACAAGACAAAATGGAGAAAACCAAAATCTGATTAACATGAGATGGCTAAAGTGAGGAATACATATAAGAGAGTACGTAACTCCTCCACAAAAGGTGGACAACGCACCCCAAGAATAGACTGTAACTCCTCCATGAAAGGTGGTGACAAGGTGCTAAGAATAGAGAAGTAACTCCCATCAAGGGAGTTACTTATGACATTCTTATGACACCTATGACACACCTCCACATAAGCTAGCCTATCCCACAAATGTAGGAAAACTCCATGTATGCATAAGAAATACAATTTTCCTAATTAAAAAATAGGGAAAAATAAAAACCTACAGTAATACCCCCCATAAGCGCAGCTTAGGTGGGCAGTGTGGAAATATAAAATGGGTCCCGGCAACTAAGCCTGATGAGGTACCCATGTACAAATGCAATCTCCCATAAAATAGAGAAAAGGAGAAAATCCGTAGGAAAAAAACTCCTCCCAAAAGAGAGACAAAAGAAAGAAGAGACTAGTGGGCCCCCCTGAAGATGATGTTGCTGCAGATGTAGACCGCAACCCAAGAAGAGCTCGTAGATGAATGAACTTGCTCTTGGTGAAAGGTTTGATGAAGATGTCTGCAACCTACTCCGAAGACTGGCAAAATATCAAGTCAATGACCTCACTATGAATAAGCTCCCGAATGAAATGCATGTGAATTTCTATGTGCTTGGTCCGCTGGTGCTGAACTAGATCCCTGCAAATTTGAATGGTACTCTGGGTGTCACAATAAATGATGGTGGGCTGCCTGATAGGAATGCAAAACTCAAAAAAAATCCCCTGAAGCCAAATAGCCTCAGTAACTGCATTAACAGCTCCCATGTACTCTACCTCTGTGGATGATATAGCAATAGCATTCTGCTTCTTGCTAGACCAACTGATAGGACCAGAACCTAGAAAAACTGTAACCAGAAGTGGACTTGCGAGTCTGTGAATCGTCAGCCCAGTCTGAGTCCGTATATCCAACCAAGTCAACCTCTATGCCAAATCTGTAATGAATCCCGTATCTATGTGAACCCTGTATGTAATGCAAGATCCTCTTAGCTGCTTTCCAATGCAGCTCATGAGATTCCTACATGAATCTGGAGACAAGTCCCACTGTATATGATATGTCAGCCCTGGTGTGAGTCAAGTAGATGAGACTACCAACAAGTTGTCGATACTGAGTGGCATCAACCAATGGTGAAGAACAGTCAGCCTCAAGCTTGACTCCTGATAGAAAGGGAGTCAGAGATGGCTTGCAATCAGCGATGTGAAACCGAGTCAATAAGTCAAGAACATACTTACGTTGTGCAAGAGAAATCCCTGAATCTGACTGTGAGATCTCGATGCCAAAGAAGTAGTGCAACAAACTCAAGTCTGTCATGTCAAATCTATCCTGGAGAGATGCCTTCACCGCTGCAATAGCCGATGAAGAACTCCTGGTGATCAAAAGGTCAACATATAGAACCAAAATCATGAGCGAATCATCCTACTGCAAGAAGTAGACGATGGGATCAAAATGGCACCTAGTGAAACCCGCTGTGAGAAGGAAGGAATCCATCTTGGCATACCAAGCCTGAGGGACCTGTTTGAGGCCATAGATAGATTTCTTAAGTCTGCATACTAAGGAAGAATCCTGAACAAATTCTGGCGACTGCTCCATGTAGATCTCTAGGTCTCCATGAAGAAAGGCACTCTTCACATCCATCTAATGCACATCTCAACCATGTGTTGCGGCAATAGCCAAGGTGAGTCGGATAGAAGTCATCTTTGCAATGGGTGCAAAGGTCTCTGAGTAGTCAATCCCTGCCACCTATGAGAAACCCTTGGCGACCAATCGCGCCTTGTACTTATCAACCAACCCATCTGCTGCAAACTTGGTCCGATATATCCACCTACATCGAACCATCTTTCTTCTCTTAGGAAGTGAAGTCAAATCCCAAGTGTGATTTTTGATTAAGGAAGAATATTCTTCCTCCATAGCACTATCCCACTCAGGTACCCCCGATGCCTCTCGAAAAGTCTGTGGATCTGAAACTAAAGCAAAGAAGGCATGTGGATCTCTCTGAAAATCCCCCTAGTACCTCTGTCATCTGCGGGATCTCCTACCCAAGTACCAGCACTCTCAAGTGTCTGTCTGGCTCAAAGTGGCTCGAAAATGGGCGATTCAAGTGCTAACTCCTCATCCTCTGACTGACTAGAGGTGGATGACATGGCATCACTGTCCTCGTTGTCTGAACTCGAAGAAGAAGATGTCTCTGGCTCAAGAACCTGTTGTGGCTGATCTGAATCTGATGAGGAATCATCATAAAGAAGTAGATTCGATGAGGGAGAAAAAGTGTCAAGTGTTGAGTCTTTAGGACTCCTGAAAATGGAAACTTCTCTTGATGAACTCATGAGTGACTGGATCTAGAAGGCGATACCCCTTAATACCATCCGAATATCCTACAAAGATGCAAGGCTTGGACTGACGTTCCATAGCTTTGCGTTTCTTCTTCGGAATGTGAGCCATGGCTGGGGATCCGAAAACCCTTAAGTGCTCAACATCAGGTTCCTTTTATGCCAAGCTTCAAAGGGTGTTATCCCTTTCAAAGCTTTGTGAAGAACCCTGTTTTGAATGTAGCAAGCACAATTGATGGCTTCGGCCCAGTACTGTGGTGCTAAGGATTTGGAATGAATCATACAGCTACCCATCTCTTTCAAGAACCTATTTTTGCGTTCTGCAACCCCATTCTATGGATTGTAGGTGACTGTGCACTGCAAATCAATCCCCTCTGTGGTGCAAAACTGCTCAAACCTGATGTTGACATACTCCCCTCCATTATCAGTTCGAAGAACCTTGATAGATTTCTCACTCTGTTTCTCAACAAGAGCCTTGAAGTCTAAAAAATATTCACACTTCAAACTTTTGTTTGAGAAAATATATCCAAGTGTACCTAGAGAAATCATCAATGAAAGTGAGGATGTATTTGGCCCTTGTAAAAGATGATTTGGGAAAGAGTCTTGATACATCACTGTGGACTAACTCCAAAGGTTGTGAAGCCCTCCAAGCTTTGCCTTTGTCAAATTTTGCTTCAGGATGCTTCCCAAGTGAACACCCCTCGCAAAGTCCTTTTGAAAATTGGACATGAGGCAAGCCAATGACCATGTCATTTTTGCAAAGTTGCTCAAGATAGCGGTAGTTAAGGTGGCCAAACCGCTCATGCCACAATTTGCTAACTCCATCTGAATGAGTCAGCAATGCTATTGGAGAAGAATCTGATGCAAAATGTGAGGTGTATAACCTTGCTTGGTGATCTGCCCTACCCACTGCCACTGTAGTATCACTATGCAACTCCCTGATAACCACTGAATTTGGTGAAAATTCAACTCTTATGCCTCGACCAATGTGAGTGATTTGGTACACTGATAGGAGATTGGTTGAAAGAGAAAGAACACTTAGAACATTATTGAATGTTCCTCTTTCCATTTCAACTGACCCTCTCCTTGCAACAGAAACTGATGTGTCATCACCCAAACTAATTGAAGTCATGCTACAAGGCTCTAAAGATGAAAACTCAACTAGTGAAGAGCCCATGTGGTGATAAGCACCCAAGTCGATGACCCATGAAGATGTAGAAGCTGTTGTAGCTACAAGAGCCTTGCCCTTTTCTTTCTCCTTACCCTTGCCTTTTGCCTTGGTAGAATCTTCGGTAGATGAATTTTGCTTGATGGACTCAAGAACACCTATGTTGTTATTCTTAGAAAATGAGTTAGGTGATCTATTTGTTTCTTCGTGCATTTGTGTTCATCATGCCTTGTCTTTTTACAATAGGCACACTTAACCTTCTCCTTCTTAGGTTTAGCATTGGAGGATGAAGACTTAGTGTTGTTTTTGGCAGGATTGTTGTTTTCTTTCTTCTCTTGGTCCTTGTTCTTTTTCTTCTTCTCCTTTGTTGAAGTCTTATCCTTACCATTTCCAGCTATCAAAGCTTGGGGTTGAGTAGACTTCATTGTGCCCATTTGAATTAGCTTATCTTGCTCCCTAGTCAAGTCGGCAATGAATGAATTCAAAGAAGGCATTTTCCATGTAGTGCCAAAGGCACTTTTTGTGGCATAGAAAGTGGAGACAAAGACTGAATAGCTTGGACCTAACTTTGCGAGAATAAAAAAGATGAGTTGATCATCTTTCTTCTCTATCCCACAATTTTTTAATTGCAATTTAAGGGCCTTAAACTTAGTGAAGAAGCCCTGTAAAGTGTCAAAGTTGCTAGGACTTAGACTTATGAGTTCGTTTTCGAGCTCATGACCTCTCATCTCATCAAGCTTCCCAAATAAGTTTTCTAATGTGTCCCATATGTTATTGAGAGTATTGGAGGATTCTAAATGGAAGAGAAGTTCTGGAAACACAGACAAACTCAGTAATCCATAGGCTTCATCACTACGATTGTACCACTTGACCTTTTCAGCATCAGTGTTGGGTTCTACTTCATAGGCTTCATCACTACGATTGTACCACTTGACCTTTTCAGCATCAGTGTTGGGTTCTACTTCAATACCCATGGTGATCCTATACAACCATTTGCTTCTAAAAATGATTGACATTTTAACCTTCCATTCATGATAGTTGAAGGGTGTTAGGGGTTTAAGTTGAAAAGAATCTATTTTAAGCTGAATTTAGGTGAAGTTGTGTTGATTGCAAGTTGTGAATTTATGCAGAAAGAAAAATAAAAGCAAAGATTTGCAAGTTGTGAAAAGCAATCACCCCCCCCGAAATATTGTGCCCCCCCCAAATATGCAAGTGCACGCTCAAAAGACGTCGGACTCAGCCGAGAATGCATCTTAGAGCAATCAGTGCAAGACTTAAAGCAAACAGGACATCAAACTTAGCCGAAAATGCGTCTCGAGAGACCCAAATTTTAGGCACTTTATAAAATAGTGCGTTTTTAACAAATAACAAGCCTACGATGTGGAGAATTGAATTACAAACACTTTTGCAAAAAATAACACCTAAATTCGAGCTACCGTTTGCAAGATATTAA
The DNA here is from genome assembly GCA_037957365.1 of Torreya grandis. Classification (NCBI taxonomy): domain Eukaryota; kingdom Viridiplantae; phylum Streptophyta; class Pinopsida; order Cupressales; family Taxaceae; genus Torreya; species Torreya grandis. The sequence continues at coordinate 375,777 of JARHVA010003956.1, forward strand.
AGGTTCAATTTTCCCGTAAACTAGTGTTTTTGCAAAAAAAATACTAAAACATTAAAAAAATGTCTATTTTGAGAGAGAAAGTGGCATTCCAACCACTCGTTGGATTCGACACGGAACGAGGAATCCAAAGGAGGTTTGTGTGAAGAGGAATTGGCCTCCCGCTAACTCGGGCCTCACCCTTCGTCTGAAGATACAAGTTTTAAATGAAAACCCCCAAATTATCAAACTGTCTAAAAAATTAAATATTTAGTCAAATTGACTAATTTTTGTTTTAACAAGTCAATTTTAACTTTAAAAAATTAAAGTTGAAGACAGAATGAACATTGGCCAAGCATCTAAGGGTCCACATGGGACACCAAACAAGGGGCGCCAAAAACACAGTCCAGATTTGCTTGCAGAAAAGACAAAAGACAAATATGCAACCCTGTTGGACGTCGTATGGCCTGCTTGGCGCCTTGCAAATAAAGAAAAAACTGGAAGGACTCCTTGAGGTGCGTGGAGCGTTGAAGATGTTGCTCAGTGCTGCGCCTGGGCTGTTGTTGGCTGTTGCACCTGGACTGTTGTTGAGTGCTGCTCCTCCCTCTACTACTCCACACAACAATGGCGCCCAAGAACAGAAACAAAACCAGCACCTGAAGTGAAGACACCCAAAGGCCAAAGATCCCAAGATGCAAGAAATGATATTGAAAGATTTTTTTATTTTAGATCAGAACTACAAATAGAAAAATAAAGAGAACTCCACTCCTCTTGATTTCAAAATAAACTAAAAGCATAACCAGACACACAATTACCGGGTTTGCTCTGATACCATATCAGAGTTGTTGCCAAAATCCGGATAATGCGAGTGCAATGGAGACGTGATCACACGAGATGAAGCAAGTGCACACCACAAAAGCAATTTGAAAATTACACAAGAAAATAAATTGCACAAGACAAAATGGAGAAAACCAAAATCTAATTAACATGAGATGGCTAAAGTGAAGAATACATATAAGAGAGTACGTAACTCCTTCACAAAAAATGGACAAGGCACCCCAAAAATAGACTGTATCTCCTCCATGAAAGGTGGTGACAAGGTGCTAAGAATAGAGAAATAACTCTTATCAAGGGAGTTACTTATGACACCTATGACACATCTATGACACACACCTCCACATAAGCTAGCCTATCCCACAAATGTAGGAAAACTCCATGTATGCACAAGAAATACAATTTCCCTAATTAAAAAATAGGGAAAAATAAAAATCTACACTAATAACTCTAGCATTTCCCTCTTGAATGAAAACTCTGCCCTTTACAAAGGTTAGTAGTTATCCAAGCCCTGTTTCTTTTTTTTTCGCTAAAGATACGTAGGGTTAAGGTATCATAGATCTCAAGAAAATTGTTGTCAAGATGCCGAATCCCGTTGGTGTTAACTAACCAAACTAGGACTAGCAGTTGCACCAATTGTTGCAAAGGAACATCAATCAAGAGTAAATATGATTGATTTCAATTTTGCTTTATGCAGTTAAAGAATAGTGGCAGATTATATATATTCCTTCTCCAAAACATGGAGAGTTTTGTCAAAAGTCATTTTAATTTAATTGTTTATTATTACCAGGTTATTGATTTCAAGTATTTACAATTTAACCAACAGCGAATGCAAACAATGTAGCTTAAATAGATTTTATTATTTTTTGGAAATGCATATATACATACTGAATATTTAGGCCAAATAATCACATCAAATCCTATGCATTGTTTATTGAATGTTAATAATCACATCCACGAAAGTGTGATCTCCTCTTTAAAGAGAATTTCAAGTTTTTTCAACCGTATTAAATGCCATCACACAATTAAACATGTCATACCCCACTGTAACTACCATGTCATAGAAATAAAATAGTGTTGGTTGCATTAAATTCTATTGGCACTAAATGGTATCACATCTCTACCATTTTTTTAAAATATGCATACCCAAAAACAGGAAAACATTTTTATTTACAAAAAAAAACAATTATTGTCTCCCTTGACCATCACCTTAAAAAACTGCTATTCAGCTTTTACTCAAAGGAAATGACCCACCAAAAATGTAGGCATCCAAAGGTTATATGACAAACGATTAGAGCAAGGAAAAATATGAAACTTTGTGAACGCAAGGGTGCAGCTGTACCATTTATATATCAAATATTGGAATTCAAAATTATATAATTCAATAATGTTAATTACTTTGGCAACATAAAGCCTAATTTGTTTCATGTGATGGTGAGGAAAGTGCTTGAGACGAGGGTGGAGTTTTGCATCTATGAATTTTAACTGTTTTTTAATTCTTCATTTAATAGTCCAGAGAGAATTTTGGTAACTGAGATGTTTAAGATTTTGTGCATCATAAAATCTGATATTGAAGTCTTCTGTCAATAGAAAATCAACTGCCTACAATACTCTCTGCCCCATTTACTATTAAAAATTCCAAACCCAGTAACATTGTGGATATTTCAAACAGTTCATATTGCATACTACTACCATATACGTATACATACTACCATTTTCCAAAGCTTGCGGGAATGTTTCTCTTTAATTCTGTTTTCCTGACTAAACATCAAAACAATTGGTTATATGTAACATTATATTAAAACTAGGTTATCGGATACTGCTGCTAAGGGCTTTGGGTACAATACAAAATGGCACAGGATGTGGATTCACCTGGGATACGGTCAAGATACGCCCGGATACGTCGATACTGCTAGTAAGGGCTCTGGGTACAATACGAAATGGCACAGGATATGGATTCTCCGGGGATACAAGCAGGATAAGTCCCTGCCCCTGCAGATACGTCCAGGTACGTATCCAGGGGTATCCACAGGGGCAAGGCCGTATCCTGCCCATTTCCTAGGCATATCCGCCAGAAAAAATGTCATTTTTATCTTATTTTCCAATTTCACTTCATGAAAAGTCAAACATGGACTTCAAAAAATAATTAAAAACAAAATAAAGTAGATTCTCAACCCCAAAAGCAGCTTTCAAATTCATTTTATCAGAAGAAAACAACACCACCACATTTACCTCTCATTGCATTTTTACCACTGCACATTTGTTCTCTCATCTTCATTTTTACAATTGCATAGGATTGAAACTCCTTCCTTCTGCTAATCCTAGACTGCTGACTTGGATGCCTCTGTTGCCTACCTTTCATTGATCGACACGGAGCTAGATGGTACTTCATACAACCAGCATAGTGGAGCTAGTGGGAGTGGCACTGCTGCTGCTTGTGGTTCTAATGAACCACATGATGATGCAGACATCGCAGCCAAAGACGAAAATGAATATAGTGAATAATGAATATGCTGATTTGACTTTATTTTTGTCCATACATTGTAACATTTGCACTAAATACCTGTTATAAAACTAATCTAAGTTCGACCGTTGAATATTTTATGATATTTGGCATTGAATTATGAGTATGTTTTATGGTTATTCAGCTTAATTTGTTTCCTCTATGCATATTATGTGGTTAATTTTGCTTGTATGGCTATATTTTTTATATTTTATATTTTTTATATTTTTAATTTTTTATATATATTTATGTATGGCCGTATCCAAAACGTATCCAAGCCCCAAAAAAAATCCACGTATCCGATTCTCATGCCCATCTACGTATAGGCTACTTAGTATTAAAACAATAAAATAAATCCGTAAGTTAATCATGCGCACTTTAAACATTTTACAAAAATGCATATGACATGAATATGAACGGCAAACACCTAGTTTTTTACAATGAAATATTCTACTATGTTTTTGCAGCATTGAAGTTCAATATGTACTCATCCAAGGAAACATAACAAGAAGTCTTAGTTGTGAAAAAAAAATAACCACCTGTTCAAACAGGGAATCACGAACCAGCATTGGTGAGTCCTGTGGCATGGGTAGAAGGGTATATGTCACCAATAACTTTGGTTTCTTTGATTACAGGATTAAATGATAAAGAGGAGCATGCAAATGCAAACTATTATGAAAAAGTTGACACATGTCTACGTTTGGGGGTATCATACAAATCCAAAACCTTACAACCATATAAATACCTATTCTACTTCTGTCTTAACATCTACATATTAACTTTGGAAGGTAGTTGCAGCAGGACAATAAATGCAGTTTTTAATGTACTGAGGAACAATGATCTGGTTTTATAATGACTGTGCAGGCAGTTTTCAGTATTATAACTATTTGTTTAGATAGCAGTCTTGTCATAGCAATCGGAATAGTAGCAATCAGAAAATGGCACTAGGCTTGTCATAGCAATCGGACTAGTAGCAATTGGAAAATGGCACCGCATTTTCATTAAACAATACATGTCCATTCTCATTCAGTTAAAATAAGCCCGCCAAAGACAGACTCCCTATCGGGTAAAAATAAAAATATGACATGAATTACAAAAACCAAATTTGAGCATCTGCTTTTCCACCCATAAGGTAATCTCCATTATTTAGCTCCAAGCATATTCCCATTGCTAAAAAGTTAGCAACGATAAAAGCTAGTGCCCTTCATCATTTATCCATCACACTCTTTTTTCTTTTATCATTCTCCTCAGTTTAATTCAATCAAGAAAGGCACTACTGAGTGCATGTAAAGACAAATATTTTAGACACGAGTCTTTCTTTTTTATCTGAGTTTTACAGTTTTTAATGAAGAGCAAACTCTTCCATTTTGGCACAGTATTCTAAGATAGCCTTTACTGCCGTGGAGAGAAATGGATGGGTATAAACCATAATTTAAAAACTCGTACTCAGCAATTACTTGGCAGCCCAAAATTTTGACCTGTACTTGGGAGTCCGCAATTACTCAGCAACTTTATTGATACTTTAATATAAATATATAAATTCATAAAATAAACTGAAACCCCATGGGCAACCTAGGCTCTAGCAGTCTATCAGGCTTCCTTCTCTCTCCTCTGTATCAAAACCTGCAGGCAACCTTGAGCCTTAATTATGACTGAATTGATGGATTCAGGCTGTGATCTTCACGTGATTAGATGGCAATGATAAAATAGCCGCGAAAGGTTGCAGAACAAAAAATCGAGATATTAAAAAACGCACAATGGTGTCCTCCCACTCTTCCCCTTTTCCCTATGTTCAGAAGAGAGAAAATAGACTAGTTTATAGTCAGAAGTTCAACTAATCGAGTAAGTCCGAGATGAAATCCCACTCAATCCCCGCATTCGAATTCATGGAAGATAAAATTCGTGACAAATTTGTTGCCTAAAAAATTAGTTGTAAGATTCGTTATTAAATTCCACTAAGAAATATATACATCTAATATATTTTAAATATGTATAAAAAGATGTATATTTAAAAAATCTACATATAATAAATGTAAAACCATTAAATAAATATATATATATTAATATTTTTATAAATTATAAATATATTATATTATATATAATTTAAACTATATTGTGATATGAATTTCAAAGTAAAATATAAATTATTAGATATATATATATGTTTTATGAACTATAAATTTATATAGCCATAAATATATTATGTGTGTTCGTTGTGGATATTAAATAGGTATGCCGGGAAAATCTTAATAAATATCAAACTATTAATGCCAAATAATAATGAGGCAGCCCTGTGACCCAGTGGAGATAGCCTAGTGGTGTGTGAGCTAAGTGCTAGAAGTGGGATGTTTTGGGGTCCATTCGCCAGGCTTATCACCTCTATAGCATTGTTCCCACACTAGGTTCCGGCGGGTCAGCCGTGAGGGTACCCATTGCGGTGGACTAGCCGGCTCGATGTTCAATGCGATGGGGGTTGGTAGGTGGCTTGAAACCTATGTTCAATGCGACAAGGCAAGCCACAGTCCATGGCTAAGGCTACTCTTCACAGCTGGTTCTGGCCTTGATTAAATAAAACCCGTTACCCAACATTTTGACCCAGTGGATATAGCCTAGCGGTGTGTGAGTTAAGTGCTAGAAGTGAGAGGTCTTGGGGTCCATTCTCAACGCTGACCACATCTATAGCATCGTTCCCACGCTAGGCTCGGTGTTTAATGCGACGGGGGTCGATAGGTGGCTTGAAACTTGTGTTCAATGTGACAAGGCAAGCCACGGTCCATGGCTAAGGCTACTCATCACAGTGGGTTCTGGCTCCGATTAAATAAAGCCTTTTACCCAACATTTAAAATAAAAAAATCGCTGAGTGGAGATCCCTGATGCTTCTGCAAGCTCCTGTTTGGGGGATGAATTGTCTCCGGTGGATGGAGCAAAAGCGGTTTTGGTGGCAGCAGGGGATCACTCTGCAAAAAAGTCAACCGCGGCCCGATGGTGGGAGTGTCTCACACGGCGACACCAAAACCTATAACCGCATCATCGATCCTAGACTTGCCCTTGGTCCCGACTTGGAAGTCATTAGGGCATGAGGGTAATGGTAGGTCTGGGGATTGTAACCAAGTCACTCAATCCTTTCCAGCAACTAAGGCAGGTGTCGAAGCTTCCGAGGGAGATCTTTGGTTTTGTTGAGGATGGTCATTTGCCACTCTCTGGTGGTTCTCCCAAGGTGGCGGAAGCGGACTCCTTTGTTGGGGTTGTTTCTCGACGAGGGAATAAGGCCAATACCGACTCCAAATTCATGATAGTTATTGCTTCCAGTCCTTGCATCTCATTTGGGGACAAGGCAGTTGATGAAGTTTTGAAAATTGAGGAATGGTTTGTTGCCAAGGGACTTACTTGTTGCATTGATAAGTTCTGGCCAAGCCTCTCTATGCTTCACAAATGGGTGTTGGATTCTTGGAAACCCCTCATGGTCGATAGTTTGGAAATCTACCCTTGCACCAAGGGTTTTTTTATTGTGGTTTTTGATGGGATGGAGGATCGGAATAAGATGTTCAAAGTCAAAACTTGGAGCTGGGACCAGCACCTCCTCTTTCTGAAGCCCTGGTTTCAAGCCTTCAATCCCCTAACAGAAACCCTCACCACCAAGCATGTCTGGGTCCGTTTTCCGTACTTGCCATTGCAGTTCTGGCCTACTGCATGTCTATCAACCATCAGTTGCGCCTTTGGCAAATTGGTAGCGATAGATGCATACACAACAAATTTCCACCATACTATGTTTTCCTGTACCCTGATTGCTCTTGATACGACTCAAGATCTCCCGACTAACATCACGCTAAAAATCAAGGACCTTCATCGGACCCAATCCCTGGATTACGAGGGGATACCTTTTAGATGTCGAAAATGTTTTGAAACTAGGCATGTAGCTTCAGATTGTCGAACCAACAAATGGAAAACTGATTCTTCTTGGTGGAAATATTCCCTTCCCTCCCATCTTACAATATTTGCAGGCTCCCCAAAGTCATCTACGATCGTATCGAAGGAACCTCAAAGGAAAACTTTGGCTCAACCATATTAGCGGCAAAAAAGTACGTGAAGAATTCAGGAGCAGCCCAGCTAATATCTGTGGGTGTGAAGGTTATTGGAGCAGCTGGTTCCAAAATAGATGACTTCTGCAAAGTGGCATCGGATATCCCAGGTCTTGGCATGACAGATTTAGAGGATTCGCAGGGAAGTGAGGAGTGGACTTTGGTGTGGAAGAAAAAGAAAGCGCAGCTACTCCCCATGCCATCTTCGAGGACTCTACAATCCCAGAGTGAAGGGAAAGGAAGGAATGTTCTCTGAGGGCAGTGGCGCCCTGGTTCTACTTGGGACCACTAGTTTGGGGGTTTTTTGGGTTCTAGGTTTCATGTTGGGTATTGGTTTCCGTTGTGGTTCTTGGTTTTATTGTAAGCTTGTTCCTTTGGTTGCAATAAAATGGGTGCGGGACCCATTAACCCTCATTACTAAGCAAAAATAATAATGAGCACCCCTGCATTATTGCACAATTTAAAACTAGAAAATTGAATGTCAACGACACCAAATACCGCCAACGACACCAAAAAATTATTCAATTTATGGCTTCGATTTAGGGGGAAGTGTGACCAGCAAACATGTGGTTTCTTAAACAGTGTTTAAATCACCGACAAGTTTAGCTATTTAACGTCCTTCAACATGACACAACCCCACTCATATAGGTTGCAAACTCTAATTTGCAAATTTTATCGCTATTTAATACAATTTTTTTAATATATTTGTTGTTTCACTGTGGTGACTGAGCTTGCCAGGTTAGGGCCGAGTCAAGCCCTGCTAATCATGGTTTTTGATGACTAACCACAGTTAGTTACTTGCCGAAAATCACGGTTAGCAAGTAGTGACCCAACCCACAGTTATTGGCCGAAAACACTTTTGCTAGAATTTTCCCGATTTCTCATGGTTAACCACACATTTCAATACAAAGGTATAAACCCTCTTGCCAGCTTTTCGACCCCTCAATGGGCCTCTAAAACCGCCATCATATTTCTTGTCGTGATATTTTGGTATGAGATCTTGAAAGTGTTTGTTTCCATCTTAATTTGTATTGTTTGTTTGTAAGTTATTACACTGTCCCTTTTTGAATGCTTCAATAATTAACATTGAATCCCTTTTTGTGAGGCCCAATTGTTGCAATACCCTTCTTGTCCGATTAGACAGCTCTTGGGTGCCAAATGAACCATGTTTCACTTTTATTTTGGCATATGGAACAGACTAGTGACTACATTGTATATGATTATGACAGCATTTCTTTATGGATTATGATGTTTGGCTACCTTCGATTTATATCATGTATTTCATTGAATATTTTCTACCGTGTTGACATTAATGTTGGATCTATATTGTGATTTATGTAAAAGATGCATGAGATTAAATGTATTTCTAATTATTTGACCATGATGAAATCACATTAATAGATGCTTAGCATTGTGATTGTCATTGATGTGATTGATTATGATGGTTTTGGTTGCTTGCGGCCATTCATCCATTTATGAGATTAAGATTGGTTCCATAAAAGTAACCTTTATCATGTTTGTATGATTTACTGGTGTACCATAATATGTTTTGTATTTTACTTACATACACAAGTATTGGACATATTGATGGATGCAATGAGTGTGCAGTAAGCAGATTCGCACAAGATAATGAAAGGGATACAAGGGTCCATTAAGCACTCCACCAAATCCGCAGACATTTCTTAGTCCACCTTGACATTCAAATTAGATCCTACCTTGGTTTGAGTAAATTGTATCTTACACCTTGTCACCTAAACCATGTTATTAGTCAGGATGTATAGGTTTGTGACACCTTGTTGAATCCCTTTCCTTATTTAGTCGTGCAAACCCTTGCACTACATGAAGTGTTTTCCCTTACAAGTGGATGAGTCTCTGACCCCAAATACTTTACTTATTTGGAAAAATCGGATTTTGAGATAATGCCAAATTTGGAAAGTGAGTAAAGGGCAAGTAATCGATCTTAGACATGAGAAAAGAGTGTGGGACCCAATAGTTGATGTGTGGGCATTTTTTAGAACCTTTTGTTAAGCCCCTAGCTTGCCTAGAACACTCTAAAAAGTGGCTAAAGTCTTAAGAGGTTTTAAAAGAGGGAAGGTAAAAGCAAATGAAGGAACAAAATTTCAATGTTTGATTGGTGGGTAGTTGTAGGCCTTTCCATAAAAAGGTTGAAATTTCCTAACAAAGGGTCTTTTGACATTTTAACGATTGGGAGCTTAGAAGCATAGGAACTAGAGGTGCAAGTTTGAGTCATCTAAAGGAAACAAGGTAGGTTTTCATCCATTATATTTTTGTATGAATGTGTTAATGGCTTTCTTGGCCTGTAATTTTGATCAGGAATAAAAGTGTGTATCCAATTTTGTTAGTACTCGGAGGGCACAAAAGACATGTATTTTGGATGAGTAGCGCGCGAAGGCATGGGCACAAGGAATAGACATATTAGGCAATATCCTAATTTTGACAAAGTCCAGCAAAGTGCCATTGGCCTTAGTGGCACGCAAGGAAGTGGTTGTGCAGATGTACCGAGAAACCCGGGAGTGCTAGGATTGGAAGGACCAATCACTGAAGTCTCGACATGTGCCAATGGCTGCAATATGGTCAGCATTTAACATGAAGCGCAAGGATTGAAGAGATTGCACGAACCACGGTTACAAATTAAAGAGCACCAATCTAGGGAGTTGTAAGAAGGAACACACCTTCTGGGAGAGTGGCCTTAAGGAAAGTCATCGTTAGAAACAGTTTTGAGCGGATTTGGTACAGTTCGGCATGAATATAGGGTTCAATAAGTCAAGGCACTTTATCGTAAAACGGTTATTCTTTGCTTTATTTAAAAAGTTTGCAAATTCTAAGGAATGCAAATTTAATTATTGTAACCACAAGGTGGTGGTCTATACCTATAAAAGCCCACTTTGCCCTTGAGTTAAGGTTGTTGACACTATTTTTTTTGTAGTTGATGTTATGATGGAGGTGTTGCTATTGTCGATCTTGTTGAATATGAAAACATCGAGGTAATATTGTGTTATCTAGTATGTTAATGCCAAGGAGCGAAGCTTTAATTAATGGTTGCAAGTGTTATCTGACCTTATCTATTGGTCATCTAGGTATGGATGTGTTGTACTTGAATTGCATCTATAACTTTCTAATATTGATTTAGGATGTACAAGTATTTATTCACATTGCTACCACTCTAGGGGGAAACATGTTTAATTATTCTAAGCCATCTTTTGCAACTATCCCAACGCGCCCAAGTAGTCTCTCCCTTTGGGCCTCAGGGGAGCGTGCAAGTTTGCTTGCATGATATGCCAATACGGTATCATTTGTTAGGGTAAAGTGTAGTGGCACAGACATAATGATTGGCATATAGGAAAATACCCCAACATTTTGGTTTCGTTGCCAGGACACTGTTGAACCAGTTATAGAAGATGATTATCAGAGATTGTTCATTGGATTTTCTTAAAAAAAACATTAAGATGTGGCTAGTGGAGCTGGAGCACACTTTCGCAAGGAATCATCCGAGCATAGAAAAACTAACTCTTAAGAAATGGGTGGAGGCATATTTGTATGATCCTCTCTACGAAGTGTTTTTCTACGAGTTACCTAGGCACTTTCACGCATGGCTGACCGCATATGTTAAGGAACGGAGTAGAAATTTTGGCATAAAACATCCTTGGATGAAGGCACAGATCGAACAATTGCAGCGCATCGACAACATTTGGACTAAAGCAGCAAATGATGGTGGAAGCACATGCTGAATAGTTATCTATTAGCTTTTGCAGTTTTTACATACTTTTGCCCAAAAGACGCAGAGTATCACTCCCTGTGCCAGCCAAGAGGGTCGTATATTGTGCAACTACCTTTTGAGATTAATAAGCTTACGCTGGACAGCAGCAGCATTGAAAATCTTCCTATGGAGAGCTAACACTACCCATGCATGGGCAAAGCAAAGGAGAGAAGGGTGGGTCTGGTCTGCATGTTGCATCAGTAGGGGGTGGAAAGCCAAGTAACTTTAACATGGAGAGTCCAAATGCTCATGAACTCACGCAGCGTAAATATAACGACAGCCGGGGAAAAGTGATGACCGCCATGGACCCTAGGAAGGGGGGAGAGGTATGTCAAGTAAATGCCACGAGTACCCATGCAAAGCAAAAATGGCATGAGGACAACTCTTGCGCTAGTGAGACTGCTTTAGTGAGATAGAGGCAAGCATCGATGAGCAGAAAGTTGGTATTATGGAAGGGTTAGCTAGAGATACTTGGGACCCTTGGAGCATGAAGAACCGCATGTCAGTTGAGGAAGCGCCCACCCTAAATCTACCCAAAGTGCAGGCCCATGCATTTCTTAGTCAAATAGAGGAAAACCAAAAAAATCGAGTAGTTTGGTCTCAAATAGCAAAGTTTGCGATATGGTAGACCAAAGATAGTGTTTTACAACAAATCATACCATACCCACCAATTGGACCCGTAGTAGCACCATTTCTAAAATCTAAGGCCCAACAATGTTGGGCATGCCACAGACTAGAGGCGGTAATCCAACTGCGCAAGCGAGTAACACAGCAAAAGGGACAATAGCTATAAGCACAACGGTTAATACAAAAACCAATCCAGCTTCGACATAACTTAGTGTAGGGGTTGGCGGAATTGTGCCCCCATCCAAAGGAAATGTTGGTGGCATGGGTGGAAGCAATCCTGGGGATAGTCAGAGTTCAAGTGCTCAAGCAAAAAGTAGTGAGTCATTTGCACAAATTCCTACACCACAGCATTTAATTTATGAAATGTCCCCATGTCTATTTGAGTATCGAGGAGTGGATAATGCTGCTAAGCATGTCCACAATTGTGAACTTATTGGCTAAAACGGAAGGCAATCCAGTTCGCGGCTACACAATTAGATTGTGCACATATGTGATAGCGTAAGTTCGATCCACTGTATGCTATTTTCGATTATTCTAAAGGGAGCATTCCTAAAAGAGTCTGATATTCCCAAATACAAGCAAACATAGAATTTCAGCACTCAAGGAATCTTTCCAAGAGTGTTCACAAATACAAAGCAAGTTTCAAAACCTTGATCTCCAAAGTCTCATATGAGATCCATCCTCTCTAGCATGCATTATGGTTTGTTGGGGGTTTACTCTTACCTTTCAGGAGCGTGTTGTCCATGAACACTTTCACTAAGCCCCGAGAAGCCTTGGAAGCAGCGTTAAGGGCTTAAGCAGTTGGCTATATAGATACAAACATCAACCCCTTTATGGAGGTGCATGGTGAAAACAGGAAATTATAAACTAATTGATGCGGTAGGGGACCATGCACATAATTAGTGTGGGGTAAGGTGAAAATAAAGACTCATACCCTCTAAGGATAGTTGGTGGACCCGCGCATAATCGACCAAGTATCTAGATACATTATGTCTACGGGCCACGTGTGTGCGAACAAGTGTATTACACATTGCGCCCAGGGATGCAAGAGTGAAGAAAAGGCATAGGTAGCACCTAAAGAAAGCAACACAAGGACTCCGCCACCAAGAGGTAAGACGAATGTACAAAAATGTCAATGATGGCAAAGGAAATGAAACGGCAAGCATCGTTAGGGAAATTAATGTCAACGGGCAATATAAATTGATCCGTACACATCATTTTCACCACTTGGCTCCTTCAAATATCTGAACGAGCCGCAAGTGAAGTACGCAAAACCCTAAGGCACACAAAATTGTGAAGAAAATAGAAAGTTTTAAACGAACTTAAGGCAAGAAATTGACACAAGTGAAACGCAAATCAATTGCCAATGAAATTTGAACTAGGAGACTGAAATTCTATCGAGTTTAGAAAGAAAAGAGATTGCAGAAGGGACCCTTAATTAAAGCTCACTGAAGCTTTAGAGCCAAAGCAAAATTTTAGCGTACAAGAGGATAGATCAACTCAAAGTTTGCATGAGAGGACAGAGACCAAGGATGTTACCAAAAATAAAACGAGTTGCCATGGCAACCGCAAGCAAAAAGTGCTCATGCACTAGGCGACTCAATCATCATAGAAGAAGTTACAAAAGAACAATTGGAGAGAAAGAATGTAGAAGAGGCATCTGAGGAGATAGCCGAGATGGAGTTTCCAAACTTTGTGTGCCGAGGAATGGACCTCAAATATTGATCGATGTAAGATCAAGGACTATAACCATTGCATGACAAAGAATGTTCGCACCTAAAAAAAGGATTGCATTTTAGAAGAAATGCAAGAGGGCGTAGATGGAATGATGATACCCAGTGCCGAAGTTAAGATTGCTTTAGAAAATATAGGGGTGCTCCAACTATTTGTGCTGCCATATTTTAGGAACCCTGAAAACTTTAGTAAAGTCTCTTCTTTCATCCATACACGACGACTGATTCGTAAACTAGGTGAATAGTCCACACTAAGCTTCACCAACACAAATCCTATAATACTAGCTCAACATGTTGTTGACAGATGACTCTTCTAGACTACTTTCAATGCTAAAACAGAGATAAATAAGTGCTGGAAATGAAATGTACAGCATATTGAACATAAGGAAGAATAAGATAAACCAGAGCATAATATGAGCACACAATATGACCTAGAAAAACCCAGTGGGCAAAAATTCCAATGGGTGAGGCAATTGCTCTCCCCTTCCACGATGTAATTTAGTAAATGTACAAGTTACTGCCAAACATGGATTTTATGCACAAAGCTTTCACTATTACACTATCCAAAACTTGCACACAAGTTTGCTTTGGACTTCTTAGATACTTCCAGGTACTCCAACACAACTGGGACACTCACAGCTAGGAAACAATGAAACAACATGACCAAGGATCCAAACTTCCAAACCACAATGTGAATCCAACTTCAAGACTTCTCACTGACTTCTCTGATGATCTTTGCCTTCCACAGAGTCTATATTTATGCCTTTCCACCTTGGAACCTACAAAAGACTTCAAACAAACCATTGCCAAGAATAGAGTGTTTGCAGCTGCTCCTCTGTCAGTGTTTTGGTCAGTGGCAAAACTATTGCTTTAAGCAGACTGTAAATTTTGAAACCATCGTGCTGGTTTCGCAACTACCACCTAAAGATACTAACGGTTACACAACCACCACCTGCAAATACCTTGCACTTACCGAAAGTTTTGTCATCTTTGACGAAACCCTCAGTTTCAAAGGTTGTAAGTTGTTGACTTCATCAATACAAGAATTCCTTAACCATCCCAACATTGATTATGCCACTGCAACTAAACTACATAGTTCATTTTACATGAACAAGCTTGATAAAGTGTCTTACATGGTGTTGCACATACACAAATCACATAATTGAGCATAGTGGAAATGAACTAGACAACATGTCTAGGAAACTAGATCCATATTTTGGATCAAGGACAATCTATTTCGTGGGGCGCAAAATGAAATATCACCACGACGCATGAACAAATCGACTAGGTTGCATTGTACTAGAGAAGATATTAAACAAGTATTGACGAACACCAAAGAGGTCAAAAGAGTCGCCAAGATGCTGAAATACAAGAAAGAGAAGTTCACTTCTTTCACTTTTCTTGTTTAGCATTTAGGTGATCGAGCCACCCATGTGGCAACACTCCTTTTCAGCACAAAGTTGTACACAACTAGCCATCCGAACAATATAAACAAGCAATATCTATACATTGCACACAGGATGGGCACTGAAAATGTGTAGTTCAACATTGCAAAATTTATCTATGATGATATAATTGAAAGCGCCAAGAAGGGCCACACAACAATAGACTCATTTAGGTGGGGCATAATCCTTATTTTGCTATTAATGATGCTGGGTACTAGTGGATATGGCGACACTATGGTTTCACCCAATGTGGACGCATTTCTAGCAAAGAGATACAATAATAACATGTGCCCTGGCCCTTACAACAAAACTTAAAAGATAAAGATGGATTGGTGATGCGATAACATGATAGCAGCTATTGGCGATGAATGGTGTGTTTTGTGAAGAATGTCGGAAGCGTATGGCACCTATGTCGAGTTTGCAATGATGAGGCACTATTCTCTCACAAAAAATACGATTAGAAAGTGTCGAGTTGGTTCAAGATACCATATGGAGTCTCAACTCATTATTTTAAGAGCACAATGAAAAAAGTACCCAATGCGCGGTGGAAGAAAGTGAACGCCGAGAAGATAGATGAGGATATATTGCTGCTCAAACCACTCTACAAGTACCCCATCAAGATGGTGATGGATGAAGATAGCATGTCCGATGATGACTCTACTACGATTGACCTCATACTTGTGGAAATGGTGGGAAAAGATGAGGATTACCATATTTGTCATATTTCATATGCCTTGAAACACCAAAAACACAAAGGAGAGTGCAGCACAAAAGCAAGTGGCAGAAAAGGATTCCAAGGCGAGGCCTGTAAAATATGGAAAGAAAGACAAGGGAGCCACCGTCAAAACAAATAGGAAAAAGGTTACGTGTGCAACACAACTTGTAGTAGGACCATGGAATGTAAGCATCTTCAAGCCAAGCAACAAGAGGAGCACAAGGGGCAGAAGCCAAGACAGAGGCGCATGCCAACACCCAAGACTCTGAGAGCACAGCCTCGATGCAAAATTTGAATGACAACGATGACGAGGACAATGTGCCACTCTAATTTGAGTTGACAACCTACGCCTCTGACAAAGTCGCCACCTAGACAACCTACTCCACCAACGCCTACAATAGATGCAGGGGGGCTTCCAAGGTGCCCACACAAACAAAGGATAGCATCACACCCACACCACCTGGAAAAGATTCCATGACTACAACAGCACAACCGACACAGTTCCCAATGGATGATAACCCACTAAGCATCATAGTTCACAACTATGGAAATGCAGAAGGTTCAAAAGGGCCATCAGTCGAAGAAATAGCATAGGAAGAGGATCCCATGAACGATGAGGGGAGCACACTACAGGATGATGACATGTTGAATGATAAGATAAGTGCATTGGAAAAGTAATTGGGATTGGATAGTCTGAAAAGCACTAGCCAAGTGGGTGACAAGGAAGAGAGGAGCAAGAAGCGAGAGGAGGGAAAAGGGATGAAGTAGTTGCAAAAGAAACAGATAAGAGTGAAGATGATAAAAAAGTGAATGATGTTAAACAAGCTCAACGCAATGAAATAGAGGGTGGCATGCATGAAACAAGCAAGCCACATGACTGCGGCTATACTTCAACATCTGAGTCCATGCACAATTACGCACTGAGTGAAGAAGAGAATCTTGATGAAGAAGATAATACAATCAGGGAACGGGTCTAAAACACCATACCAGACAAAAATTTGTTCCTATGGAACATATTGTGCAAGAAAAGTGCCTCGAAAAACTCGGAAGCTACTCTCATTCATTTTTTATACTCATTTAGATGAGCCTTAATTTGAAGCATCGGCGACTTATATGTGGTCAAAAGAACCATCCACCATTGATGGAGAGTGAGAGAGAGAGAGAGATCATGCATATGGACCTGACCGAAATGTTCGAAGTTCAAGCAAGGCGTGCATTATTGAGGATGGCAATCAAAAGTGTCGTGGCAAAATGTCATAGATAACACGATTGCAAGGAATAAAAAGAAATAATTGGAAGAGGCTAACAAAAAGCACGCATTGACATAGCAGAATTTGTCACTCATAGAGCTGAAAGTACTAAAAATTTGCACCAAGATCACAAGGGAGAAGCCCAATTTGAAAGATGGAATCCTAAAAGAAAATAAGGAGATCGATCAACTTGGATTGATGGTAGAACGATTGTTGTTGAAGGGCAAAAGCGCCATTGTTGAAGAAATGGAACAAGAAGAAAAGGAGAAGGCGCAACAAGAATTTGATGGAGAGAGAGAGAGAGAGATCATGCACATGGACCTGACCAAAATGACCGAAGTTCAAGCAAGGCGTGCATTATTGAGGATGGCAATCAAAAGTGTCGTGGCAAATTGTCATAGATAACACGATTTCAAGAAATAAAAAGAAACAATTGGAAGAGGCTAACAAAAAGCACGCATTGACATAGCAGAAATTGTCACTCATAGAGCTGAAAGTACGAAAAATTTGCACCA
Source organism: Torreya grandis (assembly GCA_037957365.1). Classification (NCBI taxonomy): domain Eukaryota; kingdom Viridiplantae; phylum Streptophyta; class Pinopsida; order Cupressales; family Taxaceae; genus Torreya; species Torreya grandis. Next base: position 393,232 of record JARHVA010003956.1, read on the forward strand.
AGATCACAAGGGAGAAGCCCAATTTGAAAGATAGAATCCTAAAAGAAAACAAGGAGATCGATCAACTTGGATTGATGGGAGAACAATTGTTGTTGAAGGGCAAAAGCACCATTGTTGAAGAAATGGAACAAGAAGAAAAGAAGAAGGCGCAACGAGAATTTGATTAGCAACTATAGAATTGTGAAAAGGAGCTAGTTGAGCTCTAGAAGAATGCAAACCTTGCAAATTAGCTATTTCAAAAGTACACATACCAAATAGAGATAATTAATGCTAAGAGAGCAAATCGAAGAAAAGCGCAAAGAAATGGAGAAAAGATTCAAAGTCCTGCACCGTAAAGCTATGGAAGAATAAATTGTGGTGCGTGAAGCATATGAAGGGGTTGTCTCAAAAATTCATGCAGCAAAACAAAAGGCGGAAGAGAACAAAGACCAATCGTCCGTGCTGAAAGATATATCTATGGAGATGCTAAACAGGTTTAATAGCAATCATGCCACATTTGCGTGGTTTCTATTTGAGGATAACATTCGAAAGGCTAGGCCAGAGTTTTTAGGAGAACAACAAGCAAATGAAGGGTTGTCTGGGGACAGGCAACAGAGCTAGTGTGGGGTAATGATGGCCCACAATTTTGACTAAGTATGAAAGTGCATGTCTGATTTTGTTAGCACTCGGAGGGCACAAAAGGCGCACATATTTTGGATGAGTATCGTGTGAATACACAAGGTGCAAGGAATATACATATCAGGGGATACCCCAATTTTGACAAAGTCTAGCATAGCAACACACTAGGAAGCGGTTGTGCAAATGTACCGCAAACCCTAGGAGCGCTCAAATCGAAAGGACCAACCACTAAATTCTCGACATGCATCGATGGCAACAATATGGATGGCACCTAACATGGAGCACAGTGATAGGGAAGGATGTTGCGCAAACCACAAAGCACAAACTAAGGAGCACCAATCTTAGGAGCTCGCAGAAGGAACAAGCTTTCAGGAAATGGCATTAAGGAAAGTTGTTGCTAGAAATGGTTTTGATCAGATCTAGCTGAAATATAGGGCTCAGTCAATCAAAGCACTTTATTGTAATGCAATTATTCTCTACTATATTTAGAAATTGTTGAGCACTCTAAGAAACGTGTATTTAATTATTGTAAACCCAAGGTGGTGGCTTATACCTATAAAAGCCCACCTCGCCGCTGAGTTAAGAGAGTTAACACTATTGTTTTGGCAGTTGATGTAATGTTCTAGTTGTTGCTATTGTTGATCCTTATTGAATCTGGATACATTTAAGCAATATTGCATTATCTAGTATATGTTAATGCCAAGGAGTGGAAGCTTTCATTAATGGTTGCAAGTGTTATCTGACATTTTCTACTAGTAATCTAGCATATGGATATGTGTTGTCCTTGAATTGCACCTATAACTTTCTAATATTGATTTAGAATGTATAAGTATTTATTCATACAACTACCACTCTAGAGGGAAACATGGTTAATTATTCTAAGTCATTGTGACTAACCCGACATACCCCGGTAGCCTCTCTTTGTGCCTCAGGTGAGTGCAAGTCCTCTTGCGTGATATGCTAGTGCGGTGAGTATCATTTGTTAGGGTAATCGCAATGGCGCAGACAAAATGACTGGCGCATAGAAAAATACTCCAACGGGCTTTGGGTTTTAAATGGGTTAATACTTTTGGTTAGATTGTTGGTTTTGGACCTATTAAGCTTCTTTAGATAATTATTATTAATGGGTTTTTGTGGGTTTAGGGGAGATTGTTAAAATTTGATTTTTGAGATCTTGTATGGCTTGAGAGGTCTTATTTATCATTTTATTACTTGATGATTTTTCAGATTTTGTTTGTAAAATTTGTGTTGCTACACTACCAAAATGTGGCTAGCTTTGTGAGTGTATTGGGGATTGTGAGTGTCTATACAGTTTTTACCTTTATATGAATTCTAGATTAATTGTAGTGCTACATGCAATTTCTGGGAATGCATTAGTCCTTGATTTGACTTTTAAAATTATTAAATAGGGAACATTTAATTTCTAGTATGCTAATTTCTGATATTATTTTATTGCTCAGAACTAAGTGGTTTTCTAATCTGGGAATTTTATGGTAATCTCGCTTAACTTTAGATATTTATAAAATATCTAGGATGAAATTTAGTGTTCAAGTAATTTTATTTTATATTTAAAACTAGGGATTCTATTGATGCCCTCACACAATTTGAAGAGAAAAGACAAAGCATGAAAGAGCAATAAAGCTAGAAACAAATACAAAGAGAAATTGCCAAATACAAAATAGCGCATGAACAAGCCACCTTGAACCTGAAGGGGAATTAACCCAAACCTGTGCTTGACCGGGGGGTCATATGAATGGAAGGGTGCAAAATTCCCTACCCCTTTCTTTTTATTTCGGTCCATCTATGCTCATAGGATTCCACAACAAGCTCTTCCAAAGGAGGTTGCCATAGGGTTACGAAAATCGAGGGACCAAAGTCCACATCTACAGCCTAAAACACAGAGGAAGTCTCAACAAGCTCCAAAGGATGAAAAGAGTCACTCAAAGGCTCTACCCTTGAGGAAGCCATGGCCTCTAACGCCACGACACCAACAGAAACGAATGATTGCTCCATTTGGAACTACCACAACTTCAACCACATGAAGAAGAGAGCAGGGAGCCAAGGTCCTGAAGCCCAAGCGTGACTTAATCTGAAGAATAGGAGCCAAAATAGGTTCAAAAGGAGCCATTTTCTCCCTAAGAGAATCTCACCCCTCAATAACTCTAAAGCCTAGAGAATCTAGCTTCACCAAATGGTGATGAGACTCAATGTTGTGCCACCACAAAGGTTGAAATTTACCACCCTACTTCCTTATACCACCAAATGACCTACCAGAACCATACAACTTCCCAGCCTTCCTAGAGTGGTAAGCAATAGCTAGATACCCATGACAAAAGCATGGGTGTCATCTAAGACCCACACTTTGTCATCAAGTTTTTGCTTCCAAACCCAGTCTTCCACCCTTAAACCAAATCTCCTCTGGTAGACCCCTAGCAAGATTAGTCTCAACACATCTAAGAAAAGGTTGTAAATTTCCAATGAGTTGTTTCTTGGGAGCAAAAGGGGGATTTTTCCCAAGACATTTTCAATGCCCTACATGTTGGAAGGGCCCATGAATTGCAAGGGAAGATTTGAAAGTCACACCCACACAGGAGCAGAAAATAGGAATCCAAAAAAAGGTTGGAGGGATACCAAGCTAACATGCACCCACCCCAACCTCAGGGGCCTACCTGGAGAATGTGATCCCTATATTAAACTGAATTGCATTCGACAATGAAGAAGCACCGAGCGCACGAGTAGATGTAGATATTTGTTGAAAGAAGGGATCTCCGACAAGACAAAACCCATCTATGGAGATTTAAGAGGCAAAGCCAGATGCCAGTGAACTTGCAGATAAGACCATGATCATTGTAGAAGGATTACTACTCCACAACTTCCATATCCAACTCAAGGGTCAAAATGAACTCCACTTTATCTACTTTGAAATTGGCACTAGGCACATTTTGGTTCGCCATTGGGGAGCAAGTTGTGCCACATTCCAAAAAGTCTCAGAGGAAGCAAGTTGTGCCATCGCTTCTTTAAAAGACAGTTGGCAACAAGGCATGGGGGCAGGGAGAAAAGAGAGGCAAAATCTAGAGAAGGAGAATGGATGCAAGGATTAGTAAGGCACAGCCCCATAGAGAGGACCAAAGAGACGGGAGGTGAAGCCGTAGTAGAGAAGGGAAACTTTTTCAATGGCAAGGGAGGAAGCAACCCTTAGATAGATGAAGAGGCATCGTGAACAGACATACAACCAGCAGCGCCAACAAATAATTACTTGAAGATGCAAAAGAGATGACGCACATGTTCAACCAAAATGGAATAATCTATGGCAAAAGCCAAAACAAGTGCAAGTGGGAGAGGCGCCGCAAATTGTTTCCTCTTAAAGCTCAGCACTTTTAACCCTCTATGCAATCTTAATATTTATAACATGGATTTGTGCTTCAAGTCATTTTTTAAAATATTAAAATAGATGAAATTATAATCATGGACAAATTAAATTCCAGTAATTTTTATTTGGTCGATTTGGGACAATCTTGCAATTTGTGAACTTTAATGCACTCTAGGTTATGTTTTAATGATTATAAAATTTTCAAAAGGAATTTTAGTCATGTTTGGGTGTTTGTACAATTTCTAGATTGAGAAAATTTTACTTAGCAATATATGCAATTTTCTAATAATTTTATTGTGATCATTTGAAAATTATTTTTGCCATTTTTAGCTTTTAATGTGTTCAGGGCTAATTTTGATGTCTTGGGTAATTTTGAAAAAAAATATGGGCAAGTTTGTGGAATTGTAAAATTAATTAAAGGACAAAATTTTGTAAAGGGTGGTTTCAGGCCAAAGGTCGGATCGACCAGCCCTTTGTTTGTTTGTAGGCCATGGCCATGTATGTAGTTTGTGGCATGTTTGCTTTAGTGAAGGGGTTTTGCATGTTGGGCTAAGGCTCGGATCACACTACTCGAACAAAAGGCTCCTTGTTTCTCATCATGCTCGACTAAGTAAATGGAGCCCATTTTCTATGCAATTGAGGTGTGCCCCAAGTTTGGAACCTTAGGCAATATATCTTTGCCCCTTGCAACCTTTGTCCACCTTCCCCCCATGCCTCACTCCCAAATGTGGCAAAGGACCATGATCAAACCGTTGCCAACCAGCTATGAGCCAATGAAACGACAAAACCATTGTGAGGGCAGAGTGGGTTAAAGGGCTCATGAGTGCATCGCGAGTTTGTGAGCCCACAAGGGTAGTGTGCAGGCTTGGGCCAACAATGGATCGTCCCTATTCACAGACCTTATCTTCTTTGAGGATCGTGTAGGCATTGCATTTTCACCCCATGGCAAGTGCTTAACTAGTCATGTTAACTAGTGTTGGCCCACAGAAGGGTGACCTATTGTGTGAATCGTGAGCGGGTTGGGTGTTAGCCGAAGTCGTTCTTTGGATACAAGTTGTTGGGTGTAAGCAAGAGGGTGCTAGAGCCAAGTGGGCATAGCTAGTTTGTTTTCAGGCAACGCCCATCCGACGAGGGATGTTGGCTATGGTGAGCCCCAAGTTTGGAACCTAAGGCAATACACCTTTGCCCCTTGCAACCTTTGTCCACCTTCCCCCCATGCCTCACTCCCAAACATGGAAAAGGACCTTGATCAAACCATTGCCAACCAACTATGAGCCAGTGAAATGACCAAACTGTTGTGAGGACTAAGTGGGTTAAAGGGCTCACGAGGGCATCATGAGTTTGTGAGCCCGCAAGGGCAGTGTGCAGGCAAATCAAGCCAAGGATCGATCATCCCTATTCACGGACCTTGTCTTCTTTGAGGGTCGTGTAGACCTAGACCGAAAAACCGAGGTGTTAGACTGCATTTTCACCCCATCGCAAGTGCTTGACCAGGCATGTTGAGTAGTGTTGGCCCACAAGATGGATGACCTATTGTGTGAATCATGAGTAGGTTGGGTGTTAGCCGACGTCGTTCTTGGATACGAGTTGTTGGGTGTAAGCGAGATGGTGCTAGAGCCAAGTGGCCATAGCTAGTTTGTTTTTAGGCAAAGCCCATCCGATGAGGGAAGTTGGCTATGGTGTGAAGCCCAGGCATGTAACCCACACTATTCTTAGTGGTAAACGGGTGGCACCAGTTGCGATATCGTTGGGGGTTGGCTACGCTAAGCTCCACTCCATGCTATTGTCTAAACCTACAACACGTTTAATCTTAGGCCCTAGCTTATAAAACCAAAAAAAAAAACTTAAACCTAGTTTTATAAAATAGAAAATAAGACCTTGATGTGAAGGCTATGTTAAAACCTGCATTATGCAAAACTTAAAGAGGAAATAGAATTGGAAACCCCACTACATGGCGATAAGCCACAAGGCTTTTACTCCATGTAATGAAAGTAAACTAGCACTAGTAACAAAGGAAAACATGCTTTTGAGAGAAAAACCCTAGATTAGTAACCATGGAGGCTTGCGTGTGAGTCTTCATGGGCCAAGGAGGAGTTGGAAATGAAGGCCATGGAATGAGCCTTCCTCATTTCCTCTTGCCCTCTCACTCTCATCAGCATGTGTGCAAATGAAGGCCCTTAGGTTTAAAGAGGCCTTTTGTCGGGCTCATAAGGATGTTTAGGGTTAAGTTAGAGTTTGAGTTAGATACATGGTGGAGATTGATCCAATCCAAGGGTGGAGATCACATCCTCCCTCTTTTTGTAGGGAGATTAAAGTTTGCACTAAGTGAGCTTTGAATTTTCTAATAAGGTCTTAATCTTGTATTATCTTGTGCATTTTATGATTATAAGGTGAGTTGGGAAAAAGAGGATGTCACTTAAGTGACATCCCATGGGGGTGCACTTTATGACTTAAAGCCCCTTTCGTATTTTACTAAACCTTGCAAAACTAAAGTGAATGTGAAATTAGAAAAATTGCTGAAGTAAAATATTATTAACCTTGTAAACTAAAACCCTTGCAACCTAGCTACTTGTTGATACACTTGCAACCTTGGCTAACATTGTTTCACGAATAACCTTGCCTTTTGCTAATCTTGGGACTTGTTAATCCCGTGATCATTTAAAACAAAAAAACAATTACCCTTTATGGCTTGTTTTCTCCTGCTGAACTTAAGGTCATTGTTGCCTCTATCTTCCCCCGTATTCTTCATACCGGATTTTCCTTCTCTCTAAACATCATAGTTGCCATATTCGGAAAGTTCGGATTGTTCGGAATGGGAAAAAAGTTTGGAAGTTTGGGATTTTAAAAAAAAAGTTCGATTCAGTAAGTTTGGAAGTTCGGTTAGGAAACTTTTACAAATCATAAAAAATTAAATATATCATACATATTTGTAAAACATAAACATAAATAAGTTGATAACACATGATAAGAAAATCCAATAGTGTTAAACTTCAATGTTCTTTGTTCAACATCATATAAAATATAACAATGAGAATTGTGAAATATCCTTTGTTTAATATTAAAAAATTTCAGCAATAACTAAAAATAAGAATGCAATTTAAACATCTGCAACATCAAACCCTGCATCTAAACTAGAATCATTATAGTAGCATCATCTAATCCTACACTAGTAGGCTCATCAATAACAACAATATTTTTCCTCATCTTCAAAGCATGGTTCGCCAAGGCGAGAGTTGTCATTTTCATAGGGCAAGAGAGTAAGTAATCATAAATTGCTATGAACAAATACAAGATTAGAGAGTTTTTGAGTCCCTGGTTCATTCCTATTGTTAGTGGAGATTAAGTCATGTACTCCAATTTCTTTCGCATATAGAAACACTGGAACATTAGCTGAAGATTCACACGGCAAGCCTCTGTAACTGTGGAGTAGAAGCCCCATAAATCTGCCACCATTTAGATGGTTCCCACTTCAACCTGCTTGCCTTTGCTACCTTGATACCAAACATTTTCAATTGATTCTTGAAAACACTAAGTTGTTGTCTCGTTGCTTCCTTCTCTTCTTCATCAATACACAACCTGTCTATTGTTGCAAATACACCTTTCATTATCTCTTCATCTACCTCATGATTTACCTCTACTAATTTGGGATCTAAATAGCAAGCTTCCGCATGAAGAGGATGATGTATCATCAACCATCACTTGTCCACAATTTCCCAAATGCGTTTGACTTCTTCAACATTATCTACAAGTAACTTTTGAATTTCTTCCTTTGCTCTATCCATTCCCTCGTACACAAAGCCCATGCAAGGTTGATTGCCATCAACCATTCTCAAAATTCTAACAAGAGGCTCAAACACCATTATGATCTTCTTGGCCCCCTCCCATAACGTGTCCCCTAAAATAATTATTTCAATATCTTTTGAATGGGCTTCCTTGGAAAGATTTGACTCTGTCCATTCATCAGAAACCATCACTTTTCTCAATGTTGTCATCTCCTCTACCTCCCTTTGCAAAGTAATAAAGTTGGTGGCAAATCCTGTTTCAACAGGGGAAGAAGCTCGCACTTTGAAAATGAACAATACAAGTTCAATGTTAAGCGGTGATTGAAGAAAAACTTAGAAACTTGTTTTCCTTCAATCACAATATTACTTACCGACTCCAATTTTGATAGATCTTCAAGCAAAAGATCCAACACATGTGCAGCACATGGTGTCCAAAATAGATGAGGAAATCTACCCATGAGTATATCACCTGCCCCTTTACAATTAGTTGCATTGTCTATAATGATTTGAACAACATTCTCTTCTCTTATCTCCAAAATAGTTGATTCAATGCATTGAAAAATGAAAAGAGAAGTTTTTTGTTCTTTACTCGTATCAATTGATTTTATAAACATAGCACCATCACAGGATATTGCCAAACTATTTAGGAGGGGTCTTCTTCTTGAATCGGACCATCTATCACTTACTATTGTGCACCATGTTCTTTTCCAATTTTTTTAATTCCATCTAGCTTAGTAGATATCACTGCGACTCCCTCATCAAGAAGACTAGTTCGTACTCTTTCATAGCAAGGCAGTATGTAACCCTTCCCAAAATCAATAGTCGCATCTAGGAAGGTTTGGAATGTGGAGAACGGATAACATTAAAAGGAATGGCCTCTGCATAAAACAATCTAGCTGCCAACCTGTCTACATCATGCTTTTGTTGTGGCCTCCACATTGACTTCAATGAACCTTGTGACTTTTGAATGCCACTTCCACTTCCACTTCATTGGGCAAATGGTGATGGAGAGCAACTTGAATTGTTCAAGGAGCCCATTTGTGAGATTGAATGTTGGATTTTAGCCTTCTTTGATTCTGAAGCTAATGATCCAGCACGACTCACATTAAATTTAACTTTCACTCTATTTATGAATTCTACATATTTAGGCTCCGTTGAATTTTCATTTGCTGCCCCACAAAGTTTCACATCTGAAAATCCTCCAAGGTAATATAAGAGAACTCTAGTTATACTCCCTGTGATATTCCCATTGCACAAGGTGCATCTCATATTTTTTTTATCTTCATCATCTCTCTGGACAATGTACTTCATCTCTAATGGGCGGCTTGACATGTTGAAGTTTTTAGATGGATTGAAAAATTTGTTTTTCGCAGTTGGTAAGAAGAAATTCTTGACCTCACTGCTCAATGCTCGAATGCCCTACTCAATCTTACATATTTTAAACTTGTTCCTCCGCTGTCCAATACCCACGGGCACAGCTCAACCATGCAGAGTCTAACACTGCTCTAATCTGAAATTTAGTGACTCCCTGAAGAAGCTTTGAACCTGCAAATGTTGTCATTTTTAATATACGATAAAATAATTATTAAATTATTGATTATAAAAGCAATATATTTTATAAAATATAAGTTTATAATATAAAATATAATCGAAATTAATTATAAATTTATAACTAGTTGAAAATATAATAATACATATTAATATTGCAAAATGTTATCATTTTTAATATACGATAAAATAATTATTAATATATTATTAATTATAAAAGGAGTATATTTTATAAAATATAAGTTTATAATATAAAATATAATCCAAATTAATTATAAATTTATAACTGGTTGAAAATAAAATAATACATATTAATATTACAAATGTACAAATATCAACGTGGTTTTAATTTTGTTTTTTTAAATTAACACAAAAATAAAATTTAAACTAACTTATTAAATAATAAATACAAATAAATAATTTTTAATTGAAAAAAATCTAAATACTATAATAAATTAATAATACTCATAATTAAATAATTTTAAATTGAAAGAAATCTAAATACCATAATAAATTAATAATACTCATAATTATATAATATTTAGTATATACTATTACTAAATATAATTATTATACATTAAAAAATGAAACAATATTAAAATAAATTCGAAGATTTTTAAAATTTAACTTAAAACTTAAAAGAGAAAAAAAAAATACTAAACAAGTAAACTTACCTCCCCTGATGCTCACCCGACACTGTGCAAGGCTCAAGCATTCTAACTTTTGCCGCTCCACCCCTAGTTTCTGTTTTGCCTTGGCCCTAGTTAAGGTTTCGTTGTTCATTGTTCATTGGTTGTTGTTCGTTGTTTGACGGTTCTACAACTTTCAACCCCTATTCGTCACCGCTTCACTTTCAAACCATTGTTAGAAACTTAGAAATGCCAAAGGGAAATGGTAAATATTAAATCCTTAGGGTTTACGATAATCTCAAAGAGAAATGGTAAATATTAAATCCTCAAGGGTTTTCAATAATGCCAAAGGGAAATGGTAAATATTAAACCATTAGGGTTTTCGATTTTTTTATAGATCATTGAAATGCCAAAGGGAAATGGTAGATATTAAATCCTTAGGGTTTTCGATAATGCGAAAGGGAAATGATAAATATTAAACCCTTAGGGTTTTCGATTTTTTTATAGATCATTGAAATGCCAAAGGGAAATGGTAGATATTAAATCCTTAGGGTTTTCGATAATGCGAAAGGGAAATGGTAAATATTAAATCTTTAGGGTTTTCGATAATTCCAAAGGGAAATGGTAAATGATAAAATATTAAATCCTTATGAAGTGGATTCATGGCTTACACTCTATCTTTTTACATGAAGCATTCACGGAGAAGAAAGTTCCAGTTGAGATTAAGGTTGATTCAAAAGCCAACACATATTAGGTAATAGTTATGGGAAATTTTATGGACAAAAAGTTGCATATTCTAGCTTACAGCTCGGCTCAACAGTCATGGGAAATTAGGGTTCCTAGTTTCAGTTGAGATTACGATTGATTCAAAAGCCAACACATATCGGGTAATAGTTATGGGAAATTTTATGGACAAAAAGTTGCATATTCTAGTTTACAGCTCGGCTCAACAATCATGGGAAATTAGGGTTCCCAATACCAATTTATCATTGGAAAACTTTTCACCAGTGGTAATATCTAATGAAAAAGTTTATTGTTTTTCTGCGGATGGACAATTTTGGGCTTGTTACAATCTCAATGGCAAAGATAATTCTCTGAGAATAATGGAGCATACGAATTTGATGGATGGGAATGACATCTAGCTTGGGCTAGGAAAAATCACTGTGAGAGTTTTTTTCGTTTCAAAAACCAACGAATCATGATGTTGATAAAAAACAAGAAAGAAAAAATTATTTGCCATTTTTGCGTTGGATGATAGTATTCAATTTTCTTGCTGGAAGCTTTGTTATATACAATCCTTATTCGAATAGACATTCGAAAAGCATAGCGAGTTGCGGTGGCAGTGATGGTATTTGGATCAAATATTCTCGCTACACTTTCAACGCGAAACTTAGAAATGCCAAAGGGAAATGGTAAATATTAAATTCTTAGGGTTTTCGATAATGCCAAAGGGAAATGGTAAAAAATTAAATCCTTAGGGTTTTTCAATTTTTTTATTGTTGTATATATTTTTTAATAAAAAGAGAATATTCGAATGAGAATCGAATTTGACCAAACAAATTCAATTTCCTCATAAAGTTCGGTCCTAACAGTTTTTGGACCAATTCGTCCGAGTATGGTAACTATGCTAAACATATAGGACTTCTTTCCAAATATAGATTCTAACTTATAATGGCTGGACTTTATCAGCCATATGGGATTTTGATGCTTTCTTGGCCATGCCAATAATCATATTCTGAGTTGCTTTGCATAAAGAACATCTTAAAGGGCCATGAAATCTTCTATGAATAAGAGCATCATATGCTAGTACCTTACTTGAAATTGCTAACATTAAAAAATAATGTCTTTGGAATTGCCATACTTGAGCCACTTGCCTAGAAATTGCCTTTCTTCTGCTTCATATTTTCAAAATTATTCTTCATAGGTATCTTTAACTGAAATATCTCCTAATTTGGACTTGTCACATATATATCTCCTAATTTAGCCTTGTCACATATAAGCTAATCACTCACCTCTCACATTTGTAGGGGGGTTATCTTTCAAAATATTTTCCAAGCTACAATTTAATCTCTATCAAACTGATAGGGTCATTCCAAATGCTTCCATTTTCTTCTTCCCTCTAAATATATAGATACCCCAAGTTCTTTTCGCATAGACCTTTAGATCAAAGAGCTCCCAAATTTTGAGCCATAGGAGCTGACCTGTTCAGGTAACATCTGAAAACAAAGCCTTTTCACCCTCTCTTACATTCCATCTCAAGTCCTCTTTAATTTAGGGATATTCATTTTTTTTAAATCATGCTTGAGAACCATATGGATGAGGCTATAAAGTGAACAGACTTACAACTTCCTAGTTGTCCAAATACTTCTATCCATCCCCCCTGATCCAAAGCATGTCCTTTTCTTTATATACCCTCCATATCATCTTTGCTTCCAAAACTAAATTTGTGGCCTTCATGATTCTCAAATCCAAACCCCATTCCGTTTTAGTTGGCATATATGTTTCCAGACTGCTAGGGAAACTTTAATTTTTTTTCCCTATCCCATTCCACAAGAGAAAATATTATCTTGTGATAGCTTCAACTATTTTACTTGGCACTTTGAATAAAGACGACATCACATTTCAACTACTTGTAGACAAGAATTTAGTTAAATGAAATTTTCTTGCCAAGGTAAGCCATTTTTCTATCTATGCCAACATTTTTTCTCGAATTTGATCTACCACTCCCCTCCAAAACCCCATCCTTCCCTCCCTCAAAGGCATTCTTAAGTACATACTTCATAGTTCAAAACTTTAAACCTCCATAATTTTATAATTTCTTTCAAGTGGCTCCCTCGATCAACTAAAGAACAAAATCTTGGACTTCTCCTTACTAATTTTCTGACCTGCAATAGTTTCATAAATATCAAAGATTTTCTTAAAACTTTTTGCTTCATTAGCAGTTGGATCGGAGCCCATGCCGTCAAAGTATCCACAAATTGAAAATGGCATATTGGTTCCACTAAGGAGGTTATAGCTAAACTTTTTATTCTTCTTTCTCCATGTTCCTTCTTAATCTTCCTTCCTAGAGCTTCTACCACCATAATAAATAGATAGGGGGAAAGTGGATCCCTTTGCCTACAACCCCTTGATACATGAAAATATCCAACATGCAAACTATTAACAAGGACTAAAATTATAGTACTTATACAACAATCAACTTGTGTCACACAATCTTGTACAAAGCCAAACTTCTTTAGTATTTTGGACAAAAAAATTTAATTTACATTCATAAGCTTTGTTCATATCTAGTTTAGTCACCATTCTTGCCTTCTTACTTTTGTGGACTGAATATATGGTTTCATGAGCTAACAGGGTCCATCTAATATTGTCTTTATGCCACAAAACCTCCTTGTTCTTCTTTGATGTTATTGTATTATACTTTTTTTAATATATTTGCCATTATTTTTGTATTACATAAAGAGATTGGTCTGAAAGCATCAAATAATTTTGCATCCTCTTTTTTCAGGATCAAGGCTAGGAAAGTACCAATCAATTCTTTCAAAACTGATTTCTCCTTTTACATTCTTCTATTGCTTATGTTACCTCCGAGCCCACAATATGCCAAAATTTGTAGAAGAATCCTACTTGATATCCATTTGAACCTGGGGGTTTTTCTATACCTAGACCTACCACTGATTTTTTTAGTCTTCTAGATCCACTTCTTGCATTAAAAATTTATCATCCTCTTCTTATAAAATGGTTGAAATATTTTCCAACTTTTCCTCCTTGTGTCTCTCCTTTTCTTTGGTTAAAAAGGGTTCTGAAATATTTCTTAGCGTCTTTTCTAACTTTTTATTTGTTTTCTATGATCTTCTCTTCTAGAAGCTTCAACCTGCATATTCAGTTTTTGTTTCTTATAGTTATTGTTAATAGATAGAAAAAATTTGTGTTTCTATCTCCCTCCATCCATTTTACTATTGACTTTTGTTTCCAAAATAATATTCCATTCTTAATACCCTCCAAAGCTCCTCCATCTTTTCTCTCTCTTTGACATGATCCTTCCTGCAAATAAATTAATCCAGCAACAGAAAGACACAGAATATGCACTGCAATTGAAATAACAAGAGCAATATTGTATTGAAATCACAAAATCACATTACAAATTATCGCAGGCCTCTTCAATGGGGGGAACCTCTTTTGAGCAGTATTCAATACAAAATGTTCAAAGGATACCTCTTCCTCATGCAAATGCTCTCTATTTAAACTAATCTATTCAAGAAGATTAATACTTCCCATACATGTGGGATAATTACCATTAGCTAATTGGACGACTTACAAAGCATATGCATCCAAGCCTTTGTTAATAAAACCTAATACAAAAGAAAAGAATTAGGATGAAGGGGTCCTAACACTCTTTCTGTTAAAATGCATCATTCATCCCCTCCTTGCTTATGTTTTTCTGAACTACTTTCATTTCTTTATTCAGCTCTTCCTTCTTTTTAAAGAGATCGGAAAAAAAAAAATTGGATCCATTCTCTAGCCTTTCTTCTTGACATACTTCCAACTTTTGTGTCAATTTATACCATTTTGATCCCCTTGTATCTATCTATTCTCCACCATTCTTTTAACTTATCTTCAATTATATGTCTAGGTCCACATCATCTCGAACTTAAAAAGGATGCCTGCTAGTTTTTTATTGTCATTAAATCTTAGAGATATTGGACAATGATGTGATCCTAATTTCATGAGAATATTTAAATCCAACTTCTTGCATGATACCAACTGTTCTGGACTTATTAGGAACCTATCCAACCTTTCTTCCATAAATTAGTCCCCTTGTCTTTTATTGCTCCAAGTTAATTGCCCTTTTTGGTGTTCCACGTCACAAAGACTCCATTAATTGCAAAAGGAATTGAAATCCATCGCAGTTCTTCCTAGAGGGTTGTTCCCCCTTTCTTCTCTCTTGAATATAGAATTGCATTAAAATATTCAATCACTATCCAATTTGTATCTTTATACTTTCGAAGAATGAATCCTATTTCTTCCCAAGACTTCTTTTTCTCCCCGTCTTCCAATGGTCCAGTACATTCGATGATAACAAATTTGAGATTCCAAGCAAATCCTTGAAGATTATATTCTGTAACTGTTTACATAAATTCAACTTAACCCCTTTAAACTTGTAAGGAATCCATAGCATGGCCAAACTGTTCCTTCAGTTGCAAATTATCTCACTTACCTTTTATACTAAACTTTTAACCCTAATCAATTATAGGAAATAATTATGGACAATTAATCACTTCTTGTGGAAAATGACAATGTAAATCAACCTTCTCGGGAGATCACTTTCCTTTGCAGTCAGGAAAATTTGAAACACTTAGAAAGATTTAGCTTAACATTTGAAACACTTTCCTGTTACATCTAGATTGGATGTAATAAGAAAAGATGATTCTTTTTTCAGACATGCAAATGCAGTAATGCTCACTTTCCTCACTCTCGGAGGGGAGAGGTTCTCTCAATCACCATGTTTTTATTTAACTCTCTTGTATTGTATGAAGTAATATAAGATGCATGGTTTCGAGGAAGAAAAATTAAAGTCAATTCCAATTCAAACATTAGTCCTAGCACAACTAATGGGCTGCATGTCATATGCCAAAAAGAGGAAACGGTAAAGCATGTTTACTGGAACTAAATAGTATCACGGCTGTTTGACAAATGAAATCATTAAAATATATGCTCCTCTTTGTTGAGCCACTAAGTTGGAAGATGTCAATTTTAGGAGATGCATGGACGACAAACCAGTAAGGCAATGGGTTTTGAAACACCATCTGGCCAGCAAAAATCTCAATGCTTTGGTGACACAGATGTGAGTTCACTTTTATTGACAGCTCCACCCTTCGCCTCAGAGAGTTGACCAATTTTAAATCTGACCTAAGAACCACAATGGATGTATTTAAGATTGATTGTGACGTGCTAGGGTTTGGTGCTAAGACAGACATGTTGATTGGTCTTCCTCTCCTACATCATGAAAGGAACTGAGCATGACCATTACATAGCATGGTGATATAAGATGCATATTTTTCAAAAATATAATTAATAATGAAAAATTATTTTTTAAAAAGCAGATAGAAGGGTCAAATCAGCTAATGATCTGAAAAAGAATGATTCATAAAAGCTGCAAAAATTATATTTTGTAAACATGTAGTGGAATACCAAAAGCATCTATACACATCTTACTTAGGATCCTGAGTAATGCGGTGCAACACAAACAAGGACTCCACAGTCTCAGGTCGTAGAAGGTTATGACGGTCTGCATATCTAATTATTATATCGTCCATGAACTCAGAACTTTTATTTCCTCCCTGCAAACCGTCCTCATAAAATTCCTGTTTCAAATGTACAATTGATGCATCAATTTTCCACATTCATACCAATGCCAACTATAAAAGCTACAGAACCAATAACAATGCTAACCTATCAATAGCAATAAGCAAAGAGGAAAATAACAAAATGTATCCGGTGCATTCATTAATTTCTCCAAACTAGCTCACCTGCGTATGGAAATGTGCAATTTCAGGTGCCAGACCAGTAGTTGTTACTGCATACATCTCATAGCAAGTCTTCACAAGATCCTCTGCAAGCTTCAAGTTTTCTAGGTCTTCAATAGTCATTAAACCTTCTTCCATTGCTCTCTTTTTTGTCAGACCTTTAGTTGCCCCCAGTGCAAGGTTGCCTGGTAGGAAACATAACTTCAAGTACAATTACAAGGAAGTGTTAAGTTCCAATAGGAAAACTATTAATATACATAATTGCATCTAGTATGAAACTTAAACAAGCAACTCATTCACCTGACTCTAGGAATGACAATGAAAGTGTGACTTTATTTTACTGGCAGCATTTAAACCCTAAATATTCATCATATGCAGATGGAAAGCTGTTTGAAGTTAATAATCTAAGATTCTAATGTATCAGTTTCCCATTAACTAATTGCATTTGTGTTTCTTGCATTTCTAAAAGGTATAAAAACAATAAGAAAAGTAGCACTTACTAGATGATCCATTTTGGGATAGAAAACACCATGTTCACCATTTGGCAACTCCCCAACAAAAACCAATCCTTTGGGAATCGACTTCTGAACCAGTCGATGTTTAACACCCTTCATTGCTTCCTCATACATCTCTCTCAAGAAAGAGACATCTGATCCCCCATGAACTGCTCCTCGTTGTTGAAGCCAAACTTTAACAAGATATTCATAGTAGCTATCTCCACGAGATCCTAATCTAATATTTTCTCCACTGAAATGTCCAGAATGTGGACTGCAATAACAAATATTACAGGTTTGGAAAGAAATGAATTATATTAATACAAAGCCAAAGATAAACAACTAAGTAAATAAATATGTTGCTGGTAAATTAGCACAGCTTTTAGGATATGTCAATCAGTGAAAATGATATTAGTAGTGCTTTAAAATTATCAAGAACAGTCTTTGTAATATGTTAACTGTCAACGCAGAATTTTATGCAGAAGCATGGTTGAGAAAGAATTGAACTGGAGAATAGATGAGATCCACTAGGAACCCACCCACCTAAATAAATGATTGCCATATAGAATGATAAGTAAGAAGCATATGGCGAGAACATACATTATAGTTAGAATCTTTAGAAATAGTTATTTAGTTGTAAAATATATTTAGGCGAGTCAAATTAATATGTGTGTGGGTTAGTGAAAGAAGTAAATGCCCATTTGTAAGTCTTTTAGCCTTTAAATAAAGACTTTGAATATATAATTACCATCTAGATATGGAATAAAATTGATCTATCTCAATTAAATATTTTGTACCAGCATTCTTTTCCATTCAAGGGAAAACCATATCAATTGGTATCAGAGCCTGACAATTAGGCCTTTTTCATATCTGAAATTTTCTGTCTCATTCCAAATTTCAGATCACTCAGCCTTTGATATACTCACTATCTGGAACAATCCCATCTGATTCAACTACTTTACCCTGCAGCATCACACCATCTTACTGAAAATGTCATCAATGCATACCCTTGTTTTTTATCTTTAATATAATAGGTTTTCTGCTAAAGATCATAGGCTTTGTTTTTTGGCATCGGGTGCATCTCTGTCTGTCTCTGATGCTGAGATCCAGATGTTTGACATTTTCTCAGAAGTTGCAGACCAGAACCTGACCTCCATATTTGGCTAAGATTTTCTGCCCTGCCTCGTGCCATCAGCTATAGATATCAGTTTTCTTTCGCTGAAATTTTGTGTTCGACTTCTGCCGAAGGCACGACCTTTCTACAGATATTCTCTACTCGCTACAGACAAGATTCACCAAAATCTTCATGCTGGCCAGAAAATCTCATTCACTTCATAAGAAAAAGAGGTCCTCCAGGCATCGACATTTGCAGACTTGCACAAGTCATAGTTTCTGTCCATTCACCATTACTGTCCAAGGGAATATAAGTAACATGGGAACTTTCTAAAGTTTAGAAACTTTACCAAAATCAGCATCTTTTGGGCACAGTCCTCTATTAATTGTGGGTACTTTCCTAAAGTCAAGATGGTTGTGTGGACTTCAAAATAAAATCAGAGTTATAAGGGACCTTCAATTGAGAAATACTTGGTTTTCCACACTTGTTCTTAGGGAAAAAAATTAAGATTAATATTTCATCTTGGGGAATTTTACTTTAGTAAATACATTCTTATGTTTTGTGAAGATAAATAAATCTTTTTCTTTTAGTATGAGCACAATTGCAAGCAAGAAAAGAACACACAGGAATTAGCCACAACCTAAGTTATTGATTCGTTTTGGGTAAGGCCAATCGGGTTTGCCAGTATGTATATTTTGTTTTTGCCCGAGGTACGGCTTGGGTACAGCTGTACAAAAGTTATATAAAAAATAAAACATATAAATATTCTAGCCTAATAAGTTGTGTTTTGTGGTTTCTTTTGAGTTTTAGCAGCATTTAACATTTTTTTTGTGTTTTTTGGGGTTTTCTCATTAGTCAAAGTCAATGAGAGAAAATTAAAAAAAATAAAAACAAGCAAAAACCCATGGCTACACCCCGGATTCACCCTGGGTCTGCCTGGATCCTTTGCCAAAAGGATCCCGGCATACCCAAACAGTCCTGAGTGTATCAGTGGCCAATCTAGGGTGAATCGTACTTGTACCCGTTTTGGGTATGTACCAGATCAGTACGACTGATCCGGGTGTACCCAGGCAATCCAATTGTACCCACGGCAAA
Source organism: Torreya grandis (assembly GCA_037957365.1). Taxonomy (NCBI): domain Eukaryota; kingdom Viridiplantae; phylum Streptophyta; class Pinopsida; order Cupressales; family Taxaceae; genus Torreya; species Torreya grandis. The sequence continues at coordinate 412,409 of JARHVA010003956.1, forward strand.
TCCAGGTCTGAATCGCACCCATACCTGGTTCGGATATGTACCGGATCGGTACCAAGGGGTCGAATCCCACTACTTTGGCCACATCTGTACATGTTATACACTCTTTTGTATTGGTATTTATAACGTACAATGATATACAAAAAAGCTTCTAGAAAAAAGGAAGCTTCTAATTCAACAAAGAGAAAAGGAAGCTTCTAGGAGAAGACACGTACACTAAACTTCTATAACAAGGAAGCTTCTATAGGAAGGGAAACTTCTAGGAGAAGACACGTGTACACTAAGCTTCTATAACAAGGAAGCTTCTAGAGGAAAGTAGATACATAGAGCTAAACAAGAAAATACAATTAAAAATACAATATAGTGCATGTAACTGCGTCTCATCATTTTCTCCCTGTTTAGAGGAAATTGTCCCCAATTTCTGCTATAGATGTGAAAAGTGCTGCTCAGATGATGATTGGGATATCCACTGAACTTGAGTTGGCAAGGATCTTTTGTGGCCAACTAAGTAAGTGGTAGTGGAGTGGGTCCAAGTGGTGTGTATGTGGACATCAAGAAGGGTATCTTTATCCAAAGGAGGCTGAAAATATGGAAAGATATCATTAAAATGAGATATAATAACCTCTTCCTCCAAGTGTGGTGGCTCATGAAGCTTGAGTTGGCTCACCTCCGCAACATCGTGTATTCCAAGCTGAGGAAGATCCAACTTGAAAGTATTTTGTCCAGTTGTGGTATTAAAGCCCAGCAATCCTGGCCTCTATATCTAGTCACTTCAAGGATTCTTCCATCCTTAACCCTTACTAGATCTAACAACCCTAGGCCTCTCTAGATCAAGGCCATCAATCTAGTCTCCTTGTGGGTTTCTAACTTTCTACATCTTACGCTCCACTAGATCATGTCATTTAGTATCAACACATGTTTGTATCTTTTACCCTTTACTAGATCTAACACCTTGAGGATTTCTACCTCTTACCATTCACTAGATTTACTCTCTTCAGTAACCATCCAATTTGGGGAGTTACTTCAGTGATGGTGTTCTAGTCATTTTGTTGAAATTATTTGCAAAAAAAATACCTATCTTTCAATGAATATTTCTCCTAGTGGAAGTGTCCAATCAAAACTATCCTTGCACCATCAGTAAGTATTCTTGAGCTTTCCAACTAGTGGCCACATTACGAATTCTAAGTAATATTGAGGGATCTACAACCTTGCGAAGTTGGCCTTTTGGAACTGCTTTACTATCTTTTACCCAATTGCGACTCACATAGAAAAAATAGAAAATTTTCATATCTTGCAATATTGGTATGCAAAATCAAGTGTTGTTTTTTGCATTGAGGACATTTTCATATTTACTTTCCTACAGAAGCTTTGTTTTCATATCATTGGCTGCAAAACCTTGGTCGAACTTCTTTCTTAATCTCAGATCTGATCAAGAGTGGCTCCAAAAGCTTTACAAATGATGAGTGTTACAAAAAAAACATTACTATTTATCTCCTACACCTTCTGGCTCCTCCCACATTATTCACTTATCATCAAAAAATAAGTATTCCTCACTGAATGGCTCCATGAAATAATGCGCTTATCATATACACACTAACCGATAAATGTCATGTCCTAAAATCAAAGTAGGTAAAGACCCTTCTTGCTGAACAAAATCCACAACCTAGAGATTTGACCTTCAGGTGCCATATCCCAACACTTCAAATCCCCAGATCGTTTCATGGTCAACGACTAGTTCATTGACAAAAGTGAAACTCTATTTACTCATAATTATCAACTCAAGAATAGATTGGGAAAGCTTATCCTTGACAATGGCAGCCTGAAGCATTTGAATTCACGAAAGTGAGACGACCTTTGGTTTCCAACTACAACGCATCCAAACACATACCACTTGGGTTGGGTCAAGGAGGAGGCACATTCCACACTTGTATCTGTCAAGTGTTCTATCACATTTGCAAATGTGCCATTCCAAGATACAGTTGATTGTAATGTCACTCCATTTAATTGCTGCAGTTTGATACCTGAAGCACCTTATAAGAACAACCACAAGGTTGTCCTTGATGGCTTCCACAAGACCTACAAACCGCATAAGTATGGTAAAGTGTATAAACTCACTTTTTTATTAGTCCTTTCTCTCTAGTAGGCCAGAAACTAAATTGGTCAATCTACATAAGTATCTTTCTCTTAGCATCATTTGTGAAGCTAGGGTAGATAATGCTAAAAAGCTCCCACTTGAAACAATCAAATCTTGTGTTAATGTGTAATCTAATGTTTTTGACGATCCTATAAGACTCCCTTCTTTAAGGCCCATTCAACATTATCTTCAGCTTGTGCCAGGTTCTTTGTTTCCCAATCAGCCATCTTAACACACCACCCATTGATAGTGCCAAGATAAGGTACCAAATCAAGCAGTTGCTCGAACAGCGAAAGATAGAACCTAGCACTTCTCTTTGCATATCTCTTGCTCCCATAGCACCAAAGGGGGAACACAATGAGGAGCAGTTAATCATGGATTATTGAGCTCTCAAGAAAATCGCTGTGAAGAACCACTACCTTCTTCCCATGATCGATGGTCCTCTGAACCAACTTCAAGGTGCCAAGTACTTCACTAAGCTCTAATTGAATTTTGGATATCACCAAGTCCACATGGAGCCTCATCATGTTTGGAAGACAACTTTTGCATGGTTAGTCATGCCTTTTGACCTCACCAATGATGTTTTTGGCCCCATCATAACAAATTGTTGTAGTCTATCTAGATGACATCTTGGTCCACGACAAGACCTAGGACAACTACCTCATGCATGTGCAAATAATACTAGATTTCTTCACCAATGCCATATACAAGCCAAAATGAATAAGTCCTTTGTGAAAACCTCAATCAAGTAGTTGGGATTGTTCATTAACGAGCATGCATGCAGCAAATCAAGATAAAACCAAGGTCCTTTGTAAGTCCATTCAACATTTCAAATTTGAAGAGATTTTTGGGTTTGGGGGCATGACCTTCTATAGGAAGTTCACTCGTAACTACTCACATGTTTCATACCCTCTTTGTCGGCTCACTAGTCAAAAGGCTCTTGACTGGAATTCACAGGCTGCTCAAGCATTTAGTCCTTTCAAAGAGGCTTTTTGCTCTTACTCCAATGCTTGCTCTTCCTAACTTGCAACAAAAATTTGGCACTAAGACCAATGCTTCCTAATATGCCATATGCATAGTGCCTAAACAGGAAGGACATCTAGTGGCTTACCATTCCGAGGCCTTTTCACAAGCCAAGCTTAATTATAGAAAGTATGAAGAGGACTTATACCCCTTGCTCCATGCAATGGCACAATTATCTTCTTAATAAGGTCGTTATGTATACTGATCACCAGCCAATTCAGTCCTTACACTCTCCAACTAAGATGCATGTACATTGGAATTTGAAGTGGGCATCTTGCATTCAGCGGTTTCAACTAGCGATCAAGTATAAAAAGAGCCTACCAACACTGTCAAGGATCTTCTTAGTCATCCTTCTAAAGCCCTTAGCATTTTGGATGCTCAATGTGCAGCCTATGATAAGTGAAAACTCCACTTCACGGACCCTTAGATTGGTCCAATTATTAATGCCTTGTCACAGCCTACAATAGTTAACCAAACAACTTTCCTTGCCTACATTTTGATGGATGGGTGGCTGTACATGTTCAATCAACCTTGTCTTACCTTGTCTTCCCGTGGACCTTCTTGTAACATCCCTCTTGTCAGGAACCAGAAAAAGCCAGGACAAAAACTGCAACCGTTGTTCATCATGACAAAAAGAGAATGTTAACTAACTACAATTTCCATCCTTAAATGAATCACTAACTTGATTCATTTAACTGATGTATGGGCATTAGTTTATCTCCAAGTCTAAGAAGTCTTATTGCCACAAGCTAACCAATGTAGGTTCCAAATTAGAGTTAGGGTCGTGTAGGCCATCAGCGAGGCATGGATCAAAATTTTGTCGGTCTTAACAACTTTAGTGTAGTTAACCACTATGCACACAGGGGATGCAACCACATCTTACAAGCGTCACCATCATTGTACAAGGGTTAATCTAATTACTAATTTTTATGGCCTGTTATCAAATAACATAATATCCCGACTTTGTCGCCTTTTCCTCTGAGTGGCAAACTCCATTTTGACAATCAAATAGACGTCATATTATGAGTTGTCATAATGGGATGTGACACTTCTTGCCAACATCTACTAAACAAAGCTCACTTATCCTCCTATGGTGGAGAGCTTGGCATAAAGACGACCTTGCAACACCTTAAATGTTACATTTATTGGCCTTTCATGCAAAATCCGATTGAATATCATGACTGTCAATGCTCTCTTTGCACTTAGTCTAAGCCTTCCAATCATGAGCTTCAATTATGTCAACCATTACCAGTATCTTTGCAGCCATGAAAATCTATTTCCATGGATTTCATTCGTGGTCTACTCACTATTTGGTGCCAACATAACTGCATTTTTGTCATTTGTGTTTTTTCTCCACAATGGTTGTCTTCATAAGTGTGCCAAGACAATTGAAGCTCTATGAGTCTATAGAGAACACAATTGCTTTTCAAGCATGAATGGATCATTACATATCACAGCTTACACTTCTGGTGATTATTGTGGAAGCTTGTAGGATGTCAATTATGTTTCTCCACTTCATTTCATCTATAGATTGATGGCCAAACTAAGGTTGTTTGTTAATCGCACCTTAGACCATGCTCTTTGCATTTCTCATCAGCAAAATAAGTAGCAGGACAACTGTACATTGTCATTCAACATAGCAACAACCAAGTTGCCCAAATTCTGCAAGGCATCCTCCTATCGAAAATTTTATAACTTACAACCTTCAGCACCTTGTCAGATTTTGGTTGCTCTTCTAGCTCCATTCATCCCACCATCAAAAAAAAGCAAGATAAAGCTTCTTCCTTTGTGCAAAATTTGGTCAAGCTTCACACCAAGATTCAAGACATTCTCCAATAGACTCAAACCAATTCCAAGGCACTTCATGATCAACATGGAGTACCTCCACCTTTCCAAATTGGTGACTGTGTTTGGCTTCACTTGGATAAGCAAATGTTTCATGACAAACAACACCACAAATTAAAGCCCGTTAAACACGGGCCTTAACTATTCTCCAAGCGGTAGAGCCTCTTTCCTTTGGCTGAGATCTTCCAACTCAGTTTCACATCTGTGATTTTGTCAATGTGATCCTCCTCATAGTGAAATAGCCATCTCTCTAGGAGGAGGAGGAGGAGGAGGAGGAGGAGGAGGAAGTTTTTATCCCTTGTCTTGAGACTAACATTACATGCTTTCAACAACCATTGGTCGAGGATACTTTGCTCAATGTTTGGACTCACACTAATTGCGAGAGGCAAACCACTACATACCTTGTCAACTGCAAAGGCACTTTGTTGGTGCGGGCCAAGTGCTTCTCCAATTCAGCTTTTGTTGAGATGTTCCCTTGTCTCATGTAGAGGTGTGGCCAACTTTTCTCTTACGCAGGAGGAAATGAGGACATCCATCATAGTTAGTGTGCTTAACTATGGTTATTTAATTATAAACTTAGGTGAGTTAAAAATATGTGCATGTGGGTTAGTGGAAGTATAAAGTCAAGTTATATTGAAATAAATTAACAAGGGGGTGTGTAGTAAAGAGTGATGGAAGTTGGAATGCCTTTTTGCAAGTCTTTTCGCCTGTAGATATATAGGCCTCGAAGATATAATTATCTCCAGAGATAGAATCAAAATGATCTCTCTTGATCAAATTTTTTGAATTGGGTTTACTTCTCCTTTTTGTATTTGTTTTCAAGGGAAAACCATATCACTGTAGTTAAAAAATAAAATACAGAGGACGGGCTTGTACCACATGCATAAATATAAGACAAAATACAGTCAAAAAAGCTCTCATGAGAAAAGACGAATAAATGCAACCTAAAATATTGTCTCTGAAGACAAAATAAAATGGCAAAGAACATAAACTCTCATGAAAATGATAAATACTGAAAGACAAAGGCATTTAAAAAACACCACCTGCCTCCTAAAAGGTATAAATGGAAATCAGGATAAGAGGTATTCTCCAAATAACAAAGGCTTCATCCTTATCACAACATGAAGCTCAAAAAAATTCATCAACTATTATATATTAGTTGAGATAATATATCCTTGCTGGGAAGCTATCATCCTTATTGATACTCTAGCTTATTTGCCTAACTCCTTATTTATATTCTAGCTTAGTTGAATTATTCTGAAGCAAATTTTGCCAGGATTTAACTTGACTACCATGTTTCCCATGTATGGTGTATTTGACTTTATATAATTAAAAACTAAATTTCAATTAGTTGGACTAGACATCGGTATATAATCAAGCTAGTTCATACAGAAATTTGTATTTACTATTATGTCAGTTATTGAAAGTACACAGTTATCAAATGGGTTGTAGTCCAACGGTGAAGATGATGGTATAAAAGGTGTTGCCTAGCCATCCACCAAGGTACAAATCCCAGGAGATACCAAAAAAGATAAGGCTGGGATTGTGCCCCGGACGAATTTGGCGGAATGGATACCCCTCGGTCCTTGGCACTAAGTCAAAAAAGCATTCTGTAAACCTGATCTGTGTAAAAACACAGTTTCAATCAAAAACAATTACAGACAGTTTAGGGGGAAAAAAAATCATAAACAATGATATACAAAAGAAAGTCAATCATAATAATGGCATATAAGACAACATTCTTATATTAAAAAAGAAAATAAGTGCACAAGCAATGTAATCCAATGAAGAACAACTCAGAAACCAATCGAAGGCCTCACTTGAGAATTAACAGATTCCATGTGTATCTAAGAACAACAGCTCTGCTATAGTTCTCTCCCTTGCACTCTCTCATGCCTTAGTACAGCAAAGTAATACTTCTCTTTGATTCAATGATACTTGGAATCTCTTGATGAAGCGATAAAATATCCTTACCTGATATAAATTGGAACTAGTCCTTCCAACTTAGGAAGAGTCTTGAAGTGCTCAAGCACATGCATTGCTGCATTGCCATATTTTGGGTCACCGGAAAGTTTGCTTAGGTACCAAAACTCCAGTTGTAGAGAACTGACTTCTGAGGTGCTGCTTAGCCCATCTGGTGCAGGATGTGCAGATCGTTCCCGAAGAATAACATCTGAGAATGGAATTGCAGTTGGACTAGATGTAAAAGCAGGCATTAAGCGATCTGCAAGATCCTGAGCTCTTTCCAAGTAAACTGAGGGATTGGGTCCACCAAGCACAGTTCTAGAACCCCAGTCCCCAGTTGTACCATTTTCTCCGCCACTAAGACAATAGGCACTAAGAAGACCGCCCAAGATTCGAATTGTAGTTTCAAACAGATTTACCTGACCCTTTTCATTCAATCTTTCAGGAAGATTTTTCTCTATCCAATATCCTGCCTCTTGAACAATATCATTGAGGCCCATGATCATGGCTGTATCTAAGGAATCTACAACAGTAGCACCAAGACCCCCTAGTCCATCAACTCCTCTCTTACTTAATGGCATCAACTCATCAGAACCCATGGCATAGTTTTTGTAACCAGTCCAAGCATGACGGAATGCTTCTGCTACTTTGGTCTGTCTCACAGCCCACTCTGAGATCTGTTTCTGATTATGAACTTCCACACCCAAACTACTATTCCCAACCTTTCCATGTGGAGGGAACCTGGGAGGAAGCCTGGGAGGTTTTCTCCAAAATCTTTGCCACAACTCCACATGTCTATCACCCTCTGTGATCAACTTTTCTTCACCCTTAAAACCAATGTGTTGCACAATCTGACTGGTAGCTGAAATACCAGGGTTAGTGTGAGCTACAGTCAAGAATGCAAGACCAGCAATCATTAATAAAGCTAATAGTTTGCCAATGCCGCACGATCCACAATTTCGCCTAACATTACTCGTGAGTGCTGCTTGTGTGATAACCTGCATGAGTATACAAATACACAGATATAAATTCAATTTTCTGAACAAATACTGGTCAAATCTAACTCTATATCTCAATTTCTATCCAAGTCCCCATTAAGCATACATTTTAGATTCAAAATTGAATCTCAGAAAAAACATTTAATTATGTGGTCAAATTCCCCCGACCTTAGCTTCAACACTTCTCTAAGGTCTAGACTCTAGACTTGTACTTGCAGCTTGTAAATTATGGACCGCATTTTAGACGCCTGACCTGTGGTTTTAAATATCTGTTTATGTGTGCCTAACGGCATTTCATTTTCATGTGTCTGTTGAAGAAAGACAAGGATGGTATTGCTAGGGCTCAAAACTAGGCCCTCCCTTCTGCATGCTGGGTGCTCTACCACTGAACAACCAGCCCTTTGTGATTATTGGCTCCTTTTTAGTCGGGAGTGTAGTTTGTTTTCTTCCAGCGAGCTGGAGCTCAGCTCAGCACAACTGAAAGATATTTCCCACGCTGAATTGAACGGCATAGGTGGAATCCTCCTATTCGTATTCCAAATTTTATGTCAAATTTTTCCGTTTGTACTAGCTTTTGCAAGTAATAATACCGGATCTCCTTGGTTTTCCTTACTTGCTAACTGAATTGCACTGGCGTGTGATCGGCCTCAAATCTGAAAATCTAAAATCGTTGTGTTGGGACATTTCTCCAATAAGAAATAATATTTCATAACTCCAATTAAAGACTACAATATTGAAACCCTGATTCGAATTTGATCTTTAAAAGTCCCAAAAACCTAGGAGGGATTTCAGAGGCACAAAATAAACCAAAAGCAATCCAAGCAGTAAATATGATGGCTAGCACGCAAAGGAAAGAAAAAGAAAACAGTAACCTTGAACAGCGATCGGCGGCGAAATTTGGCATTGTCGTAGTCAGTCTGTAGATCGTGGTTAGACAAGGGCAGCACAGCCATCGACTTCAATATCCCCTCGCTCGCTAAGATCAACTATTTCTGCAATTACGGAAGGAAGGAATATTTGTGAATGTGAATGTGAATGTAACACTTTCGACGTTACCAACTCCACCACGGAAACCTCATTTCTCACATTTCATTGCAGGTTGCGTCAAGTCAAACAGACTAATTAGCGCTTCAATTCCAACAAGAGTTTCCATCGCAATTAGGTTTACTATTGTCCTTGTCTATCATTTTGTTCACTACCATTGAGTTGCGTATTCTGTACTGCCAAAGGTGGTTTTATATCAAAATGCGATACATCAACCTATACCATACTTCGTTCAAATCACATCCAATACGACATATACACGAAACAAGTCTAGATAATAAGGTGGACAATATCTTTAAAAACTCATAGTAAACTAAGATTTTTTCTTAAATGATCAAAACCCTCATAGTTCTAAATTGTCACACTTTGAATCGTATTACTACATTTCTAGTATTTGCAATATTTTGTAAAACTGATTTGATGAACATATTATTCTACTCTTGAACTCCAAAAACCTTATTTACTTTTCTATACTGTCACACTGATCTTCGAGAAATTGATCTCCTTCATTAAAATTATAATAACTCATCAAAGACCAATAAAAACAATGGAATCAATGAAGGGCATGTGTTATCCCTCCATTGTTATCAAGCCTATATTCTAAAACATATTTGGAAGACAATTCTCAATTCACTTCAGCTAGCAATTTGTAGATGCAAGTACTAATTCCTATGTGACTTTTTCGCACTGGCATGAATAATTGGTACAATGCAAATGAAGATTCCAATCTTGCATCAAATTGTGCTCTAAACAATCCAAATTTTATTCTTTAAATAAATGTTATAATCTTGCTTTCAATTTACTTATCACTCTCGACCTTTGCATTCAAATCTCGTGTCATTTACTTATGTCATATGTGTACTATTGCACTTATATATTTATAGGCATGTCAAATTCAAATTAGGACCATGTTGGCATGCAAGCCAACACACAATAGGCTTGAAACGATGATAAAAGAGGAACACAAGATACGAGGGAGCCATAATAAAGGTCAAAAGGGCCCACAAAAAAGGGGACCAAAATCGTAGCAGTATGATTCTAACAAACTAGAACTGTAGTGTTACAATTCTAGTAGATTTATTTTACTAAATAGTGACACAAAGGGTAAACACCACTATAGGATAGTCAAATAAGGGGCACTATGCAAATCAAGTAAAATACAATAAACTATAATAATTCAGACTCACATATGGCCAATAATAGGGAATAAAAGTATGATGAAAGTGTAAATGATCAATAGCAATAGGAAGAGAGATATAAGTGATTGAAATAGCTTTGCATGAGTTTTGTAAATGAATTGATGTTAAAAATAGGATTCTTTATATGATCAGATTGAAACCTTATAAAATGATTACAATATAGAAGACAATCGAAATTATGAACTGTCAATAAAGACATTGCCATAATTGTGGGTTGATAAAGACTAATTTATGGCGATTGTGATTTCCTACTACAATTATGGCAATTTGGCACTTTTAGATCTAAAAAATTATGTGATGATTTGATAGAGGAAGATGAATGTTTTACCTTTTTCTAATTTAACAAATATATGTTGTATAATAGGTGTAAAAGTTAAAAGAGACGAGAATGCTAAAGATATATAGCTATTAACAATAATAATTATAAATTGTTAATTATGGAAATATGTTGTTTTTGAAAAATACTAAGAATAAATGTACTTAGCTTAGATAAGGATTTTATGTTAAATGTTTTTGATGTTAGATAGTGTAAATTAATGGAAGACATGACTGTGATTGTGCACAATCAGAGGCAAAATCTGAAATTACTTATTGACTAGTTGGCACTTCGTAGATAGTAGTGCAAGTCATTCACGTCCATTGACTACAGACTCATTTGAGTTGATTGTGACTGATGTCTAACAATGGAAACAAATAAGGGTATAATTACGATAGTGTAAGATCAAGACAAGGATCTGAATATATTCCTATACAAGATTACGCTTCTAAGATAACATATTAGGTCGACCATGTCTATTGATTACAGACTTGTCCATCTTGACTATGACAAAATTTTGATTGTTCCACCTTCTACACTTGTTACTATTGAGCAGACTGAGCTATTGTGATTTAGATATTATCGTGCAAATATAATTATTTTTATCCTTTTTTCTTTGGAAACCCTAAGCGTCTTCATAAAAGCTAAAAAACTACAAAAAGGGGGGGAGTATAATGGGCTAAGTTTACCCAAATCACCCCTTGATGATTGACCACTACCTATGTATCTAGATACTCTAAAGAGAGAATCAAGCCACACGTAGTCCTTCCACCTAGAGTGATTATGGAATTATGTTCCTTGACTATATGTATGCAACTAGAAATATGGCTTTGATACTTGACAATGATAACACTTGACTTATTTTGAGATGCTTTAGGCTTGACTTATGGTTGATCCTTGTGAATGATCTTGAATTTGAGAATAACATGGTATACTTTCTAAATGTGCACGAATGTATAAGTGTTAAATAGACAATGCCAAACTATGAATTATAAATGACTTTTGATTTGTAGATATAGTGAAACTTTTGAGAAATTATTTTAGTTAACCTTATGAAACGTGCAGGAAGACCCAAATAGATATTTCAAAATTTGGAAACTAAACATTAATTGCTGTGGGATAAGGATACTTTAGGTGGATAGGTCCATGATAGTGAGCCTATCTACCAAGTGTGAACTTGTCCCAAATAATCAGGGGTGATTCTCATGAGTTGGAGGTATTTTGAGAATGATGTATTATAGGTTTTAGCATTAACTTGTGAATTTTTGTATAGTAATGATGATAAACAGAGGGTCAAGTATGTAAATAGATAAATGTCTTAAAGGAATGGAAAACAAGAGTCATGTAAATGGGCTCAAGTCAAATATAATTTTAGGATATGTCAAGAACTAACATTTTTGAGTGCTTATGACCATATTTAGGTATCTACATTTGTCCCCCTTTTATTATAGTAATGAAATTGCTAGAGTAAAGAAGAAATGATTAAACTTGAATGTGTACATCACACTTTATCTTTGATATGATACTCCAATTGTGTAGGTCACTCAAATTTATCAAACCCTACAACAACACGTGAAGTAGTCATTGTTCATATTTGAAATTTGAAAAGTCTAAAACTCCTAATTTTGAAAAATAAAAAGAGAGCAAGGAATGAGTACACTTATATGGAGATGAAACCACATTATTGTACATGTAGAAGATGGTGAACATTGAAGACATGTGCCCCCTTATTGAATCACTTGGAGAGATGGTTCCTCATGTTTGAACCATTGGTGAATTGAGAGTAATCAAACCTAAAATTTGAATAACTAATCAAGCCCTTGAGTTGGAAAGATGTATATTCTAACTCTCATGAATGGAAAATAGTACCCAACGTATTGATCCAAAATAAGGTGGAACCATAATGGGTTCGCTAAAAGTGATACCAAGGCCACTAAGTATTAATAGGCTCAAACTTACACCACCCATAACAAAAATTGAAACCACATAATTGGGTTTTCTATAAGTAATGCCAAGGTTATTGAGTGTCACTAGACTCGAATGTACATTATTCATAGCATAATGAATCACACCTCTACAGACAAATCTATATTCTACTTGCATGATTGAAAGAGAACGAAGAATATTTATGCACCCACCATGACCTTAGTGCCAATATATTTTAATTTAAATGAATATTTGCCTTTGAATTTATAAATTATATTGTATTTAACATGTGCATGAACAAGTATCATGCCTTTTGAACTTTTAAAAATGTATATATGTGCATAGACAAGTATCTTGCCCCCAAACCTATGTCAAATGATATAAAATGTCATGTATCTATGTGTTTAACTATTATTGTATGTGAAACCTATAAATTTTTAACTTGTAACTATTTTGCATATGCTCATGCATATGGATTCAAGTGTGTATGAATTTGTAATTACCTAAAAAATGATACTTGAGTGTTAAGAGTGATACTTGAGACCACCCATCCCTATCTTACCCTTAGACCTATCTTAGAGCCTACTTTAACACTTATCCAACCTTTATACAGGCCATATGCATCCCTAGATATCCCTAAAGCAGTCTCAAACCTCATTATTACATCTCAAGCCTTCGTGTCTCAAGTTCTTCCCCCTAAACACTAGTTCCATAATAGAGACAGAAGTGCCACATGTCACTAGTGTCCCAATTTCGATGTTATTGTCCTTTCCCTTCTTTTTTCACAAATGGATATCTTTTCAAATCTTAGACCACCTAGAGTTAATCTAGCCCTCTTTTAGTACTCACATAAGCACCAAAACAATATATATACATGACTTTTATCCCTCTAACCAGTAGATGGAAATGAGATGAAAATTACACATACAAACTCAAAATATGTTATGCACAATTAAGGTTATCAATCCCTATTCTACCCTACTTATGTATACTACCATCTACAACATTCTTAAGCTCATATTACTTATATTTCCAGTCTCAAGCACATTCAAATCACTCAAGTATAAAATCATAATAGCTTCACTTGCACTTGCACCACCACTTAGGTGGGAAGAACTACATCGAGCTTGATCCTTCTTTAGAGTATTGACATGTAGGCAACTCTCATCATAATAGGGTGTTGAGGATGTCTAACCTACCCTAATAATAACACACTTTACTATTGGTATCAATCGAATGCCTTATCAACATGTAAGATTAGGGTTTGCTCATAAAATCAGTTAAAAAAGGTCATCTATAAGGTGTTATAACTCGTGTGTGTAGGAATAGGTTTGATAGACCCAAACACAAGTGCACTAAAAAACTCATAACTATTCTACATAAAGGACACTACCACTAAAATAAAGACACTAGCACCAAATAGCACTATTGTCCAATTAGGGCACTATTGTTCAAGAGGGGTTTTGACACCTAGATCCTGTTTGCAACACTCAAACTAGCCTCTACCTTAGTTTTTAGCCTCCAAATCATTTGCTTCAATCATTTTCCATCTAAGTTATCATTTACATTATTTATTATTATTTTTAGAAAGATCAAATTTAGTCAATTTTGTAATAAATCAATGCCTATATTTATTGCATATTTCTACCCTGATTTACTATACTCGACACTTTAACAACATAGGATTTACATCCACTAAGTATTAAAATGTTAAACCATTTGTTGAACCCCACTTACTTTGAATACTATTCAAACCCTAACCCTAATGTTAGCAGAGGTTCCTGAAACATCAAAACATGTCAAGGACAAGGATAGCTATGATATATTTTATGTGTGTGGAACAGTGTATTGTATTCATATAGGAGTTTGGATAACAAAAACATAGTAAACATTAATTATCCTACATTATTTAAGAATTAAAAACAACTAATGTTTCATAAATATAAATAAAAGATTCGGAATAATTAAATAGAAAGTAACCAAAACATTACATGTGAGCATGCAAGTAAGGAACATAATAAGAAATCACACAAGTAACCATAACCAGATAAATCTCTATAAATCTCTCCAAAAGTGGAACCTTCTTCTTCTTACAAATAAAGGTATATATAGACATTTATAGTCTATGACTATTCATCTTATTCTCGTACTTGACACCAAAAGTGGGGTCTCTTCATATTCTAGCCCGTTACAAGTCATGAAGATAGGACAAAATAAATTTTAAAAATGACAAAATGAGTACACAATGCACTAATATCAGATAAATATCCTACACAACTTTAGAATCTAAATTCTTCTACCAACACTTTCCCATACTTAAAATGTTATCTCATCCTGAGTCAACATCACAAGATCTCCAAAAATGCACAAGTGAGTAGAGGCTAAAGAAATGGTTAGACCAGTAAAATTCACAGTAATTGCTTAAGGTGTTATTTTGGGTTTTGATCTCTTGCTCAATACTTAGATGCCCTTTCAAGTTTTCAATTAAGTAGTGCACCAATCTACTACTCTTTGTGGGTTTTCAATAGGCTAGCATAACTAGGTGGCCATCCTTTATGGGTTTTTAACTATACTGGCCTCGCTTATCTTACTAAGTCATCCCCAATACAAAATGTTATACATGATTTTCAAAATTTGTACTTGACATAGTACTTAACTTGATGGTGGTGGTATGGATGCCCAAAAAAGTCCTTAGACTAGGACTATGTGGCCTTATGCCAAGTGATGATCTTTTAGAGCTTTGCAGGTGGCCTATACATAGGTGTATTGATAATCTAGGCAACTATGCTATAAAAGGGGGTCAAATCTGTCTTATAGGCATGCCAATCCAACATCACTTATTGGATCATCCACAACAAGGTACACATTAGAGCATGGTAGCTAATGATCTATTTGAAGTCTGCATCATCAGTTATGTTCAATGTTGCCTTGGTGTTCATGACCCTTGTCTGAATCTCTCCACTCATTTTCTCCATCTTATCTATGTGTCATTGAGCTTGGAGGCCAACAAAAGTACTAGATGAAAGTTGGCTCTACTAATTCATAAGGTTATAGTGCACATTATCCTTAGCATTGAGTGACTCTTAGAGTGCTCCATCCTTCTCCTCCCTAGTGGTAGTGTGGCTTGCCATGGTTACTTTAGTGGTGGTAGCCTTTGAAAAGTCTGCACTGGAACTAGCTAAAGAGGTATCTATTTGCTACTTCTAGTCCAATAAGCTATGTGTGACCTATTATGCTTAAAGTATGACAACATCCCACATTCTTTGATACTCCTCCAGTATCATTATGAGTGTGGCAGCCTTGATCTTAACATCTTAACCCAATGTGCCAATTATGTGGAGTTTTTGTGTTGCACACCAATCCTTTGTTAACTAATAGATAAGTGTTTTGAGTCTTCATTGGTCAGACATTACTTGGTCCTTAATTGCTCAAGTGACCATCTCAAGACAAGTGTCCTGGATAATTTTGGTGGCTTCATGCAGCCGAGCCTTTAACTTGATGTTCTTGACCTTAAATTGATCAATCTCTGCTCCAAATAGGTTGCCTTATACGTAATAGACTCCTAGAATGCTACAATGCCCTATAATTATTTCTTCAGTGGTAATCTAGAGACATCTAATGAGGCTTCCTACTGAAGGGGGAATGTTGCCAATGTTCCTACAGTCACTCAAGGGTCAGGTCATGGTATGGATGGAAGTGGAAGTGAGAAGTTGGTGCATTGAGTACCTAGAGTTGTAACATACCATAACTAGATTCCTTCTAGAGGTAAAGCCAATTGTTGCTCACTTGACATAGTTGTATATATTTCTTCTTTTTTCTCCAACTGCTTTGATACTACTGGGTGTTATATAGGGAGTTGTTTTTTATGCATCGTAACATCTATTGTAGTCTTGAGTTATTTCACAATGTCTTCATCCTATTTTCTTTTGGTGTCCTCCTTTACTTTCTTGTTAAGCTCATCTTTTGCAGCTTTCTTTTTTTTCCTCCTACTTCAACTTTTGTGCATGATCTTCTTCCTTCTTCTGGTCCTCAAGGGAAACAACCTTGTATTATTTGACCTTAGCCTATCCCTATGTTGTTAGGTTAGCCTATGCCTTGGCTTCACTTGCTTGTTGTTCATGTACTTGAGCATGTTATTTTCACAGGGCTTCATATTCTTCTTCTTTCTTCTTATTTGTAACTTCTTTGGGTTGCTTTTGTGTGAGAGTGGCATCTTCTAGAGCCTTTTTTTGCCTATGTCACTACATCTTATTACTACTTATCTTCTTCTACCTTGGCCTCAATAGCGAGTGCAACCTCTTTATTCTTTTGATCTTCATCCATCTTCTTCTTGTGCACCAACCTATGCTTGTTTTACTACATCGACAACTTCTTGCACCTTCTTGGCCACCTTGAGAGCCTTTTGCCAGTTAGCCTCTACATCCCAAGATTTTTGTGTGGCCTCAACTTCTTCAACTTAAAGACTTGCTTGTTGAGCTTACTATTATTGGGCCTACTCCTTATAGGATTTCTTTTCATCTTGTCTAACTCAATGTTATGTTGCACAAGCTATTTCTTCTCATGAAGCCTATTGTTCTTCAGTTGTAGGTTATTCTAGTGTGAGCTCTTTGACCTCTGGGGCTTGTTATGAAGGTGGTGAATCACTTGGCTAGACCATGGAGCTAGAGACATGTACTTTATTATGCCCCAAAGTAACCAGCCTATGTGTGGTTGGTGATGATGTTAAATATGGAAAAGGTTGCACTTACTGTACCATGGTTGTCCTACCAAATATGTGTTCTTTGAGGGTAGGATAAACCCTAACTTCTCATCAAATTTTAGGTCTGCACACCAGAGACTCTTATGGACTTTCTAATAGTGGCATAAATACATCAATGACTACAAAGGTGGTAGAAGGTTATTGTTGGAAGAAGTCAACCCTTCATTGTATATGCTTAACTTCTTTGCACACGGTGTCGACCACAATGGATGCAGTGCATGGTGGTAGTTTCACCCAAATATTTGGAGGAACCTTCTTACGTGCTTGGACCATGTGCACAGCCTTTTAAAATAAGACATCTTTCTCCTCCTCCCTATCATAGAAATCTCCTACCATATGTATGACCATCACCTGGTAAACCTCCTGGTCATCCATTCTCATATGAGGTAGGTCATATGAGCTTACGATCTGGGGCACCTTAGGGTCATCTAGCTAGGTTACGATGTTCCTTATCTTGCACTTCAATAGAGGAAATGATGGTTATTATTTGGTAGAGACCTTGCACTTTCCTTTCTACTATTATGAGGTTATGGCTTCACATTATTATTGTACTATAAGGACTCCTGCACCAAGTGGTATGGTTTAAAGTAGTATTGTACGTTGGATTGCATAAGTTTTTTCTTTGGTGACTTCAGCTTATGTAATGGCCATGGTAATAAAGAATGGCATGGGTCCAAATGGCGACCTTGGTAGCTCGTTGTTTCACTATTTTTCATGTATTTTCTTTTTAGAAAGTAAGAAGAAACTTTAAAGAAGGGTGTGGTAGAAGAACCTGATTTTGTTGTGCATGCATGATCTAGTCGATTGTAGATTCTCCTCTTTATTTGGGGAGGATAACATGCAGATAATAAAGACACTATAAAAGGGTAGATTAGTGAGATAGTTAGGTGGACTGCCTAGCATGAGCTAGATCCAAGAAGCACTAGACTTCCTTCGAGGCTATCAATCCACACTTTTAAGACATTTAAGTTATGATAAAAGAAAATAGGTGCTTGCATGAAACAATAGAAAGCACTAAGATTTGATGTAAGAAATGCTTGAAAAGAAATAAGTGATTTTAACTAAAATATCAATAACTTATTGAAAAATAAAGCTAAAGTGTTCAAACTTGTTTCAAAAAACAACTTAAACCTCTATGCTACAATATAAATTCATAAACCAAAAAATTGGGCAAGGGCTAATAGGTGAAAAATGCTTGTTATTTTGGGGAAAATAAAACACCTAGTGACTATCGATGGTCACTATACAATCAGTGTTAGTTAAGGCAATTATTGTTGGTTGAATAATGATCATTATTAATCAGAGATGATTGGTGATGGTTCTTGTAGGTCCTGGTTTGGCCAAAAATGGATATTGGGATGAGTTGCAAAAGGGCTCTAAAGGTTATTTTTGGGTTAGATGTTAGTCGTGAGAGTCATATGAGTTCTCAAAAATACCTAACTTTGACATTGGGTTTTTAGGTGACTGAGATGGTCTATAGGTATTTTAAGGTAGAAGGTGAAGTGCTTAGAGTTGCAAAAATCCAACGCAAGGAATTGAATGCTAAGAGATGGGAATGGACACAAGCAAATGAAACTACTAAAACTAACAACTAAACCCAATAAAAAGTGTATATACTTAGTTATAAGTTTGTTGGTCTAAAAGAGTGCTAAGGTGGAGTGGTAAGATGTAAGAGATCTTAGAGTAATGTGGGTAGAGTAACATTACTTTAGCTCTTCATGATGAGTTACTGAAGCACTTGAGTATCCCTAGGCTAGTTTTAAATTTGCCTGAGAGTAAGAGAGTCTCACACAAAAGATGATTTTCAACCTCCATGAGGCAAGGCTCTTGTGTTACATTAAGTAACCATCGATGGTCCTAGTCAACCACTGTTGGTTGAGGGGGACCATAGTCGGTCAGGGAGAAAAGGCTAAAAATGGCTAAAATTAGCCATTTACACTAATGATTGGTTGTTAGGAGGTTTAAGAAATGGTTCAAGGTTAATAAAGGTTTAATTGGGATGCATGAAGAATAAGTCTAGGAAGTTAGGGCATTAAATACCAGGGTAAAAATGGTCCTTAGACTAGGTGTTGATCAATTAGCCTTTAATTTGGGTAGGTAAGGTGCAAATAGGCCTTATTTATTTAATTAACTTAATTAATTTAGCTAGAGGGGGTAAATGGATATGTTGGATAAGTTTAATAGTTAATCTTAACCCAAGGGGCTAAGGGGGCCAAAGGGGTGCATGATGATGACTAGAATCGTGCAGTTTTTTAGTGTATACATTTTACCCATTTTTATTGTGTAGGTTGCATCTTTAAGCTGCAAAATAGAAATAATAAGTGCAGTGATAAGTTGGATGTCTTGAGTATGAGAGGAGGTATTCCCCCTCAAACTAAGATATGATGAGGTGAAAACAGAGTCGGGTGTGGGTTTAACAAATGTACATGGGTGGTAAAAATGGATAAGATGGTATGAAATATCAAATATGGATACATTGAGGAGTATAAGTGACAAGTGAACTAGACAATCGCATTAGGCATAGTGGATATGGGTTTACTTATAAATGCAAGTCTCCCACATAAAGGTGTTCAGAGTTGTAGGGGGCTAAAAGTTGGGTGAGCCTGAGAAAACAAAATAAGTTGTAGGTGCTTGAACTAAAATTTAGCACATTTCAAGGCATTTGAAAGGTTTGTTTGCAAAAGGTCCTATGTGAGTGTATCATCATGAAACATGGCAAGGGTGGCAAAACCAAAGTTGAGGGTAATGATGGCAAGGGTGGTTTGTCGTAAGATGATACTAATAATAGCAAGGAAACTAGGTAGTAGGTGGGTTTTACTATTGAAATGGGGTCTTAGGGTGAAAAGGGGGATGAGGGGGTAAAAACCCTAATTTTATTTATCGTTGATGATTGGGGTCAATCATCATCAATCTTTTTAACCCTAATGGTGATTGGCGATGATCTCTATCCAAACCCTAAAACTTGGATGGTGATTGTAAAAGGTCAAAGGCATCGTAATTTGGCATTTTGACATAGTCGATTATCATACATACTTTATTTGAGTGAAAATAATGAGGTAGGGTAAAAATTTATTATGATTAGGGTGGTTGAGTTGACTTGAGGGTGAGTGAAGTGCGAGTTAGATTGAAGAGTGTGCTTGGTAGGCCAACAAGATAATATTTGGTGAGGATGTAGTGCAGGAGAGGATGACCTACGAGTTGAGCGGTAGCTGTGTAGAGGGCTCTACCTTAGAGGTATATTTGAAAGCAAGAAAAAACTTTAAGGGTGTGGTAACTCTAGGGGTATCAGGTGCATAGATGGTACGACATTAGCGTAGGCTTTGTATTACACTATTGGGCCTATGACACATCACTATGCTATGACCAATTGGACTGCCCTAACACATATGAGATCAAAGAGGGTTTAGGGTTGGTTTTATGAGGTGGAGGGTAGATTATGCACTTCCAAAAATAAGGGTAGAGGGATAGGATCAAGATTGGTTCATAGATAGATTAGAGGCATTGGTCGATAGGGAGGTCATCTGGAGACCCTACACTGGGTTCCCATCATGGGTGGGTTATGCCATACACACATTTTCATTGTAGAGCTACAAATGGATATATGAAAGGTGGTAAGAGGTAGAGCTGATCCCCTTTGACTGAGTGAGGAGGCAATTTGGATTGGTATAAGGTGTCTCAAGGGCATTTTCTCGATATAAGAGAGAGGATGCAAAGTCACCATTTCCTCCACCACAACCTATTAAGGAAGATTTTGAGTATGAGGAACTACCAGTTGCATCAGGTGTAGATAATGTTGACATCTCATAAGATTATATTGTATGGTTCCAGGGACATTATGTTGCTACAAGTTTTGGAGGAGATGATGGATAGGGATAGCAGGAGGTGTAGGTGGACAGTAGTAGGTTATCGATGTAGATATGGAGGAGGAGGGGGATTAGATGGACATTGATGCCCTAGATAGATAGGCACTCATCACCAAGTGAGATCAAGTGAGAGTAGCATTAGTCATAGCATAGGTAGCACTAGCAACTATGACTTTAGAGAGAAATATAGCACAGGGTCAACTGATAGGGAGTATACAAGAGAAAGACACTCTTTAGGGACATGTCACCATTCTCACTTAGGAGAGAGACCAGGTGAGAGGATAGGTGGTAACCCTTACATAAGAGAGGGATCATGCATGAGCTTAGATAGCCTTAGTTACTCATGAGAGGGATCAGACACAGGGATAAGTTACCCTAATATCGATGGAGAGGGATGCCCTAAGATAGGGAAGAGGTTGGGCATCAATAGGATCAATGCATACCATCCCCATATCCAAATATGTGGCCACTATAAAGGAGCTATGAGACTATGAGGCACTTATTTTTTGATAGCTAACAAATGCACTCCAATATGGTGAGTATGTGACAGAGCGACTCATAGGTGGGAGAGTTAGCAACGTGACTCTTAGTGAGTGGGTAGCATCTATAGGTGTACAAATAGGTCCAAGTGATGGACAGGCTCTAGAGGGTAGTAGTACCTTGGCACCCTAGATCTTATTAGACTATTTATTGTATTTATATGATTTTGATACCAACCTATGAGCCAATATAGTGAAATGTATATATTTTTTGAGAGACATGGACATTTGATATATATATAACATTTGATTATGAGTTATGATGTGATTATGGTTGATGGATGTTATTTATGGTTCTAGTTATTTTATGATGTGATGGTTAATTTTAGCTCATGTGATGTTGTTGTTTATGATGTTTATGACATGGTTATGATGTTATTTAGCATTTTTCCTATGAGTAGGTGTATGCTTAATTAGATGTTGTAAATGTGGATGTTTAAATTAATGAATCTATGTGATCTCTTATCTAGATAGATATATGATGGATAACATATTTGGACTGATTCATTTATTTAATGTAAAGAAATGATTAAATGGTTATAATGGAATATATGTGATATTAAGTTGATGGATGTGATAGTTTCTTAGATAGATGATATGACATTTTGATATATGAGATGGTGATTTTTATTAAAATGTTTTCATGATTAAAAACACTTAAATAAATAAGTTAAATGGAAATCACCGAGTAAAACACATAATGTTTGTTAGATGTTTTTAATGATATTTCATTTAGTTGGATGAAGGTTGACTTTAAAGACTAATCTTAACACATAGATTAAGGTTGAATAACAAAACTATATATATAAGAAAAGAGAAGAAAAGATAGAAGATAGTTCACATAATTTGAAGACAAACATCTTAATGAATGGATCAACAAGGAGGTATGAAAAATAAGGAGACACGATTCTCTTCCATTGGCAAGGACCAAAATAAAAGGAGGTTAGATCAGCTTATGAGTGCAAGCCCTTCATATTCTTCACATGAGTGTTTGTTGATTTGTTAAAAAGTTTCTTGATCACATAGTGTCAAGTAAGCTCAAAATCCCTTATTTTATGGAGGGAAAAAAGGATATGGAGGTAAATGGATCCTTTTTGTGGGTCTAGCTTTCCCTTTCAACAGGTTGCCAAAGAGATAATATAAATAAGTCTATGGCATATATGGTGTAGAATATCAACTATGACTTTAGAGAGAGATACAACACAGAGTCAGCTGGCAGGGAGGATACAGGAGAGAGACACTCTCCAAAGATAGGTGACCGTTCTCACTTAGGAGAAAGACTAAGTGAGAGGATAGGTGATGACCCCCTTATGCAAGAAAGGGATCATACATGAGCTCAACTAACCTTGGTTACTTAGGAGAGGGATCAGGCACAGGGATAGGTTACCCTGATATTAATGGAGAGGGATGACATGAGATAGGGAGGAGGGTGGGTATCGACAAGACCAACACATACCATCCCCATGTCCAGATATGTGACCATTGTATAGGAGCTATGATACTATGAGGCACTTGTTTTTAGATAACTTCCAGATGCACCTTGATATGGTGAGTATGTGGCAGAATGACTCATGGGTGGGAGACTTAGTAGCGTGACTCCTAGTGAGTGGGCAATATCTATAGGCACACATACGGGTCTAAGTGATGGACAAGCTCTAGAGGGTAGTATTATTTCAATAACCTAGACCCTATTAGAATCCTTATTGTATTTATATGATTTTGATATCAGCCTATGAGCTGATGCAGTGAGATGTATATACCTTTTGAAAGACATGAACATATGATATATATATATATATATATATATATATATCATTTGATTATGAGTTATGATGTGATTATGGTTGATGGATTTTGTTTATGGTTCTAGTTATTTTATGATGTGATGGTTAATTTTAGCTCATGTGATGATGTTGTTTATGATGTAAGGTTTCCAACATCATCCCCCCTATATATTTTTTTAATCAACATGATCAGCCTCAGACCCCTAACTTATCAAAAGGACGAGGTGATTGTAGCCATTCACCTGACCCATCCTAAGATGATAGGAGATAATTCTCTTGCCATTAATACTGTTTGGTGTCAAGATGATTTTATTTTCATATATCTTTATTCATAATATTCCTCTATACAAAAATATCTTCCTCTTAAGACTTAAACCATGTTTAATGAATATACCATGGATATTAACTTGGGCACCCTAAACAACCCATGTATTGTCAAAATTGGCCAATCGTTAAATTTTAAGGAGCTTTAGGACTTCCCCTCCTTTTTGTAAGACCATAACATATAATTTGCTTGGTATTACAATGACATGCTAAGAATTGATCCCTCCATCACTACCCATAACATAGTCACTAACCATGATGCCAATCCCGTTAGGCAAAAACCTTAGTGAATGCACCCTTACATAGCCCTTCTCATCAAAGAAGAGCTTCAATGTCTCCAATTTATCAATTTAAATCAACCCATTGACTATCACTAATGGGTCTCAAATATCATACCTATCACCAAAGCCACATGAGGACTTCTCATTTGTGTGGAATTGTGTGACCTTAACCTTGCTTTCCTAAAGGATGACTTTCCTCTACCAAGCATTGACCAGCTAGTTGATCTTAAAGCTGACCATGAGATGTTATCTCTTATGGATGAATTCTTTGGCTATAATTAGATCCTAATCACCCCTGAAGATCAACACAAAACTACCTTCATCACCCCATGGGTAACTTTCTACTATAGGGTCATGCCTTTTGGACTAAAGAATGTCGGTGTAACCTACCAATGCACTATGAACTACATCTTCCATGACCTTATTCACAAAATAATTTAAGACTATGTTGATGGCCTTCTTGGGAAATCCAAATGTTGTAAAGACCATTTATCCATTATTAATATTATTTTTGAGCAACTCATCCATTACCATGTTTGCATTAACCCCAAAAAGTGTATTTTTGGGGTCTGCTTAGGAAAGTTCCTTAGATTTATCATCTGCTGTCAGGGAATCAAAGTTGATCCTACCAAAATAAAATAAATCCTTAACATGCCTCCTCTTACCCACCTCAAACAAATTTTTAGCTTGTAAGGGAAGTTCCAATCCATTCATCACTTTATCTCTTAGCTCTCAGATTAGTGCTAACCTTTTCACCAGCTTTTGAAGAAGGATGTAACTTTTAAGGAGAGTAATGACTATCAAAAGCCCTTTGATTCACTTAAAAAGTACCTTTTGTCTCCACCTATACTCATTCCTCCCAAGAAAGATAAACCTTTTTACTTCTATATCTCCACCACTGACGACTCCTTAGGGGCAATACTTGCTCATCGGGATGAACAACATAAATAACAAGCCATCTACTACATTAGTTGCATGATCATAGAGTATGAGAATGGTACCCCCATATCAATAAACTTTACCTAGCTTTGGTCTTTATAGCCACCAAACTTCACCATTACCTTCTCAACTACAAGACCTATGTCATAACCAATACAGACCCACTCAAGTATATGTACTCCAAGCCATACCAAAACTAATGTATGTCTAAGTGGCTCATGATTTTAGTTGAGTTTGACCTTGATTTTATTTAGTATAAGTTAATTAAAGGGTAATTCATTGTTGACCAATTGGCCAAATCAACCTTAGCAGACAATCAACCTCCTCTTCTTGAGTTTCCTGATGAGTCCATCGTGACCCTCTCCTAAGTAGACTTCGATTATCAAGTGACCATGTTATTTTATGGATAAAAGTGTCAATATGGTGGGGGATTCATGATCATCCTTATCCCCCCTCACAATGAACCTCTTCCTTTATCCTTCAAACTAGATTTCAAGTGTACCAATAATATGACTAAGTACAAAGCCCTAGTGATAGGCCTCCAAATGACATTAGCCTAGGGAGTCAAAGTGATAAACATTTTCAATGACTCTCAACTCGTGGTCAATCAAATTAGTGGCTCTTACTGGTACAAAAATTATGTTTTAAAATAGTACAAATAATTAGCTAACCTACTCTTAACATCATTTGAAAACTACCATATCTAAACCACTCCATGATATATGAACAAATTTGTTGATATGATGGCTTCCATCACTTCTCAGATCCTATCTACACCTCTAAATCCAAGTTATCTATCATTATCTACCAACTTACCCATCCCTCTTATGTCAAATTGGATTCTCTCATCATCTTTAATGTGGAGGAGGCTTGACTTGACCTTTAGTATCAACAAACCTTTGACTATCTCAACCTTGCCATCATTCCTTCTAGTCTTTATAGAAATTATCGATGATCATTTATCTAGAGCACCTCACATTATACCATAATGTGGATAATTATTTATAAACATGGCTTTGATGGTCTCCTCTTTCATTTCCTACATAGTCATGAAGCCTCTCATGCTACTAAGGAAACACATGATGGGATATGTGGGGGGCACTTTAGTGCCCTAGCCATTACTAAATACATTCTTCACCTTGGCTATTATTGGCCTACCCTTAACCAATAATTATATGATTATGTGAAAAAGTGCATTAAATGTCAAAAACACACTAATTTACATCACACACCTATCCATAGTCTTTGTGTATCCACATATTTATGGCCCTTCTCATAATGGGGTCTAGACCTTATTGGTGTTATTAACCCCCATTCTTCACAGTTACATCATTGTATCATCACTGTGACTGAATATTTTACCAAATGGGTAGAGGTTATTCCTCTTATCTTAACCAAAGCTAAAAATATTGTCAACTTTATCAACCATCACATCATCTATTATTTTGGTGTTCCTCATAAAATCATTAACAATAATAGCAAATCCTTAAAAAACAAACAAGTTCAAGGTCTTTGTGATGCATTTGGTATCAAGCTAAGTTTCTCATCACCTTATCATCCTCAAGTAAATCAATAGGTGGAAGCCTTTAACAAAACTATCAACATCATGCTAACTAAAATGGTTAATGCATTTGATTGGGATTGGCATTTACACATCTCCTTCACCTTATAGGTATATCATAATAGCATTTAAACCCTTATGGGTGCTACCCCTTTCTCTTTAGTTTTTAGAGCTAAGGCCATCTTGCCTCTCATATTCCAAATTCTCTCTCTTCGCATATCCTTGAAATATCTTATATTTGAGAGTGATTATCATCAACAACATTTATCCCAATTTGAGCTACTTTATGAGTGTCATTTAGCAGCACTCACCCATATTCATGTATATCAATAAAAAATCAAGAATATTTATAATAAACACCTTAAAGTGTGAGAATTAAATATCAGAGACCTCATCCTAAAATAAAATCAACATGTCACCAATATGGATAAAAGCAAGCGAGGCAATTTTTATTTCAATTAGAATGGACCTTATATCTTAACACATAATGATGGATTAGGTGCTTATCAGTTATCCTCTCTTAAAGGGAACTTATAAATTAAACCCCTAAATGCTTCATATATGTGTCCTTTCATTTGTTAAAACGTGATCAAACTCACATTTTATCCAACTTAAGCTCATCCCTTGTTTTCAAACCACATTCATCTCCCTATTTTAGGAACAACTGATTAAAACTAAATCATGTGATTATCCATCAAAACCATAGAGGAATATTGAAAAATAGGTACCACTATTCTACCCATGGCATGATTTTCATCGTATTTTTTGCCCGTTTCATTGGATGGATTCCCATGGTCATTGTCACCTAAAACTCTTTTACACTTGATCAATATTCTTGTGATTTTAGTTTTGCCTTCATAAAAAAGAGATGTTTTAAGCATATATAAGTAAGTCCATGACATCAAAATTAGACATCAAAAGTAAACATCAAAATGAAAATCAAAAGAACCCATATGGGTCACTCTCTAGCATTAACAGACTGCTCCCTCAAAGAATAACAACACAAACATATAAAAATGCTTAATATAAGATAGACTACTCCCTTGAAGGACAACTATCAAAATCCTTAAACCAACCAAAGAAAATTTAGAACACTCCCTTAAAGGATGGATGTGTAAGGCACTTGTAAAAGCATAAAAATTTCTTAAAAGATTCACGCATTGATCAGCTTCCCCAACCCTTCCAAAATAATAAAACAAAAAACCCATTATCAAAAATCATAAAATAGAAAAATAATTTTGACAGCTACAACTGGATTTAATAAGTAGACTTCTTACATTAATCAATCTACACCTTATATGACATGGACGTGTTTTATATTAACTCTTTGGTAACCTTTAGAAGAGGTAGGCTAGTCTCCCAAGAAGGTTCCATTTTCATCTCCGTCCCCTTTCTACACACTCTAAAGCAAGGGATTTTGAGCTTGATTGACATTATGTGATCAAGACACTTTTTTTAACCAACTAACACATGTTAATGTGAAGAATTTGAAGGGCTTATGTTCCTTAAGCCAATCCAAATTTAGTTTGTTTTTAGTCTTGGCTAAAGAAGATGAATCATGCCTTATTCTCATGCTCTCATACTGGTTAACATATTCACTTAAATGTTTGACTCTAGTTTATCTTATCTTTCTTACATCTAGTTTTTTTATTTAACTTACCTTATATACTTCACCCCAATCCAAACAAAATGACCATAATCATAACCACAACACATGATATCATCATAACATCATAAATAGAAACATACATTAATTATCATAATCACAAATCAGCTATCACCATCATAACTTCATAATCACATATATCATATCCACCATATGTATAAATCTCAATAAAGAAGCATATACTCATTAAAATTGGGCATGAACATGATAATCACCATCATCCTAGTCATTCATAAGCCATAATAATAATCACATCATAACTTTGCCCACCTAAGCATAACCATCACCATAACCATGATCATATCAATATCATAATCATAATCATCTAAAAGGATGAAATTGAATGATCACATCCATAAAATAACATACCATAATCATAATTTCCTAACCATCATCTTAATCATCAAACACACATCACATTAGCATCACATAATCATATCAAGATCATCATAACCATCACATCATAATCACACTAATAATATTAATCCATCCTAAACATCACCATGAACATAAATTAAAGAGACATAAAGTCACATGCCTAACTAAGTGAGTCCACATCAACATCTCATTAAAATAATCATATCAATATGACATCATCAATTATCAATATGAACATCACAGCCATAAACCACAAACCATGAACAAAGTATCACATATATATCTCATAAGTAATCATCATAAGTGCATACAAAATATACATGTCTCTTAAAACAAATATACATCTCGCTACATCAACTCACAGGTTGGTATCAAAATCATATGACATTTCAATATATATATGTATGTGTGCGTGTGTCTAATAAACAACTCTAAAATATTGGGGCACCACTACCTCTTTGAGACTATCCTCTTATAACTACCTGACCACCCATAGATGTGGCCCATTGACTTAGTGTCACTATACCTCCACCTACTACCATCTTAGCTCTATAATCACCCCATCATGGCTCATCTAGCCAATGCCTAGAATTTAAGCCTCATAATATTGTAACTCCTCCACAATCACTACATACCTCTACATTAAGATAGTACATGTTAGTCTTGTAGCTACTATTACTCTACCTCTTGCCTACTAGAGAGAGTCTCTCTCTCTCTTGCATCACTAGGGGTAGTTGAGCCCTCACCTAATCTTTCTCACCTATAATAGTGACCAACTAACCTTGCACTACTACTAGTGATGCTTGTGCCACCTCTAAAGATGTCTAAGTTATGGCTAGTGATTCTCATTCCTAGTCCCTTTCTATGGTCACTATCTATACATATGGGGCAACCCTCAACATCTAACATACTGACCATCTCCTCCTACATCAACATCCATATCCTATTAACCCCCATCCTTAGGACCAATATTATCTATGGCATAGTTTTCTTGATACCAAGTAGGGTATCCATCTATAACACCTATGTCATCTATCTTTATGCTCAAAAACAACTCCTTATGGTCAATGAAATCATACACTAGCTATGGAGTGAGTAGTGGGAACTCTACATCCTCCCTTTTGCACCTTAAGAACACCTAGGGTATATCTTGTACAAGGCTAAACTACCTTCATACCCTATCAAATGGTATCATCTCCATTTGACCCTCTCATCTTTCATATATCCATCTATAGCTTTACAATGATAGATTATGCCTCATATAGTGTGCCCAACCTAAAAACCTAACATATGGTCTCTAAATCATATCTCCAATGACTAAGGCATCCAATTGGACCTTGAAGTAGTCTATGTCATGTACCCCTCCTCTTGGTCATGAGATGGCATAATCACTCTTCCAACTTAGAAACCCATCTGAGCATAACCCTCCCATGGTAGCCCCATTGGTCTAAGCACCCAGATTTGTTTGTAAACCCAACAATGTAGAACAAACCCAACATTGATCTCATATCTCCTATGGGCACAAAATCCCCATAGCTCTCAATAAATCTAAACTAGCAACATAGGTGCACATACAAACATTATGTGACCCAAAAACATATCCATGAACACCCCCAACAATAAATAAATGAATCTCCTACTACTCAAATTAGGAAATACATATCACATCACCACCACCATCATCATCATGAATAACCTCCTCACATCTTTATCCCTCTGATACAATGTCATGTAGTGGAAGCCTCCAGAATGCCACCTTGCAAAATCCATGTCATCTCCATATAGGAGCTCTATAAGCTCATCTCACTCATCCTTCTTAATGTGGTAAATCAACTCACCCCATATGGGTAAATGCATGATCCTATGGATGTCCTCATGAAGAATAGTTGGCTCACCTATAGGAATTAATAAGGTGTTAGTGGTAGGATCCCATCTCTTGATGAGTGCCACTAACATTGCCATGTCTTGAGGTACATGTTTGTAGTACCTCATGCCCCGAAGGCTTACACCTTCCATGTGCTCCCAATCATCCTCCACCATCCCTCACTAAATCTTGTCAAATATTTAGGGTACCTATTCTCTCATCTATATCCTCTCATGTGCCTACAAGGTTTGATAGAAACATCCTTAGTTCACTAACATATTTTTCTTATGAACTCTATGTATTACTGCTAACTCCTAATTACCTTATGACATTTACCTCATCTGACCCATAACCATGAATCAAAATTGAATCCAATTATTCTACCTTGTCAACATCTACATCACTCCACTTAACCTATCTTATCTTCACCTATCTCATCTTAGCCATTACTTACACCCTTACATGTTTACTTGAATACAACCATCTACTATGAACCTTTAGGATATACTCACATCCTTAACCCTAAAACATTAGACCAAACATAACTTCTACCCTTAAGGCCCAATCCTAACCATTACCTATCAACCAACATTATTATCCTTGACCTTAACTATTTACAGCATTAACCTTAACCTTTACCATTTTCCAATCTTTAAAACATTATTAACTACCGATGGTCGACTATTCTTCTAGTCGATCATCAATGGTTAGGACACCAATCATCAATGGTCACCTCATAGTGACCTATCAATGATCATTTTTTGACCATCGATGGTCACTCATGACCACCAATGGTCATAAATGACTGTCGATGGTCAATGTGTAGTGACCACCGATGATCAAACAAAGCCCTATTCCCCACAAACAATACCTCCTACCCCCGAAAAAACTACAAATTTCTACTTAAACCTACCTATACACTCCACCTATCTACCCTAACCTTATAATTTAACTCTAACCTGCCAAATTTAACCACACAACTATAAAACCCTAAACGTAGGTCAAACAAACCCACAACTAACTACAACAATAAAATAAATTCCAACTAACATTCAAGTTATTCAAATTGAAACTAAACTATCAATTGAATAACAATGCCTACCTCATTCCTCAACCATCATCAAGGAGGAACTCTAGGGACCATTGCCTATCCTTATGCTATCCTTCATCCATGTTGTATCCTCATCAAGTCACCCCTCTAATGCTCGATTAACTCAATCCACCTCACTCACAAAAGTCAATCACTAGAAAAACATCACTATTTTTCTCAAAAATGTAAAGATTAATTTTTTTGTAGGTTAATATGCTCAAATGAGAAAATAGAACCCTCAATGGTCTTTTTTCTTTTCCCTTTTAGGGCTAACATGTGACCACTGACAGTCAGGGTGACTACCAACAGTCGAGCCTGAGGGTCATCCATGACTATTGATGATCAGCCTTTTTGGGTATTTTCCTTCACCCACCACTTTTTACATATAATACCCCATCTACTGCCAACCAATATAGATTACTTTATTTGATAAACATAATTAATCAATGTTGACCTTACCTTTTGGTCTAACTATCATATGTTTTACGATGACTTTACCCAGGTCCTTTTTGATCACATCGACTATATTTTCCATGTCGAACATTTTGAGTTTGCACTTCCTTGCACACACCTAACCAAATTATGTCTTCATAGGATAGTTTCCTACCTCAGATACCCATGAAAACATTGACCTTTTCTAGGATACTTACGTTTATAAGTATCACCTAACCATCACATATGGCCACATGGTCTACTTATCACTTGTCCTTTTAGTGCCTACCTTTATTTTT
The DNA here is from genome assembly GCA_037957365.1 of Torreya grandis. Taxonomy (NCBI): domain Eukaryota; kingdom Viridiplantae; phylum Streptophyta; class Pinopsida; order Cupressales; family Taxaceae; genus Torreya; species Torreya grandis. The sequence continues at coordinate 444,635 of JARHVA010003956.1, forward strand.
ACCAACCATGGAAACCTATTCATTATGAAATATTGGCTATCATAATTAGTGGAACTTAATATGTATATTTTTGATTTAGTTCCTAACCTACCACCCACTTCATTACCAACTTACCCACTTATCAAACCAACCCCTGATTCTACTTCACCTCATTGATTCTTAATTTGAGGGGGAATAACTCCTACCATGCTTAGGGAAACCAAACCTTTGACCTAAAATATATTTTTATATTTTAGCTTGATGATATAAATTGCATAACAAATAATGGAAAATATAGACACTAGGAAACCATGTATAATGGTTCTAGATGTTTAACTGACCCCTATACCATCTTGAGACCCCCTAGGGACTCAACCACAAACCCTAGGCTAGGTTAAATAACTAACTAAACTAACTAACCTAACTCACCCTTGACCAAACTTTACCTTTGATACTCAATCATTGATGGTCACCCTAATCATCAATGATTAGGCATGACCATCAACAATCAGGTTTCCACCACCTAAATAGTCAACTCTAATCAACTCTAGCTTGATTTTTTATATTTAATTGGTCTAATTTGTGTGTGAGATAATGAATGCAAAATATAAATTTTAAAAACTTGTTAAAACTCTTATTAACCTATTATTTCACCTCTCCTTCCTTCTTATAAAAAGAGAGAAGGAGGAGGTGACAGGTATCCATGATCAATCGATTGATCAACCTATCATCTTCATCTAGAATTAGAGTGAACTAATGAACCAGTAAGTGTAACAAAGATCCAAAGTAATGTCGCTCATCCACCAAAAACCAAACATCATTACTCTACTAAAATTTATCTAAGATTAAATAATAGATACCTAAACCTTTCTTCAGACTAGCAACCAACAAGCTAATTATCTATTTTCATTAATTAGTTACTTTGTTTCTATTTTGCTACCAACCTAGCCTAAATTCACCTTCTAGATTTCCATTTTGTAACCTCATAAAATAATTTTCTTGAACCAAATTAGAACCCATAGTAACCACTGATGTTCACCCTAACTATTGATGATCTATCCCAATGGTTGATGGTCACCCTAGCCACCAATGATCATACCTAATCATCAATGGTTACTGTTAAACAAATAAATAATAAGCTATTTTCACCCACAAAACCTCAACCAAATCCCAGTTTTAGATGCCTTTTCTAATCACATAGCCTCACCCTATTTTATGGACCATACCTAATTCTTTTAACATTGAAATCAATCTATTTATTTCTATAATTAATCAAATTCACCTATTCATTTATCAAACATTTTTTGTATTTCATCTCAATATCTTTTGTGATATATGCAAGTAATTCATATTTCATTTTCTAAGCTTGATTATTTAAAAGTGTGGATTGATATCCTCCAAGGAAGATCATGTTTCTTGGATCTAGCTTACTAGGCAATCCACCGTACTATCTAACTAACCAACCATTTCTTTGAGTGCTTTCTTATCTACAGGTCATTCTTCCCAAGCCAAAGAGGAGTATCTACAACTATCTAGATCAATGTGTGCACAACATACCAAGTTCTACTAACCATACCCTTCTCAATTTTTTTTCGCTTTCCTCTAAAGAACATAAAGATAAATTTATCTAAAATAGATCCCATTCTTACTTCTGTTATAATTGATCCCATTTTTACTCTCATTATCATTGAGTCTATCCCTACTTTTGATCCCATCTCTCCTTTCATTGAGCCTAGTCTAGTTCCTTCCCCAACATCACCTTATCATGGTGATGGTTTACTTCCTTTATCTTATATGGCTCCATTGACCACTATGGGCTGACAAGTCTTCCTAAGATCCTTTCATTCTTATTACACCTCCTCTTGTGAGTGCTTCTACTAAGCCTACTCACAAGCATGCATGTTGCTTCCATGGAATAGATAATCATTCATCTACCCACTATCATAAGCTATGAAAATATATTGATACTTTGAATAATTCTTCCCCTCAACCCTTAGACAAGGACATACTTCCCCTGAAGCTACTTCCTAAATATATGCCTAAGTATGGAGAGGTGTATTATTTTTGGCATCGATGTGGCACCCATCACACTGATTGTACTACATCCTTTAACAACACCTTAAGAATCACCTTATAGCTATTATTAAACCTTTTACTATTCATACCATAGCTTTTTCCCATAATAATGATCCTCATTCTTTTCTTATGGTTCCACTTCCTATGATTCCATCCCCTCCTATGGTCCCTTCACCACCTTCTATTTCTCCACCCATAAATCCTTCACTTGTGGACCTTACCTCACTTATGGATCCTTCTCCACATGTAAATCCTTCACTCGTAGATCCTCCTCCACCAGTTATTCCTTTATATTTCATATAGCCCACTCCCATTTATTATCTTGAGCATCCCTTGCTTGATTTCCCTCCTTAGCATGATCCATTAGATAAAAAATATTTTCCCAGTTTTCACTAAAGATTGATGAGAAATTAGTAGCAGTTTGCATCCAAATTCATAGAGATTTATCTGATGTTTTAGATAATGTGTGTGGTTAGATTTATTAGTATTTATGAGCACATACATTGTGCTTTTACATTTACATTTGGATTAGATTGTGCTCCAATTTTATCTCTATCTATTTGTTATATCATTTGACACTATGCCAAAATCTTATGTATCTTACATGGTGACTTTACTTTAGCATTTCATATTGATTATATGGTCATTTATGTCTACTTATGGATGTTTTATTTATCATTTATTTCTCTTTATTTATCAAAATATCCCTTATTTTTCTCTGCTTGATTGCTTGCTTTCTTATCTTCATTTTTCATGGCTAGTTGTCTTGTGACTTGGTTATACAAACTTTGTTCCCTTTATTAATTTTCTATTACCATGTGATCAATTAGAAAACAATTCATTTCATTATATTCTCCTCTTATCAGTCCACTTTGGATCTCCTTTATTTCACTTTATTCCCTTTTTTCAAACTAAGTATATGCATGGTTTATAATTGAGATAACATATTGGTTCATTGTCAAGCCTAAGTGTCTTAGTAAGTCTTGTATTTGGTTACTTATCTTCATTATCCTAAGCCTACAACTAATTCATGTGTATCACTCTATCTCTCATGTTTGGTCATTCCAATTCTATATGGAGGAGGAATCTTTAAAATCCTTAAAAACATTCAAAAGATAAATCATTTAATAAAAGGCAATGATATACAAAAGACAAAAACATTAAAAATTCTTAAAAGTCAAATCACACTAAAAGACATGATTCAAAGCATATCTCCTTTTTCTATTTGAAGCTCTAACTCCATAGTTGGTCTCATGATATAACCAAGTTCCTTTGGGGTGTAGTAGGCTAGTAGATTAGATAAGGAGAATAAAAAAATCTTTTAGTGCTACCTACTTTCTCACATAAGTACCTAATATTTGTAGTAGAATGATGGATCTATAAAGGGTCTTGAGGAATGGGGAACACATCATGGGAAGGTAGGTATATTTTAATTTTCTTGTACCAATCTACCTTCATGATTTTATCTTAGTAACATGCTTATTTTATTATAAAGCTTTGTGTCTATAACGAACAAGTTTCCTTTATACATTGATGGTCACTAGTCACTTAGTGTCTTCTCATGTCCATAGTATGCTTCCTGTCTCCTAAGGTATTCTTATAAGATGCCTAAGTAATTATTTTTACATTCACTTTTTCACTCTCTAGATTCCTTATATTTCCTCTTGAGAAATATTTTTTTGTTCATTTATCACTCCCTTTGGGATTTCATTTATGAGTTGCATTGTAAAACCATGGATAAGACCTAGCCATCCTCACAAATTACCACACTTTCACATTCATATTACCCACATCTTTTGTGACTTGATTTTCAAATTTATTCCACCTCATTAGTGTTCCCGTTGTGAGTTAGAGTGTAAGACCGTGGATAGGATGTGGCCCTCCTCACAAAATTCTCTAATAATCTAAGTCACAATCAAAATTACATGTGTCAAATATGAGATACAATGTGATTGATTATGAAGTTACACATCATTGACATGACTTCCATCTTGATTTAGTTGTTTTAAGCTTACTTCATTTCTCTTTCACTTTTATCTTCTTATTTTTTGATTGCATGTAAGAATCCAACCAATTCTTGAATTTTTCATACTTCATAGCTTTAATTAGTGTGATAAATTTAAGATCCAATTTTTACCAATTTTGTTTTTTTTATACTTCCCAACGTTATTTAGTATGATTTAATGACTTAATTGATTTATTTTTATACCGTTTATCCTTTTACATGACTTCCATTTTATTACATTATTTTCATACTTCTCAACATAATTAAGTATGATTTTACTTGATTTAATTTGGTGACAAATCTTCTCTTAGTTTAAATATAAAATTTTACCCTCTTATTTTACCATCCCTTTTGTTTTTTATACTTAGTCATTTTTTTTCTATTACACATTTCCCAACTTGAACTAGTGTGTTGTATAGTTTTGATTGATTATATTTTACCAAGTCCTTTTTGCCTATTTATTTTTAACCATGGATGTGTCCTACATAATGCTAGAAAATAAACCACAACTCATATATATCCAATAACATATATAACAAATAGTTAAATACATGTGATATAAAGAAATATATCTAATCATAAATAACCACAACCATAATGATAAACACATAAAACCAATATCCAACTACCAAAATGAACACACACACACACACACACACACACACACACACACACACACACACACACACACACACACACACACACACACACACACACATCATGAGTTTTGATACAATAATACAAACATATAAAATGCTCTAGCTCTATGGCTGGGCCCCATCCTACCTATCTCATGACCTAGCCATGTTTCTTGTAGATGCTTTGATTTGAATCCTTTGAAAAAAATGTTTTAAAGAGATTATCCAAGATCTCAATCTTGACACCTACCCCTATAAATGAGCTACCTCAACTTGCACCTATACCAACTAGGCTAGGGTCACCAAATGTGTCACTCTCTCCTACTCCTATACCTATGGCATATGGGTCAAGGTCACTACATGTGTCACTCTCTCCCAGGCATGTACCTATGTTATCTATCTCACTATAGCTAGATGTATAATTTTATCCTCATATAAGGCCTACTATGGCCTACCATGCTTGTGTATCTCCTACACCCATCTTTGCTAGTGGATGAATCCCCTTTCTATGCACTCAAAACTACCTCACAACCTCTCCAACTAATGTAAACTATCTCACCTTAGCTAGGGCAAATGGTACCTTGGGATCCTCTAGTGTAACATGGTCATACAACATTAATGCCTCATCTAGGACATCATGGAGTGTTCCCCTCACTAGAGACACCCATCTGATCTCCTCATCCTCTACCATACCTACAAAAATTAAACTAGATAGATATTAGATCACTGATATATCTAAAAAATATATCTATCTCTAGTATATCTCAATCAAGCTTAATCATAATTTAATAATCTTTTATTACCTATCTATGTGTCAACTACTATTATCTCACCATTTGTGTGACAATCAAGCATAGTATCCCTATCCAATTGGCCTCTACAAACCTCTCTAATCAGTCACCTCCCAATAATAAATCTTGAAGTCAACACTCATGCTCATCTCAAGATACACTTGAGTGTTCTCTCTATAGTCCAACTTTACTCTATCCCACCTATTGGGTAATCTAAGACATATATAGTCTCTTCTCTATCCTACTCCTACTACCTCCATCAACACCATGTTCATGGTGGTCTCTACTTATCCTGTTATATATCTAATAGTGGTACCTTTGGTACTTCTACCTCTGCACTCATCTCTTCTTACTCTGCTACCTATCATGCTTGACTAATCCATGGTCTCTCATGATATGGTCTGATCATTAGCCTTGCCACTAGTGACCATAGTCCTCCTTTTTCCCATGGCTCTCTTACATGCCAAGCCCAAAATGTGGGAACCATTATTGGCACCTCTAGGTGAGGCAAGCCCAACTATCGTAGTATACGTTCCACCAAATGTGGCTCTGTCCACCAAGTGTAATACCCTATCAACTCTTTCTATGCCAAAGTTGGTGTAAATATATCCCAATTAGGCCATATCATAGTGATGTGCCCATATGACTACCATAATATATCTATTCATCTCACTATCTATAGCACTAGCACATGGGGCATGACTCATGCTACTTGGTCTTATTTCCATCTCTGTACTTGAGGTGACCTATCATCGATCACATGGGGTAACCCAACTGACCAATATATGGGAACCTATTTTAGATCCATACCATCAATAATATGATTATTCCTACTAAATTATACCATCTTGACAATACTCCATACATGCCATGTATGAGTTTTACCTAGATGATAGACCTTAGATCATATAACACCCTCTCTTCTTACATTATTTGGCTCAAGGCTATCACAAAGAGTGGTACCTTAACATTTGACTTGTAGCACAACACTCATGCTATCATAAGTCCTATCAAATTCTTCTAGATGTCTAGAATATATGTTATATACACATCAAACATACTCACCCTTTAGCCTGAGTATATCTTATCTGATCATGTAGCCCATACAAATAAGGATCTCCTATCTTCATCATTGTCAAGTATCCCTGTGACTATAGGTGTCCCTATTATAGGAAATCTTAGGATGACATGCACATCCTCTAGGGTGATACCCACCTTTATATTATCCCCCTCTACCTCCCACCTAAAGGTGTTAGTCAATCATTCCCAGCATCTAATGAACATGACTAATATATATGGGCTTAGGGGTATCCTACACATATCCATTATACCTCCTAGGCCTAAATAAAATAGGCTATATTTATCCTCTATTGATAGGAACTATAATAGATTTGGGAACCATGTTGCATCCAATAAATTCCAGAATCTCAGATGCCCCTGAAATCAAGAAACAACAAAAGATGTATTAGATCATCCATGTCATGTATAATCAAAATACATTTAAAAAAAGTAATAAAAAAAGCTTCAATTATTTTAATTTATTTATTTTTAATCAATTAAACCTATTTTTAGCCTATTCATCCTATTTTAGCCCTTAGTTGATCATTCTAGGCCATTCTATCACTCTTTTGGCCATTTGCATGCATTTCTATACTATTTTGGTTCTTTGGTCAACCACTAGTTTGAACAAAATTTCCCTATTTTGACTTGGTTAACTTAAAAATCTAAGTCAACCCTCTTATTCACCCTAGTACTACATTATCATACTAGACATTTTTACTCAGTTGGAAAATTATACTAAGTTGATATTCTACAAAATATATAGGGTCGGTACATACCTACTGGGTTGACAATGTGGATTTTGTCATTTTTTAACCTAATGGGTCAACCCAATTGTTTTTCTCTATCGAACCCTTACATCTTACAAAATAAGTGCCTTTTGAAAATTATTTTACCAAACCCTTCAAACCCATTTCCCTATTTTGTTTATCCTATATTTAGCATCTAATTTGGTTTCATTTTGACATCTATAAATTCTTAAAATTACAAATTTCTAAAAACTACACTTAAATCAATAAACTATTAAAAAAACTAACTTGAGATTCTCAGTTTCTTACCCATAATACACCCACTACCATCTCTAAGGATCTCTCTCACCTAGCCTATCATCTCCTTTCCATCCTATCTTGTTTGGTCTCTTAGATATCTTTTTATCTCCTTCTCAAATAAAAAATAACGAATGAATTTCATTTCTATTTAAAACCACTTTTCAAAAAATTTAATCTTACAATTATTTTCTTGTAGATTCCTTGTTTTGCCTCTATTTTTGTTTTTACTCATCCATTTTTAAAACCATAAAATGTTATATAATCATGATGATGTAGAGAATATTTTTTCACTACCATATACCTATCTTCCAAAAATTTCAATTTTTGGATATATTTTGCACTAACTTTTATAGGTTTGCCTAATGTTCTTCACATTGGACACCTTAAATTCTCTTATAGTCTACTTATTTATCTACAACAATAAGGTAAGTAAAGGTATATGTTTTTAAATTATATCCTTTCATTTATATTATTTTCTACTTGCTACACTTTACTTAGAATCAGTGTTATGTGTTATTTTATCATGTTTCATTTCTCGAAGCACCATCCTGTGTTACACTCACATGACACGTGATGAGATTCAAGTGTGGCATATGTATGCACATACTATTTTCAAAATTTTATCACTTATTAATACTTTGTATCTTTAAATAACCCTTCAAGTCTTAATCTCTCTGAGTGCATGCCTTAAGGGGTGCATTGATAAAGGGGTGGGTAGACCATTAGTGCTTCACATGATTGTTGTCCCTTTTACCACTTATATCCTAAAACTGTTAACCCTTAACTTGATCTTCTCTATTGTATCCATTCTAGGTATTTTATACATTTTATCCTCTGTTTCCTCACCTAAATTCCATTTTATCAGTTGGCTATGCTAGGTTGGCTGGGTCGACCTTGTACAAATTTAGGATATTTTCACTTAGGAATTAGGTTGGCCTTTGGCTAACCTGGTTGGGACCTAGTGAATAATTGATCAAAACTATGCTAGGTCAGTTGGGTCAAACCTATCGACTGGGATTTTCAAAAGGATCAAGGGTAAAATCCACCTATAAATATAATTTCATTTCCATCATTTATTAAGAAGAAGTGAAATAAGAAGTAAAAGTAAATGAACATCTACTTATTGACCATTCTTATTCAAGAAGTAAAGATTAGGGTTCCATACTTTATTTTGAGATACAAATCTTGTCTTATGGAGAATTATTTTGGATGCATCGATAGGTTGTGTAGAATAGATTTATTTTGTCTTTGTCATATTTACATACCATAATAATTTCTTATAAAGCACCTTGGCCAAGGGAGATATTGAGGCTCGACAGGTTCATCTTCATAGGTAAGTATTCCTAAATTTATTTTTCCTTTATAAGAGTATATATATATATATTCATTTGTGATTTTATTCCATGTATTAAGATTATATATATGCTGATGTGAGTATACATCTTCTATGCATGTTTAGTTTTATTGTTTCTAACCCTCACTTTGTGCCACAAGCTTTGGTGAGCACTAGATTAGATTTACTTTTATTTTTATTAGATTAGGTGAAAATATCAAAAACTAGGACCCCCTTAGGGCTAATGCATGATTATTTTAGACTGAAGGCTTTGGAACCCTCATTATCATAGTTTATTGTGATAAATGATCCTTAATTAGGTCTAACAAATCCCCATATTGGTCATGCTCCCACTTAGCAAATGTGTTTCTAGTCAAAAGTGTAGGTATTATCTATCTTATCCAATCCAAGTTTGATTTATAGACATGACACATTTTTGATTTCATAAAAAAAGTAATTCACTATGTTTTATTAATGAATAATAAACACACACTTCATGAAAGCTTGAGAATGGAGGAAAATTCAACTCTTTATATCTTCAAAGGTGATGTAGTAAAAAATTTTGGTAGAATTTCTATAATCTAAAAGCATAATATCCTTCTTATCATTAAAAATGAATGTAAATATAGAGAATAATAAGAGAGAAGACAATAAGTTCCAGATGAGTCCACTTGCAAGTCCTAATTAACTCTTGCTTCAACTAAAAATTTAACTCAAAATTGAACTCTACCTTCAACTCCACTTTTAATTTAACCTAAAATCCAATTTATATTTTGATTTTAAACATTATTTAATGGAATATGGTGTGTTAGGAGAGAGGGAGGTTATTATTTCATGTTTGAAAATTCAAAGGGTTCTTCATGCATCTTGAATCTTGAGTTAACTTGTAATCTTGCATGTAAATTTTAATCTTATTTAGTTAACTCTTTTTGGTATTTATTTAACTCTTATTGGTATTTTACACATCTTAAATTTATACTTTAGTTACTTCCACTTGCATCTTGAGTTTACTGGACTTATCTTGACTTCACACCTATAGTTCAACTTGAGTTATCTTACATGCAACTTGATTCTTTTGAATTTTATAAATTTAGCCCAAAGCGTGAAGTATTAAGAGAGGGATTACATGATGATGTTATAATCAGTATTTTTCATGAAAATAGGACCTCAAATATTAACCAAAACTTGAACTCCACTTTTCTAGGGACAACTGAAGATTCTTGCTGTTGACTTGAATTTGTTAAATTTAGCCCAAAATAAGGAGCCATAGTTATAGATAGGGGAATATGTGGATGTTTAATTATAAATTAAGTATTATTGATAATTTTTCACTTGATTATGACCATAATAGCTCTTGAAACTGGTTCTTCTTCCACATGCCTATCTTTTGTAAATTTGATAAGCTTCTAAAATGTGCTATGAAATCCAAATACTTGATGGATATTAATAATTAGAATAGATAATGAGAAAAAAAATGATTTTAAAATAATAATAATTGTGTTATAGACATTAAAACAAAATTTCAGCTCCAAACTCCATGTACAACTCCAAAAAACACCATTTTATGCTCTCATATGTTCTCTTGTTCTCAAGAAACTTTGATCTATGTTAGGAGGTCTAAAATGAGTTTTGGGCCTAAAAAACACTCCTATGATTTTTATATATGTCTCAATGGTTCATACTATAAAATTTTGAAAATATCCAAAATTATTCACCAAATTCCCTAAGAAAAATTCACAAAAAGTGCCTGCTTGCTACCCTAGGGATGACATGGAGATTTTTTTTAATGATTTGAGCCTATTTTAAATTGTTTTTAATTAAATGGTCATTTATTTATACCTTTAAATGAATTATTCACACTATAAATTTATTTTTTTCTATTGGAATGACCCGAAACACCAATTTTCAACTCCATTTATGAGCAAAAAAATGAAGAAACCTTCATTCCCTTCATGATCAGACATGTATATTAGAATTTTATATCTCATAAAGTATAATATAGAATTTAAAATAATTTAAAATTTAAATAACATCAAAACAAACCCCCATGTAAAATTTCAAGATTTTTCATTTATTAAAACTCAAAATATGCACCTTTTGGTGTTGACTAGCTTTCCCAATTTCATTTCTGAATGCTTGTAGGTCTATGTTTTGCCATTTTCTCAAGTTTTATGAGGCCTAAATAAATAATTATTTTTTAATTATTAATTTTAATAACACCTATTAGATTTAAAATAATTTTATGTTCTCAAATAATCACTTAAACCTCTAAAAAAATACCTTTTCTGATTGCCTCTCTTACTTACTTAAAATCTTGATGCTTGTACCTTTACCTTTATCAATTATTTTACATAATATTTTGATTTAATAAAGTGTATAATGTTATTATATGACCCATAATATATAAAACCACCTTTATTTTTTAAAAAATAACACAAAAATGCAAACATATTGCTTAAAACTGAGGAAATGAGAGTTTAAGAAGGGTTTTAGAGCACCTATTCTTATTAACAATTGTTCATAAAGTTTAGCCACTATAACCTAAAACTAGTGCATATAATATTTAGGTCATATGGAAACCAAAAATATCATAATAATTTTTTATCAAATTCCTCTTCACCTTCATGTACCGAGCATCTGAAAATTGCCTTCACTGGTTTATAAATAGCTAGTTAGAGGAATAAAAGAAACCTATATCAAAAATTGGAATTTTGAGTTGTTCTTAAGCATGATTTTGGCTTTATGAATATTTTTTTGATTTTTTTAATACCTTTTTATACCTTTAATAATGTTGGTATTTTGTTTTTATTGATGTCAAAGGGGTACATCATGTATAGGCATAATGGTCATTGATGTCAAAGGTCTGTTTGGATAAGGTGCATTTAGAAGAGTAATATCATTAAAGGAAAGAGATAATTTGAAGGAAAATAATGTATTATCATTTCATGAAGGTATAGGTCAAGGTGTCAAGTGCATTATAATCTTGAGCCTAGTCATAGCATGGTGAAGGTATGAGTTGGTGACATGATGAGGTGAGTGAACTCAAGCATGTGAGAGGTTTTTAATGTTGTGTGACAATGATAATAAGGTTTTTATGTACTTATAAGTGTTTCAAAGTAAGTATTTAAAAGTATATCCTTCATTTTTGGTCTACATCTAGACTATTCTTTAGTTGTGTCTAGCCTAATGAGGCATGATTATCATATTTCAAGGTGAATGTATGGAAGAGAGCATGTATATAGGTAAGTAAAGTTGTTTTAGGTGTGTTAAGTAGTAGAAAGTAGTTTGGAGGTCTCTTGAGTGCACATAATAAAGGCATGCAAACTCAATAAGGAATTTTAGGTGTTTATTAGCATGTGTAACCTCTGCATGGGAACCTAAGATATTAAGGAGAGATGGGGAAGGGTATTATATAAGATCCATAGGAATTGGTTTTGGATTTTATGGGAAGTTCTTTATGAACAATCGTTAACACCAAAACTTATGTTAAACCTCTCTAAAACCTTAATAAAGAACTAATGTGAAATATCTTGTTCAAAACAGCCCAAAATGGTCTCAAATGACTAGACAAACTATTAGATCATGTATTCAACTCTCCTAGGTGCCTCCAAGTGGTGGTGGTTAGTTAGATTAGAGAGAAAATGCATAGATAAAATCTTGTTTGTGAATGATTTGCTATAGCAGTCAAAAGTTGCATTAGTTAATAAAATAATATGAGTGGGAAAATAATATAGAGACTCATACTACATGAACACGAAGTTTATGTATAGGTTCTACCCTTCAAGTGTGCTAAAATAATCATCCAAGTTAACCAATTGTAGATAGACCTAATGGTATGGATAATGAACAAGCTAGGCAGAGATGAGAAGATGAATTTAATTATGTTTTCATGGTATAATGATGAAACCAAGTGCATGGATATGTTTTTAATGACTTTTAAGTCATATTTATGCTTTCAATAATTTTTGGATGTCAGTGAATATGGTCAAAAGTTGTTCACAAAATGCCCTGTCTAGTTCAATTTAGACTATGAGATATAAGGTCATGAGATTGGTCTAAAAGACAAATATTTTCCATTAAACCATATGATATTTTTATCTAAGGATGGTATAGATATCTCACATGATAATATACATGCATAAAAATTAATGGAAAGTATCTAGACAGGTGTTGGAGGTCTAAGTCACCATGATTGTGTTTTGAGTATTCTGATAGTTCTGAGTGAGTATTGTGATGAGTTGATTTTGAAGTCTTAATCTCAGAGTGAAAGTGTATAGTTAATTTTTTAATGACCATATGGTCATGTAGATTATATATATGAATATTTTTGATCAATTTTTAGTTGATTGTGTTTAAACTTTAGTATTAAAAGGCAAACTTTTTGATGTACACAGGCCTAATAGGACTGAGTACTATTAAGGTGTTTCATGAAGTGGTTGGACCTAAAATGTGTTATGGAGCTTATAAGATGTTGGATAAGGTATTTTTGGATTATGTTTGAAATTATTGTGCCATTTATATAGGTTTAATTCTTTCTAAGAGATCAAATGGTAGCATGTTGGTAAGAAGGCCTAATGCAATTAGGTCTCCATGAGACCTAAAAGTGAAGTGAAGCCTAATAGAGTTATGATAGACCAAAAGGGAATCAAATATTATTTGAATCATGTTTATGATATGTATTAAAATATATTATATTTATGGCCTAATAGGTTAAGGATGTGTGGCTAACTAAGTGGCATATGAACAAGAGATGAGTATATATACAAGGCATTTTAGGCCTATTTGAATAAGCTTAGAGGAAGTGAATGGATTGTTAAATCAATGAGGCTAAAGAATTTGGGAAACAAGTTTTAAAAACTAAGGAGAGAGAATATAAACATTTAATTATGATTATATATGTGTTATTATATTAAATATCAAGGTCATATGACCTATTTAGTCTTGAAGAGGGCTAGTTGAGAAAAGAAGCCTAGAGGCAATTTATTGATAGGATATTAGAGTTGTATTAAATATGTATTATTGATATATGATCAAATGGAGTAGAGTTTAAGGAGTGATAATTATTTATTGATAGGATATTATAGTTTTATAAAATATTTAATCTTTATATATGAAAGTGGATAGAGTTCAGATTAAATAAATAAAAAACTAACTGGAAAGAAGTGTGATTGACTGAGTTGGTGCTTGAGGGAGTTGAAACTTCCTTGCAAGTTGAAGCTTGAAGAATTGGTCTTGGCTGATTTGGTAATTGGTAAAGAGGGAGTTGGATATGTATTTTATTTTGGTGGTAGTATAAGTTTCTTTTGAATGAGTTGGTACTTCCTAGTGAGTGGGTGATTGCTAAAGTCAAGTGGATGCTTGATAAATTTGGGGTTAGTGCTCAACTAAATTTGATACATTATTTTATAGGATAGTTTTTCCAAGATTTATTTTATTGGTTTTTATCCCCTATGAGGGTTTCCCACATATTCGGTTTTATCTTGTTTCATGCTCATGTGATTGGTTCTTAATACATTGCTATATCACTATATTGATTTCATTGTTCATAGATAAGTGGATGTAATTGATTGAAAGTTTTTAAAGATTTATTCACCCCATCTCATAGTCATTTTGATTAAAAAAATTGGTATCAAATCTTCTTCCTTTGAATTAGGATTAACAACATTAAGGTGATCCTAAGAAGCACAAGATGTCTAGTGATCAAGAGGAGAAGACAATATGTATGATGATGAAGTTTACTATGATAGTGAGGAAGGAGAAAATAAATTAGACCTTGAAGATGATGTAATATATTTCTTAGATTATTTGAAACATAAAAAAAAGGAAGCATGAGTTGGTATTTATGGTCAAGGATCATAGGAATCAGTTAGAATATGTCAATACAAAGTTTATATCAAAATAAGTTGAGTATGATTAGTTGAAGACATAACTAGATTCCTTGAAGGTTGAGCATGAAGAGATCATAAATAAGATGAAAAAGTTTGATAAATAACAAGTCAGAAGATCCAACATAAAATTCAACATGAAGAGACCAATTAGGTAACCTAATGCAATGAGGTATTCTAATTCTTCCAATACTTTTTATTTGAATTATCATATCTTTAGTCATAAAGCAAGTGATTGTAGAATGGTATAAAATGATGATTTACCATGGGACCATGGGAAAGGAGTGATCAATCAAGATGTAAGTATATAAATGTTTGCTACAGTTGTCATAATATGGGACACATTGCAATATTCTATCCTAATGGAGTTACAAGGACCTCAAGATTTAACAAGGTATATGGAGGTTCTAGAGTGTATGATAAGGGTAAAAAATTGGTATGGAAGCCAAAGAAATTGAATAATGGTCATATTGATCCCAAGAATCAAGATGGATTATTTATTAAGGAGTAAAAGACTAAAGGAGAAGAATATATGATATCTTAGACTACCTTTCAAATTCAAGATGAAGGCATGAAATAGTATATAGATAGTGGTTTCTCAAGCTATATGAGAGGAGACAAAAATTATTTTGTCTCATTTAATAATAATGCTATAACAATAATGATATTTGGAGATAACACAACTATCAATATAGTTGGCAAGGGTATCTTGAGTTTGGACAATGGGAAGACCGAGATAAATAATGTGTTGTATTTGTAAGGTTTGAAACATAACCTACTTAATGTAAGTCAAATGTGAAACTAAGGAAACACACTAACATTTCATGATAGAGGGTGTGAGATAAGAAGAGTTAAATCATGAAGGATAATTGCCAATGCTAAGAGGACTAAGAACAATAAATATGTCTTGAATGAGATCAAGGAGATATGCTTTATGATCAAGAAGAATGAAAGTTAGTTATGGCACAAAATATTAGGTCACCTAAAATTTTACAATATGATCAAGATAGAAACTAAGAAGTCTATTAAGAACATGCCTAAGATCACCAAACCTACAAACATACTTTGCAAGGCATGTCAGCATGGTAAGTAGACTAGAAGAAGGTTCAAGTACAATGAGTACTCTACTACAATACCTTTGGATTTAATACACACTAATCTCTATGGGCATAAAATAATCTAAAGCATTCAAGGAGATAACTACTTCATGTTACTCATAGATGACTACACAAGAATGACTTTGATAGCATTCTTGGAAGAAAAGTCAGAAGCTCTTGATAAGTTCAAGGCAATCAAAGATCTTGTTGAGAATGAGAATAATGAGAAGATCAAGTGTCTAAGATCTGATAGAGGATGAGAGTTTTGGTATAATGAGTTTGATGACTTTTGTGAGGTCCATGGAATAAGGAGATAATTCTCAATAACTAGGACACCTCAACAAAATATATTAGTAGAAAGAAATAATATGATAGTTTAAGAGATAAAAATAACTATTCTAAATGAATTTATATTATTTGATGGATAATGGAGAGAGGTAGTGATTATTGTAGTCTAAATTTTTAATGGAAGCTAGATAAGGACAAATGATAATAAGACTCCTTATAAACTATGGAAATGTAGACCTACTAATATGGAACACTTTAGAGTGTTTAGGAGCAAATGTTTCATCAAAAGAGATGAGAAAAAATTAGGTAAATTTGATTATGTCTAATTAAGTACATTCTTGGGATACTCATCAATAATCTTAGCCTATATATGTTATAGCAAGAGGTTGTAGAAGATAGTAGAAAGCATCAATGTGAAGATTAATGAGATAAGTAAATCAAACTCACAATCAAAGGCTATATTAGAGAATATAGAATTCAATAATGAAGAGGAAACAATAGTGGTTGATGAGGAATAAAATAATCTGAGTAAAAACAAGACTCAAAAAGCCCCTCAAGACAGATTCAAAGAGATAATCCTAAATCATAAATCACTAGCAATAAGGATGTAGGTATACAAACAAAGAAAAGACTAGTAAGTAAGCTAAATCAAGTGAAAGTTTCTCTATTATCTAAGATTGATCTTAAGAACCTTGTATAATCATGCAAAGACACATTTTGTATAAGTGCTCTGAATGAGGAGTTAGACCAAGTAGAGAAGAATGAAACTTGAGAACTAGTTCCCACGCCTAAAGACAACAATGTCATTGGCACAAAATGGTTGTTTAGAAACAAGTTGAATGAAGATGGAGAATAACTAGGAATAAGTCTATATTGGTATGAAAGGGATATGAACAAGTTGAAGGGGTAGACTTTGAGGAGAACTTTACACCAATAATAAGATTGTAGGCCATCAGATTGTTTTTAGCATATGTAGGATTCAAAGGGTGCAAGGTGTACTAGATGGATGCCAAATCTACCTTTTTAAATAAAAACTTGGAAGAAGAGGTTTACATAGAGAAACATGAGGGTTTCTCACTATAAAGTAACAAAGACTATGTTTTTAGATTGAAAAATAATCTTTATGGTCTAAAGCAAGATCCTAGAGCTTGGTATGATAGATTGGATAGATATATTTTAGATCATGGATTTAAAAGAGGAGTTGCAACTAATAATTTATACATAAAGATAAAATATTACCATAAATTGATTATATTTGTCTATTTGGATGACACTATCTTTGGTGGAAATAATGAGAACATGACCAAGGCCTTTGTATACCTGATGAAGGAGTTTGAGATGTCTATTCTAGGATAACTATCATTATTTCTTGTGTTGTAAATCATTAAATCTAAAAAATGTATATTCATTTCATAATATAAGTACATAAGAGAGATGTTAAAGAAGTTTGAGATGGAAGATTTCAAGTTAGTTAGTACACCTATGATCACATGGTGTAATTTGAAAAAGGAATACGAGTCTCCAAAGGTCAATCATACATCATACAGGTCAATGATTGGAAGCTTGTTCTATATTACTACCTCTAAACCTGAAATCATGAAAGCAGTAGGTCTTGTGAGAAGGTTTTAAGTGGATCCAAAGGACAATCATATGTAAGCAGTCAAAATGATGCCTAGGTATCTCAAGGGGACTATGGAGTTTGGGTTGTGGTATCTAAGGAGTAAGGAGTTCAATTTGATATCCTATATAGATGTAGACTGGGTAGGGGGTCTAGATGATAATAAGAGTACTAGTGGAGGAGATTTCTTCTTAGATGAGTGCCTAGTTTCATGGATAAGGAAGAAGAAATCATTTATGGCATTATCTACTTGTGAGGTTGAATAAATTGTATTAGATTCATGTTGTACTGAGGTCTCATGGATGAGATAGACCTTAAAAGACTACAAGGTGGAGTATGATGGTCCTAGGCCTATTTATTATGATAATACTAGTGATATAAGCATCTCAAATAACCTTGTCATGTACTCAAGTACTAAGCACATTCCCATCAAGTATCATTTCTTGAGAGAGTATGCAAGTGAAAAAAGTATTAGAATTGAATATGTTTCTAAAAAGGATCATCTTTTATACATTATGACCAAGCCACTTATAAAGGCAAATTTTGAACATCTAAGATAGGAATTAGGTGTAATTCCTACCCCTAATAGTCATTAAGGAAGGTGAGTACTTAGGGGGACCTAACCAGGTGGTTCATTACTCCAAAAGTAGATGAGTAGTGATGAGAAAGTATGCATGGAGATAAGGGGATATTTGTATCCATGTGTTATGAATTGTCAAGACAATGATAAGAAGTATGGTTTCTTGAGGTAAATTTTAATTGTCCTAAAAGTTGTCTACAATAATTGGTATAAGCCTAAGGTGAGTTATTGTCAACATTTCATTATGTTGTTGTTGAAGTTTAGGTCTAAGGATCAGATGGTAGGTTATGGAAGACCCTTTGTTATTAATTCCAAAAGGGGGAGAATGAATAGATGAAAAAATTATCATTTTGAAGTGATATCAGATAAAAAGCACAAGGCATGTTGAATGATAAAGGGGTAGTTTTTTGGCATGTTTTTGTCATTTACGTCAAAAGGGTGCATCATATAAATTCACAATGGTCATTAATGCCAAAGGTCTGTTTGGACAAGGTGTATTGAGAAGAGTGTTTTCATTCAAGGAAAGAGAGAATTTGAAGGCAAGAGAGAATTGGAAGGTAACTAATGTCTTATGGTTGCATGAAGGTATATGTCAAGGTGTCAAGTGTATTAGAAGTTGGATCTTAGTCATGGCATGGTGAAGGTATGAGCTAGTAACATGATGAGGTGAGTGAAAAAAGGCATGTTAGAGGTTGTGAAGGTTGTGTGAGCATGAGAATAAGGTTTGGATGCACTTATAAGTATTTTAAAGTATGTTTTTGAAGGTAGGTCCTTCAATCTTGGTTTGTACCTAGACCATTCTTTAGCCATAACTAAATGAGGCATGATGATCAGATTTTAAGGTGAATGTGTGAATGAGATAATATATATAGGTAAATCAAGGTGTTTTATGTGTGATCATGAAGTATGAGGTCATGGTTTGCATGAAAAGATATGGAAAGTGGTTTTGAGGTCTCTTGAGTGCATAGAATAAAGGCAAGCAAACTTGGGAAGGAATTTTAGGTGTTCATTGGCATGTGTAACCTCTAAATTTGAACCTAAGCCATTAATTATAGATGGGTAAGGGTCCTGGATAAGATCTATAGGCATTGGTTTTAGATTTAAGGGGCAGTCCTTTATGAACAATTATTAACACTAAAACCTATGTTAAACCTCTCTAAAACCCTAATAAGTACCTAATGTGAAATATATTATTAAAAATAGCCCATAATGGTCTCAAATGACTATAAAAACTATTGTGTCATGTATTTTACTCTCTTAGGTACCTCCAAGTGGTGGTGGTTAGTCAGATGAGAGAGAAAATGCATAGATACAAGCTTGTTTGTGAAGAATCTACTATAGTAGTCAAAAGTTGCATTAGTCAAGATGTTAAAATGAATGGAAAAATAATATAGAGACTAATAATACATTTCCATGATTTTATGGATAGGTTAAACCCTTCAAGTGTTCAAAACCAGTCATCCAAGTTGGCTAATCGTAGACAGACCTAATAGTGTGAACAATGAAAAACCTAGGTAGAGATGAGAAGATGAGTTTGAGTGTGTTCTCATGGTAGAATGATGATACAAAGTACATGGATATGTTTTTAAATACTTTTAATTCATTTATATTATTACAATAATTTTTGGATTCTAGTGGATATGGTGAAAAGTTGTTCATAAAACAACCTATTTGGTCAGTTTAGACTGTGATATATAAGGTCATGAGATTGGTCTGAAAGATCAATATTTGAAATTATACCATATGATATTTTATTTGAGGATGGTTTTTAGATCTCATAGGATCATCTACATTCATCATAATTCATGGAAAGTATCTAAATAGGTGTTGTAGGTTTATGTCACCATGATTGTGGTTTGAGTATTTTGACAATTTTGAGTGAGTTTTGTGATGAGTTGATTTTGAAGTCTTAAGCTCTGAGTGAATGTGTATAATGTAGTGACCCTAAGATCATGTATGTTATGTATATAAATATTTTTTATCATGTTTGAGTGGCTTAAGTGTGTTTTATATTTAGTATTGAAAGGCATACTTTTTGGTGTACACAGGCCTAATAGGAGTGAGTACTATTGAGGGGTTTCATGAAGTGGTTGGACATAAAATGTGCTATGGAGATCATATGATGTTGGATAAGGTAGTTTTTTAAATTATTGTGTCATTTAAATAATTTTAATACTTTCTAAGGGATCAAATGGAAACGTGTTGATAAGAAAGACTAATGCAATTAGGTCTCCATGAGACCTAAAATTGAAGTGAGGCCTAATAGAGTTATGACAGATCAAAAGGGAATCAAATATAATTTGAATCATGTTTATTAAATGTATTAATATATAATATATGTATTAAATAAGAGGTTAAGTATGTGTGGTCTAGCAAATGGTATATGAACAAGAGATGGCTATATATACAAGGCATTTTAGGCCTATTTGAATAAGCTTAGAGGAAGCAAATGGATTGATAAATTAGTGAGCATAAGTAGGTTGGGAAACATGTTTTAGAACATAAATATAGAATAGAATCATTTAATTATGATAATTTATGTGTTATAAAATTTAACATCAAGGTCATATGACCTATTCAGTCTTGAAGAGGGCTAGTTGAGTAAAGAAGCCTAGAGGCAGTTTTGAGAGAGATAAAAGGGAGTAAAGATAAAGGAGTGACAATTATATATTGAGAGGATATCAGTTTTTTATCAGATATGTATTATTTATGTATTATATTAGATATATTTTAGATTTAATAGATACATATATGAGTGGAAAGAAGTATGATTGACTGAGTTCGTGCTTGAGGGAGTTGAATCTTCTTTATAGGTTGGAGCTTGAAACAATGGTCTTGGATGAGTTGGTGCTTGGTCAAGAGGGAATTGTAAATAACTTTCATTTTTATTCTTTTATAAGTTTCCTTTTATTTATTTTGTGCTTAGTCATAGGGGGTTTTAGCCTCCTTAAAAGTGGGTTCTTTCTAAAGTCAAGTGTGTGCTTGATAAATTTCAGGTTGGTGCTCCATGTTGGGTTGGTGCTCAAATAAATTTGATACATTATATTATATTATAGTTTTTCCAATATTTATTTCAATGGGTTTTATACCCCATGAGGGTTTTCCACATATGTGATGTGTTATCTTATTTCATGCTCATGTGATTGGTTCGTAATGCATTTCAAAATCACTATATTGATTTCATAGTTCATCTATGAGTGTATGTAATTGATTGAAAATTTTTAAAGAATAATTCACCCACCTCTTTGTAATTTTGCTTACAAAAAATACATGCATGGATTCTTCTTGAAAACCTACACATAAGCAACTTTGATCAATAGTGGCAAAATTGTCAACATTCTTGGTGACTTTATTGTGATGTTTGCTTGCTAAACACTCAAGACCAATTAGAACTATCCATTGGGATATGGATTCATGAAAATATCATAAAATATAAAATTGAAAATTTATTCCTCATAAAATTTTGAAACTTATAATTCCTTCAATAAACTACAACACTTGTGAATAAGCACTTATTGAATTGAAAATTAGAACAACTACTAACTGAAAGATGTGAAAGATAACACTTAGAGGAATGTGAAAAATAAAACTACTAACAAAATTTACAACAATAAAGATTAAAATAGATCAAATCAAAAACCTCTCAGGTCCTTTCCATGTAGTTGATGAAGATGAAGAACAAGCTATTGTGTGAGTGCCATTCTAATTAGATTAACTCTTTTCCTTGTTGTCAACCTAGTTAGCTTATCTTTAGGTGAATCAAATGAAGTAAACATATATCCAATATAAACAAACTCATTATGTGGTTTAATATTCACCTCATGTTTCTATTTAACATGAATAAATCTTTCCAATATATCTATATTCTGATTTACCTTCACAACCACTATATCAATGTCATCACAAGGAGATGTAGGCCTACAAAAATTATGGAAGTCTTGAATCAAATCAAAGTAATGCTACCATAATTCATAAAAAAATTATTAGTTCTCACTTTTATATTTTTGAGGTTCACTATAAGTTACTAAATCTTCTTTTTTATCTTTATTTATCTCATGTCTAGGATTGTTACCTTGTGAAACCACTACTACAATCTCACTAGCTGCTACCATTACTTCTAGAACATCTTCATGATAGGATTCTTGAGGCTCCCTGAATACTAAAATTTTATTTTTTAATGGATCCTCAATGTCTCAAACATGATCTCCATTTATACCAAATTGAATCTCATTTAACCAACATAACCATTGATCATTCTCTCTTGATAAATTCTCCTCTTCACCTACATGTTCTACTTTGCCTTCCATACAATATGTTATCTTTCAAAAAGGGATATTTTGGGAGGTTAATAAAATTAATTTGATGGAATAGGAATATATGTCATTATTATTTGATCTTGAACTTGAGGCTTTGGGATTTAAGAGGCATTAATGAGGCTTTTATTCAATATTTCTTTGAAAAAAGGGAAAGAAATTTGTGTTAGCAGTGCTTCTTTTTACATTCAAAAATCAACCTCTCACATTTTGATATGACTTGATATTCATGGAAAAATTAAATTTTAAGGATGGGTGTAGGGCTTAAGAAACTTGGAAACCTTTTTGGTTTGGCTTTAATAACTTTCTCCTTCTCTTGATTTTTGATAGGCATGGGAAAAGGCTCTTTCTCAAGAGTAGGCATGACATAATCAGGGGTGTTATTCTAAGAATTTTTATAAGATGGAATGGTCTTAGGCTCTTGGATAAAATTGAGTAAATATTGTATAGCCTCATTATATCTCATCAATGATTTTATCTCTTGTTGATGTATATAAACTTGATATGAAAGCTCTTCATGGTGCTTATTGTATTACTCCTCTTCCCTATCAACCTACATATATTATCTCTAAAAGTCAAATATTATCTCTTTCAATCTCTTTTCAAGCTGATTGGAAAGAACATGATTTTTCCAAGGCTGATTGTAAATATGATTAGGGGTGGGGGTTGGTAAATATCATGACAATATTAATATTATTTTGGTTCAGTGATACTTAGGGTGAAGTTATATATATTCACATATTGATATGAGGGATATGAAGGTCAGATTATAGACCAAATTTTAACCCTAGAGAATTCAAGTAGACATTATAAAAATTTGGATAACATGGAACTATATTTGCATATAGGCAAGATACTACAAGAGATAGATATCTAGATTTGAAAGGGCTAGCTATCTTGATCTATCTTTTAAGCTCACACACTACACTAGGATAATAAAAATTGGGGGTGAAAAGGGAAGAAGTAAATATAAATGAATACTATAAAAATTAAGGTGATACATAAAATATAAATCCACAAACATTATTGTATTTGCACTAAGAAAAAAGACTACTAAAGCTGACCTCAACTCAATGTTCTTTTAGCATAAGTATTTCTACATGGATGTAGATTAATATACATATACAAAGGTGGGTGAGAATGAGGTCTGATATTAGAAATTTATAATCTCTCTTACACTTAAAATACACCTTAACAAATAGTTACACTTCATGAGACTTGCTAGAATAAATATTACTACTCACACAATGCATACAAGAGCAGAATGGAAGCAAAAAGAAGACATTCATCACTTATCATCCAAATACACAACTTAAAATACTTAGTAAAGAGTTGAAGAGATAAAATAAAATCTAGAACTTTATTAAAATGAAAAAACTATGCCAAACCTATAGGGCTTCACCATACCAATTATGGATCCCTTTATAATGCCAAAATGGCTTGAAGATATAGAGCATAAGAGAGGGGAGATAAGGAGTGAAGTTGAATAGTCACAAGGCCAAGTGTCAAGGATTTAAATATAGTTATAAGTCAAGAAAATAGAGTTATGGAATAGGTCATGAGTTACTCTTACACAAGTGTCCATCTGAAGTACATCATTCTCTTAAAGTTGGTGTAGAGACCCTCTACATCCTTCTTAAAATCACCCTTCTCAATGAGGAGTCTATTTGACTATTCAATACTATATTAGATGTCATTGAAACATATGATATCACTTGGGAAGGTGGAAATAGTATTTTGAAATACCTTATATGCTACATAACTGATAAATTCCTCTTTAACACTTGTTCACTTCCTTGTAACTATTCACTAGCCCTCTAGGCCTCAATTCTCACACTTGACACTATGGTGACCTTTATATGTTCAAGTATTTTAGTTTTATATGTTTTAAACACATAATAAAGACCTATTTATCTTATAGTATATCATATATACCTCAAAATAACTCAGCATCACACTTTTCACTTCCAAATTTGATAATCACCCTCTTTCTCACTATCTTGTTCAAGACTACCTATAATGAACTATTTAATAGATGGGTTTTCATGTATAAATGAGATTATAATTGGGTATTTGGAGTTATAAAATGTCTCCACACACCTTCCAAAATTTTATCCATTCATCTATTCCATTTTTCACCTCTAATTCATCTCAAATCTTATAAAAAAACATAAAATTAGGCTTGTCTATACAAGTGATAGTAAAAAATAAATGGATGTTAAGGAGCTTGAGAGAGTTCCAAATGGATCCAAAACAATTTTAAAGAAAATTTAACCATATTTTATGAATTTCAAATCATATCTTTTTCATCAAGTTCTTGAGAGGGTTTTAGGTTGTTTAGGTTCTTAGTGATGATTCATAAAAGTTAGAAGCTTAACCCTTGAACCATTTTTAAAAAGTTTGATTTAAATATCTCCCTTAACCATCCCTAATATATTGATACAACATGTACATTTTTTTTACATATATGATCAAAATAAATTGGCTTCTCAAGTTCTTGCTTACATCTTGGATAGCCCTGAGATAGATTTAGGCCAAATAACTAGTCCTATGTTGTTTATATGCAAAAAACTATGTAAAATAAACATTATAATCTCATATTAAGGTTCTAAAATTTATTAGTAATATCATATGGTCATGAGAGTGAAGCTAGGCACCATGAAGGTTCATGTTTAGTTTTAGGCCTAATAGGCCTATACTATGTTTATGTACATATGACCACCTATGAGTGTTGGCAATGATTATAGGTGATTATAATTTTTTTTACCCTAAATACAACTCTATAAATCATCTAAAAATGATTATTTTCTCTCCATTTCATCCTTTCACCATTAATTTACTAGATTTATAGGTTGGCTTTCTATTTGAGTGCCTCTTGTCTGAGAGAATTTATAGGACACTTAACCTATTAACACGGCCCAAATGATAACATGGAGGTATTTATAAAATTATGAATACCATATTTGTTAAGTTTCAAATTTAAATCATAATTATAAATCCTTCAAACATCAAATCTTGTCAAGACTACCTTATAGACTTATAACTATGTGCAGCGTTCTGACAGGGTTTAAAAAACTTTAGATATGACTATCTCTATTCATCTTTGGCTATAGGAATCACATGAAAACATTATGTCATAACTATAAGAGTGGATTATATATGTTCATATTCATCTTATATCTCTTCTCATAAACTAAACTATATCTCTCATTAGCTTAGATAGGTCTAAAAATGAGTCAAACTATAGGTGTGCATATTAGGGAGGTTAAGAGGTTCCTATAGGTGTTGATTCATGTGAGAGTATTGTGTTTCACCCTTTATATTAATCTTGAGTTCACTAATGGCATCTCATGCCTGAATGTATATACTCTTGCATTGAGATCATGCTCTCATCCTCTATCACCAATGCACTATAGGTCTGCATGTTTTAGGTTCATTTAGACTAAAAGGCACTATATTTCAATGAGTGTTTCAAGTGGAAACTTGATTGAGTTATAATCCATTCAACCATCCTTATCCATTGACCTAAAAACTTACTCTTTGTGACAATATGTGGCTTCTCTATCTAAACTTCAAGAATGAATCTATCAAACTTATCTAGACCTCATAAACAATCACCAACAATTGGCATTGTATATGTGATATGATATTGATATTCAATATATGTAGAAATACCCTTAAGGTAGGGAAACACCATATAATACTCCTTTAGGAAGGAATAATTCCACAATGTCTCTTCGAGGGGACAACCTCCAATATCCTCTTATAATAGAAGACTCAATGCTTACTTGATATATTTACCATGATATTCATCTCCTATATATATACATCTATCTAACCCATGGATGGGTAACCTCCTAATCCAATGTAGGCCGACCATTACCCAATGTACTACTTCCACAAGTTACTCTATTATCTTAATATATTGTACCCATATAACTAACTAAGGGGATGTGTGCCACATGTCGGCATCTCCATTAACCCATATACATCAATATATCATATCCCTAGGTACATATCAATATGAGTAGAATCCCTTTCAAAGAAGTTAAGGTAAAACTTCACACTTTACAATTTTATCTAACTCTACACCTATAGGTGTTTCTTGAGGTGGTCTTCCATACCTATCATACCATCCCACAATATTTAATCTTTACCAAAAAGCATTCTCATTGCATCCCAACCTTTATAGCTTCTTCAAGGCACATCATCAAGCCTCTATAGTTTGACATACCTACACACAAAAATCTATAGGTATCCATCAGGTTTGACTTAAGTAGTGGTCTCACTATTTGGAAAAATTATCCCTCTTCTTGAATAGGTAGAATATGGCATGGGATGTGAAGGTGATATAGACCTATTGTAGATTTTAGAACATGTACTTAACTATCCCACAAACCATTAGTACCTCCAACCTTTAAGGCATACATACTCAATGTATATTATGCTTAGATGATAGTGAAGATATATATCCACTATGACCTCAAACTAGGTTTGATTTCAAAATAAATTAAGACTTAGATAAAAAAAATTACACTAAGGGTGTCTATTTCAAGTTGTTATTCAAACTTACATTTCACATCCTCACCTGAAACTACCCAACACTATTATATAGACCATTAATGTTCACTTCTAGCACAAGAGAGTGATATTACCTATCCTTACATGATCACAAATCCCAAACTAGATGAAATCAGCATGAAATGAGTAGACATTCCTTGTAAGACTATATTCACTACTTGGTTCACAAAATAAATACAAATAGGAGTGAAAACTGATGTGTCATGGATGTGTAGGTAGTTTTAAGGTGTTAAAAATATTAGTGATTGTTCATATAGTACAAATCATCAAACTTGAAACTATGGACATGGAATGTAATTACACAAGGACTTCTAACATCCCCCAAGTGCATTCAATACAACTCCTCTTCTCTTATCCATACTAACAGAGAACCATTTGACCTTATTATCTTTTCCAAGGGAGTGATAGGAGAGAAAAACTAATTTTTGGTAGTTTTGAATCTATTAAATCTTCTTGAGACTATAAAATACCTATGGGGATCTAAAGACATCTCCCTAAAGCTTCACACATGCCAAGTGAATTACATCAGTCTCTACAACATCTAAAACTACCCCTTTTACATGTGATATTCTTATTTTTACATTATACCTATAACATCTCAGTTTTAAAATAGTTTTTTGAAATTCCCAGATAGGAAGTATGTTAGATATATTTTTGACACACTTTTAATTTTAATGAAAATTGCGTACAATTCCCTTATAATGACCAAAAGGTGGCATAAAAGGATTTCAAGACAAGTGGATAAAAATGACAAAGGTTAGACATATTAATTGACCATCAAATGTGACCTGACCTCATATAAGACATTCATACCATTATCAAACCTATAATTACCCTATGAAAAGTTTGCATATGCAGGGGGTTGACCTAATTTGACCTGAGGTAAAATTTAGTTAACATTTTGGCAATTTCCTAGGGGTAGCATGCCTATTATGCTACGGACTAGTTATTTTATTTTATCCTTTGACAATGGAGCCACCTATATACTTCAATTGACACTAATATGCCTCTAAAAACACACTAAAATAACACCAAATATAATATGAAACAAACACTCAAAACTAGACACTAAGACACACACTTGTGCTCTCTAAGCATTTAGGGAAAACACACAAACATGTTAGAGGTACAACGATTGAGAGAGGGGGTGAATCAATGATCCAAAATAATCCAACTTCAATTATTATCTTTAAAAATACTTAATAAGTTACCACAAGTATTCATGAAGTATATACAACATTCATAGCAATGAGCAAGAGAGATAATGCAAGATCAATCACATAACACATGACATATGTGGGAAACCCTCTTGGGGAATAAAACCCATTAGAACCTAAAATTAGACTACTATCCTATAATAAAAATAACCAATTTAGACCCTATAAAAATGATCAAAGAACTAAAATCCCTATTTAATGAGGCTACAATCCCACAAGGTGTTGCCACACCTATCTAGTTGAGCTACAACAACAACTAGACCTTTTAACAAGTTTTACCTTGCAAGGAGGATGCAACCACCTCAGATGCTGAACTACCAAAATAACACATGAAAAATTCCTCCTATGAATTTATATATTCAACACCTGATTATGGACCTCTACTTATCACTCTTCACCTTTAATTACACTCAATCTACAAGAGCACTATTTTACCAATATAATTATGACCTACAAGTCATATAAATAGTCCTCTAATTGATCTACTCTTAAAATCATATTTAGGGCACTCTAACAATTATTTTAACCACAAAACACACACACAAAACTCTCTCCAATCTCTCCAAGTCTCTCACACAAATTCTCAAAATCACCATCTTTGATTTCACTATTTACAGAGCAATCTTGATAATCACTACCTTGGTCAGCCATTAGGCATGCCTTAGTCCTTAAGACATCTCTCACACAAAGACACATCTCAATGCAATATTCATAGGTTGGAAATATCATCTATGATTCACCCTTAATAATCTACACCTTTTAATAAGGCCCTTGTAACTCTTATAGGTCTCATTGAGACCTATTCACCCATTTTGAAGCTACAACTTTGAGCATGCATAACTTTTGTCATGATTTAGTGCATGATCTAAAATTTAGCACAAATTAACTATACTCAAAATTGAACAAATCCATAAGATCATTGTATCATAAAACACCCACATGTGTAAGATATTTAATCATCAAATTGCTTACTCAGTGTTTTCTAGCCACATTGTAAATTTGGCTAAGTATGGGAAAATAATGAATTGCGACTGAGAAGCCAACTTTGCATCCTCATACCTTTGATTGAAATTTTATGCATGAATTGAGATATGGTAGATAAAAATAGGGACTAATATGATCACAACCATATGACCATCTCCCCTTTAATCATTCCCATATGGTAATGGTGACATCATCAAACTACTTACTCATATTTTTTGCCACTAGACCAAAAGTGTCTAGATTAAAACTATGATCAACCAGATGAAATCCAATCATGCACACAAGAACTTAAATAATTATTGATTTTTGAGAGGACCCCTTTCACATGATCCAATCACCATACTCATCCCTGAACATCTCTATCCATGTCAACACTGAAGATCAACCAAGCCCCCTTCAAGTATACAAGAAAAATCACATTGTAGACTTTGTCATTATCACATAGACTATCAAGGCACTTCACCCACTCACTAGGATGTCTCCATAACATCACCATGACATCATTGATAATAATAAAAAAATATCCCCCTTTTTCATTGATGTTGATAATCATCATATATAGAAATATACATCTCACCTTCTCTATATTCAAACATTCCCACAATAGGAGCTTTCCATAATAGTAGCATTCCCCCCCTTTGACACAATGATAAACTGGGAAAAAACTGATATGGAGGACCTAAAAAAACTATCAAATTGGAAATGACCATTTTATAAAGATGATACAAACTCGCCCTTACCTTGAGCCTACTTCAACTTGCCTTGAAAACTTCCTCTTGCTCCATATCAACACTCTCTTCAACCAAACACTACAACCAATGAAGAAAGAATACACAAAAGAAATAAAATATGATATAACTC
The DNA here is from genome assembly GCA_037957365.1 of Torreya grandis. NCBI lineage: Eukaryota > Viridiplantae > Streptophyta > Pinopsida > Cupressales > Taxaceae > Torreya > Torreya grandis. Next base: position 474,989 of record JARHVA010003956.1, read on the forward strand.
ACCAAGAAACATCTGAGAGGGACTGATCCTAAGATTTTTGAGCCATTTCACATCTTGAACATATTCAAATCTTTATACACCATGAAGAACCACCACATAGGCTTACTAGCCTTCTCTCTTAAGACACTTCCAAGATTACCAAAAAAGCATCATACCACTCATTAATTAGGAAAAATTTTCTAAACCAACTTGGAAACTCTCTTTGAAATATTCATTCTTTTTTATTTTGGAGAAACTAAACAAATGAACTCTTTTTCTTACCAGGCCTGTCTAGCTTCCTTATAACCCTACCTAAAACTTGTAGAGCCCATAACTTTATATAGACACATAGTCAAGACCTAAAAATTCATATCTAGAGCACTCTCATATTTCCCCTAAAAAAAAAAAAATCATCACTAGGATCATCTTACAAAACATACTTCCTTCACAAAACTACTAGCTAATTAGCCCTCCATATTGACAAAAAATTGAATAAATTGAGAACCATGAACCTTAAATTATTTATGAAGATTGATTTGACCACCCATTTTTATAATTCAACATATTAATAATCCTCATACCCCAATTCACAAGGTAAACCACTTTTCTAAGATATCCCAAAACCCTAAAATCTCAAAGCAAAATAGGGTCAGCAAACCTCTTTTTGGTCAACGCACATCTCTAAAACTTCTTTCACACCTGGAGACACCCATCACACACTTTTGGACCAAAAATTAAGCCTTCACATCTTTGGAAATATTGACTTTCTATAACCCATTTCAGGACTTGTATACTCATAAGCACAAACTAGGAAACCCAAGAACAAACAAAAATCTTCAATTTGACTTCAACATACCTTCAAATCACAAAATAACCTAGAGTATGCTATAATAAGGTTTAAATACCTTTCTATGCAAAAATTTTACCTTGACAAATCACAAATCCTCCTCTACCATCTAGGAACTTTCAATCTGACCCTATGAACTATTCCAACTAAAAAAAACCACAATAATACTTTCTTCTCCACTTGAAAGGAGTCTCTTAAGAATCATAGATAGAGACACCTTCTATACCTCAATGCTATAAAACAAAAACAAATCCTCATATTCATTTTCCTCCTTTCTCAATTGATACTTATAGTTCTTCTTATTCTTTGGCTTTAGAGAAACAACTTCCTCATCCACTATAACATTCTCCTTTTCTTCTATGAATGGATTGATAATACATGGAGACAACATAGATTCATTACATACCTTTTCATCTAAATAATCCACCTTGTAGTTTGTAACCTCATTACTAGGCATACATAATTAATGTTATTTGCATGATACATGTTAAACAATAGTAGGATGTTTACTTAGATCCATACATACATCAAGACTAGCTTCAATCAACAACCTAGTCTTCTCCTTGAGCTTAATCTCTTAATTCTTAATATGAGAAGAAAATGAGAGTCCTTGGCACTCTTCAAATTTTAGATCATTCTCCACCATATAAAATAGACTATTTGGACCTACAATCTCATCATGACTCACACTTTTCACCTTTGGCTTCTATGTGTTATCATGCCTTCTTCTTTGCACTCTAGGATCCTGATTAAACCTATTCTAAATTATAGACCTTTGCTTACAAAACCTATCAATATGACCTCTTTATTCACAATTATATCACACCATACCTTTTTCAATAAATGTATGTTGCCTTTCCTTATTTGGATATAAATTTGCAATGTGTCCTATGTCATGACAAAAAGAACAACCTCCCTTTTTTAAAGAGGAGTCACCTTGTCTAATCTTAATTGGACAATGGTTTTCAAGGTGTCCCACATCAAGATAGTTAAATAACTTTATTCTATTCACACCTTTTGATTGATGACCCCCATCATAGTCCCATGAAAATTCATTTCTAATAGGTCTTTTTTACTCTCTATCCCTATGACCAAATTAATTACATGTATAATAGTAATCATTGAATCTTGCATACCTCATGGAATTTGGATATTTGATTTGATTTGTCTTCATTCTACCAGCACCTTCTATCCTTATCTAATGATTTGTCTTTAAATTAAGATTATCCTAGTTCACATTAGTCTTCATCTTGTCTTGAGTAGCATTCTTTTATTTTTCTTCATTTCTAAGACCAGTTCTATCACTAGCATGATTTTGACCACTCAAAATTTTGTCTAGATCACATGAGATCTTTTCAAATCTCACAAATGTCTTCACCTTACAAGTTGTCTTTTCTAGCTTAGATTTCAAAGATTTATTTTCAGAAACATACCTTCAATATTCATCTTATTTATATTTTAGTCTTGTAGACAAAATATACAATTGACAGCTAAGATGCTTGATCATATCTTCATGCTCCTTAGTGTATTCATTCAATTTTGTCTCATAAACACTAAATAACTCCTCATATTCCTTGAGTTTAGATTTCATCTTCTTATTGATCTTCTTCTCAATCTTCAGTTCTTTAAGAGCATTCATCAAAATAGTCTCATAGTCCATCTCATCTTCATCATCATCTAAATTGCCCCAAGTAGACTCTTGACGTGAGTAACTTACTTCCTCAGGCATGAATAAGGCTTCATATTTAGTAGAACCATTATCTTCATGATCATATTTTGAGTCAATTTTCACCCTCATCTGATGAGTTGCAATCTTATTTGGTGTAAAGACTCTTCTTGTTCTTGAAGAAGTTGTTGTTGTTATACTTTTTGAATCCTTTCTTCCTATATGTCTTCTTATCTTCATCTTGGCATTTACCATGTTCTTCATCAACATTCTTCTCATGCTTATGAGGGAACTTGTGATTAAAGTGTCCTATCTCTCCATAATTTAAACATTTAAATGGTAGTTTACCCTTATACTTTCTTGAGTCTATGTTTAATTTCATAGTAATCAAATCAGTTAGTTCATCGTCATCAATTTTAGATATGTCATCTTCTTTAGATTTGTTACCTTAGAAATTCTTTTTAGGCTTCATATCTATCTTAAATATAGCTTGTTTCTTTGGTGGTATATCATCATTTATTCTCATCTCATATGCAGTAAGGGTTCCATGTAATTAATGCAAATTCAACTGAGTAAGATCATGACTCTTTTCTATAGTAGATATGTTTGGATCAAATTTGAGAGATAGAGACCTTAATACCTTTTAGAATACAATTACCTCTACAATGGATTAACTTGGTGTATTGAATCTTTGAGAGACCACAAGTGACAGCATTCATCACCTTAGAATTGTTCTCAAACAACTTATTATCTATTGCACTAAATGGAGAAGTAATAAGAGCAACATAACCATTCAAAATAGATTTCCATACATCAAATCCTAGGGACATAATATATGTCCTCATCCTTGCACTCCAAAAAACATAATTGGATCCATTGAACATCAGTGCTTGCTTAGTAGAGAAACTTCCTTGATGACTACCTATATTGTACCTTAGATTACCTTCAAGATATTAAGACTTTACCAAAGGACCTACTCTAATACTAATTATTAGAGGTACAATCACTAAGAGTGGGGTGAATTAGTGAGCCCAAATAATCCAACTTCAATTTTGATCTTTAAAAATACTTAATCAACTACCACAATCATTCATGAAGCATATATAACATTCATATGAATAAGGAAGAAAGACAATGCAAGATTAATCACATAACATATGACATACGTGGGAAACCCTCTTGGGAAATAAAACCCACTGAAACATACAATTTTATTGCTATCTTATAATAACAAGAACTAATTTAGACCATCTATAAATGATTAATGAACTACAATCCCATAAGGTGTTGCCATACCTATATAGCTAAGTTAAAATAATAACTAGACCTTTTAACAAGTTTTACCTTACAAGGAGGTTTCACCACATTAATTGTTAAGTTACCACAACAACACCTATGAACACATCCACCTATGAACTAATGTCTTCAACACCTGATGATAGACCTCTGCTTATCACTCTTTACCTTCACTCATACTCAATCTATAAGAGTACTATTATGCCAATAGAATTAATACCTATAGGTTATAAAAATAGTCCTCAAAATTATCTTCTATTCAAATCATCCTTAGGTCACTCTACCCCTTCTTCACTCCAAAAAACACACACACAAGCCTCTCTCCAATCTCTCCAAGTCTCTCACATAAAGTATCAAAATCACCATATTTGATTTCACTATTTATAGAGAAATATTGATAATCACTACCTTGGTCAGCCATTAGGCATGAATTATCCTTTAAGGCATCTCTCACATGAATACGTGGCTCAATAAAATCTTCATAGGTTGGCCATAACATCTATGGGTCATGGTTAAGTAGCTACACCTTTTAATAAGGCCCTTGTAGCTCTTATAGGTCTCATAGAGACCTATTCACCCATTTAGCTCACCCTCAAGAAAAAAATAACATAAGACCACTTTAAAATACATGGGTCCACTTATTATGTCCCTTTTGACATCCTCAAATGATCCCAACCATCTTATCTGACCTCTACATATGCACAAACAACTCAAATAGAGACCTTATACATAGGAACACCATTACCAAATAAACAATCAAATTATTAATAATTATTCATACCTAATATATTTCTATAACACCTCCAAAATACACAGATAATTTTCATATAGTCTAAAAATCTCCCCAATATCTAATTGATCATGAAACATTGAAACATCAAAACAAGCTCAAATATTCTTCTTGGGTCACTTACAGAATAAGCATGAACACAGTCAATTTTTAAGATCAATATATTTGATTGTACCCTCTTTTAGATCTTCAAATCTATATATCTAGATGTACCTTGGATTTCTCTACCACTTTGATTTTTACATCAATAGTAAATTTAACTTTTATATAAAGATATGGAGAAAATACAGAGATCTAGTTTTTTCCCTATGATAAATTCAAAAGTTTGAATTCAAATGGTCATAATTAACCTTCGAACACAATGCTTGAATCTCATGTCCTCTCAGCTTAGATCAAATATGTACTATCAATATTTTTTGATATTTAAAACATAATATACTAATGCCAAACATTAAACATCGTCATGTTGACCTCATCTCATGCAATCTTATAAAGTTGACTTGACATGCTCCATCAATCTCTATGGATTAGCCAAGTCTTTAATGATCAACACTCACTATTCGATCAATCTATATGAATACCCACTCACCATTGGATCCTTATCCTATACCTTTTCTTAGTAATTAAATATCATGTACCAGTCCTCATATCATTGCTTCTTGACTTCTTGGAGCAACATGCACCATCAATCTTGCTTGAGTTTTAAATCTTTCACAAATGACTATGGGAACCTTACTTATCTACCTAAGTAGCTATTTTTTAACCTTAATAACTTCTTCTATAGTTTGATGCATGATCTCAAATTTTGACTAGATGATCTCCTCACATAAGAGAATCTAACCATATGACACACCACTCTTATAACTATCATGAGTGCGAGATATAATTCCATTAAGATGCTTTCTCAAAATCTTCTGTCAAATATCCATTTATGTCAAAACCTACCTAAGAGGCCAATGTTGAGCATGCATAAATTTTGTTGTGCTTCAACACATGATCTAAAATTTAGTGAAAATCAAATTTGCTCAAAATTGAATAAAACCATAAGATCACCTTCTCCTAAAATGTTCACATGTGCAATATATTTCATCATTAAACTACTTAATTAACTCTTTTTGGCCACATAGCAAATTTGGCTATGGGAAAATAATGAATTTTGACTGAGAAGCCAACTTTGAACCCTTATATCTTTGATCATGCTTTGATGCATGATTTGATATCTGGTGCATAAAAATTTGGGATTACTATGATCACAAGCATGTGACCAGCTTCCCTTGACTCATTCCCATGTGGAAATGGTGATGTCATCAAACTTCCTACTCATATTTTCTACCATTGGAACCAAAATGTCTAAATGAAAACTATGATCAACTAGATGATCCACTCATGCAAATAAGAACTCAAATCATTATTTATTTTTTATAAGACCCCTTACACATTCTTAAATCACCATACTCATCCTTGAACATCTCTATCCATGTCAACACTAAAGATCAACCAAGCCTATTTCAAGTATATAGAACAAGCACATTGTACACTTTGTCTTTTTCACATAGACTATCAATGCACTTCATCCACTCACTAGGATGTCTTCATGACATCACCATGATATCATTAGATATACTCCAATAAAATAACTCAAATCAAACTAGACTATACACAAACTAACTTGAAGCAAACTTTCTCCTCTTGGGTCAAAGGGAAAACTTACACCATTATTTAATTCATGAGATAAAGGATTGAATGAAGCATGTTTCCTTTTGAATCTTAGCCTTGATGTCCTCAACTCCTTTATCATTTCCACTATTTTTGGCATGATCTCAAATATAATGATGATAACTGCAAAAATGTCACCTATAAAAGGTGAACTCTTCTTGCACTTCAACATCCTTCTCATCAACTATCTTGATGTTAGTGCTTGTATCAATCATGATCACTTCTTAACTTATGGGGGAAGCCTCTATCTTGGTTCTTTGAATATTTTGATGTTTTAATTCAAAAATAAATGCATATTCAATAACATATTCAACTTGGACAACATGATGTATAGGCCTTTGAAGAGCCTCAAATTCATTACATACCTCATTGAATATTTTCGATAAATCATATTGTTCCATGGTAGTAGCAATAATTCCATATTATATTACATTTTCAGATTCAACCTTTTGATAATTCTCATGAATATCAACCAACTCAGCTGATATGATGCCCTTCTCAATCACCTCCTATCTCATGTTTTAATTAGGATCTTTTTGAACAAATGCAACTTCATCTAGATCTTATCTTTCTTCAATAAATAAGGTTGACTTGTTATTATTTTCACCAAGGGGGGCTCCCTATGATGAAATCTTCATAATAGACACTTGAGTCATCTTCTTGATTAGTTGTAAACTTAGTTTGATCTTCTTTTATTATCTCCCATAGTATGGGTTCTCCTTTAAGAAGGTATGAGGTGGGAGGGTGGTGAACAAGTTCATGGGTTCAAGAGGGAGTATGAGGTATGTTGGATGTTTCATGAATGGGTATGGGAATGAAAGGAGTAATCTACAAATTGGGAGACTCTTGAAAGAATTATTGGAGAGAAATAAGGTTTAATTAAGATATTAGAACTTCATTTTCTTCAACAAATACCTCACCTTTCTCATATCCCTCTTGAATCTCTTCAATAGTTAAAAATTCATCTCCCACCTTCTTAACTAAGGCCTCTTTTTCACATTAAATTTTTTCTTGGATAGACCTCCAAGAAGGACAATATATAGGCTACTGAGGATAAGGTAATGGGGATTGAATAAACGCAAGGCTTCCTTTCTTGACATCAACTTCTTGTTCCTCACTCTCTTCATATTTATTTCCCAAAGACTTCACTAATTGGTTCCAAGTTGGAGCTTTGAAACTATTAGGATCATTTGGATGCTCCTCTTGAGGATAGTGAATGATATCATGAGGATAAAAGAGACAAGACAACTGATATGGAACATAAGAAATCTCTTGAGGAGGGATAGGTAATTTGAAAAAGACTATTGTATGTAATCAAAAATGTATCATGTCTATAAATTAGTCTTGGTTTGGAGAAGATATAACATACCTACACTTCCAATTGGGAAAACATTTGTTAACTAGGAGCATGACCAATATGGGGATCTACTAGACTTAATTAGGGTATCACTTTTCATAATACACCATGCTAGAAAGGGTTCTAAATCTTATAGTCTACCATAATTATGCAACAACCCTAAAAGAGTCCTAAGGTTTAATGTTCACCTATTCTAATAGAAAATAAATCAAATCTAATCTAGTACACACCAAATCTTATGGGACAAAGTGGGGGTTAGAAGAAATCAAAATATGTATAAGATAATCTCAATTAAGCTAAGTATGAGTAAGACCCTAATACATGGAATATAAAGACTAATATTATTCAAGCTAACACTTATGCTACTTTTATCTACTAAAGAAAGGAGAAAAAAATTATAATCTACTTACCTAAATGTGAACCCATCAAGAATTAATCTATCCTTTGGCAAAAGGAGCTTCATAAGAGGTTGTTGTAGTTTATAAAGATTACTAAGAAAGACCAAAGCATTTAAGACTTATCCACAAGACTAGATTCTCCAAGTAGAAACCCTAAGTTAAGACTCCTCAAGTAGAATGGTGGAAGAGAAGATTGTGAAGAAGCATGAGTGAATAATAACTCTTTATTGTATATTAAAATAATGATGAAATGATCTTGTATTTATAGGTGGATCTTTCCATAAATCCTCCTAGAAAAGTTGGTTGTACAGGTTTGACCCATTTGACCCTAAATGTTTTCAGGGATAATTCATTAGGTCTAAGCTAGGTCGATCGAAGAGCTAAAAAAATAAAAAATATAAAAATACCCCTAGACTATACAGAGTTAACCCAATCAACCTAGTATAGTTGATTGTCCAAAAGGGAATTAAGGCAAGAAAAATAGTGTGGAAAGAGGAAAAAGATTAGAGGAGTGTACAAGGGATAAGTAATAGTTTAGGGAATGGTTTTAAGTTCTGGTTGGATTGGTAATAATGTGGCAATAAGAGACAACAATCCTAAAAATCAATAAAGGTCTACCCACCTCTTTCTCAGTGCACCCCTTAAGGCATAGACTCAGAAAGATTGAGTCTTGATGGGTTACTTCAAGATGTAAAGTGTTGGTATTTGATAAAAATTGAAAATATTATGTGTATACATATTCCCCACTCAAAGATTATCATGTGTCACGAAGGTATAACAGGGGATGGTGCTTTGAGAAAGAACATGGTAACACATAATGATAATGCTAAAAAAAAAGTTGCAATATTTTAAATCATAAAATAATTGAAATTAAAAGACTAAAAAGTAAATAACTAAAAAGTAAATGAAATGCATACCTTGACTTACCTTTATCATGGGATGGTTGTTTATTGTGTTATTAGTTTTGATTGTGTAGGGCATAAAGACTACTTTTGACAAACCTAAGAATACAAAACTAAAGATAAAAATAAATAAATGTAAGAAAAGGCAAGATAGTTGGTGCTATGAGGACAAGACATACTTTAGAAATTTGGCAAGCTGGGGTGACATGTGCTATGTTAGACCAAATGACCAAGTCAAACAATAAGAGTAAATAGGGTAATCAAAAATCCAAGGCTATTATAGACTAAGAAATGAAAACAAGTTATCCTTAAGTAAGAAAGGAAATCTCATCAAGTCAAACAAAGGAAACATGTTAAACAGGATGGTAATCAAATAAATCAATGGTAAAAGAGGAAAAAAATGGTAAAATAACTTTGACGAGTGAGTAATAAAAATTCTTATCTCACTCAACAATGGAAAAAGGTACATAAAAGGTAAAACAACATTGATGAGTGATAAGTAACAAGCCAACCTCACTCAACAATGGAAAAAGGGTACGAACTCAAGTATCCATAATAACAAGATAGTAAAACAATGACAAATGATAAAAGGAAAGTAAAGCAAGTCTATAAATGTAAAATCATGGTGAAAAAGAAAGAAGTAATCCATATTTACTCAAGCATGTTGTTTCACTCTAAGGATAGATAAAATTGAGACAAAGTAGTACTATCATGTTTTTAAGAGGTGAAGAAAAAGGAATTAAATAAGAAGGGAAAATAAATTTGGAATCACAATTTATTTGTCAAGGGGGGAAATGAAATGGGTAGAGGGGAGAATGAAGGAAAAACCAAGGTAGAGGAATTCTTTATCGAAGTCAAGACACTAAAATTGGGTTTGTCAAAATAAGATGATTTTTGACCTTAAGGACTATGAAGAACTTATCTTAGCCACACAAGTCTTAGGTCAATAAATGTAGTATATAGATCATCCCATGAAGGCTATATGCATGAAAATTAAAATAGACCTACCTCCTCACAACATGTTCCCCATTCCTCAATACCCATTACAGATCCATCAATCTACTATAAAGATTGGGTAATTACATGAGAAAGTGGGTATCACCATAGAGTTTTTTGAATTCCACTATTCTAATCTACTGGATTACCACAACCTAAAGGACCTTAGCTCTATGTGAGGCTAACTATGGAGTTTTAGATTCGATTAGATATAGGATATGTGATTGGAATCACATCTTTTGGTGTGAGTTTTACTTTTAAGATTTGTATGTTGCCTTTTAGATATCATTTCATTTTATTTCAAATGAATTGGCTTTTAACTTTATTTATGGATTTTTATATTCCTCCTCTATATGGATTTAGAATACCAAACATAGGTGCTAAAGATTACTTTCATTTGAATACTTGGGACAAGGTTGAAAAGAGAGAGAACTTCAAAGAGCATGTGGTTTAAGAGTCTCATAAATCTAGGTGAAATAAAAGTGTTATCTTCAATTTGACCTTATTTTATCCAATGTGGAGATGAAAGGAAGGGCAAATCAAGAGGAATGACACATGGAACAATTTGAATTGATTCAAATCACAAAAAATGTGACAAAGGGGAAAAAGGGATACAATGGTAGTAAAATGTGATTCCTTATCATGAGAATGAGGGAAATGGAGGAAAACATGCCAACAAAAATTGTTGTGCAAATTTCATCTAGCAAAAGAATCAAAAACTAAAGTTGAGAAAAAGGATCAAGAACATGAAAATGTGGTAATTTTATGAGGGGGGTTGGGTCCTATCCATGGTATTACACTAAAAATTCATAAAATAAGGAAAATATAAAGCAAAGAGATGGTACTTTTGTTAGGGACACTGGGTCCTATTCATGGTCTTACAAATTAACTCATAACATAAAAACCTAAGTGGTTCCAAAACAAAATTGGCAAGCAAAAAGTGAGATAAAAAAATGATAATTTTATGAGGAATGTTGGGTCTTATCTATGGTATTATGAAGCAACTCACAAAATAAAAACCCAAGAAGTACCAAAAGAGAAAATGAAAGAAGAAAAATAAGGCTATGGTACGTCAAAAAACTAAAAGACCAAAATAGACGACTAAAGGTTTGTGAAAAAGAGGAAAATTACTACAAAGAGAGAGATCCATGGTTAAATAACCTAAAGAAAGTGTTAGATAGATGTAGATAGAAAGCATGACAAGAAGAAGGAAATGTTTAGGCAAAGTACTTTTTAAGGAATTGAGTATTGGTGGGCTCTTTAAAAGTATGGCCTTTATTGGTTTGAAGGTGGTAGGTGTTTGGACCAAGAATGTCTTTAATTAAATATGGGCCTCACTATTTTTGGGCATATTTACCTTCTTTATCATGAATGTAGTCTAATTTAAGGACAAGATCAAAAATCTTAAAAGTGTGGATTTTAACACGTTTGTTATGTTGTCTGGTAATGCAAGCCTTGTATTGGTGGTTATGTTGTAAAGCATAAAGATGACATTCATCAAAAAGATCAAGGGAATGAAAGTGAGATTCATGTAATTATTCATAAATATTAATACCATGAAGGTATATATGAAGAGAAAGAAGCTCAAATTTTAAAGGAAGGACCGACTCAAAACCATAGACTAGAGAAAATAATGTTGCCCCAGTGCCATTACACATGCTAGTTCAATAGGCCCAAAGTGTAGGTTAAAGATGAATATACAAATCTATGTGGGTTTAATGAACTTTTTTTTTAAGGATTTTGTTGAGAATGTTATTAGCGGCCTCAACTTGGCCATTACATTGTGGATGATAAGGTGTGGAAAATTTGTTATTAATTTTGAATTTAGCACAAAGCTATTTAACATGTTTATTTTTAGAGTTACCACCATTTTTTGAAATGATGATATGAGGAACACCAAAGTGTTAAATGATTAGATTAAGAATAAATTTATAAATGGTAAGACTGATGACATTAACAAGGGGCATAGCTTCAACCCACTTGGTAAAATATTTGGTAGCAGTGATGATAAAGACATGTCCATATTGGAAGTGAGGAAGTTCACCAATGAGATCAAATCCCCAAGTGGAAAATGGCTAAAGATATTTTATATTTTTAAGTTTGGTTAGAGGTAAATCGATTAGATCATCATGAAACTAATAAGGATTACACTTTTTAGCATATTTAATTGCATCCTTTTCAAGAGTAGGCCAAAATTAACCCATACATAGGAATTTGTATATTTTAACATATCCACTACAATGACCATGAGGAGGGACCTCATATTTCATAACACAATAGAGAAAGGTACCTTTAGTATTGTGATAATAAAGGATGCTATTTTAAAATACATATTTGAAAGCTTGTTTACAAATGTGTGTCTTTTCATGAGAATATAAATTAGGAGGATAAGTTTGGTGTTTTTAAAATTAAATGATATATTTGTACCATGGGCTTCAATGAATGGTAACAACCTCAATATGGAAAATAAGTGAATTTGGTGGTTGAGTTAAAGATGGGGATTTTATTATTTATATAAGAAAAAAGGATAAAAAATAACTTGATGAGGATGAAATAGAGATGCCGATGAGGCAAGATAATCAACAATGGAGCTTTGATTTCTAGGAATAGGCTCAATAGTGAAAGAGATAAAATCCTTAGCAAGAGTGGTTTCAATTTGATGATAGGTAATAATATTCTCACTTTTACATTGATAATCACCACTAAATTGATGGAAAATAAGTTGAGAATCACCTAAAGCATGAAGGTATTAAATGTCTAAATCAAGAACAACTCTCATGCCCAAGACAAGAGATTTGTATTTGACCATACTATTAGTGACATAAAAGGTGAATAAAAAAGATAAAGGAGTGATCTTGCTAAGAGGACTCATGATAATACAGCCTGACCTAGCTCCTTGAAGGTATTTAACACCACCAAAGTGAAGGGTCCAAGTATCCTCATGCAAGTCAACATTTATTTTAGGAAGTTCCTTGATAACTACTTTTGGTTTATTAATACCAGAGGGAGTGAAAGAATCATCAAGTTTATTGGCTTCAAGATCGATGGTAAATCTATGAAATTAATCTTTGAGAGAGATAGCTTGATTAAGACCTTCAACATAAAGGATATTATCATTTGTAAGATCATATTCAAGGGAAGAAGTGGATGGAATGGGAGCTATGACAAGTTGATCATCTATGACTTACCCTTTAAATTTTTTTGAGTGATGATGCAAAGATCAAATTCCATAAATAGGACCATCTATTTGCCAATTATATCTCTAGGAAGAAAGGCTTTGGAGAATAAATGATGAAGGGGTTCAAAATGAATGATGACATAAGTAGTTTGGTAAAACATGTAATGTTGAAGCTTTTCAGTTTTGAAATAGATAATAAGTTAATTACATTCAAATTTTGTATAACATGTCTCATAATAGGTAAGGCCTTGATTAATGTAGTAGATATCATACTCTCTTCTTGTATCATAGTGTTGGGAAAACATTGCCCCAACTAAAATAGGTGTGGAAGAAGTATATAGAATCAAGGGTCTATCCTTGGAATGAGGATGAAGTGTATGTAGGTGAAGTAAAGACTCTTTCATTCTATCAAAGGATTTTTGACATGGATCCATCCATTCTAAAGTAGTACCTTTCTTGAGAAGGGAATTGACAGAGTGGATGTGATAAGCCATTTTGGGGACAAATCATCTAATTGCCTCAAGTTTCCCTAAATAAGTATGAATGTTGGGAATATATCTAGGAATGGGCATGTTGATTATGGTACTAATCTTGGCAGGGTCAACATCAATGCCATGGAGAGAGACTAAGAATCCTAATAATTTTCTAGATCTGACTCCAAAGACACATTTATAAGGATTAATTCTAAGATTATATTTAAGGAGATGGTCAAAGATGATATCAAAATCAAAAAGATGATTTGTATGATTTTTGGATTTATCAATGAGATCATCCACATAAGCTTCAATAATTTTATGGATGAGATCATGAAAGATGTGTCATTTCTCATTGTTAAGTGGATTCATCATTTTTGAAGCTGAAGGGCATTTTAACATAGTAATAGGTGCCCCATTCCATGGTAAAAGTTATCTTATGTTGGTCCTTAGGAGCGATATGAATTTGGTTGTACCCTAAGAAGCCATCCATAAGAGATAACATTTTGTAACTAGTTATGGAATCAATAGTGGCATATATTAAAGGTAAAGGTAAGTTGTCCTAGGAAAAGTAAGATTAAGATTGTGGAAATAAATAAAATATAAATGACCATAGTAACTTTCTTCTGAATGGAAGCAATGCTAAAAAACCATTCATAATAATTCACTGGTTTGATAAATGTGGCATCAAGTAATTTGATGATTTCCTTATGACATAAAGTGGAAACTTTATGTCAAAATTTTCTTTATTTTTGATGCACAAGCTTGGCATTAGGATACATAATTATTTTATGCACCACAATGTGAGGATAAATACAAGGCATGTCCTCATAAGACCAAGAAAAAAATTCACAATACTTATCAAAGAATAAGCTAAAATTATCATTTTTATAAGGTGAGAGTTATCGATAAACTATGATAGGTTGAGGATAAGATGGATTAACATATTCAATGCGAATGGTTTCTTTGATAATCATGGAATTACTATATTGAAATTGGTATGGTGCATTGGGTAAGGCTGAAATTGGATTTTTTTTGGGACCAATGCTAGCAATGAAGTTGTTGAAGTAAGGAGTTTTAGTTTTAAAATTCCCAAGTTTATGATGTTGTCGAGGAAGTTGAGGTTCTTAGGCATAAAGTAAATCAAGGATAGATTCATCACTAGGCAAGGTAAGAAGAGGACCATAATACTTTATATATACTTCTAGATCTAAAATTTGATTTCCATGGTGATTAGATTCAGAACATATTGGATGAACATCGGTTGCCGTGGCATCATGTGTAATTTCAAGAGTAGAAGAAGTAGATGGAGTAGAAGAAATATGTGTGTTGTTAGATTCAATGATAGGAGAAGGATTAGATATAATGATTGGATCTAAATGTGATAAAGGAGGTGTAGGAACTTATAAAGATTTGGAAGGAATAATTTGTTCTACCACCCAAGGAGTATTGATAAGAGGACAATTGACAAGAGGCACATGACCCTTAGGATCTAAGGTATGATCCATAGAAATGGTATGAACATATTGATTAAAATCATGAATTTAGGATAAAGTTTTTTGATAATGCTAGACATCCAAGTCTCTAGATTGATTTTGGGCCATGATATAGTTGTCATCATATGTTGGAGAAATTGTACATGCTTGAGAATTATGGGGAGTTTCATAGGGTGAAATCCTAATATTACTAATTTTATGAGGAGACATGATGAGAGGATCTTGAAATAATTTGGCCACTCTAAATCATTAAAAATGAAGGCATCTTCTGGTAGAGAAGGCTCCTAAACATTGCATGGAGGGGGAAAATTGATAATCTCATCCATGAGAGGAACAATCTGATCTCTTGGTAAGAGAGGAGGAAGCCATTGTGAAATGTAGGGAGGTAACTTGGTAGTATTTAAAATATGTTATAAATCATTGGGCTCATCATCATTAGAATCTGTAAGAGTAACTTGTAAATCAAGATTCATGTTGATGAACTTGGTAAGGGAGGAATATTGATTTTAGGAATGGTAAGAATATGATATTAAAATTTAGGATTGAGAAGTTGAATGCTTTATGGGTTGGGATCAGCTTCATGCTTATATCATTTTCCATTATGCAAGAATTCAATACACTAACTACTAGAAGAAGCAATGGATCTCATTCGATGAGTCCATGTATGACCAAGGAGTATGTTAAAAGATAAAAGAAGATCAAGGACCATATGCTTGGTTTGAACTATCTTAGGTCCAATGGTTAATTGAATCCAAATACAACCAAGTGGATTTTGATTAGTCTTATCAAAACCATGAAAATTAAGATGAGTTTGCTTGAGATGAGCCTTGTTATAACCAAGTTGTTGTATAAGCCATAAAGATGTCACATTAATACCATATCCTTCATCAACTAGAAATTTTTACATAAGAGTGGTATTAATGGCTACTTTGATAAAGAGTGGTGGATCATTTGCACAAAAAAATGATTTCATCATTGATCATGTCCTCTTCAAGGAATTAAATAGAAGGTATGGAAAAATGGTACATAGTTTCAATGGTATTTACATTGGTAGGTTGAGAATCAATAAAAGGTGGTTCTTCATCAATGGAAGAAGGATCTTCAATTTCTTAAATTTATTACATAAGGAATTTGTGATGATAGGGTGAAGTATGAACCAAATCCATAAGTGGAATCTTACAAGGCATAGAGTTAAGTTCTTCAATAAAGTTCCAATGAGATTTAGAAGAACCATCATGAGGTTTGGGAGTAGATTAGATTTTAGAGGACTAGACATGTTTGAAGGATCAAAAGGAAGAAGTTGTTCCTCAGGTGCTTCCAAATTGGTATTTGTGGTGGTGATATCTTTCAGAAATTTTTATTCTAAAGATGGCTTTTTAGGCTTGGTAATGAGATCTTTGTGAGCTAGTTTGAAATGATAGTTGACCTTAGCATTATTGATATATTGAGGATTGTTAAATTATTGGTCATAATAAACATCAATGACACAAACATCCTTAGAAGTTGATTGATTATTTGAAGAGGATTTTTTATTTTTAAAAGTAGAAGCTTTATAAGTTTGTCATTTTTAAGAGGTAGTAGTGTACTCTTGATGATGAAGACTGATCATAGCTTCATGGTTGAATGAATCAACAAGCAAGTGAGAGATATAAAAATTAGTGAGCCCTCTATAAGATTCATGAGAATTCCTAATTTCAGTATGGAATCAACAAAATAGATTGGGATCATACCACTTAGGAGAAGCATTGGGATAGATGAAAGATTTCAAGGGTAGTAAAAATGATTTCACTTGATGAATTTAAAGAGGTGTGTGAGAAGGTAAAGGAACATCAGTTCTGGAAACTCCTAGTTTGGTTTGTGGAGCATTATTAGTGATAGTATTATATGTTTGTAAATACCCTTTAAGAATTCTAGGATTAGGTTCAAATTGCTGCATGAGAAAGTATTGACGTTTATCTTGATCAAGAACTTCATGAAGTGTTTGGGAGCAAAGGTTTAAACCTTATAGTAGAGAGTGGGAGTCAAAGATGTGATAAATAGTTTGAATAATTTATCATCAGTCATGTTATGGTTGGATTTATGGGCCAATGATTTCCATCTTTTGATAAAGTCATGAGCTAATTCAGTGGGAGATTACTTAGCATTGATCAAGTGGCTAAGACAATTTTTGGGAAGATCATTGCATTGAAACTCTTTAACTAAAGGATTAACCAAATCTTCAAGTTGACAAATAAAATTTTGGGGTAATTGATTATACCACTCTAATACATCACTGGTAAAATTTTTCACTAAGAGTTTAGTTATGACAAAGGTATTAGTTTGGATCCACTCTTTGTAAAGGTTGCCAAAGGCTTTAAGAAATGAGGAAGGGTCTTTAGTCCTATCATATTTGATAGTTGGTGATATTTTACCAATATCAATGGATATAATAATTAGGGATAAAGGCTCATTTTAAATGGTTTGAAGCATTTTTTTTATTCATTATGGGTTGAGGAATAACATTTCTTGAGACATCCTTGATAGGTGGAGGAATGAAATTGGGATTCGCTTGAGGATGGATAGTTGGAGGTCGATTAGCCACATTGATTAAATGTTCTTGAAGCTGCATCATTTGATGAGTGTTAGAATTTTGCATAATTTTAATTTGTTATATAACTTAGGCTAAAATTTGGGTTGTATCAGAAGGTGGGTTGGTGTTGGTAGGAGCATTCCCTGAATTGCTATTAGGGGGAGGATTATTAGAAAATGGGTTATTAGTGGGGTTTTTGAATAAACTTGTGTCAATCACTCCCACATTAGTTTTAATACTTTAAAGATGAAAAGTATCTTAGTAAGTAAAGAAAGGATCAGATCCATTAACTTCATTTTGAGGTGTTATTTGCATCATGTTATAGTTCATGGATGAAGTATGAGGAGAAGTGCCCTAAGAGTGATGGTGCTCTTGGGATGAAATGAACATCCCATATAGTATCTAAATGGATTAAAACTATCCAAGAATATTTTGATATGAGACTTCATTATAACTGAAGAGAGATGAATAAAATGCAAAATTGGAGAAATAAGGAAATAGATTGATGAATAGAGAAAGTAAAAAATAGTACAGGGTTGGCTGGGTCAACTTAGCATAGGAAATAGGGTCCACAAACTATACAAGGTTAATTGGGTGGATCTAATATAGTGAATAAAGATAGGAAATGAATGAATAGGATCTATAAATAGTATAGGGTTGATTAGGTTGATCTAGTATAGTGCATATAGGTTGGAAAAAGGTACAGGGTCACTTGGGCTAGCCTAGTACAATAGATAAGGAAAATGAGAAGGTTGATAAAAATTTATGACCTAAAATAAGATAATTTCTATAGATAATATTATAAATTAATAACTAAAAGGAAACAAAAAATTAATTAGATCAATGCTAGCCAATCTAATTGAACCACATACTATAAAACCTTGCACTAACGTTGGCTAATGCAATTTTTTTCACACAAAATTGAGTAAAGAGAAAGAAATTAACTTGGAAAGTAAAGAGATAACTAATTGGTCAACCTAAGATGTCTTATTAGATTATTAAAAATATGATTTTAAATGTGATAGGAAGTTGGCTATAAGCAAGGAACTAGATATCAATCTAAGAATATTTTTAGGTAGTTTGGGCTGAAAGGGACTATAGTGGTAATGATACATGCTTGGTATTGGGGCCTACCCCCTCAATTCACACACCATAGTGATAAAGGTGTTTGGTGATTATCCATAATATACCATTAACCATGATTTATACTTAACCAAAGTATCAAGTCAACTTCCCCCTTGGTGATGAAGTCTAAGTAGGTTGGCCTTTGGTAGATAAATGTTAAAATGTTTGTTTAGTTTTTGTGATTTGGCCATGTGTGCAAAAAATAAATAGTGAAACTAAATGGTTAATTAAAAACTCCCTAATTAGACTATGTGAACTATTATAAGCATGCAAGCAATAAGAAAAAAAAGTGTAAATTAATTACTAGCATATAAGGTTAATTCCAAATTTAAACAAGGTATAGTGTTGAAACTATATGAATAAAATGTAGAATAGGGTCGATAGGTTCAAACCTGTATTATGAAATCAAGGTCTAAAAATGAACAAGGTTGACCAAGGTCCACCCAGTTATTCAGATAGCACATAAAACACAAAACTAAGTTAATAGGGTTGATTTAGTTGATTATGGAGGGGAAGTTTTGAAGACTACAAAATATGAGATAGAAATTAACCTTGGTAGATTAGAGATGTTGAGAATGAATATTATTAGTCAAGAACCTTGGAATATGCTTGAAAACTCTACTAACTATGTCGATCAAGCTTTGTAGAATCCTACTATCAAGTGCCTAGAATGGATAGGGTCAACTGGATAAACCTAGTAGCTAATATATATATACCTAAAAGTGTACAGGGTCAGCTAGATTTACCTAGTAGTTTGAACTAGAAGTTTTGAAGTTTCTAAACCTATACTAGGTCATTTGAGTCAATCTAGTTGCTTGTTCTTAAAAACTTGTGCATAGAGATTAGAATTGGGTTGACAAAGTTGATCCAATATGATAGATATATGATAAAAATAATGCTAAAAATAATGAAATAGAGTTAAATAAATCTTACAAGGTTTAGTTTCACATTGGGTTTACCAAAATGTATGAAATCATAAATGCATCATGTCTATAAATCAATCCTGGCTCAGAGAAGATAGAGCATACCTACACTTCTGATTGTGAACATATTTATTAAGTGGGAGTATGACCAATATGGGTATAATATAGACCTAATTAGGGGATCACTTTTCACAATACACCATGATATGAAGGGTTCTAAATCCTATAGTCTAACAAAATCATGCAATAACCCTAAAAGAGTCCTAAAGTTTAATATTAACCTATTCTAATAAACAAGAAAATAAATCTAATCCAGTGCACACCAAATCTTATGGCAAAAGTGAGGTTTATAAATAATCAAAAAATATATAAGAGAATCTCAATTAAGCTAAGTATGAGTAAGACCCTAATACATGGAATATGAAGAGTAATATTATTCAAACAAACACTTATGCTACTTCTATCTATTAAAGAGAGGAGAACAAAGTTAAAATATACTTACCTAAATGTGAACCCATCGAGACTCAATATATCCATTGGAAAAAGGGGTTTCACAAGAGTTTTTTATGTTTTTTAAGGATTATTAATAAATTCCAAAGCATCCAATACTTATCCACAATACTAGATTCTCTAAGTAGAAACCCTAAGCTAAGACTCCTCAAATAGAATGGTAGAAGAGTAGATTGTGAAGAAACATAAGTGAATAATAAATCCTGATTACATATTAAAATAATGACAAAATGATGTATTTATAGGAAAATCTTACCCTAAATCCTCCTATAAAATTTTATTGTACAAGGTTGACCCAGTCGACGATGTATGTTTTTTGAGGATAATTCACTATGTCTAAGCTAGGTTGGTCGAAGGGCTAACAAAATCAAAAAATGAAAAATACCCCTAGAATATATAGGGTCAAACCAATCGACCTAGTATAGCCTAATATATAAAAGGGAATAAAGGAAATAAAATGAGGATAGAAAGAGGAAAAATAATAGAGGAGTGTGCAAGGGAGGAGTAAAATCTTAGGGAATGGTTTTAAGAGTTGGTTGGATTGGTAATAATGTGGCAATAAGGGACAACAATCTTGAAAATCACCAAAGGTCTATCCACCCCTTTATTTTTGCACCCATTAAGACATGCACTAAGAGATATTGAGTCTCAATGGGTTCTTGCAAGATGTAAAATATCAGTATTTGATAAAAGTTGAACATATTATGTGTATATACCTAACTCCAAGAAGCTGCCTCTTAAGAGTTTGGACTTCTTCTTCAAGATCATTAATCACATATTATTGATAACATTATTCATAAGGATGATCAACAACATCATGTTCATATAGATAAGGAAAATTTTGATCATAGGGTTGCCATGACTCATAGGGATTACAATAACCTTGATATGGATGTTAAGGGACATAGTATGGGTCATGACAAGATTTTTAGGGAGGAGTATAGTAGTAACAATCTTATAAGTAAAAATAAATTCCTTGAATATGAGATATTTTGCTTACCTTAGTCATGAAAGAGTGCACTAGTCTACAACCAAAATTTAAATATTGGAGTCACAAGGATATTGTAGGAAATAGACTATTATAGCCTCTTATTATCAAGACCAACATCCACCTTGAAAAACCTTCTTGGAATTCATGTCCCATTGGGTGTTCTAGAATTTTTATATCCCAAATTTTCACCCTATAAAATTCAACTATACCTTATCAAATTTGGAATAACATGGAACTATCTCAGCATATAGGCAATCTACTACAAGAGATAGATCTCTAGATTTGAAGGGATAACATCCTTGATCTATATTTTAGGCTCACACAATACACTAGGATAATCACTATTGGGGGTGAAAAAGGATGAAGGAAAAATAAAATCAACCTATAATAATGAAGGTGATATACCAAAGATAACTCCATAAAAATACTTGCATTCATAGTAAGAAAGAAGACTATTAAATCTGACCTCAACTCAATGTTCTTCTAGAATAAGTGTTTCTACATAGAGGTAGATTGCTATGCATATCCAAAGGTGGGTGAAAATGAGGTCTGATAATAGACACTACTAATCTCTCACACTTCAAATACACCTTAAAAAATAGTTACACTTCATGAGACCTATTAGAATAAATGCTACTACTCACACAATGCATACAAGAGAAAAATGGAAGAAAGGATAAGACATTCATCACTTTTCATCCAAATACACAACTTGAAATAATTAGGAAAGAGATGAAGATACAAAATCACATTCATAACTTCATTCAAAGGAAAAAAAATATGTCAAACCAATAGGGCTTCATCATACTAATTATGGATCCTTTTATAATGCCAAAATGGCTTGAATATATAGAGCACAGGAGAGGAAAGAGGAGTGAAGTTGAAAATTCACAAGGCCAAGTGTCAAGGATTTAAAGGTAGTTAAAATTAAATAAAAGAGAGTTAGGGAATTGGTCATGAGGTCCTCTTAGATAAGTGTCTATTTGAATTACATCATTCTATTGAAGTTGGTATAAAGACCCTCCATGTCCTTTTTGAAACTACCCTTCTCAATGAGGAGTCTACTTGAATGTTATTAACTATATTAGATGTCATTGACACATATCATATGAATTGGGAAGGTGGAAACAATATTGTGAAATCCCTTATATGATCCATAGCTGATAACTTCTTGTTTGACACTTGTTATTCAATTCCTTGCAGTTATTCACTAGCCCTCTAGGCCTCAATTCTCACACTTGTCACTATGGTGACCTACATATGTTTAAGTAATTTAGTTTCATATGTTTTAGACACCTCATAAAGACCTATTTATTTTATTGTATATCATATAGACCTCAAAATAACTTACCATCACACTCCTCACTTCTAATTTTGATAGTTACCCTCTTTCTCCCTGTCTTGTTCAAGACTACATGCAATGACCAAATTAATAGATGTGTTTTAATGAAACACTTAGATGATAATTTGGTATTAGGAGTTATAAAAATTATCCACACACCTTTCATAATGGCCTTCATTTATCTATTCCCTTTTGCACCTACAATTCAACTCAAATCTTGTAAAAAACATATAATTAGGCATGTTCATACAAGTGATAGTATGGAATACCTAGATTTCAAGGAGAATTATAGAATTCCAAATTAATACAAAACAATTTTCATTCCTATTAACCCCTCTTGAATGCATTTCCATTCATATCTTCTTCATCAGGTTCTTGAGAGGGTTTTAAGTCATTTAGGTTCTTAGTGATGATTCATAAAAGTTAGATCCTTAACCCTTGAACCAATTTCATAAATTTTAAGTTAAATAAATCCATAAAATATCCATAATTTATTGAGACACCATGCACACTATTTGTATAGATATGAGCAAAAGAAATTGGGTTTTCAAGTTCCTCCTTACATCCTGGATAACCCTGAGACAAATTTAGACCATAATGACCAATTTTATGTTGTTTTATGAAAACCATTACATCCAAAAAACTTATATTATTTGATGAATGTTATAAAATTTCTTAGGAATATCATATGATAATGAGAGTGAAGTTAAGCACCATGAGTGTTCATGTTCAATTCTAGGCCTAATAGGCCTAGATTATGTTTCTATTCATATGACCACCTCTGAGTGTTGGAAGCGAATGTAGGTGATTTTAAACATTTTTTTTACCTTTAATAAAACTCTACAAATAATATCACAATGCTTATTTTCTCTCCATTTCATTTGTGTACCATGACTATACTAGATCTGTAGGTTGACTTGCTATTAGAGTGCCTCTTGTCTAAGATAGAATAGAGGATACTTACCCATTAGTAAAACCCAAATAAGACCATGGAGGTATTTATCAAGTCATTAGTACCCTATGTTTCAAGTTTCAAACTGATATAATACCTCTATACTCTTCAAACATTAGATGTTCTCAAGACTAGCTTATAGACTTATGACTGTGTGCAATGTTTTGATAGGGTTTAAGAAACTTTAGATATGATTGCCTCTATTCATATTTGGCTCTAATAATCACATGGAAACGTGATTTAATCACTCTAATATTGGATTTTATATGTTCATCTTCATCCTATATCTCTACTCATCAACCAAACTATATCTCTCAATAGCTTAGATTGGTCTAAAAATGAGTCAAACTGTAGGTGTGAATATTATGGAGGTTAAGAGGTTCCTGTAGGTGTTGATTCATGTGAAAATATAATGTTTCACCATTTATATTCCTCATAAGGTTACTAATTTCATATCACACCTAAATTTATTCACTCTTACATTGAAATCATGTTATCATCCCTCTTATCACTAATGCACTATAGGTCTACAAGTTTCAAGTTCATTTGGACTAAAAGACATTGTATTTCACAAAGTATTTCAAGTGGAAACTTGACTGAGTTATAATCCATTCAACCATACTTTTACATTTACCTAATAAATTCCTCTTTGTGTCAATATGTGACTTCTATATATAATATGAAATAAGAAAGCTATCAAACTTATCCAAACCTCATAGATACTCACCAAAAATTGGCATTGTATATGAGTAGAATCCCTTTCAGAGAAGTTAAGGTAAAAATTATCACTTTGTAATTTTATCCAACTCTACACATGTAGGTGTTTCTTTAGGTTGTATTCCATACCTATCATTCCATCCCAAAATATTCAATCCTTACCAAAAATCATTCTCACTGTATCCTAAGCTTTATACCCTCTTCAAGGCACATCATTAGGCCTCTATACTCTAACTTACCTACACACAAAAATTTGTAAGTATCCATTATGTTTGGATTAAGTAATGGTCTCACTATTTGAAAAAATTAGTCCTCTTCTTGAATAGTAAGAATATGTCATGGTCTATGAAGGTGATAGAGTCCTATTTTAGAGTTCAGAGCATATACTTGACTCTCCCACAAACCATTGGTACATCTAACCTTTGAGGCATAAATAATTAACTTATATTCTACATGGATGACCATGAAGATATATATCTATTATGGCCTCAAACTAGGTTTGATTTCAAGATAAACTAAGTCTTAGATAACACATTGCACTGAGAATGTTCATTTCAAGTTTCTATTCATACATACATTTCACATCCTCACCTGCAATTGCTAAACACTATTCTATAAACCATTAGTGTTCACTCCTAGCAAAATAGAGTGATCTTGCCTATCCTTCCATGATCACATGTGCCAAACTAGATAAATTTAGCATGAAATGAGTATACATTCTCTACAAGACTATATTCACTACTTGGTTCACATAGACAAATGCAAATAGGTGAGAAAATTGAGGTATTGGGGATGTACAGGTAGTTTGAAGGTGTTAAAAATCTTAGTAATTGTTCATATAATATGGACATAAAAATTTAAACTATGGCCATGGAATGGAAGTACATAGGGACCACCAACATCACCCAAGTTCATTTACTCTAACTCCTCTCATCCATACTAACAAAAAACCATTTGACCTTCTTGACCTATCCAAGGGAGAGATAGGAGAGAGAAACCAATTTTTGGAAGTTTTGAACCTATTGAATATTATTTATCTTGGAATATACCAATGGGGGTTTTAATACATATTATTTAAACCTCACACGTGCCATGTGAATCACATCAACCCATAAAACATTTGAAACTACCCCTTTTACAAGTGATCTTCATGTTCTTATGTTGGACCTATAATAGTTCAATTTCAAAACAATTTTTGTAAATTAATTTATATGAATTACATTGTATAGAGTCTTGAAACACTTTTCCTTTTTATGAAAATTATGTACAACTCCCTTATAATGACCAAAAGGTGGCATAAACGGATTTTAAGACAAGTGGATAAAAATGACAAAGGTTAGACATATTAATTGACCCTCAAAGGTGAATTGACCTCATATAAGGCCTTCATACCATGATGAAACCTATAATCACCTTGTGAATTTTTTTTTATGTAGGTGGGTTGACTTAATTTGACCTAGGGTCAAATTTGGTCAATAGGTATAAAATTTGCATTTTCATAAAATGAAAGATTGAAATACATACCAATTGATGTTTTTTAGGTACTTAGATTGTTCAAAATAGATGTATATAACTTTGATTAACCATATATTTATTAATTTATAAATTTATTTTCTAAAAATTTCTAAAACCAACACCAGTCTTTAGCAATCTTTTGTGCTATTATCCCATCGAGCATGCCAAAAACTGTTATCACTCAGAAGTACACCCTAAAAAGAACCTCTATCTATTCTCACTTATATTGATACAATTAAAAATATCCAAGGTGTGGGAAATTATAATTGGATATAAAATCTAGATTGGCTCACTATGGTACACTCACCTTTTTCTATCTAAATTATATAATTATGTGCTTTCTTGATTAGGAAAAGGGTTGAAGGAGTAATGCTAAAGCTGAAAATGGAAATGAAAACTATAAATTGAGGTGATTAAAAAATATTAAATTAAATTTTTCCTATACTTGACACACTATTTAAGCTTAATAAATTTCACACATTCACTTCATCTTCATACAATGAGTCTTTCAAAAGTATTTCACACCGAGCTCTTGACATATACTCACACTAGCTTGGGAGGAATGAATAGTGGTTGAATTCACTTCCAAATTAGGTATAAATTAGAATTAGACACTTTATATGACATGAAATAATTCTCATTTGATTCATAAAGGTGAGATATTCAGACATAAACATAGGAAAAATAATTATTCACTAAGTTCTATCAATGAATTAAAAACACATTTCATGAACAACTTGAAGATAGAGGAAAAAATTTAGTTATTTATTGCTTCAAAGGTGAGGTAGAACAAATTTTTGTAGAGTTTATTTAAGACAAAGGAATAATATCCTTATTATCATTAAAAAATTAATTTAAATGTATTAATAAGAGAGAGAAGATAATAAGTTCTAGATGAGTCTACATGCAACCCCTAGTTCACTACTACTTAAACTAAAAATTCAATTCAAAATTGAACTCCACCTTCAACTCCAATTTTAATTATACGTAAAATACAACATATCCTTTTATTTTAAATATTATTTCTTTGAATATGTCATGGTAGGATAGAGGGAGGTTATTCTTACATGTTTGAAAAGTCAAAGGGCTCTTCATGTATCTTGAATATTTAGTTAACTTGATATGATCTTGAATGAAAATTTTGATCTTATTTAGATAAATCCTCTTTGTATTTTAAAAATATTAAATTTATACTTTAGTTACCTCCACTTTCATCTTGAATTTATTGGAATTATCTTAACTTCGCACCTATAGTTCAACTTGAGCTATCTTGCATGCAACTTGATTTTTTTGACTTTTCTAAATTTAGCCCAAAAGTGGGCATATTAAAAGAGGGATTGCATGATGATGTTATAAGGAATATTTTTCATGAAAATAGTACCTAAAATATTGACCAAAATTGTAAATCAACTTCTCCACTTTTGCATGTTTTGAACTCCACTTTTCTAGGGCTAACTGAAGATTCTTGTTGTTGACTTGAAGTTGTTAAATTTAGCCTAAAATGGGGTGCCATAGTTATAGAGATGGAAATATGTTATTTTTAATTATAAATTAAATATTATTGATAAGTTTGCACTTGATTATGACCATATCATCTCTTCAAACTAATTCTTCTTCCATATGCCTATCTGGTGCAACTTTGACAAGCTTTTTAAATGCACAGTGAGAGCCAAAAACTTGATGGATTTTAATAATTAGAATAGATAAGGAGAGAAAATATTATTGAAAATTAATTATAATGGTTTCATATACCTTAAAAAAATTTTATCTCCAAACTCCATGTACAACTCCAAAAACTACCATTTTATGCTCTCATATTCTCAAGAAACCCTGATTTGGATTACAGGTTCTAAAATGTGTTTCATGCCTTAAAAACCACTCCTCCTATGATTTTTAGATACATATAAATGGTTAATACCTATAAATTTTTAACAATATCCAAAATTATTCACCAAACTCCCTAATAAAAATTCATAAAAAGTGCCTACTTGTTGAATTAGGAATGACATGGAGATGTTTTTTCAATGAGTTGAACCTATTTCAAATTGGTTTTCATTGCATGATCATTTATTTATAACTTTAAATTAATTATTAACACTATAAAATCAAACTTTTCCATTGGAATGACCTGAAATAACCATTTTTAACTCCATTTGTGAGCAAAAAAGTGAAAAAACCTTCATTCCCTTTAGATCAGACATGTATATTGGAATTTTATCTCTCTTTAGGTACAATAAATAATTAAAACCAATTTTAAACATTAATTTACATATAAATATACTTCTATGTAAATATAAAGGATTTTCATTTAGTAAAACTCAAAATATACACTTTTTAGTGTTGACTAACTTGCCCAATTTCATTTTTGAACGCTTATAGTTATATATTTTGCCATTTTATTGAGTTTTATGAGGCATAAATACCTAATTATTTTTTAATTTATACTTTTAATAAACCATATTATAATTATAATAATTTTATGTGCTCAAATAATTACTTAAACCTCTCAAAAATTACCTTTTCTAACTGTCTTTCTTGCTTAGTTAAAACCTTCATGCTTGCACCTTTGCCTTTATCCATTATTTTCCCTAAAATTTTGATTTAAGAATGTTTATAATGTTATATATGAACTATAATATATCAAACCATATTTATTTTAAAAAAAAAAAACTAAAAAATGCAAACATACTACTTAAAACCAAGCAAAGAGGGTTTAAGAGCACACGTTCTTCTTAACGATTGTTCATAAAGTTAATCCACTTAACCTAAAAAAAATGCATGTAATATTAAGTTCATAGGTGACCCAAACTCCCCATATTAATTTTTTATCAAACTCCTCTTCACCTTCATGTATTGAGCATCAAAAAATTACCTTCACTAGATGGCAAATAGTTAGTTAAAGGAATAAAATAAACCTTTATCAAAACCTAGACTTGTGAGTTGTTCGTGAGCATAACTTTGGCTTGATGAATGTTGTATGATTTTTTTAATACATTTTTATACCTTTAATAAATGAATGGATTCTTATTTAAAACCTACACATAAGCAAACTATTGAGCCCCTATTTCAGTAAGTATGGGATTTATGCCAACACAACATACACATCAGTATGAAGTAATAAATTGGCATGATGATTGATATTTTGGAATCTTGGTACCAATTGGAGGAATCAGTTCTTACCTTTAATTATATGGTATATGGCTAACCATTTACAATATTTTAGGGGCATCTTCTAGGTTAGGTGATATGTGGTAACTACAATGTGAAGCTCACAAGGTGATGAAGCTGGTAGAATGATTACCAAGGCTATAGCTCAAAACTTTACATGCACACTCCACCCTATAAAAGGAATTATTTTAGATATATAAAAATATCTTGAACCATTGAGTAAATAATATGCAAACATGATATAGTGAAGCTCTGAAGAAATAAAAATATTTTATATTCAATGTAATGGTTACCATTAGTATTAGGAATAACATATATGCCATTAATGATTTATTTGTATATGCCCAAACTCCCCTATGAGCCTCTAGGCCATTAAATAGCTTGATCAAGTGTTTAATCTATTTATATTAATATGGACTTTTTTAATTTGAATTTTGATTAATGACAAGAATGATCACATTTAACATAATGTTTTTGGTTTATATTTCCTTGGTGTTGATATCTAAATGCGAAATGGTTATAAGATTGTAAATTAAATATTGTTATGTTAAGAATGTTTTTTATGAGATTATGGTTCACATATTTAATGGCATCCTTATGTTAAATGATGATGTCAACATATCTTTTATAATGACTAAGTATTGATAGATCATGTGCCAAGCGTTGATATCCTTGCATGAAGTGTGAGCCTAGTATGAACACTTGAAATGATGCATCCCCTTGACCCATCTGGAAATTATATGATGATAGGCTTATTTTATCCAAGGCTTGTTCTTAAATGACACTAAAACTAGTTCCCCAATTAGGTTTGTGCCTATAGAACACCAAGCCTAGTCCATGAAAGACTTGCACCAAGGGATTTATTTAAGCCTTCCTTGAAATAACCAAGTCCTATATTTTATGCCTTATGCCATGGAATAACTAGCCCAACATAGGCCCCAATTATTTCTCTAATTCACTTTATGTGAGTGAATAAAGCTTATGCCTTATGTTAATTGATGTTGGTACAATTGAGTGTTAAATGTTGAGCACAGAAAGACATCCCCAAGTTTATACCTAGTTTTAATGAGTCTAGAACCAACTTAGATATCCAAATGAGCACTTGACTCTGAATTTTCTACAAAATTTTGGTTTCATTATCAAGACCCATGTTAAATTTTGTTACTTCAATAGTACATTAGAGAAATATACCAACTCTCCCTTGAAAATATTAAGCACTGGCTACAAAAAGTGGAAGATAACTTTGCACCAAAGCATCCAAATTATAGAGGATAAAATTTAAAAAAGTGGGTTTAGAACAATGTGTATGATGCTCTTTATGAGGTATTTTTTGTGAATTTCCTAAGCATGTGCATAGATGGTTGGCCACATATTCAACCCATAGAGGATGAATATATGGATAGTGTTATGAATACATGAAGGAGTGCATAGAGAGATTTAAGACTTTGGATGCCACTTGGACTAGATTATTAGACAAATGGTGGTAAGGAGCACTAAATAGTTACATGCTTGAGTTTATAATTTCAACATAATCATGCCTATAGGAAGCAGAGTATCAAGTTTTGTGTGAACCCAAAGGGACATTTGTGAAGGAGTTCGTTGTAGATTTTAAAAAGCTAATGGTGGATTATGGTTTTGAATATTTGGGAATGGAAGGATAAAGTCCTTTCATAAATGAGGAGCTCAAAGGGAGAGAAGGGGATGTGTAGGTGAAGGAAAATGGAAAGGGATGAGTGAATTGAGACTTGAGAACTCAGGAGATAAACTTATAACAAGATATGGTGTAGGATGATGGAAGATCTAGAACCTAGAAGTGTTGAGAGAACTTGTAGTGAGTAGGAAGGGAATGGGTAAGGATCTCTTGAAATACAATAGTGTGATGATGAGAGAAATAATAAATTGATGGATTGAGCTCAATAGTTGATGGGTGTAGGATGTGTTGGGGTCCTATAGGATTTGGTGACTAGAGATATGCTTTATGCACATACCCCCTTTAAAATTATGGTGCACATTCATACACTGGATCCCCCACTTGAATAAAATATAGAATTTATCATTGAACCTATTATCGACATAGATTTTAGATTATTTACAGACTTGGAGTGTATTTTTGTGATTGAATAATTTATTCCCTATAAGGAGGTGAGTGAAACTACCTCTAGACTAGTAGGTGTTAACTCACCATAATATAATTTTAGTGCAAGCATACCATCTTAGCCAATGTTAGCATTAAAAAGTGGGTAAGATCCTATAGGAAGTGGTCTGGTACCAAAAGTAAGTAGTATGTCACCATCAACATCAATAGTGCTAGTAGTAAATACAATACCAATGCCTAACCTAGTGGCTAGAGGTGTTGGAGGACCACCACTAATACAAATGTTAGGGGGATAAGTGCCTTATATCCTAGCTACCCCTCTATAATAAATCTATTATGAAATGGCCATGCACTTGCTAGAGTATCATGACATGGAAAATGACATAGATCATGTGCTAAAATGTGAACTATAGTGGTTTACATGGGGCATAATCCAATCAAAGTATAAGGCAACCCAATTTGTGACCACTCTACTTGATCATGCCCATACATGGTATAGGAAATTTGACCTTGACTAGGCTATAATAGATTATGATAACCTAAAGGAGGCATTCTTTAAGAAATTTGACATTCCAAAGTTTGAAAAATAGAGCATCTTCATGATCAAAGAGATCACCCAAGGACTCTTGAAAGGTGTGCACTTATATGATGCAAGGTTTAAAACTCTCCTTTCCAAGATTATTTATGGCATTCACCCTTCTCATCATGTGTAGTGATTTATTGGAGGGTTTTTTGTGCCATTTCAAAGATCACTTTCTATGAAGACATTTACAAACCCTTATGAAGTGATTGAAGCCATTCTTTGAGTTGAGGTAGTCAAAAGTGCCAATACTAGGATCAACTGATTCATGGAGGCATAGATTGCAGCCATGGCCTCTCAACTCCAAAATCTTACCACTAGTTCATCACAAGATGCTTGAAGTGGGTTATGGTACACTAACTATGAAGTGAAATGCCATAATAAGAATTAATACCCTCAAAGTAATGTGTGCACATTGCTTCTAATCTATAAAGTCTACCAAGAGGCATATGATGTTTGTAACTACCCTTTGTTGTAATGTGCCAACCACGTCAACACAAACATCTATTATTAGTTGTATGATGCATACACCCATACCATAGCTTATTTTTGGGTGATTGATGAGATGCTCAAGAACATAGTAAGAGGTACAAGGTAGGCCATTAAAATAGTCAGAGGGTAGGATAACCAAGTAAATGAAGGGTACATCCAATAGAACATAGGCTTTGGGATAAAACTTGGTGTCAGAGGGTGAGGTGAAGGATGTGATGTTGGAGGTTTCCCACCTTGATCCTATTATAAGTGTGGCTTGATAGAGCATTATCAATGAAACTACCCTACACATCTAATGTGTGGGTATTATCGAGGGGACCATAAGGTAAAATAATGCCTCAACTTGTATAAAAATTTGACCCAAGGTAGACTTGACACAAAAAAGGGTATAAATATGATAAAACATGAGCCAAAATTGGATAAATGGACTCTAAAGGCACAACTAACCCACACAGAGACAATCAAGGTGCAAGTAATTACTCATAGTAAATTCACCACTTAGTCACCAATTACACCACTATCAAAATTACATATAGAATATGGGGACAAGAGTTAAACTAAGTACATAATATGGCCTAAACCCAAAGCTTCACTTTACCCAGACCCATCATGCCAAAAAGATGTATTACATTAGGCCATGAGTGTAATTCAAAAAATGTAAGGAGAGATCTAATTAGAATAAGATCTAAAAGTGCAAGTTATTTCCTCCCAAAAGAAGTAGGATAGTTAGAAGGTGGAGATACAAGAATTAACAAAGATCATACACCTCTTACATATAGAAGGAATATTTCCCCTATTGATGTGAAGCAAAATCTAGTTGAATTCACTATGCCACACATAGGGAGGGTGCAAGAAGTTTAACATACACAGAATACAGAGTAAGACTAAGAAATCCATGTGAATGCCACTATTGATGGATGGTCTATATATGAGATCCTTATAGACATAGGCATTGAGGTTAACACCTTAACCACTACTACATAGGAGAAAATGGGTAGGCTAGTCTTGAGGCCTTCCCCTCCTGTACTTTTAATGGCCAATAAGACCTAGGTGTAGCCCATTGAAATTTTAAAAAGTGCAGTTGTAGATATCATGGGCACCTTATTCCATATTGACTTAAAAGTGATCAAATTAATAGAACAAGACAACTACCCAATTTTTATAGGAAGACCATGGTGTTATGTGAATAATGTAGATATGCACTTCAAGAAGCACTACATGACATTTGAAATTGGGAAAGAGAGGGTAGTTATACACCTCTCAAGTGACCAAGGACCCCCTATATTGAGAGTGTATACCTCAAGGATGATATCAACCACATATATAACATCATGATAAAAGGCACCAAGACTCTGAACCCTGATGATCAAGGAGTCCTCTCTTGAGATTATGGATAATTAACCTTGAACACCACCAACATATATTTTGAATGATGGGTTGAGGAGTATATGATACCACTAGTCAAATGTGTTTTTTAGTGTGAATGAAGACACCAAAAGTAGTAAATATAGGCTAGGTCCATATTGATCATACTTTAAAAATATGGGTCCCTTATGCTAAGAAGGGAAAAAGAGTGTTTTACCCAAGTAAAGGTAAACTTACAGTGATCTCAAGATATTAGGGGAGAAATTTGGTGGAAGAGTATGTCCATGACCTTGAATCATGCATCCCTAAAGAGGTAGATAGAATGGAAGCACTAGTGTATACATTGAGGGGTACTACTACTCATTCATGGGTAACACAAAGGCATATCTTTACAAATTGGAAAGATGTGAAAGTAGCCATCCAAACTAGTTTTAAGAAGGTCAATAAAGACTTGGACATCTCTACCTACTCTAGAAAATATGACCCTATAGTGCACATGTACCTTTGCAAAGAAACATGGACTGTCTATAGTGAGAATAACACAAGGAGCGTATGGTTACATGCCTTATATAGAACCTTAAAGATGTGGGTACAATCATGGGATGTTTTCAATGAGATGAGCCATGAGATAACTGATTGGGATGCCCTTAAGGAGTGGTTTATCCACACTTCCTTTTCTTTTTAAAAACTAGAATTGATCGAGCCACTATAAGTAATTTGAAGGTTAGTGTTTGAGGATAATAAAATATTGGAGGAGTGCCTAAAAGACATGTTTTATGAAAATTGGTTGGAACTCTTGACTTTATTTAAAGATAAAATCCTCAATAGTGACTCTAGTGGTGAGGATGATGAGACATGGAAGGCACGTAACTGGATAACTTTGACAAGTAGAAGGAAGCTAATGCACAAAGTTGAGGATATCACCCAAGAAGAAGATCCTACCCACCTTTAGATAGAAATAACTAAGTATATTAGGCAAGTTTAGGATTCACATTAAGAGAATAATGAGCCCTACCATGTGCCATTCAAAATTACCAAGGTAGATATCATCTCAAAAGGGGAACCAAAAATTGCTACTCTGGGCACATATTGGTTTGACATAGAGCTGACACAAATTGTTAATCTCCTAAAGGAATTCCAAGACTTGTTCCCTTGTAATTAAAGAGACATTAAGGGCACATACCCATACCTTAGAAATATTAACATCAAGCTAGTTGATGGTGTGAGACTTGTCAAGAAGTAACATTACAAGATGAACCCCAATCTTCATGCCAAGGTTAAAAAAAGATCGATAGTATTCTAGCCACATAAATCATCTACCCAATGCAAAAATATTAATGGGTTAACCAAATGGTCATTATCATAAAGAAGTATGGGTGCATCTATATTTTCATTGATTATAGATTATTAAATTCCACCTACATAACTAACCCATTCCTAACTCTATTCACTGATGAAGTCTCAAATGGCATCATAGGCTGTGAGATATACACTTTCACTAATGGGTTCTCAAGATACCATCAAGTCCAAATCAAGGAGGAGGATAATCCCAAAACTGCCTTTACAATAGAATGGTGTTATTTCACATACAATGTGATGGCCTTTAGACTCAATAATGCACCAGTTGTATTCTCTTGAGTGGTGATCATCACTTTTAAGGACTTTATTCATAAGTCCCTCTAAGTATAATTAGATGATTGGACTATCTATGGGCTAGTGAAAGACCATTATGACAAGTTGCACCTAATATTTGAGAGGTGCCAATAGTTGTAAATTTATTTAAACCTCAAAAAGTGTATCTTCATGATGCCATTTAGCACTCTACTTAGGCACATCATCTACAAAGATGGTTTACTCATTGATCTTGAAAATATTGCAATCATCCTTCAACTCTAGACCCCTTCAACATAAAAATATATTCATTATTTTCTTAGACACTATGGGTACTATAGGAAGTTCATAAGAAACTATGCAAATATTATAACACTACTAGAAGAGATCTTACACAAGGATGGCATGTTCTATTAGGGTGCAATACAAGAAGATGGATTTGAGACACTAAAGCTCAAACTAACAAGTGCACTAATACTAAAATTTCTTAACTAGATGACTCCATTCCACATCCATGTCAATGCATCTAGTTTTATAATTGGTGCCATTCTAGCACAACTAGGTGAAGGTAAAATATACCATCCCATTTCTTTCACTAGTATAAAATTAACCAAGTTAAAATATAACTACACCATAAATGAGTACGAGGAACTTGCCATTATCTATACCTTACATAAGTTTTGATAGTACTTATTGGTGATCCCCTTCATCTTATTCAATGATCATGTGTTGCTTAAATAACTAGTAAACAAGCCTATTCTAAATAGGTGCATTTGCAGATGGATAGTTTTTTTTCAAGAATTTTAGTTCTCTATTTTAGTAAAACTAGAAAAATAAAACTTAAGCCTAGATCATCTATCCCAAATCAAATATAGCAATGTATTCAAACCTATAGAGTATGATATGTTAGATTCAAAACTTTACAGGGTCTAGCATGTCCCCAAGGACTTTCTAAAAATCACCACATTCTTGACATCTGGAGCTATGCCCCAAACTATGATAAATAAAGAGAAGAAGTACCTCATAGTTCATGCCACCCATTTTCAACTCATCGGTAGGGAAATATACAAGTTGAGTCAAGACAAGGTCTTGCATTGATGTGTCTTAATGCATGAATGGGACCCAATATTATGAGATGCACATGAGGGGATTGATAGAGCCCATTGTGTTGGAGATGATATGACATGTAAGGTGATATAATTAGGCTTGTGGTGGCCATCTCTCTTTCAAGACACAAAAGAGTGTGCCAAGGCATGTGACATCTACCAGTGCACAAGAAAACCAAATCACCAAGATGAGCTTCCTCTAACTCTCATCCTTACCTAGGTGTTATTTGAAAAATAGGCCATTAAATTTTTTGGGCCTATTACTACCACTAAAAGGCACATAGGTGCACAATACATTATGTCAGCCATAAACCACTTCACCAAGTGGGCTGAGACATCACCAACCAAGGATTGCACAACCATAACCATACCAAGGTTTATTTGGGGGAACACCATTAGTCTTTATGGGTGCCCAGTTAGTTTGACTAGCTATTGAGGCATACACTTCATCAATGAAACCATGTATATCCTACTGATAGAATACATGGTGTTGCACCATAATATGATATCGTACCATCCCCAAGTGAATGGAACTTCTAAGGCATTTAGTAAAATATTGGGAAAGTGCCTCACAAAGATATGCAACATTGGTCATAAATATTGGGATGACCAAGTGTTGGTAGTATTTTGGGCCTATCAAACTACATATAATCACTTGAAAAAGGCAACACTATTTCAATTGGTGTTTAGTATAGAGGTCATTTATCAATAGAATTCATAGTTCCCTCATTATGCATTATGTGTATTAGTCATTTGGATTACTAAGAGTCATTCAACACATGAATGGAAGACTTGGAGTGCTTAGATGAGACATGCACCTGAACAAGATAGAGCCAACAAGTAGAGAAGGCATGCTAGAAGCTATGGCATGATAAACACATCAATAACAAGAAATTTATTAAATGATCATTAGTTTTTTATATGACTAAAAGTATCTTAAGCACTTAGGTAATCTATAAATTTGGTATATGGGACCTTACATCATCCACAACATATTGGAGATTAGAACATGTAAGTTACACATGTCGATGGGTGAAATGTTCCTTGGGAATTTAAATGGCAACCAATTGAATCCATATAGTCAATATAATGGTGCTTGTGCCATCGAACACTGACTTCCTAGTCATAAGTTCATTATGTTGTGATGACCAAAATAAAATCTGGTGTAATCCAAATCTTTGCTAATGTTTTGCATTATTTATGTTTAGTGAATAAGTGAGGCACTTTCAGGCTCATAGGATAACTCTTATAACACTTTGATGCATAAATCTAGTTAGGTGAATTGATCATGGTTTCTTTATAAGTGCTTGAGGCTAAAAACCTAAGTTTTGGGTGAATTGATTTTACCATATTTAGTAAGATGTGAGGCCAAGTTGGAAAAGAGAGGTGCACAAGATGGTAGTGTATAAGAAACCTAGAGAATGAAGCAATGGAGGACCAGTGTAGGAATTTGTATGGGGTATGGTAAGCTAAGGAAACAAATAAAAGTGTAAGAAACTGATTAAGGAATATAAGCATGCTTGAAAGTAAGTACAACTAGAAGAGGAGATGGAACCAAAGATGTTGAATCACTACACCAAAGAGTCCATAAGAAGGGCGAAGGTCACACCAAGGTGAATGAAGAATAGGAGGAGGATCATTAAGACAACTAGTACCCACCTAATAGTTGGTAAGAAGTGACCATTTGAATCACCTATCACTTCATAAAATAATCCATTAAGATAATTTAATGACTATGATGGAAGAAGCACAAAGATATATGATAAATACAAATATGGTGGTGGATTTTTATGGATTTCATGAGTTTAGCAGATTTTAAAAAATCCATGTACCACCATGCCATTACTCACCAACCATTAATGGGGTAGCTAAAATTAAGGTATAAAGAGGTAGACGACACACTAGAATAGGTTACAAACCTTGTGCAAAATTTAACTTAAACATAGAGATAAACTAGAGCCAAAGCTAGAAAATGCTACCAAGTGAAAACCTATGCACCCATAGGCCCTAAATGAGAATGGTTGAATAGAAATAGAGATTTAATTCTTATTGGTATTAAAAAATAGGCATGTGGAGAGAGAATTGAGAGAAAACTAGGTAATAGGAATTTTGTAGGACACTGAGGCCACCATTAATCATGAATGAAGCTCAAGAGCAAAAGTTATATTTATAGACCCCATTAATATGAATAAGCACAAACCAACATTAAGGGATTTCATAAGATCAACTAAAAATGCTTTAATAACATCTAGTTTAGTATGGGAAAGAAGAGGTTAAGTTATAGTCTTCCACATGCACATAAGGACAATAAGAAGGCATAAATAGTGAAGCTAGTAGATGCTATGAAGAAAGATGTACAATTGGTAGAAGGTGTTAGTGTTATAGTTTTAGACCCAAAAGTAAGTGCTAAGCTTGAGTATAGAGAAATGTAGTTTCCCCCTGAGGTCATAGTGGGGGAGACATGGCTATCCTTCATGCACACATGCAAATTGAAGGAGTACAACCATCAAACATAGAGCAACATGTAAGAGCTCAACCAAGACTAGATGGTTGATATAATAATGAAGACCAAGGTTGGTATGATTCTATTTGACATCTCCATTTGAGACAAGTTGGTAATAACTAGAACAACCTAATTGTATGAGTTTTTGAGTTTTGGCAAGCTAGAGGAATTAGTACAATTCCTCCTCTCACATGTCCATGGTGATCATTTTTATTTCATTAGAAGGTACATGTAGATATCAATTCACCTCATCAATAGGATCATAGGGATCCTAGGCACAAGGATGGACATCTACCAGATGATGGAGGATGATGTAGAGGTGGAAAGGTTTATAAACTCATGGGCTACTATAAGGTAGGGGTTGCATTCCTAATTAAGGATATATAAAACCTTGATATAGGGGCTATGGTGCACCTCATGAACTCAAAAATATGCCCCAATGGATAGTAAATCAACATAAGCAATATGTAATTGTGCATCACCCATCACATGGTATAGGGGGAGAAGTTCAATATCATAAAGTTTGTTGTAGAGGAAATTATGAAAAATGTGCTAGAATGTCATAAGGTGTATGAGAACTTTAGGTGGGGGTCCATACTAATATTGATAGTGATGGAGAATATTGTCATGACCAATGATGATGACGATAATCTATGAGTGTTCTCACTACACAAAGACTCCCTAAAGATAAAGTACTAAGAATTTACCTACCCACCTAGATTCTTCCAAAAGTATAAGACAAGAGTATAGGGGTGGCGCAATCGATACATAGAGGCATTTGGGATTGAATGGTACATCCTGTAGGAGATCCCATAGCATATGATAGGAATTATGACCTTTATCATCATGAAACACTTCTATGTAATGCACCTAATACTCATATATGGGAACCTAACTAACTAGCTCAAACTACATTATGCATTTTTCTCTAAATATTTCATATCAGTGCTAAGGAGGATTCCCAATGCATAATAGCTATATGTCCTAGTGAAGTTTATGGACCAAGAGAGGACAAGGTTTAGGTGCTAGTGTGTGTACCCAAGAGAAAAGGCCACAAAATAAGAAGAGGATGACTCTAACTGAATCAACCTCCATACCCTCTAGAGGGAAATTATAACTAGGTGCATCTTCAATCTATATTATGAGATGAAGCCATATAAGAAGGGATTTAACCTTGAGAAATATGATGATATCCCCCTCTTGATCAAAGATAAAGGAAAACTAATGCCACAAATGCAACAAAAGTCTCCCAAAAATAAGTAGGGAGAAACACTTGAGGAGATCGAGGAACACATCAGGTTGAGGATCACCTCTAGTGAGTAAGATATGCCTCCATCTCCCAAGAAGTGAATAATCTTCATGATAAAGACTACTTCATCAAATAAGAAGTATAAAAAGAAGAATTCAAAGGGACCAGTTGTGCTCCCAACTATAACTCTAGCAAAAATGGAGAAGGAAAAGACCCTCACATGTGGAATAGAAGAAGAAATGGAAGAATAATAAGGAATAAATACCTACATCATTTAGGTCAATGAAGAAAAGGAGCCAAGAACCAAAGATTTTTAGGAGGCCCTCAAAAATGGAACTATCACCATGCTTGAAAAAGTAAAGGTGTTGGAAAAATCCTCATCTAGAAAATAAACCTCCACACCACCTCCATAAATAGAAGAAGAAAAGATAAATACATGGAAGAAAGTGGGCCTTAGTGAGGTAGATATCAAGAAGGAACTGGTAATTTAAAAATAACACAAAGTGGTTGAATAAAAAGTAGTGGCTAAGAAAGAGAAGACAAAGAAGGTTCTCACAAGAGTAAGACTAGCTATTGAAGAATAAAATAATGTACCCAACACCCCCACCAAAAAAGCAAATAAGTTTCACAAAAGGTGTGCCCTAGTAGTGAAGGGGCACCTGAAGAAAAGAAAGGTGATACTAGTGCCTAAGAAAGACAAAAGGAGACTGAAGAGGAGCCCTAATAGGAATAAGAATAAGGAAATGTTGGAATTAAGGGAATAAACATAGAGATGAGCATTTAGAAACCCCAAGAGGAAGAAGTGGATGGAGGGGAAAAGTTCATAGTAAAACACCTCAAGGAATAAGAAGATGAGTAATTTAAGGAAAGAGCCAAAGAAAGTGGTATTGATAGTGAAGAGGAGGAATATAAAATAAAGTTGATCATTATCAAGGAGGATGATGTAGAGTTGAGCATCAAAGAGAAGGTGTAGAAGGGGTGTAAGGATGAAAACTTCTACATGTTTGAATTCATGCCCCATGAAGCTATCATATCCAACATGTGCAAACAACTTTCATTTGCATTTGATCACTACATGGATGAGCCTCACTTTGAGGTGCCTCGAAATGCTATATTGGGCAAAAAAGAACCTGAAGAAGGGCATGACTCCCTCATCATCAACCCTCATGCCATGAACCTAGTCTAGTCTAGGAATACACTTATTTGGATGGCCATTAAAGTTGTATACAAAAATATCATCATTGATGGCAAGGTAAGAAAATGGAAGAAACTTTGCAAGGATGACAAAGATGAAGTTGTAGTAGGCCATGAAATTCAAGCTACAATGGCTATGTAAGAGCATAGAGA
This sequence comes from Torreya grandis, assembly GCA_037957365.1. Lineage (NCBI taxonomy): Eukaryota > Viridiplantae > Streptophyta > Pinopsida > Cupressales > Taxaceae > Torreya > Torreya grandis. The sequence continues at coordinate 516,243 of JARHVA010003956.1, forward strand.
TGGCTGAACCATCCATTTTGGTTGGCATGGATACTTAAAACCTCTTTAAAGTTGATAAAATATGTGTGTTAGTGGATCAGATATTCCCAAGGATGAAAATTGATCCAACACAAGAAGAATAAGATACCTTCACCATGCTACTTAGGGAGATTAAAATAAATATTAAAGAGTTGGAGGACCTATTTACAAAGCTATAAGAGGGTGAAAATTAATCTAATGCCATCTTTGTGAGGTTTTCCAACCAAGCATTAGTCATAGACATGTACCTTAATCAAGGAAAGGGGGAAAAGGAGAATTGGATAGCATAGGTTTACTTTGTGAGTAGGTCAAAGCACATACAAATAATGGAGAAGGTTAATATGCTAAGCACCTAGATAAAGGAAAATTAACAAAACCTATAAGCACTTTTCCATGCTTTGTAGACTAAGGCCTATGATCAAAGAATAATCCTAGATTAGGGTGTGATAAAGTCTAAGGCAAGTCTTGAGGAAAACAAAAAGGAACTAGACAAGATTGATGTACTTATGCTTAGTTCTGATTCCATTGAAATAGATAGCACCATCGAGGAAATCAAGATTCATATCATGGGATTTAAGGACTTCAGTGTCAAGGTTAAGGAGAGTACACCCAAGTTCTATGAACCAAAGATGTTGATAGCCTAGTTTGAGGATAGATTAGCAATTTTGTATGGAAAATATTGGGCCTCTATTTTGATAAGTATGGGATTTGTGATAGCATGACAAACACATTAGTATGAGTTGATCACTTGGAATTATTATTACTATGTTTGCATTTTGCTGCTAGTTGGAGGAATCAGTGCTTACCTTGTATTAGCTAGTAAATGGATAACCATTTCTAAGATTCCTAGGACATCTTCTAGGTCGGGAAATATTTGGTGACTATAGTGAAAATATTTCAAGGTGATGGAGCTAGTGGAATGACACCAAGGATCCATCTCAACACTTCACATGCACATTCAACCCTAGTAAAAGCATTCTTGTAGATCTATAAAAAGAGCTCAAACTAGTGAGTAAAGAAGATGAAAAATTGGTTCAACAAAGCTACAAATAAATGTAAATGATTTGTATACACTATAATGGCCACCATTATTATTAGGAATATCATGGATTTCATTAATTATCCATTTGTATATTCCCAATCTCGTATGTGAACCTCTAGGCCATTAAATAGCTTTAGTGAGTGTTTACTCTATTTCTATTAATATGGACTCTTTTTGATTTGAATTTTGATTAATGACAAGAATGATCACATTTAAACACAATGTTTATGGTTTATATTTCCTTGGTGTTAATATCTGAATGTGAAATGGTTGTAAATTAAATACTATTATGTTAAGAATGTTTTTTATGAGCTTCAAGTTCATAATGTTAATGGAATCCCCATGTTAAATGATGATGTCAACATATATTTTATAATGACTAAGTATAGATAGATCCCATGCCAAGAATTGATATCCTTTCATGAAGCATGAGCCTAATATGAACACTTGAACTAAAGCATCCCCTTGACCCATATAGCACCTGTATGATGCTAGGCTTAGTTTATCCAAGGCTTACACCCAAAAAATGTTATAAATAGTCCCCAAATTAGTATTGCACCTATAGAAAACTAAGCCTAGTCTATGAAAATCTTTCACTAAGGGATATATTTAATCCTTCCTTGAAATGACCAAGTCCTATATTTGATGCCTTCTACCATGGCACAACTAGCCCAATACAGGCCCTGGTTCTTTCTCTGCTACACTTCAGATGAGTGTATAAGGCCTATGACTTATGTTAATTGATTCTAATGCAACTGAGTTTTAAATTTTGAGCACAAAAAGACAACTTTATGTTTTCACCTAGTTTTAAGGAGTCTAGAATTGACTTAGATAACTGAATGAACACTTGACTCTAAATTTTCTACAACACAACTTTGACTAATGGTGGAAAAATTTTCAGCACGTATGTCCCCTAGTTTAATGACCTTAAGGTAACCATTAACATGTTAATACACTAATGATAACTATTTTTATCAAATTTATAAGCTTGATCATTTCTATAAATCTCTAAAACATAAATTTTCTTCAAGATTGGTTAGATCTGCCTATGTGAGAAGAGCCTAAGAAGATTATTTTAGGTTTAAGACCTTAAAAATTGCCTTTTCATCAAATATGGATCTAAAACATATACTAAATGATCTATGAAAATTATTATTTATGATTCCTTATAAGAATTTACCAATTAAATAGGTCCTAAACATTAAGTTTTACCATCAAGGGTTTGTATGGAAGCAAACATTATTGTTCCTAGAGGTCAGTTCTGAGTGTTTCTCCCATTATTATAACTCTATAAAAATTTATTTAGGCCTAATTAGACTATATATATCTTATCTCACCACTATTAGGCATCAAATTATTTTTGGATAACATATTCCATCACTTTGCTTATAGAACTCTTCAAGTCACTAGATGACTGTGTTAGTAAACTACGTGTCTTGACTATATTCTTTGTTTTAGGTCCTCACCATTCTCATTAATAACCTTTCAATGTTGCATGAATTGGATAGAGTCTCAATTGGGCTCAAGTTTGTTTTTAAACATCTATCTACTCTCTCTTCTAGGCCTAAGGCCAACTTGCTCCTTAAGCCACCTTTAGGTGTCTTTTAAGGGTCTAACTATGTGTGTCCTATGTTTAGACCTTGCTCTCACATCATCAACTTCATCAATAATTCAGGAAGTTATTTTCCATCCCAATAAACTTACTCTACTCTCTTTAGGCATAAGTCTAATCTTTCACTTATAATAACTATAGGTGTCCTTTTTAAGCTATGTATAAGGTATCTTGATTATGTTGTCCTTTCTTGACTGTAGGTTACTATCTTTCAGAATTATTTTAGAGGTTTATTACCCAAACCCTCTTTTATCTCATGTTAACCTCATCAATTTTAATTAATTAACCATTAAAAAAACCCTCAACATTACCTTTGTACTCTTGACACCCACTGTCTATAGAATTCTTGTTGAGTCCCTACAAACTAACTATAGGTGACTATTAGATTGAGTTTTGAACATTGGAAAGAGAAGATGAGAATGGGAAAGTGATTGAATAAGTCCACATAGACCATATTCATCACTTATCACCTATAATTTTTTCTTTATAACTCTCATGGTTTCCTAGATCATGCATAGTGAATCTCATTCTCATCATATGTGCCAATACATAGTCAAGAAGTCATGGTTGTAGATGCCTTTCAAGTCTTGACTATAGGTAATATTTTTGAATAGGTCTTAAGACATGGAGTAAAGAATATTTAGTATTATATAAATATAAAAGTTCATATTAAATATCATACATATTTTATTGTGTTTTATTTATGCCCTGACTTTAGGTGCAACTCATTTAGCCTTTCTTGACCATACCTTTCTTTTAGGATCAATAACAATTGATTATCTAGCCACCTATAAGTGTCTTTAAAGGGTATTTTGTTTGTATGTTTTTTTTTTCAAGAACTCAATATTATCATCATTGATCTCCTGGTAATTGAACTTGATTAAGGATTTCAAGTTAGACTCAGGGCTCTTAAATATCTCTACACTCTTATCTTTTTTCTTTGGTTTGAAGATGAATTGACCCTGCAGCTTGTAGGTGCTTGTAGAGGGTGTTGACTACATTTTCTTATGTTTTGACATCACTCTAATACATACTTAACTTCTTCACACACTTGGAATGGTTGGGATTCCAAAATGAGTTCAAACACCTTTCAAATATGCTCCTTCTAACATTTCAAGTCACTTCTTTCTTGTTCCATTCATACAATAATAATGCACAACCCTATAGGAGAGAACTATACTTTCAATTCAATCTCATGGCCATATTGAATATAAGTGGCTTAGGAACTCTTCAATGGTTAGTGTCTTATGTATGTAATTAATTTTAGGTTTCCATCATGCTTGAGACCCCTTTATATTGATTTAATGTTGTTCTTGGTCCAAATGAGGACCTACAGGCTTGAGGCCTGTATGTCTCATTTACTTGCTTCAAGGCTAAGAAGAGCCCCTTACTAAGATATGAAATTTTAATATTTATGAAACCAATACACACCTTTTTCACTTTATTAATGGTCTACAAAGATTATAATTGATCATTTTTAGTACCTTTAATCAAATTTAATTTAGCTTCAAGCCACTGTATAGACTATAGGTATAGTCAAGTAATGCAGGAAGTATATTTGAGAGCCTTAGATAATTTAGCATTATCAAACTGATAAAAAAAATTATTTTTAATTATTTAATGATCCAAAAATCTTCATGACAATGCTCAATACTTTTAATCAACTTCAACTCACCTTCAAGCTACTCAAATGATTTGTGTGGACTGCTTAAAATTAGTATATGTATACATGTTCTATGAGTAGAGAATTGGAGATTATAATTAGTTAGAAGAAATTTGGTGGTGGTAGTGAGGTGTGGTGTTTATATACAATTTAATTTATGAAGATATGTATCAAACCTTCTCCATGTATTTGAGCATCTTACAAACACTCTTGCAGTTTGTACAAGCTTGCATATGAAAGAGACACTTGATTCTTATTGGAAGGTGTATTTTAAATCCTATCTTGAACTTATCTTCACTTCAAATGATGTAATATCATCTCTAGGATATCAAACTATGATGTACCACTATTATTTGAGCCAATTTGTCAATCAAAGATAAAATAGACTATCCAAACATAAACCATATTCCCAAAAGTAATCTCACTTGAAGAAGATAGATAAAAGATACATTTTGGATAATAAAAATGAATTTCATGAAACTGAGTGAGCTTCCATGAGTGAAAAATTAGTATAAACCAATGAGAATGACCATCATTAAAAGGAATTAAGAATTTGTAGTAGATTTTCTAAAAGACCAATCCACCAAGACACTCTTCTTCTAAATGAAATCACCTCATAGAAATGAATTGGCTGATTAAACCACCATGAAAAGGAGATATATAAACTATAAAAACCACCTAAAAAACCATTCTTCTCCATTAATTTATGAAGTGGAGAAATAGGTGCAAGAACATACCCCTCTCAGATGAATAGGCCATAGTGACATGTTGTCACTCTTAGCAATTTTTCATAAATAGTAAGCCATCAATATGCAAACCAATTCCAAAAATTTCAATATTAATCATACCTATAATAATGGAAAAAGTTTTAGTTCCTAACTCTCTCTCTCTCTCTCCTTTGTCTATACTGAGAACTTAAAAATTACCCTTCTAGAGCTACCAAAGAGGTCGATATGAGAGACAAATTGATTTTATTAATATTGAGACTTGAAAGCTCTTCCAAATAATTTTTTAACCTTTTCATGGACAAATAATGTTATGAAAATGACTGAATCTAAAATTTACCTTGAATAACTATATAAATGGCCTCAAAATAAAAAATGTTGTCTCTAAAATTGCTAGAATCACTTCAGAAGCCTTTTGAAAATTTGAAAAAATGTATCCATTGTATATTTTCATTCCTTAATAATTACACCATGTACTAAAAAATAAAGTTTCAAGTGACAAAGGTGACATTTTGACTTGAGAGGTCAAAATTATCAACATTTTGGTGACTCAATTGGGAAGCATGCCTACTATGCTTAGGAACTAGACCATTTATATCCCTTTTGGAATCATAAGATCAATCTTACACTCTAAAAAAATTCATGATTATAACTTTACCAATTAACCCTACTCTTTAATAAAGATTAGATAGTAACTTTCTCCTTAAAGACAAGAAATAAAAGACAACAAAGCAAGAAAACTAGAATAATAAAAAACATGTAATAGCAAAGCACTTATTGAAATAAAAAACAAGCAAACTAATGTGCTTGATAACACTTGGAGGAAATATAAATAGACTACAACTAACCTTCAAAAAATCCTCCTCCAAGATTGAAAGGAATTTTTTTTGGATCACTTACTTCATGAGGTATGTAATGGTGTATGAAATCACAATTGATTAACTTCTTACTTGGCTAAGACTTCTTAACTAAAAACACATTTGACATGTCTTAAACTAATTCTACATCATCAAAACAATATCCAATGAAAACATACTATTATTCTTCATTCTCTACCTTATGTTGTTTTTCTTTGTTAATGGTCCATAAGATGGCCAAATATTGGTTTGTAAGACCTTTTGTATCTTGAATTTCATATGATTAATTGAAGTTTCCTACCTGAACCTTAGTATCCTCTTGATGACTCTCAAATTGTCTATAATTTTTTCGAAAAGTGAAAGCTTATTTTTCTTTGTGAAATTATGGCCAAAAGTGATCCACATGGTCTTTAAAGATTAGATTAAGGTCTAAAAATTAGGTGAGAGGATGATAACCCATGTTGAGAATGTCAAAAAAATCATCATCTAGTGAGGTTTCCTCTTGAAAAGGAAAATTTTCAAGATTTTCACTCTTTAGCTTGTTGATTGGTTCACCAAAACTACCTCCTATTGAATTAATCAACTCATACTCACTTGGGATAAGTAAGTAATCTAATTCCAAAACTTCAAACAAATATTCACTATACTCTTGAATGGTATAAAAGGGATCAAAGAAAAGATTTACCTTCTCTTATTCATGCCCAATCACATCAAAAGGAAGATCTAGAAACAATTACACGTCTTCATCTTTTGATCCAAACTCTTCATCTATTTTGAGAGATAAAATTCCTTTGAGAACCAATAAATATTTCTTCTTCTTATACACTTTCATCATCTTCACTGCACTCTCCTTAAAAATCACTTACAACTATAACTTATTCATCTATCATCTATAGAACATGCTCCTTTTCAAGAAATGAGATGGTGGGAGGGAAATGAATAAGCTCACTATTTTTATTGGGATTCAAGGGATTATTTTTTAAATTTGAGGTCTTAGGAATGGAAGATTCTTGTAAGAATGATTGGAGAGAGATTAAGTTGAGTTGTCTTATGGTTGCTTGGTTTTATATCTCAACATTTTCTTCCTCACCCTCATGATTCAATTCATCAATTTTAGATGTATCTTAAATTTTGGCTTCTTCAACAATCACTTATTCCTTATTTTGGATGTTTTTTTGAGATTCCATCTCAACTGCAACTTGATTTCTAGCCTTCTCAACTAGGACCTTTGTCTTGTCTTTAAGGTCTTCTTGGATCATCCTCAAAGATAGAATAGCCTTAGGCTCTTAAAGAATGGGAAATAGGGTTTGAATATGCATAAGGTCTTATTTGGGTGCAAATTCAATAACACTCACCTCATCCTATTTCACCCAAGTCTTAACTACTTGGTTCTAAGGTAGAAATTTGAAAGTAGTAGGTTCACTTAGAGGTTGAATTAAATCTTTTAGAAGCTCCATTCAATAATATTCAATGACTTCATGGGGACAATGAGTGTAAGAGGGATGATATGGTAAATAGGAGGGTTCTTAAAGAGTGATGGGATAATATTTATCCATAATACTTGGTATGGAAAAACTAGGAGTCATAGCCCAAGAAGGCCTCTAAGATGGAATAAAATTATCTTATTGAGGAAGGGTAGGTGTATCTAGAAGGAAAATTATAATACAAGAAGTTTGACCTTGGTTAGGTGGAGATGGTTGAGTTTTTTTAACCTATATATCTTGATTCTCCATCTCACTAACCTGTCTACCCACCATTAGATCATGGTTCTCATTTCACATAACTCATAAGTCATAACATAGTGATTTTCTTCTCCAAATAATACCCACCTAATTATTAATATATTCATTAATTTCCTCATCTTCTTTATGAGGTGAAGAGGTGTCACATATAACTCTCTATCCCACACACTCATCACCCCTTCATATTTTAGCATATTTAGATTTAATTCCAACAAGGATATGGTAGAAGAAACATGATTATTTGTTGAATATGGAGTAAGAGGAGGTGAATATGACTGTTTTAAGTCCTAATAAGGCTATTGAGGCATATAGTAAAGGTCATAATGAGGCTGATAAAGGTCACTATAAATATGATATGGACCATCATAATCTGGACAAGATTGATCATGGGGCTGATAATACTCTTGGTAATGATGATTAGGCTCACAATAAGGTTCATATGGATTTTGATAAGGCTCATATGTATCATGAATAGGTTTGTATAACTCATTATAAGGATATTAAGGAAGTATAACATATTTTCCTCATACACATCCATAAAAATTGTATCAAGATAGTGCAATGAAAAACACTTACTTGGAAACTATGTCTGGACTATTATAATAAATTTCTTCAGCTTGGAGTCACAAAATAATTCATGAAGAATGATTATAAAATTGTCATAAAGACCAAATCTAATCTCATCCCATCCAACATGCTAAAAATTATAGACTACTAAACTTACACCCTTGTGAAGGTAGCTTCAGGCCTTCATAGTCTAAAGTAACATGCATACAATCCTAGGTTGTGGGTGGCCTAATAGGTGGATTGAATCTCTAGATTATAATGGATAGTTCCCCTTGATGTATTAGTTAGGATCTCTAATCTACACTACCATCTTGTAAGGAAAGAAGGTAAACTAAAAGGAAAACCTATCTAATTGGGGTGACACACCAAAATGTGACCTCTAATAATGTAATATGCACTAATAAGGATGAGTAGAGACATAAAATTGATTGAACTTCTCAAATTAAATCTTAAAAATAATAATGTTTCACATAGAGGCTCAAGCTTTATGGATGGTCTAAGGAAGCCAATTAATAGGTTTCTTAAAGACACTAAGGAATGATCACACTTGCCAAACATACAATACGATTAGAGCACATTATGAAACCTATAAGGATGAGATAACACCTACAAATAGGTAAGGGGGAAATAAAAAAATGATAAGAAGCATAAACTACCAATGTCATCAATCAACTAACCATGAAAATACACTAAACACAAGCTTTGAGGAGGCATGAATTCTATCTTATTCATTAAAAATAGTCAAATAAGAGTTTTTATGATGAGCATGGCCTTGACACAACTTAGGTTAAGGACTATTTAAAAATCCAAACATAGGCTTACATATAGTGAGAATGAGAGAGAGAAGAGAGAGAAAGATAAGAGCCACAAAACTAGGAAATATAACCTTTACTTAGTCTTCTTAAATTTTGATGTAGCATTATTTATTATTACTTTTATTCATTCTCAAAAGAAAAAGAGGGGTTAAGGTGTTATTTATTTATAACTATGAATAATTAATTAAGGAAGTATTTATCCTTGATTGGTGGAATTTGACTCTAACAAGTGCCTAAATCCTTGCTCAAGAACCATATATTATTGGTTGAATGCTTCTCTTGAATAAAAAAGGTCCTTTAATTAAAAGTAGATATTAAATTAATATTAAATTATCTATTTAAATTATTCATCTCCTTCATTGATGAGGTCTCTCCAATTACTTGAGGTTGTCAGGACTCTTTGATTCAACTTTGACTTTGTCCTTTTGCTAGGCATTGGAAGGTGAGAGGAGTGTGATTAGGAGTCTTTGACAACCATTCAACCTTTGAATCCTTACCAAAAAATTAATTAATTTTTATTATATTAAATGTGGAATGGAATTTGAGAATGAGTCTATAAAATCTTATTGAATAACTCTTATGCATCAATATGACTACTTGACTCCTTCATGAGCAAAGAGACTTAGGAGAGAGAAATTGAGTTTTTGAATTGAACCAAGAAAAATTCCACCATAGATGGCTTATAAAAATGAAATCAAAACTTAAAAAATGAATTTATGGACATAAAGTATCCCAAAAGATTAAATTTTGGTCATTTTGATTTCTAGATCACCCATTCATTATAGCCCTAGAAACCTATAAATATCCTTGTCCAAAATATTATACAAAAAAATTAGAAATATAAGAACATTTTTGAGTACCCTCTATCCCCTTATATCTGAACTCAAAATTTAATTATCAAAATCCAAGTGGAAGTACTATTTTCCTTCATTTTTGTCTCCAATTAGACCTAATTAGGCCTAGAAAGAGAAATCTAGCCTAAATGATGACCAACATGTGTGAAACTAGACAAAAGTGTGTGATTCAATTTAAATAGTATATCATGAACTTCCATGTCAAGTTTAGGGTCATAAGACCCTGTGAAAGTATGAAAACCATGAAACCACCTTGCTACCTAGTCCTATTTTGAGCCTCTTTGGGACTACCTTGGAAAATGGGCCTGGTTTGACTACCTCTAGAATATTTCATGCAATTTTTTTAGATTTAATAGTTATAAAAACTCCCAAATTACCTCATCCCATGATTGGAAAGTTGTCCCCTTCTTATAACACTTGAAAAACACAAAAAATCATGAAAAATAGGGTATTTAGAGTAATCCATATAAGTGACATCAACATCAAAATACATTGGAGAACTTCCTTGGAGTCCTAAAAAAATAAAATAGGTTTGAGGATAAATATATGTCATTATAGGTGTATTTTAATCCCATTTCCCTTGAATGGTCATAGTCATGGTTTTATAAGGGTTTAAGACATGTCTAGGGTCTTAATAATTGTTCATAAAGGACATACCACCAACTAACCTCATTCTACTTTTAAAACCCTCTTGATTGACCTCCTTAACTATTCCAAATATCTCATCTCCCCATGTAAAGTGTGAGATATAGTATGAGTATGTAAAGTTGTTCCTTGAGTGGATTATTTAGTATTATTTAGCTTTGAGATAGGTTAAATTTGAGTTTTGGGTCTCAAAAGTCATTCCCAATAATATTAAGAGTTCATACACCTTAAAAACAATCCTCTCCATGATTATACATTCTATATAAGTCCTTATTACCCCACTGTATGCTCATGGTTTTTTGGTCAGGGTGTTTGGGGTTTAGGCTTGTCATCTCCTTGTCATCCCTCAATAGCACTTGGACTAAAACCTAAGTGTTGATGATTACTAATAGTGTATGAAATTTTTTTCTATCACATTTAATTTACTCAAATACCCTCCATGAATTCTAGCCTACTTGTTTTGATATTAGACCTCAAATAGACCACCTAATGTCATGGCTACCCCTTGCCAATAGAGTGGGAAAGGTTTGAGAAAAAAATGGGCACGTAACCTATTTTAATGACCTTGAGATAACTATGAACACATTCATATACTCATTATAACTATATGTATCAAATTTAAAATCTTGATCATGCCTATAGAGATATCAAACATCAATTTTCCTCAAGACTAGTTAGATCTGCCTATGTGAGAAGAGCCTAGGAAGGAAACCTTGGGGTTAAGACCTAAAAAATCACCTTTTCATCAGACATGGATCTAAAACATGTACTAAATTATCTATAAAAATGATCCATGATGATTCTATATAATCATTTACCACTCAAATAGGTCTTTTTGTCTCTTGAGCTTACACCCAATGAGGAGATGGGACAAGCTTCTCCTCATTCAAATGAAATAATGGAACCACCTCAGGGCTGTGGGTATCCCTATTAGGAGGTGGATCTCTAGATTAGGGGCTATCTCCCCTTGATGCATCACTTAATCTCATATCATATTTATAACACTTGGGGATGAAAAGGGATAGATAACATGAAATTACACCTAACTACTGGGGGTGATACACCAAATATTCTGCTCTACTCACACCTTTATCATGCACTTTGAAGCAAGGACAAGTTACACATACACTTCATTCAATGTTAGTATTCCCTCTTAATATCAATGATTCAACATGGGGTCTTAGAGGTAGCATAGGCTAGGAGGAATAAACAATAGGTATTATAAGACACTCTATTAGATAGAATACTCACTTACACCTTCATTCTCATCAGACACTTCTTGCTGACCTGCAAGAGAGAGTTCACAAACACACAAGGTACTAAGGAGAGTAACATGTGAAGGTAAATGAAATTTACACTTGAATAGGACCAAAAACCATCATGTACACTTAGTGAAATATTTGAATGAGGTAAAACACTTATCTTTATTGATTCAAGGCAAAACATTAGTAGGGCTACACCATACCTAGGTAGAGAGATCTATACAATGGCCAAGAAGGCCCAATTTATAGAACTTAAAAGAAGATAGAGAGAAGAGAAGTTTAAGAGGCACAAGGACATGTGTCACCAATGTGAATATCATTTAAAAATTCATGGGAGAGAGGAATGGGGTGACCCATATCATGTTGGGAATTAGAAACATCATTTCCAATCATCTAAGACCTACAAATAGTCAAGAAACTCCTTTTCTATGTATAGAAAACTACCTCTCATAATTGGAATTCTAAAAATAACCAAACTCTACACTTGATCAATTTTTATGATGAATATGATTAGGATGTGTTACTAACAATTCTTCACAGTCTTTGATGAGGCTCTTGACCCTTCTTATCATCTTGGCCATGCATGATCACACGTAGCAGTCTCAAAATAACCCTTTTCCCTTCACCTCTCACACTTGGCACTTCAAGATATTCAAATCTAAAATATTATATATAAAATAGGATAAATTAAAATTTTAAGGAGTTTTCATACCATTAGTTATAATAAATTGGTCTTAAAAGGCTCTCTAAATGAAGGTTTGTCATTTTTTCCAAGTCCTCACTAGTTGGCTCACTGGACTGGCTGAAAATAAGGAGTTGGTAGGCACATTTATAAGTTTTTAAACTTGAAATAATGATCATAGGTAATTATTAAAATTTCCTAATATTCCCCCCAAAGGTGATTTGATCTCATGGAAGCTCACTATGCCTACATAACACAAAAAATGGTCAAAATAAGCCCTAATTTACTCTTTTCCATATAGTTTTGTAGAATAAAATTATATGGATGTGATAAAAATGGAATTTTAAACAACTTATCTTTATAACTCAGGATCAAATCCATTCATTTGGATGCACTTTTAAGCTCATTTTCACCTTTAGGTCTCAAAATAGGTTTTTGGAGGGTTTTAGAGTGACTAGTGCTCTTAACCTTTATTTTTAAAGATAGAACATTTTAATTCCTTCCAAATTCCAATTTAAGATTATAAATGACCTTATCCAACTATCTTGAATTCCTCCAGGTCCCATTCATCATTTCATGAAAGTTATGAGCAATTGAAGTTGACCATTTGAGCCATTTTGGGCATTTTGTGAGGGTTTGGGAGCTTCTATGACCAGAATTAGTTTTATGATAAATTTATTTGAAAAAAATTGGCTCAAAAACATGTATATTCATCCCACACACATTTTCAAATCATTTTATTATCTCCTCAAGATCCAAAAATGCAAACTTACCCTTGTTTGGCACTAGGCCTAGACCTTACCAATAGGCCAACTTGCCATTTGAGACTCCACCTGACACTCCAATGGATTAATTTCACTTATAACCACTTAAAAACATATTATATACTAATGAAAACATGTTATATTCAATTTTAAGGCATGGAAAATGCCAAAAATGCATATGACCCTCAATTGGGCCTTTAGGCCTAAGGATTCCCTTCAGACCTGACTGCAAACCTCCTTGGTTTGAGTACCCTATCTTGTTACAGAAATTATATGACGGTTTAATATATTTATTTATGTCCCTTACAGCTTATCCAATCATCACTTTGTATTTTATATCTTTCTAGTTCATCATTTTATCAATTTTCCCAAAATTGGCACCTCCATGCACACTAAAACAACCCCTTCTCTGAGACAAAATAGAGAGTGTTTTCACTATTTAACTTAGAAAATTTATGATTTTATAGTTATATATATGTCATATTGGTACTATTTACCAAATTTTATCACCTAAATCTTCCATTTGACCCTCCAACTCTACATTTTTCCAAAGCAGACTTTTGACTAGGCAGGGTTTGAGGGTAGGCAAGGTATAGGTTGTACTTGGAGAAGAATGGGGTTGATTTGTTATTTATTAGGAAATTTAGGATAATTAATTATTATAAAAACTTATTAAAAATAATTCCAATCCCATTATCTCCTTAGACACTTCTTATGCTCTTGGAAACATGAAAATAGGCTTATGACTACCTAAAATGGGGAATCATTGTTTAACTTGGTTGTAGGTAATTTTAGATTATTTTAGGTTTTTTAAAAAAAAAATAAAACCTAATTTTTATTTTATAAATATCATAAAATTTTATCCTCCACAATTTTTCTAAGTTAGGCTCAACTCTTGTACTAACTTGTCTCTCATTCTCAAAACTAGGACTTTGCTCATTTAGGACTGAGACAACCCCTTAAGCCTTGACTGTAGGTGTTTGTTTGAGATATTTTATGTTTTAAGGACAATTATTCATGTTTTATAGGTCATATTACCATATTTATACCTTTTTATAATTTAAAACTCATCAAAACATCTCAATTCCATGTTAAGGTCCTTGACTAGTATACCCTACTTGTTTGGACTGAGACAGTCCAAGTCTGCCCTATTTGGTGGCTTTTTTGGCCATTTTAAGCCCTCTCCATGATGTATGTAGGTTTTACATGAGATAAATTATGTAATATAATGCTCATATTATTTGTAAATTTAAGGATTTTAAACCAAGTTTATCTTCAAACTTCAATCTCACTGTCTAGATGCCTTGTTGACTATGTTTGGCCTCTCCCAACCCTGTGCATGGACTAGAGGAGGGCATTAGCAATAAAAACATAAAATTGATCATTTTATTTTGTTATAATAGCTTAATAATTATCCTTGTAACATTTTTAAATGGTAACAATTTGGTATCATAGCTTACAACTTCCTTGTGAGGTGTGAATCAACTTTTTGACACATTCCTGTAGACTTCAATATTGCAAATCAATGATTTTTAGTCACTTTTTGAGCTTGTCAAAAATCATATTCCACTCATATTTTTATTATAAAAATTTGTAATATTTTATTAGGTTGATAGGGCTACAAGGTCTAATAATTAAAGGACATTGAAAACATCTTTGATCATGGCATATATCACCTCAAAAAAACCCTCAGGACCTCTGTTTGGGAATTTTAGGGATTGTGAGCCCAATTATGTCAACTCACTCTTTTGAAATGGAAATTCACCTTTTAATAGCCTATAAACCTTCCTATAATGGAAATAAGGATATTTGGGGAATTTTAAGACCTAAAACATGAATTTCACTGTACATCTCATTTTCCACACATTCATAAAAACCTCTTGGAAATTTGACTATAAGTACCAAGGTAGTGAAAAAAGAAAACATGATTAATTTGCCTTGAAGGGGTATATAATTTTAATTATCACAAGTAAATATAATTAAGTAATTGAAATCATGAATTCATACACTTTTACACACTCCATGGAGCTCTTTTCCACATGTAAAATGTCCTTCAAGATACTTGAAGCAGTTGTAAGTGAAAGAAAGCTAGTTTGGAGCACCTACAAGCCTAAAAGAGGATTTTATTGGACATTGAGATATATAAAACAAGAATAAACATGGATATGTCTAAAAAAACATTTATAAACACTAGTAACACATAAACCCATCTATCTAAATCAAGAAAACTTGAATCAGATTCAAAAGGAGACCCCTTCATGGTTGAATAGGCATAAAAAGCTACCTAGAGTGTTAACCATTATTCATAAAGGAGGAGCCATAAAATTTAAAGTTATTTATATGGATGTGAATTTTATTTAGAGTTATCCACCTATATAAGCATTTCCATTAACTCCACTTGTAGCTTCCATAGTGAGTGTTTGAACTTACCCTTTCTTGACTTGCCAATGGAAAAAGAAGAGAAATGAGTTGAAAATATAATTTTTTGTCAATAATATGAAAACCAAATGTGGATATGACCTATGAGGAGGTGAAGAGTCACTCCACCATGTTTTTTCTATAAGGGAGCTTGAGAAGTTCATACAAGTGTTGAAAAAGGCCTATTTTTTAGGGACAACTACTTATTTCCTAATGAACCTAACTTATAAATATCACCTAACCTGATCTTGACATGACCCACATTGAAAATCACCTTGGTGTCAAATTTTCTTGCATAAAAGTAAGTAAAAGTCATTTAGTAGGCTAAAAGGTGGCCGAAAGATCTCCTTTTGCACATGGAACCTATCAAATGACTAGTTTATGACTTGTAATCACATTAAAACATGATAAATGAAATATTATAACAATTTGACACAAAATGGAACTTTTAATAAGTTTGACCAAGGTTTAACCATAGTTAACCATGATTGACTAGGCCAATTCAAGGGGAATGAACTTAGACAAGGACTAGGAAAAGACCAAGTAAGGTAATAGACTAACATAACACCCCATAGGACACATGTGAAATTTATCAAAAATTTAAAAATATTAGGCTTGACCTCATTTGAATATAAGTCAAATTTGGTCAACAATTTGGTAACTCCTAGGGGTAACATGTTTGCATATGTTAAGGACTAATAGCCTTATCCTATCCATTGGGTAAGGGAGTCAAAATACACTTAGAAAACATCAAGACCAGACCTTGAAGAGACCAATAAGATAGTAATCCTAACTCAAACACATAAAGGGAAAGAAAAACACACAACAAAGACCCAACAACAAATAAGACAAGGACACACTTATGATACTAAGCACTTAGGGAAAGCAAAACACAACACAACTAAAAAAACTAATATGTACATCTAACTTGATAAATTTTTCCCCCTCTTGGATCAAATGGGAAACTTCTTAGGTCTCCTTCATGGAAATAAACCTCATGGTGATAACCAAGTAATTTTTAGGAGTGAAAACTTGATGATTCACCCTTCTTGTTTACCATCTTGATTGGCATATATTATAATGCATTAGGTTCAAACATGTCTTCCATCTATATGTATTCATATTTCTCTTTGAGACATGTTTAATGTTGGTCCTTCATGTAGGTGTAGTCCATCAATGGATCAATGGCTACAATATCATCATTATAGGGCTTATTTGGCTCATAGCCCTCTTGGAATGCATCATAGACCAACTCATTCTTATCTATCTCTTTAAGAAGCTTGTCAAACTAATATCTTGCTTCATCATGGATCTCTTGGGGAAGGGTGGCTGGTGTGAAGTTTGAGCTGAGATAATTTTTTTCTAGTTTATCCCAAAAGTCATCACTTTCTTGTTCTAAGTCTCCCTCCTTAATGCCTCTATTAAACCAATCTGATTCTTCTCCTTGAAACCTACCACCTTAGAGAGCCACTTATTCAGGCTTAGTCTCATAAAACCCTCCTAGAACAACCACTTCTTGAGATATGGTTTGAATATGTTCTTCGTCCTTGATGATGCCTTCAAAGGGAGTGTCTATGATGATCTCATCCTCATTGTCACTCATGAGATCTTCTTGATCAACCATAAATTGTACTCTCTCTTCTTCACTTACCTCTCTAAAAATAAGTTCCTCCTCTTTTTGATCAAGAATTAAGATGTCATATTGCATATAATAATCTACTTGGATTTCTTCATCATGACCTACTATGGATTGTTCACTATCTTCATCATGACCAAAATGAAGTTCATAAAGTAGAGATAGTGAAACCTCATCATGCCTACAAATATCTATACCTACTACCTTACTTTCACTTAGATTATCTTCTTCACCCTTGAATCTTGAAATTTTGTCTTCCACCTCACACAAGACATTTTATAATTTCTCCAAGGAGAGGCAGGGAGGGCAAGAAACATCCTTGACTAGGTTGAAAGATAATGGGACATTTTCATGCTCTTTTTTCCATCTTGTAATCACCATATCAAATATTGGAAAACTTCCATCACTTGAACATATTTTAGATTGAGGAGTAGTAGAATGACTTACCAAAATATCATTTCTATCCATAAGAGTCTCATCAATCTCTTCATTCCTCTCCTCTTTAGGTTATGTTTTCAATTGAATAACATCCTTCCAACATGTGAAACCAATAGGCATAGCTTCTTCTATATTTTATTTTTCAAAATTTTGGGCTAATTCATGATGAGCAGTCCTCCAACTTGGAATATTGACATCATGTGTCTCCTTTTGATGATAAGCAAAAAATTTATTCACTTTCTCAAGGTCTTGAGTTGGTTCATGATAGACATTTCTCCAACTTCAAATCTTGACATCAAATTGAAGGGCTTGAGGAGGTTGAGGGAGACTAGGAAGAGTTTGCACATGCATAGGAGAAGTTATTTGAATATGGATGTGTTGGTTTCCAAATGAAATTGGATGGATTTATTCAAAGGAGGGCTCACAATCTAAGAACTTGGAGTATTTTATTTCCATAGAAGGATGATCTAGTATCTTTTGGTATTGGATTGCTAAGTGCAAATGATTAATAACATGGGCAGTTTATTTTGATATAGGATAAGATGCATTAGATGAGCTAGAAGTTTGGCTCATTTTATTTTGGTGAGCAAGTGATATTTGATAAAAATGATTTAGTGTACAAGGGGAGGGTTTATTTTGTATAGGAGAAGGTTGTTTTGGGATGGAAGAAAGTGTACAAGGCTGATTGCCTTGAGTGGGTTGACTTCTCCATCTTATTAGTTTCTCCTTCATGTATTTTATGGCTTTAGCTTTCCTAAACAAGAAATCATTATATATAATCTCTTTATGATACCTATTTTTCTCATTCAACCTATATACCTCCAAAATTTACTTCTCAAACTCCAACATTATCTCCCTAACACTCTTGGATTGACTAGGAGAAGAACAATTATGAGAGATACTTGAGGGGATTCTATGAAAAACATGAGCTTGATCAAAACTATATGAAGGAACATAAGGTCCATAGTAATCAACAATAGGGTTATACATATTAAAATATGATTTCTTGATTGGTTGAAGAACACACTAAGAATTCTTCAACTCCTTAAACAAATATTCCCACCAGGCATGCCCAAAACTATTGTCACTTAAAATTTTACCTAGTGAGGAGATGGGACAAGCTTCTCCTCATTCAAGTGAAACAATGGAACCACCTTAGGGCTATGGGTATCTCTATTAGGAGGTGGATCTATAGATTAGGGGCTAGCTCCCCTTGATGCATCACTTAATCTCATATCTTATTTCTAAAACTTGGGGATGAAAAGGGGTAGGGATAAAATGAAATTAAACCTAACTAATGGGGGTGATACACCAAATAATTTTCTCTAATCACACCTTTATCAGGCACTTTTAAGCAAGGAGAAGTTACACATACACTTCATTCAATGTTAGTCTTCCCTCTTATATCAATGATCCAACATGGGGTCCTATTGATAACATAGGATAGGAGGACTAAAAAATAGGCATTATAAGACACTATATTCAATATAATACTCAATTACACCTTCATTCTCTTCAAACACTTCTTGTTGACCTGCAAGAGAGAGATCACAAACACATAAGGTACTAAGGAGAGTAATGTATGGAGGTAAGTGAAACTTGCACTTGCACAAGACAAAACACCATAATGTACACTTAGTTAAATATTTGAATGCGGTAAAACACTTTTTTTTTATTGATTCAAGGAAAAAAATTGGTAGGGATTTTCCATACTTAGGCAGAGAGATCCATACAATGGCCAAGAAGGCCCAATTTATAGAACTTGGAAGAAGAGAGAGAAAAGAAGTTGAAGAGGCATAAGGACATGTGTCACCAAGGTGAATATTAGTTAAAAATTCATGATATATAGTAATGGGGTGATAAATATCATTTTAGGAGTTATACACATCATTTCCAATCATCTAAGACCTATAAATAGTCAAGAAACTCCTTTTATATGCATATAAAAATACCTCTCATAATTGGCCTTCCAAAACTCACCAAAATATACACCTAATAAATTTTTATGATTAATATGAGTATTAGGGGTTAGTAATAATCCTTCACATTCATTAGGTATGCTCCTAACCCTTCTTATCATTTTGGCCCTGCATGATCACACTTGGTAGTCTCAAAATAACCCTTTTCCCTTTAGTTCTCACACTTGGCACCTTCAAGATATTCAAACCTAAAATATGATCCATAAAAGAGTATAAATGACATGTTTAAGGAGTTTTAATACCATCAATCATAATAAATTGGTATTAAAAGGCTCTCCAAATAAAGATTTATCATTTTTTCCAAGTCCTCACTAGCTGGCTCACTGGACTAGATAAAAATAAGGAGTTGGTAGTCACATTTATAAGTTTATAAAATTGATATAATTAACATATGGAATTATAAAAATTCATAATATTCCCTCCAAAAGTTATTTTATCTTCTGTAAGTTCACCATTCCTACACAACACAAAAAATGGTCAAAATAAGCCTTAATTTATTCATTTCCATATAGATTCATACAATAAAAGGCCATGGATGTGATATTAATGGAGTTTTAAACAACTTATATTCATAAATAAGGATAAAATTCGTTCATTTAGATGAAATTTTAGGCTCATTTTCACCTTTAGGTCTCAAAACACTATTTTAGAGTGATTAGCCCTCTTAACCATTATTTATAAAGAGGGTACATTAGAATTCATTAAAAATTAATTTTTCAGATTCTAAAGGACATTATACAACTATAATAAATTCCTATAGGTCCCATGCATCATTTCATGAAAGTTATGAGCAATTGAAGTTGACCATTCAAGCCATTTTGGGCATTTTGTGAGGGTTTGGGAGCTTCTAAGCCAATAATTGATTTTATGATGAATTTATTTGAAAAAAATGGATAAAAAACATGTATATTAATCCCAAATTTTTTTTCCCATAATTTTATTATCTCATCAATATCCAAAAATGAAAACTTACCCTAGTTTGGCACTAGGCCTAGACCTTGTCAATAGGCCTGCTTGCCATTTTAGACTCCACCTGACACTTCAATGGATTAATTTGAATAATTATGGATTAAAAACATATTATATACCACTTAAAACATTTTAAAATCAATTTTAATTCATGTAAAATTCTAAAAATTCATATGACCCTCAGTTGGGCCTTTAGGACTAAGGATTCCCTTCACACCTGATTGTAAACCTCCTTGGTTGGAGCACCCTATTTTGTTATAGACATTATATTAAGGCTTAATATATTTATTTAAGTCCCATAAATATTATACAATAATAAATTGGGATTTTATATCCTTCTAGTTCAATATTTCATCAATTTTCCCAATGTTGGCACCTCCATGCACGCTAAAAGAACCCTTACTCTGAGACAAAATAGAAAGTGTTTTAACTATTTAACTTGGAAAATTTATTATTTTATAGTTTTATATATGTAATAAGGGTAGTATATATCAAATTTTATCACCTAAATCTTCCATTTGACTCTCCAACTCTCTATTTTTCCAAGGCAGACTTTTGACTAGGTAGGGTTTGAGGGTAGGTAGGGTATATGATGTACTTGGAGAAGAATGTGGCTGATTTGAGATTTATTATGACATTAAGGGATAATAAATGATTCTAAAAACTCATTATAAATACTTATAATCCAATTACCACATTAGACACTTCTTATGTTCTTGGAAACATGAAAATAGGCCTATGACTGCCTAAAAAGGGGAATCATTGTTTAGCTTGGTTGTAGGTGATTTTAGATTATTTTAGGTTTTTTAAAACATAATTTTTATTTTATAAAGATCATAAAAAGTTATAATCCACTATTTTTCTAAGTTATTCTCAACTCTTGTACCAACTTGTATCTCATTCTCAAAACTAGGACTTTGCTCATTTAGGACTCAGACAGCCCTTTAAGCCCTGACTGTAGGTGTTTGGTTTAGATATTTGATGTTTTAAGGAAAATTATTAATTTTTTATAGGTAATATTACAATATTAATACCTTTATCTAATTTAAAACTCATTAAAACATCTCAATGCCATGTTAAGGTCCTTAACTGGTATACCTTGCTTACTTAGACTGAGATAGTCCCAGTCTACCCTATTTGGTGGCTGTTTGGCCATTTTAGGCCCTATCCATTATGTCTATAGGTTTTAAATGGGTTAAATTAGG
Source organism: Torreya grandis (assembly GCA_037957365.1). Lineage (NCBI taxonomy): Eukaryota > Viridiplantae > Streptophyta > Pinopsida > Cupressales > Taxaceae > Torreya > Torreya grandis. The sequence continues at coordinate 538,136 of JARHVA010003956.1, forward strand.
TCATATAATGTTAATATTGTTTGTCACTTGAAGGATTTTAAACTAAGTTCAACTTCAAACTTCAATCTCACTGTTTAGATGCCCTGTTGACTATGTTTGGCTTCTCCTAGGCATGTGCACAAACTAGAGGAGGGCATTGGTGATCAAAACATAAAATTGACCATTTTATTTTGTTACACCAGCTTAATAATTATCATTTTACCATTTTTAAATGTTACCAACTTTTTATCATAGATTATAACTTCCTTATGAGGTGTGAATCAACTTTTTGACACATTCTTATAGACTTCACTGTTGCAAATTAGTGATTTTTGGTCATTATTTGAGCTTGTCAAAACTCATCTTCCACTTCTCTTTTGCTTCTCAAAATTGGAATGGTTCTAGTAGGTTGTAGGGATACAAGGTATAATAAGTAAAGGGCATTAAAAACATCTTTGATCATGGCATATATCACCTCAAAAAGACCCTTAGGACCTGTATTTGGCAATTCTAGGCACTGTGAGCCCAATTATGTCAATTCACTATTTTGAAATGGAACTTCACCTTCACATATCCAATAAACCTTCCTAGAATGTAAAAAATGATCTTTTGGGAATGTTAAGACCTCAAACATGAATTTCACCATACATTTCATTTTCAACACATTCTTACAAACCTCCTGGAAAGCAGACTATAAGAACCAAGGTAGTGAACAAGGAAAACATGTATATTTTGCTTTGAAGGGGTATGCAATTTGACTTATCATAATTAAATACAATGAATCACTTGAAAAAATGAAGTAATAAACATTTACATACTCCATGGAGCTCCTTTCCATGTGGAAAATGTCCTTCAAAACACCTGAAGTAGCTGTAAGTGAAAGAAAGCAAGTTTGGAGCACTTACAAGCCTAAAAGAGGCTTTTATTTGACATTAATATTTATAAAATAGGAATAAGCATGGATATGTCTGAAAAAACATGTAGAAATACTTGCAACACATAAAACCATCCATCCAAATCAATAAAACTTGAAACAGATTCAAAAGGAGACCCCCTCATGGTTGAATAGGCATAAAAAGTTACCTAGAGTGTTAACCATTGTTCATAAAGGAGGAGCAATAAAATTTAAAGTTATTTATATATATGTGAAGTGTACTCATAGTGATATATACTTGTAGAATCATTTCCATTAACTCCACCTATAGCTTCCATAGTGAGTGCTTGAACTTGCCCTTTCTTAGTTTGCCAATGGAAAAAAGAAGAGAGATGAGTTTGAAATGCAATTTTTTTTGAAAAAAATGAAAAAAATTGTGTATATAAATTTTGGGGGGGGGGGGGGGTCAAGAGTCACTCCACCATGTTTTTTTTTGTAAGGGAGCTTGAGAAGTCCATACAAGTGTTAAAAAAGGCCTATTTTTTAGGGAAAATCACTTCTTTCCTGATAAAACTAACTTATAACTATCACCTGACATGATCCTAACATGAACCAAATTAAAACTCACCTTGATGTCAAATTTTCTTGCATAAAATTAAGTACAAGTCATTTAATAGGCTAAAATGTGGCCAAAAGATATTCTTTTCCACATGAAACCTAACAAATGACTAGTTTATGAATTGTAATCACATTTAAACATGATAAATGACATATTATAACAATTTGACACAAAATGGACCTTTGACTAAGTTTTACCAAGGTTTGACCATAGTTGACCATGGTTAACTAGGCCAATTCAAGGGGAATCAACTTAGACAAGGACTAGGACAGGACCAAGTAAGGTAATAGACCAATATAACACCCCATAAGACACATTAGAACTTTATCAAAAAGTCAAAATAGTATTTTTTGACCTTATTTTATTGTAATTCAAATTTGGTCAACAATTTGGTGACGTAAAATATATGTCATTATAGGTTTATTTTAAGCCTATTTCCCATGACTGGTCATAATTAAGGTTTTATAAGGGTTTAAGACATGTCTGGGGTCTTAATAATTATTCATAAAGGAAATACCACCAACTAACCTCATTCCACTTTTAAAACCTTCTTGACTGACCTCCTTAAATATTCCAAATAGCTTATCTCCCCATGTAAAGTGTGAGCGATAGTATGAGTATGTAAAGTTGCTCCTTGAGTGGCTTGTTTAGTATTCTTCAGCTTTGAGAGAGGTTAAATCTGAGTTTTGGGTCTCAAAAGTCATTCCAGATAATATTAAGAGTTCATACACCTTAAAAACAATCCTCTCCATGATTATACATTCTCTATAAGTCCTTATTACCCCACTGTATGCTCATGGTTTTTTGGTCAAGGTGTTTGGGGTTTAGGCTTGTCATCTCCTTGTTAGCCCTCAATAGCACTTGGAATAAAACGTAAGTGTTTATGATTCATAATATTGTATTAAATTTTTTTCTATCACATTTCATTTCCTTAAATACCCTCCTTGAATTTTGGCCTACTTGTTTTGATAGTAGACCTTAAATAGACCACCTAGTGTCAGGACTGCCCCTTGCCAATGGAGTGGGACAAAAAAATGGGCTTGTAACCTATTTTAATAACCTTTAGGTAACCATGAACACATTTATCTAGTCATGATAACTATATGTATCAAATTTCAAATCTTGATCATGCCTATAGAGATCTCAAACATCAATTTTCCTCAAGACTGGTTGGATCTACCTATGTGAGAAGAGCCTAGGAAGGAAATGTTGGGGTTAAGACCTAAAAAATCAAATTTTAATAAGACATGGATCTGAAACATTTACTAAATTATATATTAAAATTATCCATGATGATTCTATATAATCATTTACCACTCAAATAGGTCCTAAACACTAAGTTTCACTACTGAGGATTTGTATGGAAACATACATTATAGACCCTATAGGCTAGTTCTAAGTGTTTATCTCATTATCATACTATATTAAAATTCATATAGGTATAATTATATTTTATCTATCTTCTCTCACCATTTTTATGCATCAATGTATTGGTGGATGACATCTTTTGTCACCTTGCTTATAGAACTCTTCATGTCACTAGATGATTGCGCTAACAAACTATGTGTCTTGACTGCATTATCTCTTTTAGGTACTAACCTCTCAATGTTACTTGAATTGGATAAATTCTCAATTGGGCTCAATTTTTTTTCAAACAACTCTCTTTTCTCTCTTCTAGTCTTGAGGCCAACTTGTTCCATAAGCCACATGTAGGTGTCTTTTGAGGGTCTAATTGTGTGTCTCCTATGTTTAGACATTGCTCTCACATAACTAACTTACTCATTAGTTCAAGAAGTTTTTTTCCATCTTAATACACTTACTATACTCTCTCTAGGGCTGAGGTTAATCTTACACTTAGAATAACTTGTAGGTGTCCTTTTTTAGCTATGTATAAGGTATCTTGACTATGTTCTCCTTTCTTGACTATAAATTACTATCTTGAAGAATGTTTTTAGAGGTTTCTTACCCAAAAAATCTTTTATATAATGTTAAAGTCATCAATTTCAATGCATTAACCATTCAATGAACCCTCAACCTTACCTTTGTACTCTTGACACACATTGTCTATAGAATTCTTGTTGAGTCCCCACAAGTAGTGGTTGTAGGTAGTTATTGGACTAAGTTTTCAACCTTGGAAAGAGAAGATGAGAATGGGTAAGGGATTGAACAGGTCCAAAAAGAACTTATTCATAAATTATCACCTATAAATTTGTCTACATACCTATCATGGTTGCCTAGATCATGTATAGTGTATCTAATTTTCATCATATGTGTCAATACATAGTCAAGAAGTCATGGTTGTAGATACCTTTCAAGTCTTTACTGTAGGTAAGATTTTTGAGTAGGTCTTTAGACATGGAACAAATAACATTTAGTATTTTATGAAGATAACTAAATATTTATCCACCTAAATACTTCTTATTAATTATCATACATAGTTGATCGTGTTACATATCGATTATCTCACTAAACTGATTTACCTAATTATCCATGGATTAATAAGGTTGATTAAATTTATTGTTATTTTTTAACTAAATTATAAGTCATATGTTATTATGGGACATATGTATGTTACTTAAATTTCATGATTTCATTATTTTGAGATAATAAATTATGTATTATGTACATATTGATTATGTTACATTTATTGTTATAACATTGTTTTATATGTATCATGATATACTTGACTAACTTCCTTATTATCGTGAGATGGATGCAGGATATTTTATCCCTTAGAGCATGATATATAGAGAGAATCATCAGACAGGGTGGTGTAGATGGAGATAGTGAAGGATGATAGAGGAATTGCTCAGACCCCTGCACACACCACATTAAATTAAAAATGTTATATTTATTACATGTTTGGATTATTAGATATTAGAGTTTGCATGTTTTAAATGTTAGTATAAATATTGTATGATATTACATTTTGTATGTGGATTTACTACTTGATGTTGCAGTTAGATTATAGGAGGTTACTTTGCTTATGTTTATCTATTATTTTTTAGAGTAAATCAAATAATAGATATCTAGTTTCTAATATATATATATATATATATATATATATATATATATATAAAACTTAAAAAATTCATTTTTATAGGAATCAATTATAGATTAGTCTATATTTTGATAAAGATATAATTACATTTTTTATTTTATATTCAAGGATATTAAAATATCCTAAGAAAACTAACCTAGAGTTAAGTCCAATCTAAACCTAGTCTTCGATTACCATGCATGAGACTATGTTAAAATTAGAAGTATGGATACCATTATTTTAATGATTAACATAGACTTAAGTTGTGGATATACTCAAGGAATTATAACAAAGTAATCATGAAAAAATTGTTAAACAAATTAAATGTTTTATATTATTGGATAAAGTTAAAAGAGAGAAATTAGGGATTTTGGTCAGTTTAATGGAGAAGATAACTATGGATTAGTGGATTTTAGAAGAAAATAGGGATATTATGCATGGATTTCAAACTAACATGAATAGTAGAATGAAAAGTGGGAATGGAAGGAGGTTGGAAAGGAATAAGAATAAGGAGGAGTTATGGGAAGAGAGGAAGATATGTAGGAAAAGAAATAGGAAAAACACAGAGTAGCAAAGCAAAGGGATTTTGAATTTTTGAAGTTTCAAATAGGATCATTTAAAAGGTTGGTTTTGTTTTTACATTCAATTATAAAATGAATTTATATGTTTGATTAAAATACTTAGGATTTGGGAAATGAACTGTAGTTTTGAAAGGATATAGGCTTATCCCTATGGATGGCTCAACCATCCACATAGATAACTCATTATCCTCAAATCCTAAGTGTTTTGTTTTAGAATTTGAAATAATGTTAAAACATAGGGTTAAATGAGGTTTTAAAGTTAAACAAAATACTACCCTAGATTAGGAAATATTAACTTGAGGAAATAGTTATATTCAAATAAAGAATGACTTTGGTTAAAAACATATCTACATACTTAGGTATAAAATGGAATATAGTGAATTATCCTTATTTTTAAATGATGTTGAATGAGTCATAAAATGTTATACAAGATTATATTTGGGTAAATATAGGTTATCATTATTTTACTAAAATGAAGATATTTTAGTGATAGTTAAAACATAGGCAAAATAAAGTTCTATTTGTGTGGGTTAAAGTTTTAAGAACCTTTAGAATACCTTGGAAATATGTTTTAGATGAGTCTGTATCATGTTGTGGAAGTCCATAGCTTAACTATCAAAATTTATATCTTGAATATCAAAATTTGTAGCTCGATTATCAAAATCTATAGCTCAACCATCAAAATCCATAACTCAACTATGAAAATTTGTAGCTATCTATCGAGATCCATAGAATGCCTATCAAAGTCTAAAAATTCACTTATAATGATAGGTTTATGACTAATTCCCTTCCTTATCTTCATGGGATCATATCAAGACTCTTATTTAGATGCTATAATACCTATACATATCACAAATGAAGGACTAAACATGTAAACAATTAGAACATTATGTAAAGAATGCTAACTCAAACTCACATAAGCTTAAAGAGACAAAATCAATCATATTCTACCTTAGAATAGTTATAATACCTAAGAATACATGCAATTCTCAACCTAAATGTCATATTAATGGTTGTGAAGGATGACATATTATGGTTATAATGAGTCATAGTGTGGACTCAACATTTAATGTGTTAGTAAAATTATTGATTATTTCTCCACAGTATTTGATAACTTAGATTATTGAATAAATGACTTACGTTTTGGGAAAAAAAAAATATGAGATCAATAATATAAATTGGGCCTCATTGGATTCATTATTTCTATTGTTAAATATTGAGAATAGGGGTTCTAAAATTGTATTTATTCTCGAACCTTTTCTTGGAAGTGTTATCTTTTAAGATTTAAAAAGAATAGTGGAATTTTTTTGTTAGTAAGTTAGAATGTTAAATGTAGATTAAATTTTATATATATATATATATATATATATTATGGGATATATATAATATGATCACACAAATATATGAAATACACATATAAGAAAACATAAATCCTCTTATATGCATATAGTGTCTATTGATAGAATAGGTAGCATGCTTATAGTTATAGTAGCGACTAAATAGTTAAGTCATGAAATCCCAAAGAATATGGGACTATAACTATAAAAATATATATTAAATTCCAAAATGGATGAATAAGTGAACGCTATTAAATATTTATGAAAATTGTGAAGGTTAGTTATTTTGAGTGGTATGAACTTTGTGTTATGAAAATGTTAATTTTGTGCTTAACATTTAATAAAGGAAAATAGACTCTTTAAATGACTTGTATTATACCCATATGGTAAATAAAATTGATTTTCAAGATATTATTTATGAGATAAATAATATAAATGAGGTTCATTCATATGTTTGATGGACTAAATGTATGTATGGTAATTATTTATGTAATTAGTATGAGTTTGTACTTGCTAGTAGAAATAATCGCATGAACCTATTGGATATAAATATATGCTAACCAAATATAACATTGATTCTTCTAACTAAGTAGTGAGATATACTTCATTGGCTTAATTAGCATCATCAATGACAGAGTAAAGGTAATCTGATCAAGTGGTGTGTATGAATTTGACTGATCCTAGAGATCATATGTTATTTTAAAACTTTAGGTAAAGTAATGTTTAGATAAACATTATAATTTCATATGTATGATTTAAATTTTTGTGTGATATCATATTAAAATGTATTTATTTATGGTACACATCATGTAATAAAAATATTACAACAGAAAGGGTACTAGCATGTCTCTCTAGATTCATACACCATCACTATCTACCTATCTATGAAGGGAGGGCCATTACCTATTTGGGGGATTATGAAAGGGATCGATGGTTTTTGGTTGGTGTGTAAAAGTGATCAACTACAATAATTACTTAGAGACTACACTTGAGATTATCAAAGATACTTGAGTTAGTATGAATCGAGCTTTATGGAGCATTGTATCTATTATTGTAATTTTATATGGAGGTAACATGCCTAAAAGAAATGTAATATATTATTATTATATATTGATAGTAGAGGCTGTATTATTGTATCATCCATGGATATATTTTATTATGATTACTTTCCTTATGTATTTATGATTATTTGCATAAATTGCTAGAAATTGATAAATATTATTGTTATATGTTTATCAAAATTTAATATGCTTGTTAGTATGTTGAAAACCACTAATTAGATTATCATGGTGTAATCTAATGAAATATTAAGTGTTGAGAAAAAAAAAAAATTACTTTATTATTCCAATAAATCCTTGTGGGGACATTACATTATGGTATTGGAGTTATGGCTCAAACTTTAAAATTTAATGAGTCTTATAACATTTTCATTTTATTATATTACCAAAAGTAAGAATGGTGTAATCTAGAGCATTGAGTGAGGGTCCTTCAAATTCAAATGATAATAACCCTTCATTTGATCCTAACTAATTTTCCACTAAACAAGAAGCATAGTTAGATCATATTCTTATCACCATGAATGAGACTAGGGATAGAGTTGTAGACCTAGAACAAGAAATTTATGGACATGAGGAAGAAGCCCAACAAGACATTCTTGAAGAGAATCTTGATGAGTAAGAAATCCCTCAACAACAAAGACATGAGGACACTCCTCAATATTTGAGAGCACGTGTAGAAGCAGAATTGGAAAGAGATATGAAAAAGGTGAATCCACCTAAGTTTGATAGAACTATTATGGGAGATGAAACTGAAGCATGTTTGACTGAAATGGAAAAGTATTTTGAGATTCAAAACTACTCTAAGGTCACCAAAGTTATTTGGGAAGATTATTAGTTTGTTGGAGAAACAACTACATGGTGGGATAATAAGAAGTTGGAAATGAATCTGAACTCGACCACCACTACTTGGGAGTAGTTTGTCACACTTCAGATCATAGTGGATTTTAAAGTTATATTTTGACCAAACTTTGGCATATTTTTAAAATTTAAATTAAGGGATCTTATCAATAAATGAGTAATAGGAATAGTTCACCATGCTTATAAAATATATACCTCAGTATTAGGTTAATGAGTGGTTCAGAATTAGGAAGTTTATCATAGGATTAAAACCCCACATTGGTAGAGAGGTGGATGTTCATGGACCATCTACCATGGACCAAATCATTGAGAAAGTAATCAAACATGAGCAAAAGTTGAAATTTGTTTCTCAGGTCAAGGAAAAGTTTAAGAAAATTTTTGGAAGTTCAAATCCAAATTTCAAGAAGAATAATTGGAAATAGAGTGGAGACTCCAAAAGTTAGTTTAGGAATCAAAATACCGGATTTAATAATGGTTTAAGTAGAAAGAAACTAGGTAATGGTTCTAAGGGTGGTTTCAAGGGAAACCAAAAATTTGATAGGAAAGGACCACCAAGAGGTTACTTCATCTATGGAGGTGACCATTTTGCATGTGAATGTACCCAAGATAATTTGAGGAATAAAGGTTATGCCCCTTAGCAAGGAAATTTTCAACAACATATCCATTTAGAAGTTGATAATTGATAAGCTAAATTATAGTTTTCACCCATAGAACTATCAGACATTCTATTTAAACATCTAATTTCCATTTTTATAGATTCAAGGGCTATGAAATGATTTATATCTCCCATAATTATAAATAAATTATCTAGGAAAGTTGGTGTAATGGAAAATACATGGTTGGTACAATATGCGAATGAATCTAAAGTTTAGGTTGTCAAGTATTTAGTAAAAGTAGAAATTAGGTTTCCAAAATTCACAGTGGTTGTGGATCTTTATGTAACACCACTAGGGTTATATGATGTGATCTTAGGAGTCAACTAGCTTACAAAACACAAATCCAAGGTTGAATGTTATTTGAAAAGAGTTACGTGTCTTAATGATTCTATAAACTAGATATTACTTTAGGGTGAGAAAAGGGAGTTAAATCTTAGGTAGTTTTTTGCAATGTAACTCAAGAAGGCCCAAGGTAAGGCATGTTGAGAATGTATCATCAAGATAAATGAAATGGAGGAAAATAAGGAACCATAAATTGAAGATTATCCTTTCCTTAGGGATTTTCATGATGTGTCTCTCAAAGAATTGTTAGGATTGCCTCCTAAATGTCAATTTGACTTCTCTATCGATATAAAAATAGAATTAAAATCTTAGTCTAAGGATCTGTAATCAAATGACAACCACTAAATTATTAGAATTGAAGGCACAACTTTATAAATTATTGTCTAAAGGATTGATCTAACCAAGTATGTCATTATGGGGTACACTAGTTATTTTTTTCAAGAAGAAGGATGACACTCTTTGACTTTGTATTGATTATAGAATGTTGAATAAATCAAACATCAAGAAAAAGTATCCACTACCTTGAATAAATGATCTTTTTCAATAAAATACAAGGAGTGATGGTATTTTCTAAGATTGATCTTAGAATTGGATATCATTAGTTAATGATAAAAAATGAAGATATTCCAAATATGACATTTAGAATTTGCTATAAGAATTATGAGTTCATAGTATTACCATCTAGGTTCATGAATGCACCTATAATATTCATAAATATCATGAACAGTGTGTTTAAAGATTACCTAGATCATTTTTTTTGGTTTTTTAGATTATATTATGATATAATATAAAGATGAAGAAGAGAATAGTTAACATCTAGAGCTAGTTTTTCAATGTCTACAAAAGCACAAGTTGTATGGTAAATTATCCAAGTGTGCATTTTTCCAAAAAAAAGTGCAATATTTAGGACATATTATCTCAATGGATGGAATTTTTGTTGATTTGGATAAGATAAGAGCCATTATGGAGTGGCAAAAACTAAGGAATGAGCATGAAGTTAGGAGTCTCATGAGATTATAAGGCTATTAAAAGAAATCCATCTCAATTTTTTCCAAGATAGCTAACACAATTACCTCTTTACAATGTAAGAATTAGAGTTTTATTTGGTTAGATAAATGTGAAGTGGCTTTTCAAGAATTGAAGAGAAGGCTTAATTTGACACTTATGTTAAGATTTCTTGATCTCAATGGTCAATTTTCAATGATCACATATGTGTTTGGGGATGGACTAAGAGGAGTCTTTATGTAGGATGGTGTAGTAGTAACTTATGAGTCAAGGAAGCTAAATCCTTATGAGGTGAATTATGTCCCTCATGACCTTGAAATTTTAGTAATTGTTCATGCTTTGTAAGTTTAGAGACAATATTTATTGGGAAAACCATCTGAGCTCAAGATTGATAATTTGGGACTCAAATACATTTTCACCCAACCAAATTTGAATGCTCATTAGAGGTGATGGTTAGATTTTTTATTCAACTAAGACTTTGATATCAAATACATCAAAGGTAAAGAGAATAGAGTAGCTAACACCTTAAGTCATAGAAGGTACATAACAATCATGGCTACTATCAATAGTACTTTCAAGGATTGTGTGATTGATTTCTCACTAGGAGATGAATTCTATGATCAAGTCAAGAAGACTTTGTCTGAGAAATCTCTAAATCCTAGGTATAAAGGATACAACTTAGAGAGTAATGGTCTTATGCATTATAATGGAAGGATGTATGTTATAGATCAAGAAAAAAAGAGGATCACAATGCTTAAGGAACTACATAATGCCCCATATTTAGGACATCCAAGAGTAACCAAGATTATGGTAGAGCTTAGACCACTTTATTTCTAGAAGGGAATCAAGAAAAATGCAATGGATTTCATGTCAAGTTGTTTAGAATGTCAACAAGTGAAATTTGAACATGTGCACCTGAATTGATTGTTATACCCACATGATATACCAGAGTGAAAATTATATGGACTTTGTCTAAGGATTACCATTATCATAGAATAAGCATAACATGATCTTGGTTGTTGTTGATAAATTAACCAAGGTAACACATTTTATCCTATCTAATTTGAAGATAATGTACTAAATATTACAAAGAGATTCATAAAGGAAGTGTATTGATTACATGGATTTATAAAAAAGATCATATTAGATCATGATTTTAGAATGAATTCTAGATTTTGGTTAACTCTGAATGTAGACACTATAATTTTATACCCCTATGAATGATTATTTGTGAATCATAGGTCCTTTTATATTTAAAATCCATAACTAAGACCTATCCTAAAGTTTAGAATATTTACTATTTATCCACTCAGTAAAATATCCTATTACTCTTACCCTATTAACATTCCCAACCTCCTAAGACCAATAATAACATAGAATCTACTCTTATAACCACTTCATCCCATGTATGATCATTAGAAATGAATCTCACCCATTCTCAATCTATTATCATCCATGGTTACAACAAAGGTTCCATTTTTGGAAAATTGGTGGTGATTCATCCATGATTAGTGCCAATTCTCTAGATTAACATTGATCCTATATACGTAGCCTCTACTTACACTTTAGATAGAACCTAAGCATTGAGAACCCTAAATTATTGTTTGATTTCCTCATGACTTTGATGACATTTATATTGGCACTCTACTTGAGTTTTAGATCATCCAATCACATCCTTTATGTAATTGGAACTATTGTCTATGATCATGTAAGGTGACCATTCCATTCACAACTAATAAAAAGGTAGTATTGCATTTTAATTCTATCATTATCTTTTAATCATCTATTGTTTATCTATCTATTTAATCTATTAAGCATTATTATCAATCTCTATTATATATTAATCCAATTATTTTATAAAATCTACCTCATTTTATATTTATTAAATTTAGACATAGAGAATTGATGCTAATTTATTTTGAATTGGCACTAATTCTACTAATTGGCACCGATCCTATCAAGATAAACATCGATCTATTATGTTTAATACATAGGATCAAAAAAACCATCTTAAATATCTATTGTCAATTCATTTTTGTGATTAATATTGTTTAAACATGGATTTATCCCTATAAATAAATTTACCTAGTGTATCCCATAACATAATTAGCATCCTTCATCTCCCTATTATCCCTCAACCTTTATTTATAGATCAAAATGACATGCCATTTGAGCTAGAGTTCTATGACATTATCTATGCACCCTCCCATGAATCTTATGAAGAATCATTAGCCATTATTTAGAATGATGTAGATTTGACTTTTTCTTAATAAGAAGGATATTTTATGTACATTACTAAATTAATCAAGGAAGAAAATTTGGATTAACATTATTATCACATCATTTATCTAATTGTAATTTATTATGTTTTTATTTTTCTTAATTACATAATTAGTGGATTGAAATCCATATAAGGAAGTGTACCACTTCTTGAAACTGATCTATGATCAGGCAGTCTATCCATCTCTCTCTTAATCTATTTTTGTCTAGTTTCCACATGTGTGTAGGTTAGACTTTCCAGCCAAAAATGAGTTATCACTATCACTATATTCAAGTGGTGTAAATTTTTCTTCTAATCCATAGGTAACATCATAAACCCTATTATTTCAAGTTTTTAGTAAATCACATTTCAATTCTAATAAAATGAAAAACTAATTAAACATTATGGCATACCTGGTGGGACCCCTAAGGTCTCACTCTTCTCTTCTTAAAATTCATTTTTGAATTTATTTATCTCTTTCCCTCTCTTTTATGTGTTGAATTCATCCAAAAAAAATCAAAATTAAAATTTTCCTTTTTGAAAGGATAAACAATATGCTTCATTTTTCCTATTTAGCTTACTCACATAAGATAATCTAAGTGGGAAATTTATCATAGTCATTACTTTTATCACACACAAACCAAATCACATTCAAAATAAACTCATTAAAACACTTGACATAAGGGAACCAATGGGGATTTGATCACCTCATGGAAGCCTTCTTCCTAGTGATCCCACTTATATTTCACCACCAAGGGGAGGACCAACTCAATTCTCTAGCTGAATATAAACTATGATCTATCAATATCTTCTAGCTATGTACCTGGCACCCTTATGTTGCAGTGTGTGAAGTGAGGGCGTAAACCCCAACACCAAGCCAAGTATTGGTACTAATATAAAAATCCTTGAGTACCAAAATAAAACTTGAGACCAGCCTTAAAACAACATTTCTAAGGACCCTTAGTGTCCTTGTTTTTTCTTATTTCCACACTTTAAAGTTAAGAAAGTCAAAAATTATAAGAACAACTTTAGTGTGTGTATATTTTTCATCTTAATCTAAAAAGAGATAATAAAAAAGGAATATTTTGTATTTTTTTTTTTTTTAATCACCACATGGTTTTGACATGATAGTAGTCACAAAAGAAAATTGATCCCCCATTTGTGTCTTCATCTATGGAGAATTTACCTAGCCCCCTACTTATCCTGAATCCATATGGGAAGACATCCCTTAATACTACACCCAAGGTGATACTGAGTTCACCCCCATACTAGATATATATCCCATATCCCTTAATCATTATCTAACATCTAGATCCATTCACATCCTAGTGTCTCCCCATATGTAGTTTTATCATCATCCATATGGTATGCCCTTTGGAGAGGGTGAATGATTTATTACTGCTATAGTAAGCTCCCATAATAATCCCCCTCTTACTAGTTCTGATACCACTATGACACAAACCTTAGGTAACCAATATCTAATGATGTATAATACCCCATTGCTAACCATTAATCCAACTTAGAAAGTTACCACTACTCATCTTGTAGCTACCCAACCAGTTACTACCACATTCTAAAACCTAGTCATATCAATTCCATCCATGATTATATCGATTCAAACTAGTATAACCTTAAGCATCCAAATGAAAATGCTAAAATAGTCTCCCATGAGTCAACCACCTCAATAGTATATAGTTATTACACAAAATATCAGGTCTACATACATCCCTATGTAAGCTCCATAAGATGTGGTGGCTTCTCAACCCATCATAGCTACATCGGTAGGATTTCCCCTATCTTAGGATTTTTCTACACCATTATCCACTTACCGACTCCCACAATAGAACATATTGGGAGGCAACCCTTAGCATAACATCCAACCCAATCCCATGAACATCCTTATGAACAAGATGGATAACTTGGAAGCTTCTACTTCTAGGTATAAAAACATGCTCACCTATGAATAGATATGTAATGATCCCATCAATCCACTATTCCTATTAGACCTTATCTTTCACAATGGTAACTCCCTAAATTTTACAAATTTTAGAATAAGGAGGACCCACAATAACATCTATGAACATTTTGACACACTTGTTACCTCAAAGTGCATGATGACACGCTCTTTCTTTGGACATCCCCTATATCATTAGCTGGGCTTGCCCTGGGTTGGTATAACTCAATTCCCCAACATTCCCTCTTCTTATTTGGGTATGTATCTCAAATATTCATAGAATACTTTTCTATTAATATAGCAAGGAAAGTTACCATTACTAACCCTTATGCTATTCAATAATTTGATGATGAATCCATTACTAATTTTGTAGCTAAATGGAGAATTTTAATCAACAAACTCACTTTATCCTTGCCTCAGATTGAGTTAATCAAATTATTTATGAGATCATGTGCCACACACATTTCATCAACACTATGGGTCTAATCCTTTACAAATTTAGATGAGGCCTTTTCAATGGTTTGAGAGCTTGAAATTAGTGCCCTCGAAGAAGGGAAGATCAAAATTCAAAACAAGAACTTTAAGTCTAAACCCTCTAAAGGGAATCCTAGAAACAACAATAATAAAATCATAGGGTTTTCCATTGTTTTAGTTGTGAAGTCATCACCACCTCAAGCCAAAAACTAATCCAATCCCTCAACTTCATAGGCACAGTCTCAAAAGCCATTAACATGTTTTCTCTTGAGATAATATACCCCTTTAGGAGAGCCTATGCATTTATTTTAGATAAATTCCTAAAGGCATCTCTTGTCAAACTCCCTCTCATTAGACCTCTTGATGAATCTCATCCTAAACTTAGTTGGTTTAGGAAGAATGAATTCTATAATTTTCATTTCATAATAGGCCATGATTTTAGTAGATGTTAGTATTTCAAAGGCTTAATACATAATCTTATAGATCAGGGATAATTGTAATTAGACAATCCTAATACCCCCACGAACTAATCCATATATATATATATATATAACATCCTTTCCCAAATCATGCATCTACATCAAATTCCACATAAGCTAAATCAAGATCCATGTTAAAACATGAGACTCACATAATTAACACCATCCATGACCAACTTATACCTAAATAAGTTGTTACCCCTATCCCTGACCTCCTTAAAAGAGACATATTTGAACCATCCAAACCCAACAAAGATATCCCAAGAACTTCCTCTAATATGCTAGATCTCATTGTTTGGGATCCATTGGAAGAATCCATATCTAAAGACACCCAAGAACCAAAAAAGGAAAAAATTATTGAAGAAAAGGTTTGTGTAGACATTATGTAGGATTTCATTCCTCACACCATTTTGATACATGTATCTAGTGTACTTATTCTTATTAGCCTATTACTCCCTGAGGAAATTGTTGTACCTCAAACTATCTCTAGACTAGTTCCCTTCATTACTAGGGAGATATTAAATTGTAGATAAAACAAGGAAAAAGCTATAAATATTAAAAACAAAAACTTAGGAACCTCGAGGGGAAAATATCTACAACATCCTCATGTTAAGATTTAATTACCTAAAGAAGGCATTGTCACAACCCCTAAAAAAATATGAAAAATAAAAGCACCTTTGCCCCCTATTAAGAATAGAACATCTATACTATGGACCCATCTTTCAACCAAACTAAAATATACTATTATATAATATACCATTAAAACATAAGTGCCATCACAACAAAATATATCCACTATGGTCATGCCAATCTATAATCCATTAAAACCCTTATTACCCACCCAATTTAAGAGTAAAGACTTATCATAAACATAAAATACCTATCATAAGGACTATCCAAGTAGCTAGCTCAAGAGGCTAAGGTTTGAGGCCACCTACCTCTTTTCCACCAACACCCCAAAGGATGGAAAAGTTGAGTTAGGACACATTGAAGTGATCTTATTCTAAGATCCTTGATCAACTTATCTAGACCTTCTAAATCACGTTATCACTTATAAAACATGTGAACCCTTATATTCAAAAAATATCATGGTATAGATAAAATAGGTCATGTGTATACCATTGAATAGCTGGGTATGACACAAAAAGTTGTAATGCATTAAAATTCAAAGTCCAAAATCTAGATGATCTCTTAATAGAACAACCAGATCATGCCTATCCCCATGTGGTCCCATCTACCACTAAAAAAACATGTTAGAGAAAACTATAAATTAGGAAATAATCATTGGTTGGGTTCAACACCATTCTCTCTCCCTATATGATGATGACCCTAAGAACACAAAAAATCTTCCTTTATTCTAGATAGATGCAGTTCATATAGCCACATGATCCCAAGTACAAGGTCAAAAGTCCCATAATGATGAGAAAGCTAAAGTAATTAGCACTAAATCACCAAATACTACTATAAATAATACAATAAAACCTACCTCTAAACCTAAGGTCTCTATTTTAGGAAAGACATAAAATAATGATGCTTCCGAGCTTAGATAAATATCTATCCTAAATCAACTACACCAATTGCCAGTTAAAATGTCCTTATACAAACTTGTCCAAAAATCCTCATAACATTGATAAGCCTTGATAGAAGCCTTATTGGCCATATAAATACAAATAGATGAGCCATAACCATTGTCATCCTTCATTTCATCACTGTAAAAAGCCTTGTCCATTATGTTTCATGATTAAAAGATACAACCTTTACAACTAGATAATCATGATCTCTCCTTGTTTATCACTACCCAAATATATCAAAATTAGATAAAAAGAGTTATGATAGATAATGGTGCTAGTATAAACAATATTTCTTCCCATGCATTCAAATAACCAAAGCTACCTAAGACAGTGGTATCCCAATCACCTACCATCTTATGAGCCTTTAATGACAGCATTGCCCCTACATTAGGAATAGTAGTACTTCACATTAAGGTAGGCATGAGAGTCCTAAAATTATTCTATGTCATTGAAGGATAATTTTAGTATAACATTCCCCTTGGACATCCTTACATACACACCATGCACTACATCTCCTCAACATTACATTGATGCATTAAGTTTGAACATGAGGGAAAAATCCATAATGTCCTAACCAACCCCCATCCCTTCAAAACCTACAACCTTACCTTTTGACCTAATTAGGTCCTAAACTTTCTATGAAATTCTACCCCATCCCCATCCAATGAAGCACCCAATAACATAACCATCCCTACATCAAGACTAGGTAAGGAAACCATAAACTCTACCTTCCAATAGATTTAAATTAGAGAATACTAATTATTGATGTCTATTACCCTCCTTACATCATAAGAATATGGATGCCCTAACAAACAACCATCTTATTATCTAAATTTGGGGGACACTATTCCTTTTAGTCCACCATTCCTTTACACCCATCTAATTTATGGGGGAATTGACTAGCCTTCTATGGTCCCTTCTAAACAAACTTAGTATAAAATATTCACATCCAAATTTTCATTTCTTGATAATCCCTATTTCATAGAAACATACCTACAATGATGTGGCTGGAAAGGTTTTAGTATGGGACATTATGAACAAGGCCCTCATGAGGTTTTATTGGGTGAATTTAGAAAACCCCATAAGAAACATGGCAATGGATTTATAAAAATATCCAAATCCTCCCATAGGTTTAATCTTCCCCCCATCCCTAAAGAGAATACACTATCCTCACCCTCTAATACCTCTTCCTCAACTAATAACATCATATCCATTCTGCCTAACTTTTTTTAGTTAATGCCATTTCCATAGAGCCTCTTGTCTATCAATATAATGGTGAGGTCCACACCATTCCTCTATCCTACCCTAATATAATATGGAAATATTCTATACCATCTATTTTTTTAGTGCTAGAATGATGAGTCCATCTTAACTAATTTAGGCGTTGAGAACTCTCATCTACACAAAGCCCTCCTATCAGAAACTTCTAATCTTTTGCATGAGGCCACTATTGAAATTAACATTGGGTCCCTAAAGACTCTTAATTTTAGTAAATCCTTAGATCCTCAAAAATATCAGGACTTCACTACATTTTTAACTGATCATAGTGAGGCATTTTCTTGGTCTTATAGTGATATGCCTAGTATTGATCCTACCATTATCATCCATAATATCATTACATTTCTTGATGTTAAGACTATCAAGCAAAAGATTCATAAAAAGACATCATCACATTATACTCTTAGTTAAACTAGAGTTACAACACCTCTTATCCATTGATTTTATCCAACTCATTGATTACCCTCAATGGGTATCTAACATCATCCCTATAATGAAGCACATGGGGACTTCATCTTTGTAATGACTTTTGAGACCTAAATCTTGCTTATCCAAAAGATGATTTTTTGATTAATAATATTGATCAGTTAGTAAATTTGACCATTATCCATGAAATTTTATCATTAATGGATGTTTTTTTATGGATATAATCATATCCTTATCATACTAAAAGACTAGCATAAGACCTGATTTATTACTCCCAAGGGGAATTTATACTATCACATTAAGCCATTTAGCCTAAAGAATGTAGGAGCCACCTATCAGAGAGCCATGACCTATATTTTTCATGATATTATCCATAATATTGTGGAGGATTATGTAGATGACCTCCTTGATAAATTGAAGTTATGAAAAGATAGCCTTTCTATTCTAAAGGTTATTTTTGATCACCTAATCCAATTTTATGTTCATTTAAACTCCAAGAAATGCATTTTTGGAGTATTGATGGGTAGAATCCTAGGATTTATTGTCTCCATATATGGGATAAAATTAAACCCTACTAAAATCAAGGCTATCCTATAAATTCTACCTCCATACAACATCAAGTAACTTCATAGTTTACAAGGTATATTGTAATCTATTCATCATTTTATATCCCAGTTATCTGATCACTATCATCCTTTCCACCACATTTTAAAAAAGGATATTCATTTTAAGTGGGATTATAATTGTTAAGAGGATTTTAAATCTCTTAAGAGATACATTCTCTCACCACCAGTACTCACCTCTGTGAAAGAAGGACAACCATTCTTCTTGTACATCTCTGCTACTGATCATGCCATTGGACCCACATTCACCCATCATGATAAATAACATAAACAATAGGTTGTATACTATATTAGTCATATTATTATTGAATATGAAACATGTTATTCTCATATTGAAAAGTTGTGTTTGGCTCTTGTTTTTAACGCTACTAAATTGTGACATTATCTCCTCAATCATAATACTTACATTGTTACAAGCATCGATCCTTTAAAATTCATGATATCCAAGACTTATCAAAATTAGTGAATTGATAAGTGGATTATTCTCTTATAATAATTTTACCTAGATTTTATTCATCAAAATTTAGTAAAAGGTCAAATTATTGCTAATCAACTTGCTAAGGTACCTCTTCCTTATAGTCAACCTGTTAACTACAAATTTCTAAACAAACATATAGCCTCCATGTCTCAAATAGATCCATAATATAAAATGAATATTTTTTATATGGATCCAAATGTGAAAATGGTGGGGGATATATAATTATCTTAATACCTCCTAAGGGGAAACCTATCCCTCTATCCTTTAAACTTGATTTTGATTGCACTAACAATATGGCAGAGTATGAGGCTTTAATCATAAGTCTCCAAATTGTTTTGGATTTGGGTATTATAATTCTCAATATTTATGGTGATTGATAGCTAATGGTTAACCAAATCAAGGTCATATATTAGTTTAATAATGATACTCTTCACAAGTATAAAATCTTAGCTAATCATTTGCTATCTACCTTTGATCATTATGCTATCTAGGCTACCCCTTGATTGGCCAACAAATTTGTGGATACCATGGCCTCCTTGGCCTCTTTTATCCCATCCTCATATTAGGAGTTAAATTTTTTTATCCTTATTCATATGATCAATCAACCCTCTTTTGCCAAAACTGACCTCCCATCTATCCATAGTGTAATGGAAAATCCCTCAATTTTTTGGTATTTATAGATATTTGATTATTTATCTAAGGGAATTTATCCTCCACACCCATCTAAAAATGCTAAGCTATCCTTTTAGCATCATATCACCCATTTTATCATACTGGTGGTGTCCTTTACAAGCATGGTTTTGATGGTATCCTTATTTTTTCTCTTAAAAATCATGAAGCTACACTTACTATTAAAGAAACTCATGATGTATCTTGTTAGGAAAAATTTAATGGTTGTTCTATCACTAAAATAATCTTATGGTTGGGTTATTATTGGCCCACTTTAAATCAAGATTACTATGAATATGTTAGGAAGTTCATAAAATGTTATCAACATGCTAACTTATCCCATATCCCTAGCCAAGCCTTGCAAGTCACTTAGGATTTCTAGCCTTTCTCTTAGTGGGGGCATGGTCTCATAAGAAAAATTAATCCCAAATCATCTCAGAATCATCATTTTATTATTACCACCACTGGGTAATTTATGAAGTGGGTGGAGGATATCTACCTTATCTTGACTAAAGCAGATAAAATCATTGAATTCATGACTCAACACATCATTTGTCACTTTGGCATCCATCATAAGATCATCATAGATAATAGAAAATATTATAATAATAAAAATGTTAAAGTACTATGTGATTATTTTAGTATTAAGATTAGTTTTTCCTCACCTTAATATCCCCAAGCTAATGGTCAGGCTGAAGCATCTAACAAGACTCTAGTCAAAATCCTAACCAAAGTAGTCAATGATGTAGGCAAAAATTAGCTCTTGCATATTACCTATGCCTTATGGTATTATCAAACTAGTATTCAAACCCCTACAAGAGCTACACCTTTTTCTCTAGTCTATGATACTAAATATTTACTTCTCAAATTTCAGATTCCATCCCTTCATATCTCCCTGAAGGATATCATTTTCAAAGATGATTTTCATCAAGAAAGACTAGCCCAACTTGAACTCTTAGAAAAGTGTCGCTCTGTTACCCTTGACCATCTACATGTATATCAAGAATGAATTAAATTCAATTATAATAAACACTTAAAGTAATGTGAAATTAACACTGGTGATCTTGTCTTAAAATAAAATTAGCATGTAACTAATATGGAAAAAAGCAAAAAGGGAAAATTTTCTCTAAATTGGCTTAAACCATATCTCATCAACCATAAATACAGATCTAAGGCATATCACTTGGCCTCTCTTGATGTAAAATTTGAGTGAGAACCTCTTAATTACTTGCACTTGCATCCTTTCTAATACTAATCAATCTTAATCACTTTGGTCAGCCTAATTTATTGTTTAGGTGGCATATCCCTCTTACTCTTATACCCAATAAAGATATCTAGATACATGTGGTTACTCAACATATGTGCTTATTATTAACCTTAAATATCAATACCTTGGCTCTATTCATAACATGCTCTAATTGGATAATCTTCATCCATTATGGGAAGAAGCTCCAAATCATTATTCCCTAAATCCCTCCTTATTACTAAATCCCTTTTAAGAATATGTGTGTTATATCTTGTCTATCAAAATATTTGGAAAATTATCCGAGGGTAACTAAGGCTAATGCATAAAATCAAAATAATATTGGGATCAAGAAAATTAAAAACATAGCACCTATAAAAGCAAATCAAAATGAATAGACTGATCCTTTGAAGGACAACTATATTAATCTACAAAATTGGCAAAAATATGTCAAAAAGTATATAATGATCCCTTGAAGGACAACTATTTTAGAAAAAACATATCTCAATATATATACCACTCCCATAAAGGATGACTATCATGCATAAAGAATCCCTAGAAATCTTCTTGCATTGATCAGCTTTCTTAATTTGGTAGACTTCCTGCATTGATCAATTTACATGGATTGGCACATTAGGATTGTATGTTAACTCTTAGTTTGGGGTATGTAAGATGGAAACACTTTATTCTTAGAACCCATTCCATATCACATCCTAGAAGCAAATCAATTACATCTTGAACTTGGTGGACCTTAAGTTGTTGGGACTTTTATTAGCACTAAGTTAAGTACACATGTGCATCACTTTTAAACAATTTTCCATGAGTGATGGTACAAGCCAATAAACGTGTCAATAAGACTTTTTGTAAATTTAATTAACAAAATACCATCCATATTAATAAATGTCTAAATCCAAATCCATGAACCGTTAAAATCATAATCCATAATCATGATCATGATCCATAATCCATAATCTAAATCATAAAGTTCAAATCCATAAGTCAACACATTATCTAAAATCCATAATAAAATAATATCACCATCGATAAATCCATAATCACATAAATCCATAAATAATACATAAAGCATAATCTAACCAAACCATAAGCATAATCATATCCTTGTTAATCATAAGTATTTTAATAAATCACATCTATAATCCATGACCCATTTATAATACATAGCAAAATCCATATAACATTTCATATTTTAACTCATCTAATTAAACCATCACATAAAAACCCATAATAATCTAATCTGATCCATAGTAATTAAATTAGCACATATATAAAACCATAATATAATCACAGCCATCTATATCCCTAAGCATAATAATCTATCCATAATCCATAACAAATCCATAACTCAATAAATCTGTCAATAATCACATAATCCATCTATAACCATCCATAATCCATAGCATCACATAATCTATAAATAATTTAATAATCCACAATATAATCCATAAGCAACATAATCCAAACCATAAACATAATCCATCAAATCATATAATCCATAAGCATGAAAAATATATACATCAAAAATCAATGTACATTAAGGTGTCTATATACATATGAATGGCTCTTTGGCTAGTACATATATATACACATAAATATAGAGTAAAATCTACTCTACTCAAGTGAATAATCAATTTATCCCTACTCCCATATCCACCCCTATATCCACCCCCATCTCCATCCATATCCCTGCTCCATGTGACACTCCTCATGTTGACAAAATATATAAAAGTATGCCTCAAGAACCTACCCTACGTGGATTTGTAAGTCACATAGTAGGGAATATATGGTAGATGATCTAAGACAATATACTCATAATATATTAGCTCTACTACTAGCTCCCTATATCCATCTATTCTCACTATCCCCATTGACCTTATGTTAAGCCCTATCATCTTCCCAATCACCTGTACCGATGGCTCCCTTTCCTCCACTTGGATCCTCAATTTCTCTAGTTATACCATATCACAACAGTCCACCATCATGTTATGACTTAGCTATAGGGAATAAAATTACACCTATAATCTATCGATTTGAACCCTTTCTATATCTTTCTCCACTTGTGCTCTAGTCAAATCCCCCTATGTTATCATTAGTTAGCCATCTAAGTAGGCACACTACTCCTATAATATGTCTTTATTTGTAATAAGCTCATCCACATTTATCTCCTACTCCTCAGCCTCATCCTCATCTCTTCTAACCTTTCCTACTACTACCTTATCTCCTATCTCATCTCTTATCTCATCCCCTATCTCCTTAAAATTAGACTCCTCCTCTTCAACATCTTCCATCTCCTCATCCTCCCTTAACATTGCTAAACCATCCTATCCTAATATGATTCCTATTGCTATGGCTACCACTTTGTATATGCAGGTGTACATCTTCCATCCTCTACATCCTTTGATACTAGCACATGATCCTCCTCTAATAGGACATATCCTATCACCAATATTGGTAGTTCTCACTCCATCTCATCTCATCTATATATGTGAGGGGCCCATGGAATGTCCTACACTATAATATACTATCAATACACTCAGATAAAATAGAGATACTCCCAATGACCCCTCCTCTCTATAACCCATCACTCCCACCAAATCCTTGTTAGCTCTACCTCCATTCCTATCCACATTTTAAATTATAGATAGAGCCTCTAGATGATATATATAACCCTTAATCCCTCTAACACCCTATGTAATAGTCCATATCTCTAATAATGTCATCTATAAATCTATGCACTAAATTAGCCTTCCATCATAGGAAGGCACACTATAGTCAGTCTCTTACCACCATATATATGGGGTATATATGGGCCACACTACCCAAATGTGCTCTTATACCTAACACTATAATATCACTATCACATCCAAACCATATCATCTCTACATCCTCTAGCCCCAGATATCCTTATATATTTATGCTAATGGAGTATGCACCTATGTAAATATAGTATGATGTTCTAGCATATCTAAAATTACTCTAATTAGGCCCCATGGAAATCTCTCACCTTCTAAATATGAAAGTGTGTAAAAGGAGGTTTCTAGCATCATCATTGTTAGTATACCTCTCCCTACTATGTTTACATAGTATAGTGGCCTAAAAGTGAAACCCCTAGAAAAAAATCTAATCTTATCCATTCCATCACCATAGAGGTATCAGTTCTCTCTATAATAAAAGTAATAAGATCCTATAAATGTCCTCCTCAATGATGATCATCTCTTTAGTGGGTAGCCATAAGGTCCTGATCATGATGTCCCATCACTCTATCAATACCACCAATAGTCTAGTGTCTTGATGGATGTATCAGTAATGACACACCCCTCCCAAGCCTATGGCCTTTAGGTGGGCCTAATAATCATCACCAAGTCACACTCATAGGTCCTCCAATAATGATTCCACTTGATCCTATAGTTGTAACATCCCTCATGCATGTCATTAGTATCCCCTATAAGCCTAGAAATTTCCTAAAAAACCTTAACTTATCCTAACAACCTAGCTATACCATAAGCTTTTTCTACTTGGTGAGAATTAGTATCAATTCCTTATGGATTGACATCATTCTCATAGATCAACACTATTTTAGTGAAATGATGTTGATTCCTTATGAATCATCACTGATTCACTCAAAAATCGGTACTAATTCTATAACACCATCTTACTAGCATCCAACCTAGTTTTATCTCCTAAAAATCCTAAAAATATTTTAAAAATTCAAATAATTAATAAAATACATGACCTACCTCATCTTGGGAGCATTGTTATCATTGTGAGACACTATCGCTAGCTACCATATCATCCTATAGAAATTTTATTATTTGAGCTCTGAGGTGTTGTTTGGGGTCTATCATATTACAAATGAGCACTTTTCTACATCAAACTTACTTTTATATTTGAGTTTATATTAGCAATGATCCATTTTAGATTGGTGTTATTTGGCTTGATCATCACTAATCTATTTTGGATCACTATTGATTGACCCCTTTTTGCACTACTTGTACTCTCACATACATCCATGCTTACTCTTTAGCTATTCCTAGTTCCTTTCCACATTTACACTATTATTCAACCTATACCATTTCAGGTTTGTGGATTTTGACCCCCTAATAGTCCCATAGCCTACATAAGGCATGTGGTCTTTTGGGTATCTCCCCTTATCAAATCTTAAGAGTTAATTCTCCCTTGATAACAATTATCTATAGGTAGTGCACACACTATTTATCACACTAGATGCTTCAATCAGCCAATCCAATCATTATTCTCTTATTTACACTTTGTAAAGACCATGTATTCATAGTTATGGCATCTGGTTCCTAGAGTTGCCTTTGGGCATCTCTACCTATAACATCTTCCATCCTGTTAGTGTAAAACATACACTAAATGTTGTACATCTACATTTATTATATATTATATATTATTTATCCATCCCATCCATATTTCAAACCCATTGCTCACTCCTTATCCTACATTGGATCCTAGTTTGAGGGGGGGATACCTCCTCACATAAACCTGGGGTAGTGGACCATTTATATTTTTTGTCTCATGACACACATCCTATAAAAATCCACAAAAGGGGAAAATGTAGACACTATAGTTTGTACCCCTAAGAATTATTATTTGGGTGTCATAGGTATTTTATATTTAAAATCCCCAACTAAGCCCTATATTAAATTTTAGATTATTTACTATTTACCCACTTAGTAAAATATCCTATTACTATTATCCTCTTACCATTCCCAACCTCATAAGACCAATAATAACCTAGAATCTACCTGTATAACCACTTCATCCCATGTAAGATCATTATAAATATATTCTACCCATTCTCAACCTATTCTTGTCCATGATTGTAACAAAGGTTCCATTTTGCATGAATCAATGATGATTCACTTGATATTGGTGTCTATTTTTCAAATCAACATCAATCCATAAATATGTAGCCTCTATTCATATTCAGGATGAAACCTAAGCATTGAGAGCCTTGAATTTCTATTTAATTTCCTTGTAACTTTGATGCCATTTTTACTGGTACTCTACTAGATTTTCAGCTCATCTAGTCACATCTTCTACAAAAATAGAACTAATGCTTATGATTTTGGAAGGTGACCATTTCATTCAAATCTAATAAAAAGGTAAGTACTACATTTTAATTCTATCATTATCTTTTAATCATTGATTTTTTAGCTATCCATTTAATCTATTAAACATTATTAGTAGTATTTGTTATCTATTAATCTATTTTTTTTAGAAAATATTCCTTGTTTTCTATTTATTAAATTCAAACATAGATAATTGAAATTGATACATTGTGATTTGGCACCAATTCTACAAATCAACATCAATCATATTAGGATTAAGATCAATCTATTGTATTTAATACATAGGATCTGAAAACTCATCTTAAGTATCTATTGTCAATTCAATTTTTTGAAAACTATTATTTAGACATGGATTTCTCACTGTAGATAACTTTACCTAGTGTATCCCATAATCTGACCAACATCCTTCATCTCCCTATTATCCCTTAGCCTTTATTTACATATCAAAATGACATGGCATTTGAGCTAGGCCTCTGTGCCATTATCTATGCACCCTCCCATAAATCGTATGAAGAATCATTAGCCATTATTTAGGATGATGTATATTTTACTTTGGCTTATTGAGAAAAATATTTTATATATATTACTAAATTAATCGAGGAAGAAAATCTAGATGAGCATTATTATTACATCATTTATCTATTTGTAATTTCTTATGTTTTTATTTCACTTAATTACATAAATAGTGGGCTAAAATCCTTATAAATAAGTGTAACACTTCTTGGAACTGATATTTTATTAGGTAGTCCACCCACCTCTCTATTAATCTATTTTTGTCAAGTTTCCACATGTGTGCAGGTTAACCTTCCTAGTCAAAAAGGAGTTCTCACTATCACTAGATTTGAGTGGTGTGTAAACATCTTCCAATCCATAGGTAAAAATCATAAACCTTGTTATTTAATTTTTTTTAGTAAATCACATTTCAATTCCAAGAAAATGAAAAACCTAATTAAACACTAAATTCAATGTTGGATACGTGACTAAATTTTAGCATTATATATCACCCATTGACTGATGGTCAAATTAAGAGAGTTAATTAGGTGTTAAAGGATCTTATTTATCATTATTACATGGATTATAAATAAAAATGGTAATAATACCTTACTTTGGTTGATATTTCATATAAAAATCACACCAATCTGCTTTGAAGATGTCACCATTTAAATCACTTTATGGGAGAAAGTGTAGGACACTAATTAGTTGGGATAAGTTGGAAGACAAGGTGGCTTTTGGACCTAAAATGCTTTCATAAATGTAATAATAGGTTAAAATAATTAGTCATATATTGGTCAAGGCTAATGATAGTCATAAGAGATATGTTGATCTAAAGAGAATAACTAGGTAGTTTGCAATAGGTGATAAAGTATCTTTGCATGTTATACCGTAAAAGAGCTCAATTAAATTTGAGAAGTCAGTAAAACTTTCATTGAGATATGTAGGACCCTTTGAGTTTTTAAAAGTGGTCAATATTATAGCATATATGTTTGCATTTCCACCAGCCTTAGCTCTATTACATAATGTATTCCATGTATCTTATCTTAATAAGTATATAGCTTATCCTTTACATGTGTTGGATTGGAATGTTTTGTAGGTTCTAGATCTTGGGGTGGTCATGGTAGAACTAATTAGTGTAATTGATACTCATAAACTTCATTTGTGTAATAGATAAGTGTCATAGTGCAAGGTGTTGTTAGACCAATATTCTAAAGATCGTGCTACTTAGAAGGATTATGATGAATTCTACATGCTATTTCCATATTTGTTTTCTTGATTTGATGCTAGATACTATGTTTTTAATTTATTAAACTCTATTTGTTATTCAAAACTATTATTTGAATAAGTTTCATTATGACGATGACTAATTTTAGGGAGGAAGGATGTTACATCTTGATTTTTTCACTAAACTGATTTACCTAATTATTTGTTGATTAATAAGGTTGATTAAATTGATTATTACTTTTTAACTAAATTATAAGTCATAAGTTGTTATGGGATAGATGTATGTTACAAATTTCATGAGTTCATTATTTTGAGATGATAAATTATGGATTATGTACATAATGATTATGTAATACTTATTTTTATATTATTATTTTATATATATCATGATATAATTGACTAACTACCTTCTTGTCATGAGATGGATGTAGGAGAATCTATCCCTCAGAGCTTGACAGAGGGAGAGCATCATCAAAGGGGGTGGTGTAGATGGATATAGTGAAGGAAAATAAAGGAATTTATACTACCCTTACACCACATTAGATGAAAAATGTTATATTCATTGTGTGTTTGGATTATTAGATATTAGAGTTTAAATGCTTTAAATTTTAGTACAAATCTTGTAGGAATTTGCATTTTGTTCATAGATTCAATATTTGATGTTGCAGTTAGATTATAGGAGGTTACTTTGCTTATGTTTGTCATAAATTTTTGAGAGTAAATCAAATAATACATATCTAATTGCTATTATATATAAACTAGTATAATGCATTTTAAAATGTTGTTTAATGTTTAGCTTATTATTATTGATATTTGAGAATATCAATATAAGATAAGTTATTAAATTAAAATAAGACATGTATATAGTTTATATATATATATATATATACACTAGTAATTGATTAATCAATCATCTTGTTATAGGAATCAATTATAGATTAATTTATATTTTGATAAAGAGATAATTACCTTTGTTTTATTTTATATTCAAGGAGATTAAATTATCCTAAAAATACTAACCTAGATTTAAGTCCAATATAAACCTAGTATTTGATTACCATGCATGAGACTACATTAAAATTAGAAGTATGAATATCATTATGTTAATGATTAGCATAGAATTGAGTAGTGGATATACTCTAGGACTTATAGTGAAGTAATCATGCAAAAATTGTTAAATAAATTAAATATTTTATATTATTGGAGGAAGTTCAAATAGAGATAAATTAGGGCTTCTAGTCAGTTTAATGGAGAAGATAACTACATATTAGTGGAGTTTAGAAGAAAATAGGAATATTATGCATGGACTAAAAAATATCATGAATAGTAACATGTAAATTGGGAATGGAAGGATGTTGGTGAGGAAGAAGAATAAGGAGTTGTGGGAAGAAAAAAAGATATGAAGGAAAAGAAAGTTGGAAAGCATAGAGCAATGAAGCAAAGGGATTTTGAATTTTTGGAGTTTCAAATAGGAGAATTTAAAAGGTTGGTTTTATTTTTACATTTAATTATAAAAGGGATTTCTATGTTTGATTAAAATACATAGGGTTTAGGAAATGACTTTAGTTTTAAATGGATATAGCTTTAGCTCTGTGGATGGTTCAGTCATCCATAGAGCTAACCCATTATCCTCAAATCCTAAGTGTTTTGTTTTATAATTTTAAATAATGAGAAAATATAGGGTTAAATGAGTTTTTAAATTTAAATGACATACTGACCTAGTTCAAGAAATATTAACCTGAGGGAATAATTATATTTGAACAAAGAGTGAGTTTTGTTAAAAACATATCTGCATACTCAGGTATAAAATGGAATATAGTGAATTATACTTGTTTTGAAAATATGTCAATTGAGTCATAAAATGTTATGCAAGATTCTATTTGGGGAATATAGGGTCTTTTTATTTTCCTAAAATGAAGATATTTTAGCAACATTCAAAACATAGGCAAAATAAAGTTATGTTTACATGGATTAAAGTTTTGGGAAACTTTGAAATTATTGGAAAACATGTTTTGTATGAGTTTTTAGTGTTTTGTGGAAGTTCATAGTTTGAATATCAAAATTATTAATGTGGTTATCAAAATCCATAGTTTGGTTGTTAAAATCCATAGCTCGATTGTCTAAATTTGTAGCTTGACTATGAAAGTATGTAGCCATCTACGGAGGTCCATAGAATGCCTCTCAAAATATGGAACTTCATTTAGAATGCTAGTTTTATGACTAAGGACCTTCCTTGTCTTCATGGGATCATATCAAGACTCTTCTTTAGATTTTATAATTCCTATACATATCAAAAATTGAGGACTAAACATGCAAACAATTAGAACATTATGTAAAGAATGTTAACTCAGAGTTACATAAGCTTAAAGAGACAAAAGCATTCATATTATACCTTAGAATAGTTATAATCCATAAGAATACATGAAATTACCAACCTAAATGTCATATTAATGGATATGAAATATGATATATTATGTTTATAATGAGTCATAGTGTGGACTCATCATTTAATGTGTTAAGAAAATTATTGACTATTTCTCCATAGTATTTGATAACATAGATTATTAAATAAATGACTTAAGTTTTGAAAATAAAAAAAATATGAGATTAGGAATAAAAATTTAGCCTCATTGGATTCATTTTTACTATTGTTAAATATTGAAAATAGGGGTTTTCTAATTATATTTATTCTTGAGCCTTTTCTTGGAAGTTTTATCTTTTAGGCTTTAAGAAGAATAGTGGAAAAGTTCTATTAGTAAGTTAGAATGTTAAATGTAGATTAAATTATAAATATTATGGGACATATATAATATGATCACATAAATATATGAAATACATGTATAAGATAACATAATTCCTCCTATAAATGTATAACATATATTGATAGAATAGGTAGTGTGTTTATAGTTATAATAGTGACTAAATAGTTAAGTCATGAAATATTGAATGATAAGGGACTATAACTATATGAACATAGCGTAAATTCCAAAATGGATGAATAAGTGAACATTGTTAAATATTTATGAAAATTGTGAAGGTTGGTTATTTTGAGTGGTATGAACTTTATGTTATGAAAATGTTAATTTGTGCTTAACATTTACTAAAGGAAAATATAATCTTAAAATGAATTGTATTATACCCTTATGTAAATAAACTTCCTTGTCATAGATATTATTTATGAGATAAATAATATAAATGAGGTTAATTCATATGTTTTATGGACCAAGTATATGTATGGTAAGTATTTCTATAATTACCATGAGTTTGTACTTGTTAGTAGAAATAATTGCATGAACCTGTTGGTTATAACTATATGTTAAACAAATCTAGAATTTATGATTCTAACTAAGTAGTGAGACAAAATTCACCATCTTAATTAGAATCAAGAATTCTAGATGAAGTTAATATGATCAAGTGGTGTGTATTAATTTGATTGATCCTATAGATCATATGTTATTTGAAAACTTTAGGCAAAGTAATGTTTAGATAGACATTGTCATTTCATATGTATGATTTACATGTTTTTGTGATATCATGTTAGAATGTATTTATTTATGGTACACTTCATACAGTTAAAATATTATATCACATGAGGTATTAACATGTCTCTCTATATTCCCTCACTACCACTATCTAACCATCCAAGAAGGGAGGGTCATTTCCTTTTTAGGGGATTGTACAGGGGATCAATGGTCTGTTTTTGGTGTGGAAAAGTGCTTAGATGATTCTGTCGATCCCCACTACAGTAATTACTTAGAGATTACACTTTAGATTATTAGAGATATATGAGTTAGTATGACTCGAGATTTATGGAGAATTGTATCTATTATTGTACTTTTATATGGAGGAAACATGCCTAAAGGAAATGTAATTGATTATTATTATACACTGACAATAGATATTTTATTATTATATCATTCATGTCTAGATTTTATTATCATTAATTTTCTTATGAAATTATTATTATTTACATAAGTTGCTAGTGATTGGTAAATATTATTGTTATATGTTTACCAAAATTTAATATGCTTGTTAGTATGTTGAAAATCACTAATTATATTCTTATGGTGTAATCTAATGAAAGAATAAGTGTTGAGTAAATATTTAATTTTTTTTATTACATTATTATATTAAATCCCCATGGGGACGTTATAGACTATGTGTTATTTGTGCCCAAATTGTAGGTGCAACTCATTTAGCCTTTCTTAACCATACCTTTCTTTTAGGCTCAATACCAACTGACTACCTAGCCACCTGTAGGTGTCTTTAGAGGGTATCTTGGCTATATTATTTTATGTTGAGTAAATCATTACTCTCATCATTGATATCCTTGTCCTTGAAATTTATTAAGGATTTTAAGTTTGACTTAGGGGTCTTCAATATCTCCATACTCTATTCTTTTCCTTTGGTTTGAAGATGAACTAACCCTACAACCTGTAGGTGATTTTTGAGGGTGTTGAATTCATTATCTTATGTTTTAACCTCACTCTAATACATATTTAACTTCCTCACACTCTTTTACTAGTTGGGGTTCAAAAATGAGTTCAAACAACTTTCAAATATTCTCCTTCTTACATTTAAGTTCACTTATTTCTTGTTTCATTTGTACAATAGTATTGTACAGACCTGTAGGAGAGAACAAGATTGTTAATTCAATCTCATGACCATATTTGATTGTAAGTGGCTTAGAATATATTCAAGGGAAGCTTTCATTTTAGAAGTGAAATCAAGTTTATGTCTCTACTCATCCTTTTCAATGCATATTACACAAGTGGAAGTCACATTTTGATATATCGCCCCAGTTAGATAGGTTTTCCTTTCAGTTTACCTTCTTCCCTTTTCCATTGTAAGTTGGTAGTGTAGAGTAGGGATCTTAACTAACATAGCAAGGGGAAATATAAATTATAATCTAGAGATTCAATCCACTTATTAGGCCAATCACATCTTAGGATTGTCTTCATGTTACTTTAGATTGTGAAGGCTTGAAACTACCTTCATAAGGGTACAAGTCTAGTAGTCAATAGGTATATAAGTTGACCCTAAAAAATTAAAATATATACTTGATATGACACCACAAATTAATCTCAAGAAACTTATATTTTAACTAGGACACATTCAAGCTATATGACATTTTTTGGCTTAATTGGTAGATAAAATAATATATTGTACAAATTTACTTAGAAAGAAAATAATTCTAAATGGGATGAAGTTTGTCAAAAAATTGATATGATCTTAACATATGACATGTATAAAGATATGGGTGGCTGACTTGTGGATTACATAACTCTTATATTATCATATCACATTTTTGTATGTTCTTAATAAGGTCAGCCTATGAAATAACCATGGCTAAGTAGAGTATGTAGAGAAGGTAGTGGTTGGCATTTGATCATCTTATTATGAATTATAATCTCATTACATTATTGTGGAGGTGACTCATTGAAGTGGATCATTTATATTTATGAAGAATTATTATATTTTATCAATTATTATTGTGTATCTATATATTCTAATTTTATTTATATGGTATAATATTCTACTATTTAAACATCTAAGAAATTTCATTATAATCCGTATTAAAGCTTAAATTTGTGCAAGTTTATACAATGGGTTTTTTTATTCAGATCTAGTGTTGTATGTCTCTTGTGAGTTTAAGGATAGAAAAAAACAACATGTGATCTAAGAATAAATTAATTTTTCCATCACTGCAGTATTGTTTGAAGTGATTTTTTGAAAACAAATAGTAAAAAAAGGTCTGAATTTTTTTTAAGAATATGAAAATTAACTATTGTCACTTGGATTTTCACACCTTGAGGAGATTTATAGCTCTCCTCATCCAAGTTTCATAATGTAAACATCTCTCTTTCTATGGGCGATATTTTTTTTGAGATGAATCTCTAGAAGTGCTAGTTCTCTTGATGCACTGTTTGAAGCACTTTTTTGCCTATCAAATTTGGATGAAAAGGGTTAACAAAATAAATAATAAAGTTAAAAAGGGTGATGCGATAATATTATATTTCCTTTTATTGACTGAAATTTTACCACTTAGAGTCAAACAAGACTTTTTTCACACAAAACTCAAAATTCAAGTTGCACTGTCACATCAATGTTTCATAAGTTAGGTAAAAAAGGTATTTTGATGATTAAGAGGGTAATGAAGGATTAATTTGTGGTAAAAATCATGAACCACTTATAAGACACCTATAAAATTATAAAATAACACTAAAAAATACATGTAACAATTTCCCTTCTACACATTTGGTGAACAATCAAGCATAACATGTCAAAAAAGATAATCTTCTACTAGACAAGACCAACAAGATTGCACTAACACTCAATTAAACATGATGTGAGTAGGAAAAATCACTTTTTTATTTCTTAAAGAGTCATTCAAGTACAAAATTTTCTAGGGTTTCACCATTAACCAATGGAGGCTCCTCAAAAGAGCCAAAAGAGTCAATATTTATAGCCTTTGAGAGAAGAGCAAGATAAGGGAAGTCCAAAGGTCACTTTTAAATCTAATAAAAGAGGTTGAATTTACATTATAAAGAAAATTTAAACAAACCATGCAATTTTAGGAGCTCCAAATGTCCATACAAGTCATGAAATTTATGAAAAGTGGCATAAAAACTCCAAGTCTTAGCTCAAAAAATTGCCTTCATAATTTGGACATGTTTGAATGTATCACAACTAATTAGGGAAAATTATAATGATTGGGATGATAGGGAAGGATTTTATAGATACCTCTCCATGCATTGGTTTTGGTCCTAATCATCTGGAAACTCTTGGAAGGAAGCCATCATTGTTTGTAGTCTAAAAAACTCCTCTTTTCTGTCAACCCTCACACTTGGCCTCAAAAATGCCTTAATTTTTCCATGAAAATTTGTGATAGGGAGTGAATGGAAATTTTAAATACTATCCATGGCCTGAGACTACTTAGGTACACCTTAAAAATACATCCACTTGAGGTTTTCACACTTTTCACCCTTGTGTTCACTATGGCAGTTTTGATTGGCTAAAAGGAGAGCTATTGTTTAAACACTTATAAGTTTTTTATTATCAATAAAACACATTTATGAGTTATAAAAATTCCTAATCCTCCCCTCAAAATTTATTTCATCTTCAGATATTCTATAGAACCTATAAAACACATAAAATAGTGAGAAAAACCCTATTTTGCATGTTGTCTGTTTAATTTCGTATATTTCATCTTGGTAGGAGATATCTTGAGGGATTAATATACATGTTACAATAGGTTATATGTTAAAACTATTCCATTATATTGGTTTTCCAACCTCATCTCTCTAATTGGGTTATAACCAAGGTTTGTAAGGGTTTTTGAGTATTTTTGGGTCTTAAGCTTTATTCATAAAGATTTGACATTGGATTTGATTATAAATTAAATTAATTTGATTCAAAGGGGCCCTAATAACCTCTATTAATCCATTTTTTTCTCATTAAAAACTTTATAAAATATCTAAGCATTTGAGAACACCTTCTTGATCTTGTTTCTACTCATACATGTTTGAGCTCTTTCTAGGCTAGAATTAGATTTCTAGTGGGTTATTATGCATAATATGAGTTTAATAATGTTTATATGCACACACATAACATTATTAAATAAACTATATATTCTACCAAGTGCTATAAATGAAGATGGACTACCATTTGGCACTAGACCTTTTCAAAGCCTAATAGGCTTAGCGTGCATCTTATTGGTTTGAGCTACTTGGACTAGTATCTCATAGGTAGGTTGATTTATAATGAATTATAACATCCAATTTGAGCTTATAATGCCAATACATAACCTTATAATCACCCTTCTTAATTTTATTTCTCATTTACTAACTAGGCCTAGTGGAAATTTGCCTGGTTAAACTGTGTGCATAAGCAATTTGGTCACCTTGAGTGGTATGAGCTTGTTATATTTATTCCATATCATAAATTTAACTTCCATAAAATTTATAAATGTTCATATGAGGTTAAAAAATCTCATTATCATGTATTTTTCTCATTTTTTCTTCATTAGTTCATTTTGTCAAAACTTGATTTTCATGGACTGATTGACCTCTGAGACAAAAAATGAGGTATAGACCTTATATATTAAGATAAGTGAGTGTTTTTGGAGATATTAAAAGTATTAATTATAATTTTTAATATAGGGTTTTTATTGATTACATGATTTATGTGTTCAACCATCTCTAAATGCCCAAAAAAGGCCTGAAAAAACCTTGTTTTCCTACATTTTCCTCAAACCTTCCAAAGAGTGACCTATCCAAGACAAAAAATGATTTTAGTTTGATATAAAATGTTTTTAATATCCAATTAATTCTATTAAATCTCTGGTTTCATCCAAAAACACTCCCTTCCATAGATTCTTCATGTCACCTATTAGACCAAGAGGTTTTTTGACTCATTGTATAGACTGATGGCCTTACCCAAGTAAGGAAAAGTGGCTGAGCATATTATATGGGTATTTAAGTATGTAAATAATTAATTTTAAATATAATATACCATCTCAATTTTATGGATAACCTTATTTTTCTCTTTTCATGATAGAGTCCTACCTTCACTAAGAGTGCACACTCAACTATAGGTGTATGCAGGGCTTTAAGGGGTCTATATATAATTTTTTTACACAACCAAGATCTTATGGAGGAAAAAATGATACTAATGGAGATTATCCATGATTTTTATATCACCCAAACTCCTTTTATGGACCCATATTCACCTTTTAATCCAAATTGTGTACTCTATTGTACCTAGACTGAGACCCTTATTTTACCTTTGCCTGTAGGTTAGTTTGCCCTATCTAGAGCTTATAAATCTCATTAAATTCATGGGTAAGGTTTATATTTTCTATTTTTATCATTTTATTCTTTATAATAATCTAAATATACACCTTAAACTTATAGACTGAGTCCTCTCCAAATGAATGAGCAACCCTGACTACTCACTGAGATAATCCTACATGTAGGTATGCACTACATCATGAGACCTTTCTTAAGATGGTTGGTAATGTTTATTTATCCAATATTTTTAATTTATTTCATATGTGTCTTTTGATTCACCTTTGAAGAGTCTTAAATCATCAAATAGGCATGAGGATTGGGGTTACTTTCTCATACCCTAATGTATTGAGACACCCCTACCTGTAGGTATGTATGGCCTCAACTGAGATGGTCATTATGTTTAAAATAATATTTAATACCCCATAAAGTCACAAGATAAATAATTTAACTATAATTCACCTTTGATAGTCTTAAATCACCAATAGGGCATCAGATTAAGGTCATTGTTTCCCTACCTTGTTGTAGGTGTGCATTTCTATAATATACAGAATAAGAAAGTGTGAGGCAAAAAAATAGTATATCATCCTTATTATTCATGGTATTGATGTTCATAGTCTACCTTTAACTCACCAAGGTAACTATAACATTATTTTAAGGTCAAAATTCAACTTTGGGTGACAAGGGTCATCTCACATCTTCCAATCTTGTAGACATCACTGAAGGACTATAGTCATAATTTGGTAACTTTGGGTCTCTGAAAGACCAATCTCTATTTACTTTTTTCCCTTAAAAATTAGCATGGATCATATATATGCTATGGGATATATATTTCAATTTTTTTTATGATTTATAAACATTTATAGACATGTCATAGGGAGCCTACAAGAACCCCTTAGACCCCTATTTTGTATTTTTAAGGACTATGGGCCTGATACTCAGTCCATCATCATTTAAAGGTGATTACAATTAAATTTAGCCATATATCACTTAAAAAATATATATAATGATGTTACCATATTAACATGACTTCAATAATATTTCAATCACTCATCTCAAACTTCAAAATGGCCTCTTCACTCTCTGTTTAGGCCACATGTAGGTGATTGCTTACAAAATATAGGTAGTGGTATAGGATGATGAGTAGTATGAATTATTTAGACAATTTAATGAGTATTAAACAATTTAAATGTATCAAAATGAATATTCAAATCCTAAAAATGGATTCCAAAGACTATACTTCTTGTTTCACATGGTTTCCTCTTCCCAAACACCTATGGGTGAGCATTTTCATTGCAGACTGTGAGAAGGTGTTATATATGACTTATATAGTGCCCTTTCCTTGCACCTTATGGAATATTAGTCACTTTTAAATGTTTAAAACAAAGATATAAAATTTTTAAAAATCCCTATGTATCCATGGACATGATTTAGGACTGTGCATAACTCCAAATTAATTGTGTATGGAAATGTTATTATAGTTGACTGTATGGCTCTCAAAGACTACACTTTCATAGAAATTTTCTTAGATAATGACCTTGAGATGACATGATATAATTTTAAAACATTTTAAACATGATTAATGACCGATCAAAACTTCTTGAAGATAGTTGTAAAGCATGAAAATTAGAAAATAATGGAAAATTGCCAATCAACACAAAATGGACTAGTCTGCAAACTTGAGGTGAGTTAATCAAAAAATTAAATTTAAACTTGAAATAAATAATTGTATACATGAGGTTATATATAAAACATCATCATGGAGCAACATCAATATCTATATTGTATAGACTCTCCCAAACAAGAGCAAAACCCAAAATGTGCATAAAATAACTAGCATATTTGCACAGTCAACTTGTTAACAATGGTTCATAAAGTAAAGTTGATAATATTTTTAATAATAATATTAAATTTAAGGTATCTAAATATAATATAATCTCCCAAAATCATTTATCCTTAAACCCTTTGTGATGACCATACCAAGTACAAATCTACAAGTCACTTTTGCTTGTCAAGAAAGGTAGAAAGGAGTAGAATATTTTTGTCATTAAAATGACACTTCCAAATCATTTAAAATGTGTATCTAAGAATGGTTAAGTTTAATATTCACATTTAAAGTTTTTACAAGTGGCACACTTCCCAAAGAGGCCATATAAGAGCCATTTTCTTCTCCTTCGACTAGAAAACCACCTTTTCTTCTACATAACCTATCATGTTTTAGTTTTTTTAGTTAATTAAGACTTATAGGGACACATGGGGCATGATATTATATTTTTTAACCTTCACATTTCCTAAAAAACCTATATAAAGCATTAAACGCACCTTTTAACCCTTAAAATTACTCAAAAGGACATGTTGGCTAATGAAACTTATGACCAAGGCCAATATATCATTGAATAACATTAAATGACATATTAAACACATTATGATAAGATATTATGCCCCAAAAACATATATAAAACAAAATTTTTAACTAGGGGTACACCAATTTGATCTAAAAGTCAAATTTTGTCAATAAATTGGTGACTCATAGGGGTGGCATGCCTACTATACTAACCAAACTAGTAGCCTTATCTTATCATGGGCCAAGGGAGTCAATTAATAATTGAATACAACTATAAAGGAATTTCATAAAACACACACAAAATAAACACACCACACCAAGAAAACACAAGACAAGGCAAGACATAAACAAGACTCACACATGTGCATAAGCACTTAGGAAACATAAGGAAAACAAGAAACTATGTACAAGGAGAGAGGAGAACCTTAGTAATAATGTTTTAGATATATCCCATTAATTAGGATATGAAGCTTCTCTCCATCTAACTTTGAGAGTTGGAAAGCATTGTGTTGCTTGTATTGGGTGATAACATAAGGGCCACTCCATAAAAGATCAAACTTTGTGTGTCTTCTAGGCTTAGTCATATATTCATCCCACTTTAGAACAATCTCTCCCTCTTTAAAACTATTTGACATGGATTTATTGTCAAAGTACCTCTTTGTTTGATCTTGGTGAGCTCTCATAGTTTGCATAGCTTGATATCTTGTCTCCTCAAGATCTATCAACTCACACAACTTGAATTCCATGCTTTAATTTTCCATCAATTCTAACTGATAAGTGAGATCCAAGGCTGGTAACTCAAGTGAAATAGGTAGTCTATCTTATTTCCCATAAATGTGTATGGTGAGTTTTTAATGGTTCTTTTTGGGGTGATCCTATCAGCCCAAAGAGCTATCTTCAACTTGGAATGCCAAGTCCTTTGGTTCTCCTCCATTGTTTTCTTTATGATCCTGATTAGATTCTTGTTGGTGGAATCAACTATCCCATTCACTTGTGGATAATATTTGGAGGAGTTACTAAAATAAATGCCATGTTTTAAAGCCCATTCACTTGTTTTCATCCCAAATAAAGCCAATGCATTATCTAGAATTATTGTTGAAGGATCCTCAAACCTTATCACTATGCCTTCATATAGGACTAAAACTAAACTTTCATTTTCTTCCTTTAGAGCTATATATTCAACCCATCTTGTAAATTAATATGTAGTAGTCAACACCCACTTGTGACCAACATTAGAAGGTGGGTTGATTAGGCCTATGAAATCCAAACCCTATTTCATAAAGGGTTGATCAACCTAAATTGGATAGAGAGGTAACGTAGAAATATTTTGTTTACCATAAAAGAAAGCACAATTTTGACACTTCCTTACCCAATAATGGGTGTCTTTGAACAAACTAGGCCAAAATTATCCATCTCTCATAATCCTAACAGCTATGGTTTTTGGATCAAAGTGACCACCAACTAGTCCATTATGAAACTCAAGATTTTTTTTCTCAATTTGATCTGATTCAACACACCTCAATAACATACCTAATAAGTCCTTCATAAACAACAATCCATCAACAAGTACATAAGGAATGTATTAAAATCTAAAATACCTTCTTCTCGCTCTATCAAGGCCTTGTGAACACTCACTGGTTTGAAGAAAATGGATCATTTATTATGTCCAACTCCTCATTGATGAAGGTGTAGCTATCATAGGGTCATCATGAAGTGCTAAACAAACTCCTTTTTCTCCTTCAAATTTTAAGCAAGATGCTCACATAACCCCTTCTTTTTCACTAGCTTGGTTGTCTTGATTTCTACACTACTCTTCATCACTTTTATGATCCAACCAACCCTTTTCTCATTCAAATATCTACTAAAAATTAATTATTTGACACTAAGATGAGGTTCCAATATGTGAATCTTATTATTATATAACATATGCCTAAACTTATTTAGAATTTTAATAATTGAAGGTACTTACTTCTCAACATAAGTATACCTTACCTCATAGCCTTCATAGCCTTGACTAAAGAAGGAAATAGGTTACTCCAAATTTTATTCATTTTTTTGATTAATCATGGTATATATTACCTCCTCATTTCCAAAGGTATACAAATTAAAATCCTTTGAGAAATTAGGAATTGTAAGAGTTAGATCTTGGGCAATGGCTTGTTTAATCTCTTCAAAACTTTCCTTCCTTCTTCTAGTCCAAGTAAAAAATTCATCCTTACTTAGCCTATAGGTTAGAGGCTTGAATAAATTAGAAAAAATATGGATGAACCTTCTTATTAAATTAATTTTACCGAATAAACTTTTCAAACCTTTCTTGTATTTGAGAAAAGGTAATGCCAAGATTACACTCACCTTTTTAGGATCTATGGATAGGCCCTTCTTGGAGACAATGTGTCCTAAAAGTTTGCCTTAATGGATAGAAAACACACACTTATTTGGGTTAATATATATTCCAAACTCTCTACATATCTCAAAAAATTTCCTAAGGTGATTGAAGTGATCTTTTACATCCTTAGAAAAAATTGTGACATCATCAAGATACAACAACATAATATCATTTATTAGTCCTTAAAAATCCATAGCCAACATTAGATAATACAAAATGAATTTTCTATAAGCATATGTACCCCATTTATTAGTAAAGGCTATCTTACATTGGTCACTTTCCTTCACCAAAATTTGATTGTACCTAGTATATCCATCAAGTAGAGAAAGCCTTTCAATACCTATCACAACTTGTAAAATTTATTAAATGGAAGGTAGAGGATAATTTTCCTTCAAGTAAAATCTATTCAAGTCCCTAAAATCAACACACAACTTGATTTATCCATTTTTCTTCCTAACAGCGACTAAGTTTGCCTACCAAGATGAATGCTTAATAGGAAAGATGATTTTGGACTCAATCAACTTAGTAAACTCTTTCTTCAGAAGAGGCTTAACCCTAGGATTTATTAGACTTTGTATTTTATTGATAGGCTTAGTATTTTCATCTATCTCTATTTTATGTTGAGTTAAGTTTGGATCAAATCCCTTTAAATCACTATATTCTCATGAAAAGACATCAAGAAACTCTTTTCATAACTCGATGAAATCATGTCTCTCTTCACTAGTACATACCCTACCAAGTGCAAGCAACTTATAATTGAATATTTGTACTCTATCATAGTTTTATTTATTATTATAAATGCTTACCTTTTACCTCTTCAACTGATCATCATCATTGAAAATAATCTCAAGTGTGACTAGGCCTTTAGGGAGCTTGTTTGTCTCCAATTGTATAATTTACCCTCCCTATTGTTGCTATAGTTTGGATTAATTCTTAGAAGATAACTCAACATCCTATTCTATAAAAAGTGTTATTTGTTGGTCACTATCAAACACTTTCCAATTAGTGACATCATCTGGTATAGAGGGCCTTACAATCACCTTGAGATGTGGTTGATTCTTATATTCTCTTATCCCTTTTGGAACATCAAACTAAGATCCAATTGATATCAACCTATTAAAATGTTTGTTCTTTTCTCTTGGGATAGATCTGATGTTGAAATATTGGAAATATTACACAATATCCCACACTCTATGATTATAGGACTTAATCAAAGAGTTCTTGGTCACATTCTGAAATTTGAAAGTGAAATACTACCTTTTCTTGGAAGGAGAAACCAACATTTCTCCACCACTTGCCCTAACCTTACTTCTAGATCCATCAAAGAATAGTTACCATAAACCATCCATGTCTTCACTTGTCTTGACTAACATTGGTATAAAACTACTCCTCCTCATGAATTTAATACACTCCAATACCAGCCTCTTCTATGAATTTTTAAGGATCATGCTCATAATGTTCATCTCCCCATTCATCTAAGTACAAATCAGAAACTCCTTCAAGAGCAGATGTTGGATATTGATCTATGTGAATTTATTCTTCATCAATAATAGTATAATTGACATTTTCCAATTTAGGTATGCAAGTATATAAGTGATTATGGTGAATAGGATTTGATTTAATCTTCACTTTAGTACCATACTTTGTCCTGAAAACCATATAGGACAAATTGGTTTCCAAGTATCCACCTTTCTTAGTTGTAAACTCTCTTAAA
The DNA here is from genome assembly GCA_037957365.1 of Torreya grandis. Classification (NCBI taxonomy): domain Eukaryota; kingdom Viridiplantae; phylum Streptophyta; class Pinopsida; order Cupressales; family Taxaceae; genus Torreya; species Torreya grandis. The sequence goes on from JARHVA010003956.1 coordinate 582,003, forward strand.
AAATAAAGAGCAAAATATGGAGGTAAATCTTCCACAAACACATAATGAGGGATGGAAAAATTAGGACAAGCATTTAAAAATAAGTTCAAATCCTTGAATACTCCAAGGGTCTTTGTTGGTGATCCATCCAGTTGTAAAACTCCTTTAGCCATTATATCATATTTGAGGCCTAGTTTATCTGATATATACTTGGGCATAACTAAAGTACTAACCCCAATATCTAAGATGAAATTATAAACTAGGAAATCACCAATAATCAAGGATAGGTAAAAATAAAGATTCTTATCAGTCTTCTTCACTTATTCATCAATGGGCTGAGTTCTATTTACCAAGACAACATTCTAATTCCTAGTTGATCTAACTTGCGTACCAAGTCCTTGTAATTCCTTTTGAAGCATGTCCTTTTGTCCAAGTATTGTTAATGAATCCCATAGTTAAATATTCATGTTAAACTTCTTAATTTTATCCAAAACATTAATATAAGGATTACTCACCTTGGAAGGCTCTTTGGAAGCATTATTACCTTGTAGTGTAGCTTGTGGAGGTGGATGTGTAGGAGCAGGCCTTGCATTATAAAAATTAGATTTTCCTACACTCTAGGAGATGAATAATATACCCATACTATTGGATATGGTGTAGGAGTCAAAATAGGTCCTTGATTATCCCTTTGTGTCTCTTCAACAACCCTCTTCTTAGACCTAGTGTTAGAGGACACACTAGCATTCAAATTGCTTGAATTTCCCAAATGATTGATGGCACAAAAATCTCTCTCTAAATGATTTATGAGAGTAAAATCATATTTTATTTTTCCACTCTCCATTCCAATTTGAATTCCATTTCTCATTGGTATTTCAAAAGTGGGAACTTGAGATTCTTGATTTCATTGCATTGTCATGTATTGACTAGGCATTTCATTAACATATACAACTTGGCCTTGATTTTGGTCATAGGAAGGATAACATGGTTGTTATTAAACAAAGTTGTTTTGAGTGGGAACAATATCTTTTGAAGAAGAGGAAATATTAGTATTGTAATTTTGGTAAGGTCTAGCTTGAGTGATTTAACCTTGTCCTTAAGCATTACCTTGAAAAGGAGGTCTATTTCCTTGTCCAAACTAATTATAGAGTTGATAAGGTCTATAATTTTGAGCTTGTTGCCTTTTGAGGGAAACTAATTTATTGGTAAGACTTTGTAGCAAACTCTTGAACTCATGAATCTCATTTGTTGGGGAAATGGAAAACCTTTCTTGACTAGGAAAAAGAGCCAAAGTAGGTAATGCAACTTGACTAGGAGGCTACAAATTAGGGGAAAATGGAATTGGTTGCCTAGGATTAATCTTTACTACTTGAATAAGATAATTCTCAGCATTGATGGCTATTTCATAGGTAGTAGGGAGTGTATTCCCACCCATGGATTGGATCATCATGGCTACATCATTATTCAATGATTTTAAATAGTACAAAAAGGCATAATTTGGAGTAGGTCTCACAAGGGTTGGAATCCTATCCCATGTCTTTTGAAATATAGTATTAACATATTGCATAAAATATTGTGGTGCCCTCTTGATAATGGTAAATTGTTTAGCTAGTGATAGATGATCAATTTTCTCTCTAAATCTCTTAGTCAATAAATCTCCTAATTAATCCCATGAACCAATATAATATTTAGGTAGAGTATCATACCAATCTAAAGATTTACCTTTGAAAGACAATTCCAATAACCTACTATATAAATTCTCTTGAATGATATTATGGATGTTACAAAAGTTTTCTATATTTTTGATTTGTTCAATAGTAATAATATGACCGTTTCTACTAAAAAATGGAACATTCTTAAGGGTTGCTCCTAGAATTTGGTCATATTGGGCAAGATTCAATGGAGATGATCTAGTGAAGGATATAAAAGGTTAGTTATTATCCATATTGGAATGTATAATATGAGTATTAGGGGTTGAAATAAATAAGAAATCAGACTTCTTAAACACTAGCTTTCTTGAATAAGGATGGGTATTCACAAACCTAACCTTTTGATAGAATATGGAGGTAATTGTAAAAACTCAAAGGGTATAACTTTAGAACTAGACCTAGTGGTCACATTTGGAATGAAAATTAGGTATTGATCAATAACCAAATATTTGAGAACTTTAGTGGAATCACTAGGTACTAAATGTAGACATTCTTGTAGCTTCAATTATGGTAAGATCAACACCAATATTGGACAATCTTCTAGGACTTAGAGTCCCACTGAGCATGCCAAAAACTATTATAACTTGGATTTTTAACCCTTGAGGAGATGCCTAGCTCTCCTCATCTAAGTGGCACAATGGAAACATCTCTCTTACTATGGGTGATAATTTTGTTGAGATGAATCTCTAAAAGGGATAGTTCCCTTGATGTATTCTTTGAAGTACTTTATTGCTTATCAACTTTGGATGAAAATGGTTAAGAAAACAACTAAGAAAGTTAAAAATTGTGATGCAATAATATTATATTTACTCATATTTATTTAAATTTTACCACTTAGAGTCAAACAAGACTTCTTTCACATAAAACTCATAATTCAAGTTGTATTGTCACATTAATGTTTCATAAGTTAGGTCCAAAAGGTATTTTGATGCTTAAGAGGGTAATTAAGTATTAATTTATGGGATATAGTCATTAACCACTTATATTAAATGTATAAATTTAGAAAATAATAGTAACAAAGACTTGTAACAATTACTCTTTTGTATATTTGGTGAACAATCAAGGATAACATGCTAGGAAAGATAATCTTCTACTAGACAAGATCAACAAGATTGCACTAAAAATAAATTGAATAACATGTGAGTAGGAAAAATAACTTGTTTATTTATTCAAGAGTCATTCAAGTAAATTTTTTTTAGGGTTTCACCATTAACGAATGAAGCCTCCTCAAAAGAGCAAAAAAGAGTCAATATTTATAGCCTTTGAGAGAAGAGCAAGATAAGGGAAGTCGAAAGGTCACTTGGACAATTTTAAATATGATAAAATAGGTTAAATTTAAATTATAAATATATTTTAAATTAACCATGTAATGTTAGGAGATCCAAATGTCATGAAACTTATGAAAAGTGGCATAAAAACTCCCAGTCTTGGTTTAGAAAACTGCCTTCATAATTTAGATTTGTTTAAACATCAAAAAATTGATTATGGATAGGTATTATTATTGTGATGATATGGATGGATTTCATCCATGACTCTCTATGCATTGGTTTTGGTCTTAATCATCTGAAAACTCCTCGAAGGAAGCCATCACTGCATATAGTCTAAAAAACTCCTCTTTTCTATCAACCCTCACACTTGGAATCTAAAATTCCTTCAATTTTCCATGAAAATTCATGAAATGGAGTTAATTAAACTTGTAAAGACTATAAATGGGCTTATAATACTCAGGTGTACCTTAAAAATACATCCACTTGAGGTTTTCACACTTTTCACCCCTGTGTTCACTATGCCAGTTTTGCAACTAAAAGGGGGTAAAAACTTTATTAAAGAAGCTTGAAAACGGGAGATTATAGCATCATATCCTACTCCAGCAACTATGATAGGATGGGAAATAACTCCTTAGGGAGACTACCCTGATCATAAATAGACTAATTCTGATCATGTTTCGTGGCCCATTTAGTAAGACGGTCAGCGATACCATTCCACTCACGGGGAATATGCCTAAAGGAAATACACTCGAAAACCAAACTAATCTAATGAATTTGCTTGATTATCATAACTAGTTGCCAATCCACATTCTCAAACTCATCCTTCCTCAACAAGTTAATGACAACCTACAAGTCTGACTCATAAATAACTCTACGCCCCTTACTGGTAGCTAATTTTCAAGGCTTCCAGGATAGCCATCGCCTCCATATAATTGTTAGTAAAATGGCCCTTAAAAATTGAGAACAAAAAAAGAACATTATCAAATTTGTCCCTCCCAACTCTGCCAATCCCAGCAGCGCTAGGATTTCCCCTGGAGGAACCATCGACATTGATCTTCATACTACCTTCTTCAGGCGGTGTCCAGCTCCCCACCCGACTGATTGGCCATGGCCTGAGTCTGGTGGAGATCAACGAGAAAGTGTGCAGGCCATGGATGACAGAGGAGGGTGCGACAAGGGAGAGTTGAGCTAGAATTCTAGCGTCCTTCGGCTCCAAATCCCCCCCAACACGTGACTTAGACTGAATAGTCTCCTGGAGTGCAACCAAAATCTTCAGCCACAGTTCCTTTATGTGCAAAGAATGCCCTTGAAAAACTCTTCTATTCCTCTCAAGCTAGAGGTTCCAAAGTAGAAAAATAGGTCCAACAGACCACACATTTTGCAAGATAGATGCCCTACTGGGAGTATGGTCCAGATGCTGCCAAAATTCAACCAAGGAGCCAACGTGCCAATAAGGGCACTCCCAAGCTTCCCACCACAGATGCCACAGTCTTTTGGCAAAGGAGCACTAGAAAAAGAGGTGCTCACCATTCTCCTCATTACCACAGAAAAACAAACACATAGAAGGTCCTTGAAAACCTCTTTTACAAAGATTATCCTAGGTAAGGTAGTGATTATAAGTCAGGGTCTAGACAAAGAAATTACATTTCGGCCAGGAAGACAAATTCCATATTCTCTTCCCCCATTGGAATTTAGTTTCACCCAAACATTACTTCATCAATGCCAGATATCTAGATGAAACAAAAAACTGGCCAGTTGAGTCACCTCCCCAAGCCAGGGTGTCACACTCACGCAAGGAGCTGCAACCTCTAACAGCCAAGAGATGGGATAATTCCTATCTATTTCCTTTGTTCCTCCCAGTGGCCAGTCGGGCACACTCTTCCATTTATAAGCAACAATAACACCCATATTAAAAGCTTCTTTATAGCAATCAATAGTGTACCATCTAGTAGCACGAAAAGCATCACAGAGGACTTACAGGTGGGGATGAGAGGATAGGAGGGGTGGGGCCCCATTCCAAGAATCCTCCTAAAATAACATCTCTATACCACTATTGCATATCCAAAAAAGCCTGGACTGAACCAAAGAAGCACCTACTTTAAGAGTATTCCATACCATCAACCCACGCCCTTCCAAAAGAAGCCTGGGAACCTCTGACGGGCTAACCCCTAGGAAATATTTCAACGACAAGATCTGGGCCCAGAGCTGAGATTGGTTGGTGCACCAACACCAATATAGCTTCGCTACTAGAGCTTGGCTAACTAGGATAGCCAACCTAAGTCCAAGCCCCCTTCCTTCTTAGGCTTACAAACAGTGTTCCAATTCACAAGACTCCATTTAGAATGCCAAAGATTACTGCTCCAAAGAAATTGCTGAGATAGGGCATCATACTCATAGAGAAAAAACATTAGGGTAACTTGAACCATACTACGGTAAATGGGTAGAGCTTGAATAACAGATTAGAGAAGAGTCACCCAACCAGCCGTCGTAAGCCATCATGGGTCCAGTGGTTCACTCTTTGTCTTAATTTGTCTAGGATATTCTGCCAAAATAGCCTGGGTTGCCTCCCAACCACTATGGGGACCCCCAAATAAGTCACTGGCAGAGACTGCATCTGGAATCTAAGGACAGCCACAATTCTACACTGGATAGCAATAAGAGTATTAAAGAAAAAGATGGATGATTTGTGCTCATTGAGCTACTGTCCCGAAGCTTGAAAATAAGTGTCTAGAGTATTTTGGAAAGCTAGTGCTTCCCTCATACGGGCTTTCCTGGTCAAGATAGTGTCATCCACAAATTGAAGATGGGTCAGATTAGCAATCCCATTCCCCCACTGCCATTCATGAATCAGGTTCTGAGATGCTTGAGATTTTATAAGCTGTCCTAGCCCCTCAGCCAAAATAATAAACAAGGAGATATCAGATCACCCTGGCGAAGCCCTCGAGAAGCCCCGAACAGTCTAGATGGAGCCCCATTAATGAGAACTAAATAAGATGACATGGAGACACAACTTAGAACCCACTGAACCCAATCCTAATAAAAATTGAAAGCCAGTAGGACCTTCTGCAGGAATCTCCAGTCCACCCTATCATAAGCCTTCAACAAATCCAGCTTAATAAACATCGCTCTCTCCTGAGATTTGCTCATAGAGTGGATTGCCTCTGAGACAATCACCACTCCATCCAATATCTGTTTTCCAGCAACAAAACCTCCCTGCTCATTAGAAATAATCTTTGGGAGCCACACTTTGAGCCTCTCTACTATGAGCTTAGTAATTATTTTGTATACCATATTACAGAGTGCAATGGGTCTAAACTGGTCCAAATGATTTGCCTGTTCCTTTTTTGAGATCAGCACCAAAAAGGTCGCATTGAGCACTCTAAGCATCTCTTTGCTGTGATAATATTCTTGAATCACTTCCATCAGATTTGGACAAATGATATCCCAAAATTCTTGGAAGAATTCTATGGGGAAACCATCAGGTCCTGGCACTTTACCTCTACGCATGGAAAACACAATTTTTTCAACTTCCTCCTTATCAATCAGCTTCAAGAGTGCATCATTCATATCAGGCATGATAATCAGAGGGATGCAAGACAAAACCATATTCTCCTCCAACTCAGCAGTAGACACATTGGCTGATAGAAGCTCAAAAAAAAATTGAATGGCCTCCTCTGAAATGGCATGAGAGGATGCAACCCGAGTACCATCCGATAACAAAACAAAAGCTATATAATTCCTATTGCATCTCGCCTACATAGACTTGTGAAAAAAGGCAGTGTTCCTATCACCTTCTTGGAGCTAGTCAATTTGGGATTTTTGCTTCCAAAAAATTTCCTCCTAGAGTTCCCACTCATTAAGCTCATTCAGTGCCCCAAATTCTGCCTTATGGAGATCCTCAAACCAACCAAAGTCTAGACCCTATTTGGTAATGCTATCCAGCTTATCTTGGGCTTTTTTCTTCATGGCATTAAGATTACCAAAATTGTTCCTATTCCAAACCTAGAGTTTTCTTTTAACAAACTGAAGCTTCTTAGCAAAGCAAAACATTGCTATTCCATATTCAGGCCCTCTTTGCTTCCACCAGTGGGCCATTAGAGGATGCAAAGAAGAGTCCCTCAGCCACATAAGCTGAAACTTAAAGGGAGGTTTCTTGGGCTTGATAATAAAACTGGTTGTGAGCTTGATGGGCCAATGATCAAACCCTCTCCAATCCAAAATTTTTGAAGCAAGAGAAAAAGCATTGGATAACCAAAAACAAGAGACTAAGAATCTATCTAAATGCTTAGAGATGGCATCCTTACCTATTCTTTTGTTGCTCCAGGTGAAGAGTCTGTTGATAGGCTTGACATCCGTTAGGCACAGCCATTCCATATTATGTTTAAGAAGATCAGATGAGGGGTCAAGATGAGTTAACCCTCCCCTTTTCTCCTTGAGATTAAGGATAGCATTAAAATCTCCACACACGATCCATGGAAGATAAGGAAAGCAGCTACGAACAAAACACAGGTGCTCCCAAAGCCTGAGGTGTCCCTGGATATCTCCTAGAGCATAAAAATTGGTAACTAGAATCAACTCCCTAATCTCTGGAGAGGTAGCAGTCATGGAGAGCACTGAGGTATCGGCCATCCACTGAAGTGGTGTGACTTTACCCAGATCCCAACAAATTTCTAAACCCCCCATAGTTCCTAGAGCTCCCACACACTGACACTTCCCCATAGCCCAAACACTAGGCATATAGGTGAACATATCATCTACAGACAACTTAGTCTCCTAGATACAGAGGATATCTAGGGAGTGCACCGAAATCAACTGATGCATAGCTTTTTTTCGGGGGGCACTATGCATCCCCCTCACATTCCATGAGAGCACAATCATTGAGAAGGTTGGGTGAAAATTTGATCCAGGGTCTTCATCACACCGAACTCCACCAGCAAATCACCTGTGAGTTTTAATCTCTCTTGGTCCTTCTTGTAGCCTAGTCTGGACTGAGAAGAGGAGGCTTTCTTAAAAGGTCTCTACAAAAGACCCAACGCATCCGCCACTCCCTTTTCTTTTCTGGCAGCTTCTATCTCTTTTACTACCTCAGCCCAGCTACCATCCTGGGCTTGTTGTGCTGAAGAACTTACCAGATTTTGGTCCTCTGGTGCCTTCATAATCTCCAGGGAAGGTTGAATTACCATAGCTTGAGATTCATTGAGGAAGGCATCTTTCTCCTCCTCCCTTGAGGGACCTCCCACCTCCTCCTATGGTATTCTGTCTTCTATGGCCATACTATCCAAAGCTTCAAAATGATTAAAGCTCATTTCTAAAGATCGATCTTGGAACTTGCACTTTTGAGGATGCCCTTTGCCCTGACGATGGACTTGGGTAAAGCCCTCCTTGTCCTATCCATACACTCTAGAAGATCCCAAATGTGCATTGCCTGAATTTGGTTGTGCTCTCAAATTTGTTGCTATCCCAAGCGAGCTGTTTGAAGTTTCCAAGTGAGCTAATTGACCTACCTCCTATCCTACATTGGGAGCCTTCCTTTAGAATCTCTTAGCCAGGGGACATTGCCAGTGTAGGTGCCCATAAACATGATAGATTCTGCATCAGAAAGGGATTGATTCATAATCTATCTGCTGGGTCCAAGAAGAGGCCCCCAAGAAAATTTCCATAGATTATGAAAGGGGATTATTAAGGTTGATTTCCACACTTATTCTAGCATAAGAAATAATCTTCCTATCTAGGGACTGGTGTGCAACAACAATTGGCATTCCTAGTAAGGCAGCAATCTGTCTAAGGATATCCTCTCTCCAAAATTCCAAGGGGAGTCTTGGAAGGTGCACCCACACAGGGACTTTGGTTGACAATTCCTTAGCAGAGTTGAAACTTGGATGCCATGGTTTAATAAACAAACTGATGTGGTCATGAAAGTAGGGCCCTCCTTCGAATATTTGATTCTTGTCAGAGACTAAGGAGAAATTAACCAAGAAATAACTATTGGCCACCAGCATAATGTCTATATCTCCCTCCACGTGTTAGGTACACCTTAGCCAAGTTTCCAAGGCCATTTGGGATATTCTAATACCCATAAATTTATAGATCAAAGCATGGGCTGACAAACATTCCACATCCTCCTTGATAGAATCCTGAGAGATCACCAAGACAGGCATCTCCTGGTTGCGTGGGAAGCAACCATTCACTTAAGACACCCTAGGCCACTCGTTGAAGTAAAACGGCTCCCTGCCATGGGGAGGCTCCTCTTGAACCTACCGCTCCTTGCCCGAACCCTCACCTAGGCCATCCACCTCTGCTCCTTCGCTCGTAGCCATCCACAAAAATCTTTCATCACTAATGACATCATTCACTATGCTAGTTTTGACTAGCTAAAAGGAGAGCTATTTTTTGAACACTTTAATTTTTTTATTATAAATAAATTAAAGTTTGGAGTTATAAAAAGTCCTAAGCCTCCCCTCAAACTTTATTACATCTTCAAATCTTCTCTAAAACCTACAAAACACATAAAATGGTGAGGAAAACCCTATTTTTTATGTTGTCTATACAATTTCATAAATTTCATCTTGGTAGGAGATATCTTGAGGGATTCCTCTACATGTTCCAATAGTTTTAATGTTTAAACTATTACATTATATTGATTTTCTATCCTCATCTCTCCAATTGGGTCATAACTAGGGTTTCCAAAGGTTTTTGAGTAGTTTTAGGTCTTAAAATTTGTTCATAAAGCTTTAACATTAGATATAATTCTCAATGCCATGAATTTTATTCCAAGGGACCCAAATAACCTCTCATAATACCTTTGGTTTCCATAAAAAACTTTATAAAATATCTAAGCATTTGAGAACACCTTCTTGAGCTTGTTTCTACTCCTTCTGCATGTTTGAGCTCTTTCTGGGCTAGAGTTGGATTTATAGTTAGTTTTTATACATAATATGAGTTCAATAAAGTGTATATACACATATTTAACATTCCTCAATCACTTTGATAGTCTACCAAGATCTGAAAATGAAGATGGACTACCATTTGGCACTAGACCTCCTCAAAGCCTAATAGGATTAACATGCACCCTATTGGTTTGAGCTACTTGGACTGGTATTTCATAGGTAGGTTGATGTATTATGTATTTTAACATCCAATTTTATCTTATAATAACACTATATAACCCTAAAATCACCCTTATTAATCTTCTTTCTCATTTACCAACTAGGCCTAGTAGAAATTTGCCTAATTGGACTATGTGCATGAGCAATTTGGCCACCCTGAGGGTTTTGAGATTGATATATTTATTCCATATCATCAATTTTAATTCCATAAAACTTATAATATGTTTATATGAGGTTACAAAATATCCTTATCAAGTATTTTTCTCATTTTGTCTTCACTAGTTCATTTTGTCAAAACTTGATTTTCATGGACTTGCTGACCTCTGAGATAAAATAGTGAGGTATAGCCCTTATATATTAATAAATTTGAGTGTTTTTAGAGATATTTAAAGTCCTAATGATCATTTTTACTATATTATTTTTCCTAATTCCATTATTTAGGTGTTGAACCATCTCAAAATGCCCAAAAAGGCCTCAAAAACCCTATTTTCCTACATTTTCCTCAAACCTTCCAAAGAGTGACCTCTCCAAGACAAAATAGTTATTATATGTTTCTATAACATTTTTTTCATATAAAATTAATGATATTAGAGCTCTGTGTTCATCCAAAAACACTCCCTTCCTTATATTCTTCATGTCACCTATTGGACCAAGAGGTTTCTTAACTCATTATACAAACTGATGGCCTTACTCAAGTAAGGAAAAGTGGTTGAGCATATTTTAGGGGTATTGAAGTTTTTAAATAATTAATTTGACCTATCATATACCATATGAATTTTATTTATAACCTTATTTATCTCTTTTCATGGTGGACTCCTACCTTCACTAAGAGTACACACTTAGCTATAGGTGTATACAGGGCCTTAAGGGGTCTATGTATACTTATTTTAAAAAAAAAGATCTTATGAAGGTAATAATGGTACTAATTTAGATTAAAAATGATTTTTATATCACCCAAACTCCTTCTTGGTCCTCATATGTACCTTCTAATCCAAATAAAATACTTTGTTGTACCTAGACTAAGACCCCTATTTTACCTTTGCCTGTAGGTTAGTTTGCCCTGTCTAGAGCTTATCAAGATCATTAAATTCATGGATAAGGTCTATATTTTTTGGTTTTATCATGTCACTCTTTCCAATAATCTAAATATACACCTTTAAATTATAATCTGAGTCTTCTCTAAATGACTAAGCAACCCTGACTACTAACTGAGACAATCCTACCTGTAGGTATGTACTACATCATGAGACCTTGCTTAGGATGTTTGGTAATATTTAATTAGAACATATTGGTCATATAGTGCATATTTGTCTTTGGATTCACCTTTAAATAGTCTTAAAGCAACAAATATTCATGAGGATTGGGGTTACTGTCTCATACCCTACTGTACTAAGACACCCCTGCCTATAGGTATGTATGGCCTCAAATGAGATGGTCATTATGTTTAGAACTCTATTTAAAACATATTAAAGTCAAAAGATACATATGTGACCTATAATCCACCTTTTATAGTCTTAAACCACCAAAAGGGAACCAAATTAAGGTTATTATTTCCCTACCTTGATATAGGTATGCATTTCTATAGTGTACATAATGAGAAAGTGTGAGGCAAAATAATAGTATATCATCCTTATTATTCATGGTTTTTATGTTCATAGTATTTATTTCACTCACCAAGGTCACTATAACATGATGGTAAGGTCAAATTTCAAATATGGGTGACAAGGGTTATCTCACATCTTCCAATCTTATAGATATCACTAAAGGACTTGTTAACCATTTTGGCCCTGCAGGCCAAAACCAGTCTCCTTCCCTTGCTGTTCTGAGCCATTTTCAAATTTGATTCTTGCACAAGTCTTTTAGCAAAAGGAGGAACTAGTTCAATGGTTTGACATTGGGGTCTAATTCCATGATCTTTCCAAGAACTTTGAGCTTGAACTTTGAACCATTGTTGGTTCAACGTCTTGGTTCAACAACTTGGTTCAATGGCTTGGTTCATCAGCTTAGTTCAATGCCTTGGTTTAATGACTTGGTTCAAAGGTTTGGTTCAATCGCTTGGTTCGATCACTTGGTTCAATCAGTTTGAACTTGGAAATATTGAACCGTTGAACCATTGAAATGTTGAACCATTGTTGGTTCAAGCAATTGGTTCAAGCGGTTGGTTCAAGTAGTTGGTTCAAGCAATTAGTTCAAGTGCTTAGTTCAATCACTTTGAAGTTGGCAATATTAAATTGTTGAACCATTGAACTGTTGAACCATTGTTGGTTTAAGTGAATGGTTCAAGCGGTTGGTTCAAGTGGTTAGTTCAAGTGATTGGTTCAAGCACTTGGTTCAATCACTTTGAACTTGGAAATATTGAACTATTAAACCATTGAAATATTGAACCATTGTTGGTTCAAGCGCTTGGTTCAATCAGTCAGTTTAATTAGTTGGTTTAAAGTGGTTAGTTTAAGTGGTTAAATGAATGAGTAGAACATAGTATTAAACCATTAAACCATTGAACCATTAAACCAATTGTTGGTTTAATTGGAAGGTTCAAGGGAGTCTCCCAAAGCCTGAAGGACAAGTGCCCTTACAGAGGGTAGGGAACACTTGCAAAGGGATCAAAGAAAAGGCCAAAGGAATTGACCAAATGGTGATAGGTGCGTGAACATCAACTTTATAGCAATGAAATAGTCATTGATCTTTAAATAAAAGGCAAAAACCTAAAGGAATTCAAAGGCTTAAAGCTAGAAGGAAGAAATCATTAAGGAGGGAGTCCAAAGAGCTAAATAATTAACATAAGATAGCCCCTAAAGGATGAAGGAGGTAGAAAAGACAAAGCTAGGAAGAGGCAAAAGAGCCAAGTGCAAAAACAAACAAAACAGTCCAAGTGGCAAAGGAAGGTGTCAACTCAAGGAGTTACTCTAGTGGTGGACATAGTATCTACCAATTGGTCATCAAGAGGTGTGAACAATGAATGGTGTGACCCATTTTTCTTCACTTTGCATTGATGAGCAGACAAACTGTGTGAATGCCTTAAAAGAGCGGTCTTGTTTGTAGATAAATGGTGCAGCCCATAATTTCACATATGACATTTAATATATCTTAAACACCTAAAATCGAAATAGGAGCTGACAAAACATTATCTATCAAGTGGCTTCCTCTTCCTAATGCTCATAATGCACATGGGTCATTTGTAAAAGGGCACCAAAAGGCCTCTTTTTTCCTCTATATATTGAAAACTTCTCATTTTGAAAAAGGATCTCTCATGTTGTAAGGTGAAGCCCTGCTAATTTTCACTTGGAATCAATAAATACACATTTTTACCTCTATTCTGGTTGGATATATCTCTGAGTGTGTCTGAGTGTTAAAATTGTGTTCAATCATTTCTTTCTTAATGCTTTCACAAGCTTGATACCAACACACCTGGTATATAAAAATCACCTTCCCTGTAGGTGACAAGAAGAGCTGTATCTGGAGCATAGAGGCAAAAGGAGGTTATTAGATGGTGTGCTTTTCCTACAGCACCTATGGTAAGTTCCTTTTTTGTGTGTTTCCATTAAAGCCTCCTTGTCAAGCTCCCTGTAGCGTGGTCCTTTTACCAGTTAAAGTGTATGAATGTGTTCTTATGGTTCAGAGTGTGAGTATGAGTAGATCAAACTTGTTTAGTGCATCACCCTCTTAGGTTAGGTTCTATTTTTTAGTAATCCTTCTCTTTTTTCACCCCCCATTATATATATATATATATGTATGTATGTATGTATTAGCAACATTACTAGAATAACTTAGATGCATCAGAGGGAGCTAGTCCTTATCTAGAGACTCTCCCCTCAATTTTTCTAGACCCACAGGCAAGAGAGGAGTTTCCATTGTGATGGATGGAAGACAGGAGATCATCCTCCTATCAAGGGTGCAATCCACTGCATCAATAATTTTTGGCACACCTAGTGAGACTAAGTTTTAACACTCAGCAAAGTTCCAAGATTGATGCTAGTCCTATTACAACAAAATAAACCATTTTCAGCATCTGGCGACTCCACTGGGGAACATCGGTCTCTCCGGTTAAAGACTAGTTTGACCTCCTATGCCTAAAATCACCACACATTCTGCTACTAAGGGTGTCCCTTTTGAATTCATGAAATTGCCTTTAAACTCAAAAAAGTGATTGAGGTTTGAAAAAACTCATCCTTATTCAGCAAATCACCTTCCTAGACCTGCTATAAGATACACCCATGCAAGAAGGCCCCAGTTGAATCCTACCATAGCCATGGATTTACCTTTTATGGCCTTTCATGGTTAGAGTCCTTTGAATCTCTTACATTATGACCCAATTATAGGAGCAGTCCTTAAAAGTGGGCCTCCCTTTAATGGAGAAGGGCCCATTACTGCTATCAAACACATCATAGATATTGCTAACCTCTATAATATTCATAATGTCACTGAGGAAAACATTTTGATTATATTGCTGGCATTGTCTTTCAAGGGCAAGGTTCTGGACTAGTATGGGACTTTGCCCATGAATTCAGTTGATTCCTAAAACGAATTGGGCACCCTCTTAATGAATAGATTTGGGGAGAAGAGTGACCACCTTTCACTTGATGAGCAACTGACCACTATGAAAAGAGCTCCACATTAATTCATGCAAGATTTCAACACTCAATTTTAGAAGACATGGGATAGAATTTCCATTTTGGTAAGGCCAACTCTGAGCTATGCTTTCCTTTATTATTTATAAGCATTAAATAGTGACATTGCTGTTATGATACAGTTCATGGGAGGACATGTGCTGCTTGTCACCTATGACATAGCTATAGTGGCTGAGAATTGCCTGGTGTAGGCTGGAAAAATAGATCCTAGGCCTCATATGCCACTCTTCCCTAAATTGATGCCTCCAATCTAGATTGCTGCACCCACCTTGGCTCTTCTACCTGGCATAGAGAAGCTAGTATCTACTTTATCTAATGACCTTCATGAAGTCAAAATATTGTTATAAAGCATAACAAATGGACTAGTGGCTCTTAAAAGGTATCAAACTCAAGGCAATCAACCAAATCAAGGATATCACTAGTATGGGCAAGCAAAGAGACCCCCTTTCCAAAATTACAACCAAGGGTAGGGTTAGTTTGCATAGGCCAGACCTTTTCAAGGCTATAATCTAGGTGCCCCTTCATCATCTAAGGCTCTAGCACCTGCTCAAAATAATCTTGTACAAGAACAACCCAGTTGCTCAACCATGGGATATGGTTAGGATCAAGCTATTTATACAAATGAAATGCCAAGTCATTACACAAATGCACAAGATAATCAGGTAGCCACTCAATTCCCAAGATTTGAAGCTTCAGTGTAACCTGGCATGGGCAATAGTCAAAATCAACTCGATTCTACTCTCATGAATCACCTGGAAGGTGAGTTCTATGTAGTCAATTACGTGGGTAGTGTAGTCAATTAGGGTGGCTATGTCGCAGCCAACACAAGGTCCAAAAAGAGAGCAATGGAAGAGGCTTAAACAACTACTCAAATGTTATCACCACCTTCTTCATCACATGTAAACCAAAATGTTCCAAACTTTAGACCTCTAGTTGTACCTTCAGCGCCTCAGCCTGTGCCTTAGGCTGTAAGTAATCCCAAAGAAAATTTGAAATAAGGCAACCCCTAAGTCAATGTGGTAGATCAAATGAAGAAGCTACACATGAACATCTCCTTGTGGGATTCATTATCAATACCAAGACAAAAGGACATGATGCAAAAGGAATTACATGGGCTGAATGAATAAGCTGTCCCATAAAAAATTGATAATGTCCTGATGATGAATGGACAACCTTCCACATCAGGCCAAGTTAAGAAAGAGGAAAATGTTTCCCATTTTTATTTATCATTGGTCATAGGAGATTTATTGGTGATCAATTTCATCACTGGCAGTGGAGCAAGCACCTCAGTAATGCCCAAATGCATAGCTGATAAGCTGGGGCTAAAAAATGAAGAAATGACTAAGGGAGTCCTGCAGTTAGATGGAAAACCAGAAAAGATGCTTGGGGTGGTGAAATATTTGAGCTGATGCTACATGCCTACCTAACCTTCTCAGATCTCTATGATGTGGTAGTGGTAGATGTCCCTCCTTACTTTGCTATTTTCTTATCCAAGGATTTCACATCCAAGATAGGTGGCTACCTAGCAGCAAACTGGTCTTTCTAGTTTTTAGAACCAAGTATGGGACTAAGTTTAAGATTTAATTAGAGTCACTCCACAAAGATCATTTAGAACCATACTCACTCAAGTTGGAAAATGTTAGCTATGCCATTATTGACTAGGAAGAATTTCTAGTTGATCAATCTCCATCCTCTACCCTTGAAGGAGTTGCTAACCTATTCTTAGTTAAATAGGGAAGTTGTCAGGAATCTAGAACAACAAACATGCTCTGATCCCACTTGTCAGGATGCGAAACCAGAAACATACAATTGATTACCAAACTTCAAGCAACTTAATATGCGGAAATAAACCAGATTCACCAAGTAACTAGAATTCAGAATAACACAGCATATGAGAGACAATACACAACTTGTATTAACACTTTATACAGAAAAGAATACAATAAAGAAGATGCCACTTCTTCTCCACCACCTTACAGAGGTTTCCCACACCTCAAGTGAACAGTAATTCTTCTCCCCAAAGCTCTCCCTCTCACAGGTCACAACACCCAACTCAAATACAGAGTTGGTGTTCACCTCCCATGCTCCACGCATAACACAAGTACTCCACGCACTCCACAAGCACTCCACGTGCTCCACAAGTACTCAAGGTACTTCAAGTAGATCTCCCATGAATCTGCAACAACCTGCAATTCAACAGACCATACTTATGGAAGGAACTTCCTTGCCTTCCTCTTGCTCTATCCGAGTACACACCTGTACTCCAAGTAGATCCTGCCTGATACTGCTCCCTGTTGTGTTGCTGTCTGTATGACCTTGCACACCTGCAAATCAAACAATGGTTCTGCTCACCTGTGAACCTCGACCTTGCACACACATACACCTGCAGATCAACGATCTTACTTACCATGTAGATCTCCTATATAGGCCATGCAACTGTGACCAAGATCCTACACTCTTGAAGAACCCAACTGGCTCTCCAATCCAGCACCAACACACCTGGTACTGTGGTACTACGAGGAACGCACCATTGCTCTACCTCACACACAGAAGGAGCTTATAATTATGCTCTCTTACTCCCTAGCACACTTTTCTAATACAACCATGAGTCTATTATATAGATCTCATCCAAACAATAATTAGACATCTAATTACAATAATTAGATCTGCAGCTCTCAGTCTAAAATTAGATCTCTTCATGCAAACACTTGGTTCGTTAGTTAACTGCCCGTAATTCGCTCAGTCCGAACCACACAGGCGACCGACGCCGGTCCCTGTTCGCCTGGGGGTCGCCGACGCCGGCCGATCTCTGACCGACGTCGGTTGTCTTCCTGCCTTTTCCTGCCGACGTTGGTTGGCCTGACTGACGCCGGTGTCTCTGACACTCAGCAACTCTCCTACAACCTCCTCTGTATCTGCATCAGTGAAGCTTTTAGCTCCACAATCCTAACAGAAGTGACAACTTTGATCATGATCCTTAAAAATTCATAGAAGAGGCAGCCCTTGGGATTTATTGTATATGAAAAGAGGGTACTTTTATACTGAATCTAATGAGAGCAAGCCAAGAAAGCTTTGGTTTATGGTAGATGTTCTTTGATGGCTCAAGAAGTAAGTTGGGAGCTAGTGGTGGAGTGGTGCTAGTTTCTCCTTCAAAAGAGAAATACTTTTTGGTTTTCAAGTTTTAGTTTTATTGCATGAGAAATGTTGTGGAGTATGAATCCATCATCCATGGTTTGGAGTGGGTGAGGAAAAGAGGAATCAAAGAGCTGCAAGTTTTTGGTGACAATGAGCTGATTGTGAATCAAGTAAGGAGCCAATATTTGACAAAGAATTCTTTGCTTAAGT
Organism: Torreya grandis; assembly: GCA_037957365.1. Taxonomy (NCBI): domain Eukaryota; kingdom Viridiplantae; phylum Streptophyta; class Pinopsida; order Cupressales; family Taxaceae; genus Torreya; species Torreya grandis. Next base: position 600,035 of record JARHVA010003956.1, read on the forward strand.
CCTATAAACATAGGGTATGGGACTTAGTGGATAATTTCCTTAATTTCAATTTAATCTCCATTACTAGAGAGCATAAGAAGCAAGCAGATAGGCTAGCAGCACTTGGTGCCCAGTTTGATATCCCTAGGGAAATAGGTCGAGACTATAGTTCACACTACTTGAAGGTAGTAATCCGGCCCTCTATTCTTGACAACATCATTGACTGGCAGTTGTTTGACAATGACCAACAAATAGCACTCTTCTTGTAAGAAGCTAAGTTTAATACTAAAAACTAGGCTAAGTTACAACAGTAGTATGGCAGCCAAATTATTTAGCTAAAGAACAATAAACTTCCCAAAGGCTTGGTCACTCTCGAGAGTATCTTCAATGAAGATGACTAGTTGAAAAGTGATAAGGCAAGCATCAAAACTAAGGAGGAGAACTATGAGAAGGTTGAAATATTTAAAGACAAGCTGCTTACACTTGGGAAAGTGTGCATAGACCATGAAATGTAGGCCTTCACCTTGTTGTGCCAAGAGTTTGCTGATGTCTTCACTTGGGAGTATAATGATTTGAAGGGTTTTGACCCAAGTTTGGCCCAACATACCATTGAACTAGAAGAAGGCACCAAGTCAATCAAGTAGAAGTAAAGGCTTGTCAACCCAAAGATTGAACCTCTCATGTGAAAGGAACTCACCAAGTTGATTGAGTTCAAGATAATATTTCCAATCAAACACTCTTCTTGGCTGGCCAATCTTGTTCTTGTCTAGAAAAAGAATGGGGAGATCAAATTATGCATAGATTTTAGAGACCTCAATAGAGTCTCTTTGAAAGACCATTATCCTCTCCAAAGCATGGAGTAGATCCTTTAAATGGTGATAGGTAGTGAGTGTTTCTCCCTGCTAGATGGGTATTTAGGATATAATCAAATTTTGGTGCAAGACTCTGACTAGTACAAGATAGCCTTCACTACCAAATGGGGGACATTTTCCTATAGAAAAATGCCATTTGGAATGTCCAATGCTGGTGCCACTTTTTAGTGAGCCATGGACATGGCCTTTCAAGGCTTGATAGATAACATTGTACTGGTGTATCTTGACAACGTGAAAATTTTCTCTAAGGAGGTGGGCCAACACATGAAACACCTCAAACCAATCTTCGAGAGGTGTAGAGAGTTTGATATCTCTCTCAACCCAAATAAATATGTGTTCACTATCCATGAGGGTAAACTCCTTGGCCACATTATTTCCAAGGAGGGCTTGACCATTGATCTAGAGAGAGTTCGCTCCATCTTGGAGATGTCCTTGCCTAAACACAAGAAGGGCCTATAGAGCTTCTTTGGCAAAATAAATTTCATCCAGAGATTTATTCTAAATTTTGCAGAGGTAGTCAAGCCATTGACCTTTATGCTAAAGAAGGATGAGAAGTTCACATGGACAACACAAAGAAAGGACAATTTTGAAGAGGTCAAGTAGGCTATAGCTTAGGCTCCTACTTTGATCAGCCTTAACATCACCAAAGATTTCAACCTCTACACCTTCAAAAATGAAGAGCTAATCTCCACCATGCTTACCTAAGCAAATGGTGATAACCTTGAATAACCACTTGCATTTTTGAGCCAAGGTCTAGAGGGTTTTGAGGTTAGGTATACATATGTGGAAAAGCAAGTCCTTGTAGTTATTTAGAGTTTGAAGAAATTTAGATATATATTATCCAACAATAGAATTCACCTCATGGTTCTACATCATATCATCAAGGATTTCTTGACCAACCATGACTTGAATGAAAAAAAGTAGGGTAGATCACTAAGGTAATGGAATAAGACGTGGATATCAAGATCACCAAGCTGGTTAGAGGCAGAGGCTTGTGTGAACACCTTACTGCAGACTTTAAATAACAAAAGGAGGATAGTTTGCTAATTCATGATGTAGCTATAGTAGAAGAACCAACCATTATGAAGGATTGGACATCAGACTTGAGGCATTTCCTTCTCACCGGTGAATGCCTATAGGGCCTTGACAAGACCAAGAAGAGATACTTTAGACTCCAATCTCTCCCTTATGTCCTAATAGATGGAGTGATATTTAGAAGGGATCTCTCAAGAGTGATTTTAAGGTGCATAGACCCAAGTCAGGTCGACAGGGTGCTATCTGAGTTCCATGATGGGCTAGTTGGTGGTCACTATGCTCCTAAGCCTATAGCTGTAAGAATAATGAGAGCTAGTTACTTCTAGCCTACTCTATTCAGAGACACCCATGCCTGGGTAAAAAAGTTCTAGAAGTGTGTGCTCTTTAATGGGAAGCAATGGCTGGCTACCATGCCTTTACAACCTATTCAAGTAGAGTAGCCATTCATGTAATGGGGCCTTGACTTTATAGGGATGATTAACCCTCCCTCCAGTGATGGACACAAGTGGGTCCTGACTGCCACAAAATACTTCATAAGATGAGTAGAAGTTGTTGCTTTGAAGGAAGCCAATGAAAGTGCAATCTTGGAGTTTTATGAGGACCTAGTGGCAAGGTTTTGGGTTCTAGCTACCATCATCTCAGATAATGTTTTAGCTTTTCTAGGAACTAAAACAAGTGAATGGGCATTGAGATATGGTATCTATCTTAGCACTTCATCAAATTACTACCCATAAGGGAATGGGCTAGCTGAGTCCACCAATAAGAATCTGATCAAGATTATCAAAATAATAATGGAGGATAATTAAAGAACTTGTCATGTCATGTTGAAAATAGCCCTGTGGGCAGATAGGCTCACTCCAAAGAGAGAAATTGGTAATTCACCATACACACTCATGTATGAAAGGGAAGTGAGGCTTCTTATTTCACTTGAGTTGCCATCCTTGGACATTGCTCACCAGCTACAGTTAGAAGGAGGCAATAACATGGAGGTTAGGCTATGTGAGTTGATGGAGCTTCAAGAGATAAGGGACCAGGCTATGGCTTCTATGATCAGTCACCAATAACAGATGAAGAAACACTTCAACAAGAGATCTTCATCAAAAATTTTCTCTGAAGGAGACATCATCTTGAAATGGGATGCAGACCAAGCTAAGCTTGGAAATCATGTGAAGTTTGATGCCATATGGAGTGGTCCGTACGTCATCACTCAGTGTAAGTAGCACAATGCATTCCAAATCTCCAGGTTGGATGGTGAAGAACTGTATATCCTAGTAAATGGGATACATCTTAAGCATTATCACTGAGCCCTCCTCCCATCATGTATATATTTTCTTTATTTTTTCTTGTTTTCCCTAAGTATTTTTGCACATGTTAGTAGTTTTCTTAGTCTTGTGTGTGTTTCATTTCATTTTTGGGTATGAACTTCATGATTGATTCTTAGATATCTCAAGGTGGTTGCTAAATTTTCAAGCTATGTTTTGAATCCATGCCTAATAGACTTTGAGGCTACTAGTTTCTAAGCATAGCAGGCATGCTTCCCCTGGGAATCACTAATTTATTAACCATTTTGGCCCTATAGGCCAAAATTAGTCTCCTTCCCTTGTTGTTCTGAGCCATTTTCAAATTTTATTTTTGCACAAGTCTTTTGGAAAAAGGAGGAACCAGTTCAATGGTTTGACATCGGGGTCTAATGCCATGAGCTTTCCAAGAGCTTTGAACCTAAAATTTGAACCATTGTTGGTCCAATAGCTTAGTTCAATGGCTTGGTTCATTGGCTTGGTTCAATGGCTTGGTTCAATGGCTTGGTTCAACGACTTGGTTTAAAGGTTTGGTTTAATCACTTGGTTTGATTGCTTGGTTCAATCACTTTGAACTTGGAAATATTAAACTGTTGAACCGTTAAACTATTGAACCATTATTGGTTCAAGTGGTTGGTTCAAGTGATTGGTTCAAGTGCTTGGTTTAATCACTTTAAACTTAGAAATATTTAACTATTGAACCATTGAACCATTGTTGGTTCAAGCGATTGGTTCAAGTAGTTGGTTTAAGCGATTGGTTCAAGCACTTGGTTTAATCACTTTGAACATGGAAATATTAAACAATTGAACTGTTGAACTATTGAACCATTGTTGGTTTAAGTGCTTGGTTTAATCAGTTGATTCAATCAAAGGGTTTAATCAGTTGGTTCAAAGTGGTTGGTTTAAGCGGTCAAATGAATGAGTAGAACATAGTATTGAACCATTGAAATATTGAGTCTCCTAAAGCCCAAGGGACAAGTTCCCTTGCAGAGGGTAGGGAACACTTGCAAAGGGATCAAAGAAAAGGCTGAAGGAATTGACCAAATGGTGATGGGTGTGTAAACATCAACTTTATGGCAATGAAATAGCTGTTGATATTTAAATAAAAGGTGCAAACCCAAAGGAATTCAAAGGCTTAAATCCAGAAGGAAGAAATCATTGAGGAGGGAGTCCAAAGAGCTGAAGAATTAGTAGAAGATAGCCCCTAAAGGATGAAGGAGCCAAAAAAGACAAAGCCAACAAGAGGTAAAAGAGCCAAGTGCAAAAATGGAAAAAATAGTCCAAGTGGAAAAAGAAGGTGTCAACTCAAGGAGTTACTCCAGTGGTTGACATAGTATCTACCAATTGGTCATCAAGAAGTGCAAATAGGGAACGCCATGACCCATTTTTCTTCACTTTGCATTGATGAGCAGACAAACCATGTGAATGCCTTAAAGGAGTAGTCTTGTTTGTAGATAAATGATGTGGCCCATAATTTCACATATGACATTTAATATATCTTAAACACCTAAAATCAAAATAGGAGCTGACACAACATTATCTATCAAGTGGCTTCCTCTTCCCAATGCTCTGAATGCACATGGGCCATTTGTAAAAGGGTACCAAAAGGCCTCTATCTTCCTCTATATATTGAAAACTTCTCATTTTGAAAAATGATCTCTCATGTTGTAAGGCAAAGCCCTGCTAATTTTCACCTGGAATCAATAAATACACATTTTTTTACCTCTATTCTGGTTGGATATATCTTTGAGTGTGTCTGAGTGTTAAACTTGTGTTTAGTCATTTCTTTCTTAATGCTTTCATAGGCTTGATACCAAACACCTGGTATATACAAAGCATCATCCTTGTAGGTGATAACAAGAGCTATATCTAGAGTGCAGAGGAAAAAGGAGGTTACTAGAGAGTGTGCTTTTCCTACATCGCCTATGGTAAGTTCCTTTTTTGTGTGTTTCCATTAAAGCCTCCTTGTCAAGCTCCCTTCAGCCTAGTCCTTTTACCAGTTAAAGTGTATGTATGTGTTCTTATGGTTCAGAGTGTGAGTATGAGTAGATCAAACTTGTTTGGTGCATCACCCTCTTAGGTTAGGTTTTATTTTTTAGTAATCCTTCTCTCTTTTCACCCCCCATTATATATATACATATATATGTATTAGCAACATTACTAGAATAACTCAAATGCATCAGAGGGAGCTAGCCCTTATCTAGATACTCTCCCCTTAGTTTTTATAGACCCACAAGAAAGAGAGGAGTTTCCATTGTGATGCATGGAAGACATGAGATCATCCTCCTATCAAGGGTACAATCCACTGTGTCAATAGGACTTTCATCATAATTTGGTAACTTTGGGTATCTAAAAGATCAATCTCTATTTGTTTTTTTCCCTTAAAACCTAGCATGGCTCCTATATATTAAATGGGATAAAAATTTCACCCATTTGGATGCTTTATAAACATTTAAAGAGATGTCATAGGGAGCCTACAACAACCCCTTGGACCTCTATTTTGCATTTTAGGGACTATGGGCCTAGAACTCAGTCAATCATCATTTAAAGGTGATTAAAATTTCCTTTAGACATATATAAATTAAAACCTATCTATCATGATTTTACCATATTACCTTACCTTCAAGAATATTTCAATAACTCATCTCACACTTCAAAATGGCCTCTTCACTCTCTGTTTAGGCCACTTGTAGGTGACTACCTACAAAATCTAGGTAATGGTATAGGATGATGAGTAGTATGCATTATTTTGACCATTAAATGAGTCTTAGGAAGATTATATGTCTCCAAATGAATATTAAAAACCTAAAAATAGATTCCAAAGACTATACTTCTAGTTTCACATGGTTTCCTCTTCCTAAACACCTATGGTGAGCATTTTCATGGTAGATAGTGAGAAGGTGTTATATATGACTACTATAGTGCCCTTTCCTTACATTTTATGGAATATTAGTCACTTGTACATGTTTAAAACATATATATAAACATTTTCAAACTCTTTATGGATCCATGGACATAATTTAGGAATGTGCATAGCTCTAAATTGATTGTGTATGGTAGTTTTATGGTAATTGACTATATAGCTCTCAAAGACTGCACTTTCATGGGCATTTACTTAGAGAATGACCCTGAGATGACATGAGATCATTTTAACACATTTTAAACATGAGGAATGACCTATCATAACTTCTTGAAGACACTTATAAAGCATGAAATTAGAAAATAATGGAAAACTACCAATCAAAATAGAATGGACCAGTCTACAAACTTGAGGTGAATTGCTCATAAAATGAACTTTAAACTTGAAACAAAGCATGGTATACATGATAATACATATCCAACATCATTGAGGAGAAAAATTAGCAACTAGAATGTATTAAATCTCTTAAACAAAAATAAAACACAAAGGGTTCATAAAATAACTAGTAGATTTTCACAATCAACTTGTTAGAAATAGTTCATAAAGATATTTGTTCAATATTTCAACTATTTATATTAAATTCAATATCTCTAAGTATATTATCATCTCTCAAAATAATTTATTCTAAAACCCTTTGTGTTGACCGTACCAAATATAAATCTACAGGTCACTTTTGCTTGCCAAAAAAGGTGAAAAGGAGTAGGCTAGTTTGGGCATTAAAATAATACTTCTAGATCATTTAAAATGTGGAGATTAACATGGGGAAGATAAATAGTCATTTTTAAACATTTTCCAAGTGGCAAACTTCCTAAATAGGTCATACAAGTGCCATTTCTTCTCCTTCTACTAGAAAACTACCTTTTCTTCTACTTAACCTATCATCTTTTAGTTTTTTCAGTTACTTAAGACTTTTAGGGACACATGGGGCATGAAATCATATTTTTCAACCTTTAAATTTCCCAAAAAATTCGTACAAATAATTAAATTCATCTTTTTGACCCCTAAAATGACTCAAAAAGACATGTTGGCTAATGAAACTTATGACCAAGGCCAATATATCATTGAATAACATTAAATGACCTATGAAACACCTTATTATAAGATATTATGCTCCCAAAACATCTATAAAACCAAATGTTTAACTAGAGGTGTCCTAATATGACCTAAAAGTCAAATTTGGTCAACATTAACCATTGTTGGATTCATCTCTACAAGATGATCATAATGGTATATTATGACGGTATAATTCTTAGGCCAAAACTTTTCACCCTTGTTCCCATTGGTAGTTATTGTATTCATCTTGGTGAGGTGGTCACAATGGTCTCATATATTGATACACTTTTATTTTAAGGTAAAACCCTCTTAGGGTTTGTGCATGGATGGTCCTAACACTCATAAGCATAGGAAAAGGAAATAAAATCCTAAAAATCCTCATAAAGATGACATAGATACTAGAAACTCTATTCTATGTATGTCAAAGGTGGTTCAATAACTTTAGTCAAACTTACATGGCATGATATAGAAAGATGATATTGATGTAATTAAATGGGACATCACAAAATGAGAGGGGACTTGAATGGATTGAAAGATAAATTAACAAATTTTAATTGGAAAATTATCCAAGTTTACAACTTAGTATTTGTAAAATAATCCGCCACCACTCCAATTTGTTTCTCCTCCTTCAAACAATCATACTACCAATTTAGGTTTAAAGATGATGTTGGAAAAAGTGGAATTAGACAAGTTTGATGGTAATTATCCACTCACATGGATAAATCAAATTGAAAATTTATTTTATCTACATGAGACTCCATGTTTGCAACAGGTGGTCATTGCCTCTCTCTATATAGAACCTGAGCAGTTCATTTAATATCGATGGTTGTGTGCTTAAAATAAAAATAATTATCTCTTAGTTTCCTATTATATATTTTTTGAGGATATATAGCTCCATTATTACAATAATGTATTATAAAACTACTTCAAATAGTTAGTGAAACTATTCCATTGAGGGACTGTCAAGGATTATATTCTTCAATTTCATAATCTCTCCTTATGTGTGGTGGACATCACTGAGGAAAATTTGACTTACCTATTTTTGGGTGGCCTCAAAGATAATATCTAATTAGAGGTTTACATGTTTAGTCCTAGTTTAGTATTTGAAGCCATCCCAAGGGCATGCATGCAGAGGAAAAAAATGATGATCAAATGAATACCTTTCACTAATGTTTTTGAGTATACTTTCCCATCACCATCACTTCCTCTGCCTACTAGATTGACCCCTCAACAAATTGAGGAGAAGAGTGTACAAGGTTTGTGTTTTGGTTGTGATAGTAAATGGAATAAAGTACATCATTATGATGGAAATAATTTATCTTACATTAAATATTCTAATAATGATGACAAAGATGATGAGGCCTTAGGTGTCATTTTTGATAAACCTAAGAAAGAATCTAAATGTTCTCAACTTACTATTTATTAACATGCACTTTTAGTTATTAGTACTCTTCAAACTCTTAAGGTGGTGGGTTTCCTTAAGAAACTGAAGGTGATTATGTTGATTAAACCTAGGAGTATGCATAAATTCATCAATAATAAGTTTTTTACTTTTTTGAAATATTTCATTACCCAAATCCATAATTTTAGGTCATGATTGTAGATGGTGGTATCATCAACTATTTATAAAAATGCCATATTATTAAGCTTGTTGTGGGAGACCACCTATTAGATTATCCCATGTTTTTAATTCCCATGGGAGTGGATAATAATGTTATGGGAGTTCAATGGATCACCACATTAGGCACTATTGATATGAATTTCCATGAACTATTCATGCACTTCCATTCACAATGTAGGACATTTAAACTATATGGATTACAGGCCAAATATCCAAAAATAGTTAGTTCCCATCAGATGATGAAGATTCTTAGAAAAGGTGTTGAAGGATTTGTGGTGTGCTTGATTTCAATAGAGGTTAAACCAACTAAGTCTACCCATAATGATTTACAAATGGTGTTGGATGACCATTATGTTATTTTTGGTGACATTCCAAAAATATTTCCACCAAGCCAAGTACATGATCATGCCTAGTTCTTGAAAGTACACCACCCAACATCAGACTCTACAAGTATCCCTATTCACAAAATTCTAAAATTAAAAATATGGTGAGGAGATGTTGAAGGCATGAATCATCTTATATAACCAAATTTAATATTCCTCATCAATGGTCATGGTGTAGAATAAGGATGACACTTGGAGGATATGCCTAGACTACATAAAAATCAATAGGTACACCATTAAAGATAAGTTTCATATTCCATTAATTAATGATTTGATAGATGAATTACATGATACTATTTATTTAACCAATTTATATGTTCACTCTGGATATCATCATATTTCAAAATGAGAAGAGGAAATACCTAAAACAACTTTTAGAACTCATGAAGGCTATTAAAATTTTATGGTCACGCCTTTTAGCCTTTCAAATATACCATATACATTTTAGAGTTTGATGAATACAATTTTAAATCTATTATTTAGAAAGTTTGCATTGGTTTTTTTGATGACATCCTTCTATAAAAAAATTTGGAAGACCATTTGAAGCATGTGAAACAAGTACTCTCAGTTCTTAAATAACATCAACTTTATGCTAAACCTTCCAAATGTGCTTTTGGCATCTGAGAGGTAGAGTACTTGGGTCATATTGTTTCACATGAATGAGTGAAAGTTGATCCTAAAAATATATAAGATATGATGGAGTGGTAAATTCCAAAGACCCTAAAAAACCTTTGGGAATTTCTAGGGATAACTAGTTACTATCATATGTTTGTTAAAAACTATGGTAGCATTATAACCATGCTCACATCTTTGTTAAATAAATAATCTTTCTAGTGGACTAATACAATTACCAATGGATTTGGATAGTTTAAAATGGCTATGTGCAACACTCTAGTTTTGGCTACTCTTGATTTTTTTAAGACTTTTTTTTGTGGGATGTGATGCATCAAGATATGGTATGGGGTTATACATATGAAAGAACTAGGACCTATTTCATTTGAGAGTCACCAATTACAGGGAAACTTTAGGCTCAAGCCAATCTATGAGAAATATATGATCAATATTTTTCATGCAATTAAGAAATGGAGACTTTATTTGATGGGTCATCACTTTTAGGTAAAGACTGATCATGATAGACTCAAATATTTTTTGGAACAATAATTATTTTCAAAACAATAATAAAAATGGGAAACTAAAATGTTAAGATATGATTTTGAAATAGTCTATAAGAAAGAAAGAGAGAATGTAATGGTAAATTCATTATCCTAGAGGGATGAATCAGTTGAAGCATTATTATACAGAATGACCATTTGGAAAGAAGATTGGTTAGAGGAAGAAAGATCATAATGGGAGAATGATGGTGATACCCATGATTTGATTCAAAATATTTAGTAGGGTTCTATGGGATTTGAAAAATTTACATGTAAGGGGAATGCATCATGGTATAAATATAGATTATACCTTCATATGAATTATCTCCTCAAATATAATATCTTTTAGGAACTTCATGCATCTCTAATAAGATGTCCCTAAAGATTTTTGAAAACATATCATAGAATCAAGCAATTTTTATTTTGGGAATGACTCAAGGGGGATGTCCATAAATATGTGGCTGAATGCATGGTATGTCAACAAAATTAAAGTGAAACCATTAAGACCCCAAGTATTTTACAACCTTTATCCATCCCTAGCCAACATTAGGAGGAGGTTTTCATGGATTTTATTACTGGGTTACTATGGTCTAAAGGTGAAAAAATTATCATGGTAGTTGTGGATCAAATCATTGAGTATGCTCATTTTTGTTCCTTATTACAACCATTATTGCCAATATAATAACTTCTATTTTTATTGATACCATTTAGAAATTTCATGGTACTCTAAAGATCATTGTAAGTTATCAAGATCCTATTAAATATTAGTATTTATATTGGTATTTTCTATAAGGTAAATTACTATTTACCAGATAGTATGTACCACATGGTAAGTTAGTAATTAGTTATTTCTAATTAGATTTTTAGTTATACGAATATATTACTGTAATAATATATTTCATATATAGTTTTTAGGTTAGTCAATGAGAGTTTATAGGGATCTCAAGATCCCCATATATATCCTTTGCACTTCCTATATAAGTGTTATGTCATGTCTCATATTATTATTGAAGAGAGTGAATAATGTTAGTGCTCAAATTATTTTCTATGTATTTGACTTTCTCTGTATATACACTTTAATCAACCTCATTATCTGGTATTAGAGCAATAATTTTTGGAGAAGCTATGGGTTTATAAGATCATCTATGGGGAAGTTGTGTTGCACTTTGTCCTTGTGTATGGGAGACAATTTTCTGAGATTAAGTTTGTATTGGTAGTAAAAATTAGGTTTATTATTATTTAATTGTTTTATATTATAGTGTATATTTTGATCTAAATATGGAAGGATATCCATTAAATATACTCTCAACCATTTTGACCTTCAGCTTGATGAATGTGGAGGATTTATTATTGACTCAGGAACCACCTATGTTATATTTGATTTAGGTTACATTGGATTTGGTCTTATCCATATCAAATACTTCAACCATCTAAAATTAGAGTTTAAGATAAAATTATTTGTAGTGTACATAGTCTTATACAAGTTGTCTATATTTTTTATATGTGACTACTTTCTCCCCTCACCATTTTATGTTTTTAGATTTTGCATCAAACTATGAATAACATTCAACTAGATAGTAGCAAGGAGCATTTTCATTTTGAGTTGTTATGATGCATATTATCTTCTATTTGTGTGACATTGGATTCAATCCAAGAAAATATAATACTAAACTCATTTCATACCTTCTCGGTCCTTCAATCCATACATTTTTTACTTCATCTTTGACATTCAATTCCCTACGTCAAAATATCCATGATCTATTACCAATGCTGTGGAGTTTTGCATTCTAGGTAGAATAATCAATTGTGGAGGCTCATCCTAATATTCTGTGTCAAGTCTAGGTTAAATGCATTACCTTGAAATATCCATGTAAAACATACACTTGTGTAAGTATGTTTGTCCTTTCATGCTATATGTCTATTTATTTATTTTGGTTATTTTTAAGTCTTTAATTTGTTGCTTTAGGTTTCAAGTTCATTAGGTATTTTAATGTCTTTATCTTTAGTTTTAAGTTTAGCGTATTTAATTTACTTTTGATTGTCTTATAAGAGTATAAAGGTATTATCAAAAGTTACAAGTCATATGCCATCTTACATGTCAAAAGAGTCAAGATATTTTAAAAAAGTAATTTTTGTTTATTACTTTTTAAATGCTCTAGTTGCCTTTTTATCAAAATATAGGTCATTTTGTTTAATGGTCCAAATAGTCACCAAAGTGTCCATAGTATATGTTTGTAAAAATAAAAAAATGTCAAAAGTGTTAGTTTCAGCATTTTTTCTAAATAAAGTTTTGGTATTTTTGAGTTGTGAGTCTAGAGTAATTTTTTGTTTTAAAAGAGTCAAAATTGTAAAAGTTATTACCTTAAAATGCATTATCACTTGTACATGATTTATGAATTATGGGGAGAATTTATCCTTGAAAATTTCATGTATCTGAGCTTCATCAATACATTTGTTGAGTAAGCATCTTATTCTATTGGAGGTTAGAGGTAATGGAGGCTAAAAGTTTTAGAACCTCTTATCAGTCACTAAAAGTGGGGCCAAGATGATTTTATGACATATTTTGTGTGGTGTGATTTTTAATTTTGTTAATGTGGTGTGTTTTGTGATAAATCAGATAATGCCAAGGATAGTATTTCAATGGCAATGGAATTTTTCTATGCTATTTTTGTTTGGGTGGAAACAAACACTAATAAAAGTTACATAAGATGACAATAAGGATTTATTCCTCATAATATTTCATTTTCTTGTATTGTGTGTGTTTTCATTTCATTATTATATTAAAGAATAAGAAAGTGTATATATCATGAAATGTGGTAATAGTTGTATAGGAGGGAAACTAAATGTAGAAATACTCTAACTGAAGAGATCCTTTGACTGCCATACTTCTTTATGAAGATCAGATAGTGAAACATCCATTATTTTCACATGGAGTAAATGTGGGATGCGTTATTGACATATTAGTTGTCATGTGCAACAAGATTTAGATAGTAGTATGAAGACCTAAAAGTATGTGTTAGCATACAATTCTATTTGAGCTAGTTCTTGATGTACATTATCCCAATGTAAACACTAAATGGGGGCGGGGTGAATGTAAAAGATTAACATTTACATTGGTATTTACTGTAGGGTAAATTACTATTTATCAGATAGTATGTACCATATGGTAAGTTAGAAATTGGTTATTACTAATTAGATTGTTAGTTATATAGATATATTGTTGTAATAATATATTTCATATATAGTTTAGAGGTTAGTCATTAAGAGTTTATAGGGATATCAAGATCCCCATATATAGCCTTTTCACTTCCTATATAAGTGTTATGTAATGTTTCATATTATTATTGAAGAGAATGAATAATATTATTGTGTTCAAATTAGTGTATTCAACTTTCTCTGTACATACACTTTGATCAATCTCATTAGATCCCATATTTTCTAGTATTTTGTGGACTAAATTATTTGCATGTTTAGACATCTAGTTGGCTCATAGTTCATCCTATCATACCAAATATAATGTACAAAACAAGTAGTCAACAGATTTCTATAAGGGTATATTTATTTTTTTGATTCTAAAAAACATGATAAATGAGTTCATTGTCTACCAATATCTTAATGGTGCTACAATATTTCTTTCATAGTTCATCCAAAATGTCTCCCTTTGTGACCTTGTATGGATATCACCACCTATCCATCACTTCAAACTTGAAGGTACATCCTAAGGTTTAAGCTATTGAGGAACACATTCACCACCAATAGGAGGTACTCAACATTTTATGATAAAAATTAGTCATGGCACAAAATTTAATGAAGTAATAAGAAGATCAACACTGTAGCAAGCAAAATTTTGACATATGTAGTTAGGTCTTTATATGATTACATAAATATAAGTATATGTATCTGGAGCAAGAGAAAAGGATAAGAAGTTGTATTCTAAGTATTATGACTTGTATTAGATCTTGTAGAACATTTGTAGTGTGGCTTATAAGTTAGAATTCCCTTAGTCTAATCACATACATCTAATATTCCATGTATCTTGCTTGACGAAGGTAATGAGACATAAATTTTATATTCACATTGAGTTACGTAAGTTGGATAAGGAAGGTAGGTTTATTGTAGAGCCTGAAAAGATCCTTCAAACACACACTATACAACTATGAACCAAAGTGATTAAGGAATTTGATTAAATGGAAGAATTTTCAATATGAAGATGCAACATGGGAGGATGAAACATTCTTTCAGAAACATTTGGGTTTTATTCAATGTTTATGGAAACATTTTTCTAAAGGTGAGGGGAATGTTATAACCTTAACTTATGGTGTGTCTAGGGATATGGGTAGCCGACTTGTGGTTTACATACCTCTTAGGTTATCTTGTCACATTTCTCTATGTTTTTAGTAAGGTCATCTTATGGAATAACCATGGTTAAGTATAGTATATATAGGAAGTAGTGGTTAGTATTTGCTCATCATATTTTGAATTCTACTCTCATTGCATTATTATGGAGGTTTCCCCCTTGAAGTGGCTCAATTATATTGATCAAGCATTTTGATATTCTGTCAATTATTATTGTGGACCTATATATTCTACTCTTATTTATGTGATATAATATTCTATTTTGTGAAAATCTAATTAATTTTATTACACAATTTTTTTATGAAATTAAGGAATTTATTCTAAATCCTCTAGATCTTATGCTTCCCATTCTAGATAAGCATATCTTATTATATATTTTATTTATTGATCATGATTTATGTGTTTTAATTACATAACATAATGATAATCATCATGAGAATTCCATTTATTCCATTATTATCACACTTATTGATTATGAAAAAAAACTATTATAACATTTAAAAATTGTGTTTAGCACTTGTTTTTGCTACACAAACTTTATGACACTATCAACCTCAAAATGAGACTCATGTTATTACTAAAGTCGATCCACTTTAATAAATTATTGTCAAAACCACATTTATCAATACAAATACAAAAATAGGTGATTATTATTATGGAATTCAATTTAAATTTCATTTCACAAAAATCTATTAAAGGACAAGTTATCACAAATTAGTTAGTTATTGCTCCATTACAAGATTTAGTGCTAATCATTGTTGAATTTTAAGATAAATTCACCTCTTATAACATTGAAAATGATAATTGGACCATTAATTTCAATGGATATTAGTTTGATACAGGTATTTTATTCATTACTCTTCAAGGTTTACCTATGCCCTTTGCCTTTTGCTTGGGATTTACATGCACCAACAATATTATTGAATATGACACTCTTATTCTTGGATTGATAACAACATAAAATTTGAACATCAAATCCTTATATATATATGGTTATTTATCATTAATAAAGTATTAAATATTTATAAAAATGAAGACACAATTATTCCTTATAAATATATGGTCTGATGGCTAATAGAATTATTTTTTCCTTTTTCCATTGAAAAGATAATCATCATGTTGATGCAATAGACCATGTTGCTTATTTAATTCTAAATGATATTAAAGATGATCATGAAAAATTTACCATACAAAAACTACACAATCCTTTTATAGACACACATATAATTAATGCATTATAAGTGCTTTTAGTCACTTGAAGTATGAACAATATAGCGAGACCCCTATTTTCACAGTGTTCACCTTTAGACTTTTATTTTTCACAAGTCCTATTGAGATGTGGCTTATGTATATTTGAGACATGAGATGTTATGGAGTATTTGAGACTAATACAATGAATATATATTTGTGATATGGTTATGTTTTGATTACACAAGAATGGTTATATGTTTAGATTAAATGATTATTCTATGCATTGATATCAATTTACTCATGTTAATCAATTATTCATTATGATCTATATAGATGTAGCATCACCAAAGATATTTTCATTGAGTTTGTATTAGAGCATAAATATGTTAAATTTTTGACATTGGTTTATCACTATAGATATGTGATGTCTTAGATATGCTATTTTCATTTTGTTTAAATTGATATCTCTTGTATGACTTATATTGTGTAGATTCAAATTCTAGGGTAGGGAATTTATGTGCGTAATGTTATATAGGTGATGAGGATGAAAATGAGGTTAAATAAATATGTCATGTATAAAAACATCATGGGTAGAGTGGTGACATGTATAATTGATCTTACCATAAACCATAACACCCTTTGTACCTTGTTATGGACCTAATTAGATACATAAGTATCCTCAAAATTATTTTGAACTATTCACGCCACCTGGACATCATTATCATATTTGTTAGTAGCCTTAGGAGTATTATTTAAAAGTTTTAATGAATTATTTAATTAATTTTAATCCACTTAAGTGGTCCCATTTGATTCAAACTAGGATGGGTTAAGTGATCCACAATTTTGGAATGCCTTAAAGTAGATTTAAATACTTTGGGTTGATATTTTTTCCCTTACATAAATATGAAGGTAGGAGGATATATCAAGAAACCATATAGGACTTTAAGATTAGTGCATGTCCCATTAATGGATTGGTATAATGAGTCCATTTATGAGGCATGGATTTAATTGATTTCCCACATGGGCTTGAAAGTGGAGATGAGGAGGGAAGGGGGAATATTTGACCACAAGCCAAAGGATGGGAAGGGACATATGCCACCTTCCCATTGGATTATAGAGAGGGGATTTGAATGTATATAAGGAAGGTTAGAATTCCTTGAGATAAAATATGGATCATTTGTATAAATTATAAATTTAAGTTGGAGGAGAAGGAGAAAAACAAGGAGTAGAGGAAGGACTTTGGCAAGGAAGATTCAACCATTACCCAAGTTTTTAGAAGGCATCTTAAGAGGATTAAAAGTGTACTAAGGTAAGATTATATGATAATTATTTAGTATATTTATTTGTCAAAAATATATCCTCTTTTATTCTGATTGTTCAATCTTTCAAATGGAGTAACACCCCTTGGCTTACCCTCTCCTTCTAATTTGTCTTCTATGGTTGTGCCTTTCACCACCATGTATTTTTTATGCCCATTTTGAGGATTTTGATATGTCATATCCCTCATTTTTTGGATATTTTTAAATCTTAAAATGGAAGATTCATGCTATTGAAAACTATTTATTTGTATGCTTATAATGTGCACCCTTTCATAGTGAAAGTGGTAGTAAAACTGGGTTCCCATGCCCTTGTATGTGGGTGTAGATGCATAAAATTAACATTTAAGCTAAAATAATGCACTTGTGACCACTCTTTTACATATTTAACTATAGACCTATCTAATGGCCCTTTTTGATCACTTTCAACCACCTTACACACTCTTCTAAGATGATATATGACTCTTGAGTGAATCTATCGATATCCTTATGAACTTTACACACATTTTAGGACATGACTAAAAATAAACTTGATGAAATCACCCATTGGATAAGAGCACCCTGTGTGATAGGAGTGCACTACTCTATTGTCCTTCCCCCCTCTCATGTATTCCCACCAAATAATGACTAATTAACCAAATTCAAAGGTATGAAAATGTTAACAAACATCCCTAATGAGCCAAATTCAAAATATTATTAATGGTATGACTATATAAACACTTTTAAAACCATTTATCATAGAAGGGGGCATCTACATAAAAAAACACTAGATTCATACTTAAAAATTAAGAGAAAAATACCTATTTCTCCCAATTCTAATTAAGTACAACCATAATAACCCCAAGCTCAAGTATGAATACATTTTATAGGTCAAAATTTATGGTTAAGGTACTTAATCACATCATTAATACACCATCATATATCACATTACATTAGTTATTCATACACCACCATAACATAGGAGAAATACATGAAGTTTGATTCCTCTTCAAAGAATTGGTATGTAGTAAATTCTCAACATGTGGGGTGTTGAGGTCTCACCCAAATTAAGATTTTGACTCCTTTTTACCCATTGAATCGTATTGGTCTTCACATGTCAAGGAGATAGGGTTTTAAAAGAAAATTAGTTACAAATTGGTCTCCTCAAGTGAACATAAGTTATTATAAATAAAGACATAGAGAAATCTAAAAACTTGATTTCTTCACTATAAGTGGAGAGGGGCACCTTAGGTTAGACAAGAGTGCCACACCTCTAGTGTTATATTATTAACACTATTTTTCAATCCTAGATTTAGTTCTAGTTTCCTAATTCCCATCACCAGATCTCTCTACATGATAAGTTTTAGATCTTGATTCCTCTTAGAGGAATAATTTATATATAGGTTTTTATTTTCACCTTACACTTTTCTATTTTTAGTAAGTTTCCATAATAAATTAGTTTCAAATCAATGAATTTTATCATTGTTATATTATTCTCCTAATTTTGCATAGTAGTATTATCATCTAGGGTTTTTACATAAAATCCAAATTTGATAAAACATATTGGTGAACCCATTTATTATTTAAATGTTGAAAAACTCTAACCATAATGTTTATAGGGTATGTATCTTTATTTCTCATATTTTCACTTATTGTTTTCATATCTTTGAAATTTTATAGATTTTGTTATAACAATAATTTTCTAGGTTTTAGTGTCATATTCTATGGATAGAAAATAATCTCTTCCTCATCCTCTTGACCCTTAGGGTTGTGATAATTACATCCCATCTAAATAGGTACATGTTATCACTATGTTAAGAGGTAATATATCCCATCCTATAGTGAAAAATAAAGATAATCAACCTATCCTTCCTCAAACCCCTCCACTTCCCATATCTCTTCTTTAGGGTGTATGTCTACATGTTTAATCTGAAGCACCTATGGTTTGTGTTTGTGAGGCTCTAAAGGATCAAATAATAATTATGGTAAATTTTATAGAAGAGTTAAAAAATAAAAATAAAAATTTCAATGCAAATATCACATCATTATAAAATAAGATCATATGTGCCAAGAATATAGAATATGCTAGTGTTAATCATGTACATGTATCTTCATATAACAAGATTGTGCCTAATACGATTTCATGTCAAAATGAGAAACTAAATTATAATATATATACAATATGAGATTCAAAATGTATGAAAATAGTTAATAAGAGCTCAAGTGATATTTGAAGGGAAATTATTCAAAATAAGTTTATCAAACTACTTCCTCTACATCCTCTAAGGAGATCAAAATACTATTGCACATATCATAGAATGCATGAGCATCATATAGATCATTGTTTGGAGTTAAAATAGAAAATAAAAAAGGTAATTTATATTGGTGATCCTATAGGAGATTCATCAATAAATTAACCCATAATATAACAAGAGTAAGTACAAAATGTTACAAAATCATAACTAATTACAAAAGTGGCTACCAAAGGATAAATAAAAACAAGAAAAAGATTTAAAAGGATAAATTAACACAAGAAAAGGTTCAAAAGGAAAAAATAGAATAATAAAAGGTTCAACAAGATAAGTTAGATAAATAAAGAGAACAAAAGGAATAAGATCAAAAAGATTAATTACAAAGGGAATACTTTGAAAAGTACAGGTTATAATAAGAAAAAGTGATATTACTATAAGATAAATTGTAAAATAAAACCCAATATACGAAAAAAATCATTTTTGAAAGAGGGGTTCTAAAAAAATAAAGTCAAAATCATGAAATACCTAAAAATATATATTTTTAAGTGTGGTCCCAAAGGAGTTGACTAAAAAATAATCATCTTTTCTAGAGTCTTTGATTCTTAATCACCTCATATATGGAAAATAATGTACCAATGTGGTGATACTATTTAAATGAGTGTTTATAGCATGAATATATTACTATTTATTGTATATGATAAGGAAAATTTGGGTAATAGTGATTTATCTAAATTATTTATTGGATCCATTGAGTTACCTTACATAGTTGGTTCAAAAACATGTTTAATGGTATTTCATGTATGCCCTAGTTTGGCACAATATAATGCTAAATTAGGAAGATCATGGATGATATCAATGGGGGAAATAATGGGTAAATATTCTAACCATGTCACATTTTCACATGAAAGTACAATGATCATAGTTTTAGGAGAAGATAGAGTTTCTTCCATGCAAGAGCAACCAACTTCGCTTCACATGATTTCCATGGTGCAACTCAAGTGGATCTTGTGGAAGGGTTGTCATATGTTTACTATCATAGTGAGTGATAAATTATAGGAGTTATCAAAGGCTTCTTTAGATGATCATATCACTCTATGGGATTTTTTTGATGTATTTCCTAATGAGTTCCCAATCATACCCCCAATAATAGAGATTGATTTATAGATTGACCTAGTACCAAGGGTCAAGCCTATTTTGATATCACCTTATCAGATGAACACACAAGATCTATGTGAGCTCAATATGTAACTTGAATAATTTTTATATAATGGTATCATTTTACCTAGTGTTTCTTTTTATAAATCACTTGTTATATTTATGAATAATAAGGATGCATCCCTTCATTTGTGTGCTGATTAATGCTAGTTAAACAAATTAATGATTAGGAATCATTAAATTTCACCTAGGATAAATAATTTGTTTAATTATATGTGGGAAGATAAAGTTGTCTCCAAGATAGATCTAAAGTCTAGGTATCATCAATTTTGAATT
Organism: Torreya grandis; assembly: GCA_037957365.1. NCBI lineage: Eukaryota > Viridiplantae > Streptophyta > Pinopsida > Cupressales > Taxaceae > Torreya > Torreya grandis. The sequence goes on from JARHVA010003956.1 coordinate 620,932, forward strand.
ATAGAGGTAAACATTCACAATATTGTGTTTTGAATGTGATATGGGCATTATGAGTTTATTGTGGTATATTTTGGCTTGAACAATACCTTTTTAGTGTTCATGAGCCTCATGAATAGATTTTTTCACATCTCTCTAGACTATTTCATGTTGATATTCCTTAATGATATCTTTATATATTAATATAATGAAGAGGATCATGAGGAACACTTGTGGTAGGTTATACAAGTTTTGATGGATAACTATTTATACAATGGGGAAACATGATTTTATATAGTTAGAGATGTAGTACCTTGGGAACATAATTTATAGAAAGGGGAGATTAGTATAATCCTATAATATTCATGTGATCATGGAATGGTAGGCACCCATGAGCACCACAAAGGTTCTTATCTTCATGGGTTTGGTAGGCTACTATCATTACTTTATTGATAAATTTGATTGCATTATGAACCTCATCAATTCACTCTAAAGGAAAGAGAAGTTAATTTAGATAGAGGAGTGTGAGGAGATATTTTAGTTTTTGAAATAAAATCTCATTATTTCTCTTATTAGTAGTAGCTAATCCTATGGAGGAGTTATTCATTTATACTAATTCATCTCATGTTGGGTTAGGATCCATCCTCATACAAATTGGTAGAGTGATTTTATATGAGTCTCAAAAAATCAAGGATTACAAGTTGAAGTACTTGACTCATGATCTTGAGTTTTAAGCCATTGTTCATGCTTGTTTGAGATGGTGATACTTTCTATTTGGTCACCATTTTTTTATGAAGATAGAGCACTTGATATTGAAACATATATTAATCAGCTTATCCTCAATGCATATCAAAGATGTTGGATGGAGATTCTATGTGAGTACAATTGTGAGAAATTTCACATCACAATAAATTATAATTTGGTTGAAAATGCCTCGAGTAGGAGAATCCATGAGTTGGTAGATATGTAGCTATACATTAATTTATGGAGATAGCTTGTTGAGTAGATTCCTAAGGATAATCTATAATAGGAGGTGAGACATATGTTGGTTTCAAGTATGGAACTAAATGGAAAGTTTAATGGATATTAACTTGAGTTATATGGCCTTTTACAATATTAGGCACATATCCCATAAAAATTGGCTTGAATGATTTTATTTTTTTAGAGTTTCATCTATAACTTTATCAGGCACACTTTAGAGTGAAGAAGATGCATGCAGAGTTGATGTATTTATATAATTGGGCAATTTTATAACATGACATTTTAGATTTTTTAGGTCAATGCCTTGAATGCTAGAGGGTCAAGGTTGAGCATCAAAATCCAACATGATTATCATTCTCTCATGATGTTCTATATTGGAAATAGGAAACCATCTCCATAGACTTCTTAGTTGGGTTACCTACCTCATCCTATCATCATGATGTGATCATGGTGATTATGGATAAGTTGACAAAGTTAGCTCACTTTTCTCATACCAAGAATACTTATAATACCACACCAATGGTAAGGGTCTTCCACGATGGTATTATTTGACTGCATGAGATTCCCCATAAGATTATCTCAAATAGAGATCTTATTTACACATCCCACTTTTAGATTAATTTATAAAAGGAATTAGGCATTCAATTAAATTTTATAACCTCTTATGATATTGAGATAGATGGATATACTGAGAGAGTCAACCATGTTTTATAAGAAATGTTTTTCATGTACATTATGGATCAACAATATTTTTAGGAATAATTCTTGTACCTTATAGAGTTTGCTTATAATAACAATTATTAAAGTTAGATCAAGATGGCACCCTTCAAGGCACTATATGGTAGAGTATGTAAGACCCCCTTTAGTTTGGAAATAATTGAGGATTGAGTCATGATTGGTCCTATCATGTTACAAGACATGGAGTGACATTTTCATAGTTGACAACACTTTAAGATTATGAGAGATTGACATGCAGATGCAAAGAGGATTGATAAACACTTTAATGTTGGGAACAAGGTGTTTTTTAGAGTGAGACCCAATAAGAGCCCTATCTATTATGGATTTTTTTTTGAGTTGGAACCTCATTTTATTGAGCCATTTGAGATCTTGGAGACCATTATCCTTATATATTATTGTCTAACCTTGCTACCTATCCTATCACATGTTGATGACATGTTTCATGTTTCAGTTTTACATCACTATGTGCCTAAAACTACCCATGTTCTAGATTATATGACTTCATATGATGAGATAAACAAACTTTGGTTTTGGAGCCTATGCAATTTATAGTGCATAGGATGTTGGCCCTTTAAGGTAGAGATCTAGACTAGCTCAAAGTATAGTGGGACATATATGATGATACTATATACATTTGGGAGGGTGAAAAACCTTTTAGGGTCTAGTATCCCCACCTATTTTAATGACTTCTACGAGGGAGTCTCCATAATGGGAGGGGGATGTTAGAACCCTATTTTTAAATCATTCACCTTTAGAATTATGGTGTTTTTCACAAGTCCTATTGAAATGTAGCTAATGTATATTCAAGACATGAGATGTTTTGGTGTCTTTGAGACTGAGACAATGATTCTATATTTTTGATATGGTTATGTTGTGTTTACATAAGAATGACAATGTTGTAAAATTAAATGATTATTCTATGCATTGATATTAGTTTCCTTATACTATTTGGTTTTTCATCATGATTATATTGATGAAATATCACTAGAGATATTTTCCTTGATCTTGTATTTGAGCATGCATATGTTATATGTTTGATATTGGTTTATCACCATAGATATGTGATGTCTTAGATATGTTTTTTTCTTGTTATTTAGATTAAAAAATCTTATATGGATTATATTTTTTAGCTTTGGATTCTAGGGTAGGGAATTATATGTGTGCAATGTTGTATAGGTGACAAGGAGGCCAACAATGGAATTAAGACTATGTCAGGTATTAAAAATAATGGTTAGAATGGCGACACATCTAATTTACCTTACCATAATCCAAACCACTCATTTATACCTTGTTGTGGACCTATTCAGATGCATAGGTGTCCTTCAATTTTTTTTACACTATTCACCCCACTTGGACACTATTCTCACATTTATTATTATCCTTAGGAGTGTTATTTAAAAGTTATAATCCATTATTTAAGTAATTTTAATCCACTTAAGTGTACCCATTTAACTCAAACTAGGATGGGTTGAGTGATCAAACTTTTTAGAATACCTTAAAATATATTTGAGATATTTTGGGTTGATATTTTTTCCATTAGACCAATAGGAAGGTAGGAGGGTATTTAAAGAAGCCTTAGAGTACTTTAGGGGTAGATCATGTGCCATTTGTGGCTTGGGATAATGATTAAATTTATGAGGCATGAACTTACTTACTTTACCACATTGGCTTGTAAGTGAAGTTAAGGAGGGGGAATTTTTTACCACAAGCCACGGGATGGGAAGGGACACATGTCACCTTCCCATTGGATTATAGAGAGGGGATTTGAAATTATATGATGAAGGTGAACCTTACTTGAGATAAATTTTGGATCTTTTGTATAAAATTAGAAATTGAAGTGGGAGGAAAAGGAGAAAGAGGAGGATGGCTAGAGGAAGGACTTTAGCATAGAGGATTCAATTATTACCCAAGTTTTTAGAAGGCATCTTAAGAGGATTAAAAGTATACTAAGGTAGTTTTTCATGCTAATTATTTAGTTTATTTTTTAATAAAAAAATTATGTTCTTTTCCTTTGGTTGTTTAATATTTCAATAGGAGTGAGGCCACTTGGCTTACCCTCTCTTTCTACTTTGTTTTATATGGTTGTGTCTTTATCCACCATGTGGTTTTTATGCCCATTTTTGGGCTTTCAAGATGTCATATCCCTCCTTTTTATTATCTATTTTAATCCATTTTATCATCTTAGAATGATAGATTCATGCTACAAAAAATTATTTATTTGCATGCTTATATTGTGCACCCTTTTGTAGTGGAAGTGGCAATGAAACTGGGTTACCATGCCCTCCTATGTGGTTTTATTGGAATGTAGTAGAAATGGAAAGTGGGATCATAACCCAAATTCCCTCTTACATGTTATTGACATGGTGGAAGGTACTTATGCCCTCCCATTACCAAGAGTTAAAAATACAAGGGTGAGGAATTCCCCTTGTACTTCTTATCAATTGGTGGGATTAAGTGTGTTGGAACTTTTATTGATGCCTTGTATATTTTTGTTAATTGTTATGAGGTCTTCATTGTCTCTTTTCTAGATTGTTTGTAAATGGAATCCTCATTTGTATAGTGAGTTTGTAACTCTAGATGTGTTTTCCTAGTGAGAAACCTCTACCTAGTCCTAAACCACCTAAATCTCATTTATATAAAATTGGTTACTTTGACCCATGATGTGGGAATGCTCAAAGTTAGTAGGATTAGGATTGAGGGCTCCTAGGTTAGCTAACTAATGATGGTAAAAGGATGTGAGATGATCCCTCCTTTGGTTGGCCTTGTAATTGCATATGGATTCTTATGAAGATAACTAGTTTGATAGATTTATTTTTTATTTAAAAGAGACTTATTGGTCATTTGAGAGCCATGTATATGTTAATTAATTTAATCTTAAATAAGATTCTATTATAATGTAAATTTTATTAAGTGTTCAAAATTATGTGATGTTCTTTAGTACTTATATATTATTGATAAAGAATGTATCAATTGTAAAAGAAATGGAAATGAATATTTTGTGTTTAAATCCCATTTGTACATTATATTATGGATATTTAATAATTATGTAATTTTATCATGGGATGAAAGTAATAGTTTTTTTTTTAAAATTGTAGAATGCTTTGGTTAGCATGAATCTATAGAAGGCTAGTAAATTTAATTAATTTTTAAGCATCTAAAATATTCCGAAATGTTCCCAATTTATTATGTATTGGAAAGTAGCATAAACACATGAATTTATGTAATAGATGACACATTTTTGGGAGTTACAAATTAAATATTATTATTTTTGAAGTTTTTAGTCTCAAAACCATGTTAGCTCCTTTGTAAACTATGATCACTTTGCCTAATTTTTGGAATGAAAATGGTGAATTATATGGTTTAAAATAGTTTTAACATAAAATTATGGAATTCCTAATTCCAAGGCCATTTATTTTATATTTTTTTGATGTTTAGTTTGTTAGATATAAATTTTTGAAAATTTTACCTCTAGGGTTATTCTTGTTTACCATAGGCCCTCTAGAAGAGCATTGTAACCATTTTTTAGGGCACTTGGTTAGTCTAATTAGTATTACCCCATGGGACCACATGTTAATGGTTTAAGCCCCTAAGGGGATAGGTGTACATTATCTATTGGTTAGTATTATCACTCTAAATTACACCTTTAAGGAGGTTGTTCAATCCTCCTCACTTAGGTGATAGAATGGAGTCACATCTAGGCTATGGGTGGCATAATAAATGAGGTGAATATATAGATATGTATAACTCTCTTTATGCTTTTCCTTAAAACTACAACTAAGCCTATTGCTTTCTAAGGAAAAGGGAGAGAGATAAAGTAAATAAAATAAGGAGGTGATGTACCAAATTAACACCCTCCACTTGAATATACTACACTAATAACATGAAAAAGGACTAAAACCTATCACATTAACTCAATATGAGCCTCTAAGCACTAGTATTTCAATATGAAAGTGAAAATCAAGATAATTGCTAAGAGGGGATGATCAAGAGGTCTCATAGAAGACACTAATGCATCAATCTCCATACTTCACCAATGCATGACCATGTACTACACTTCATATGACATTATAAGATGAATACAACTTGCAAATAGGTAAGAAAATAGAATAAATGAGAGAGAGATATGACATTAGTACTAATATTCATCAACTAACCATGAAACATACACTAATTATAGCATCGAGAAGGTTGGAAATTATCTTGTATTCATATCATTGGAAATTAAAAGTGTTTACATGAGTAGGGATTAACCATACTCCAGTTGGGGATCCAATTCAATGCCAAACAAGGAAGTACATATATGATAAAGAAGAAGAGAGAGAGAGGAGATAAGTGTCAAGAACCAATGATGACTACCAAGCACTCATAAAAACATTTTTTAATGAAATTACTTAGATGATTCACAACAATAGAATTATATATGGCCAAATTAATAGTAGAATAAGGAGATCCACAACAATTGGTGAAAGAGCATAATACTTCAATATTATGACTGAGTCACTTCAAGAGGAAAAAATCCACAATAATGAAATAAGAATAAAATTCATAATATGATGATAAAATACTAACCACTACCTATTATATATACTCTAGTTATTCATGGTTATTCTATAGGCCAACCATATTAAGAACATTGAGAAATGTAACAAGCTAATATGAAGGTGTGTAAGCCATAACTTAGCCAAACATATCCCTAGATGCACTACAGGTTAAGGTCATAACACAATTTAAAAAAAAAAACTTTCCAATAAATTTCTATTTAATCTTTCTTAAATATGTGTTTACTTGATTTGATGATGATCTTCTCAAGACAGCATAAGAGTTTTATCTTACTTGATGACTCATCAAGCCTGATTAAAACTGCCACCTTATTCTTGATTAAGAAGTGACAAAGTCATATTATTTAGGTGTAACTAATTATCCTTATATTGTAAACTTATTGAATATATATAAACAATCTTATTTCTACCTCTACTATGTAATCTCATTCATAACTTTCTCACTTTCTCTATTTAAGGCCTATCCTTTGTAGCCCTATTTTGACATAAATATCCTAGGTTTGAATTATATACAAATATTATCAGAAATATAAATATATATTTGGGTACCCTTTATCCTATTTTATTTTAAACCAAGGTTTAATGTCTCAAATCTCAATGTAAACCTATTAACTCAATACCCTTCTTCATAATTAGGCCTCAAGAAGCCTTGAATTGGCTTATGGGGTCAAAAATAAGGTTTAAGGATCATATAGATATATTATTTTTTAATTGTAAATTTATTAATGGGGAATACCTATGGGATTTTAAAAAATTATAAAATCATTCATAAAACCCCCAAACAAAAAATATTTCTAAACTGCATGTTTGCTGCCCTATAGGGGAATATTGATCTATATTTTGGATATTTATCTATCCTCATGAATTTTAAAGACATGAAATCACTTGAAAAAGTTTTTACATGTTTATTTAAATATTAAATTCAAATTTCAATAGTTTTGGATCTTTAAAACTCAAGTTATGACCTTTTTAGTGTTGCATCACCTTGCATTTTCTTCATCTGCATGACTATAGGTCTATATTTTGGCATTTTATTGAGTTATATGAGGTATAAAAACCTAATTATTTTTTAATTATATCCCATATGAACCTATATAACCATAAAATAATTTTTTGGTTATGATAAATCAATAAAACTTCATAAAAACACCATTTTCTAACTATAACAATCCAAAAATTGAGAACAATGGCACCTAGGAAAAGAGAAATGAGCATATCTTGAGTTTTATGAGGTATAAATACCTAATTATTTTTTAATTGTGAATTTTATGAATCAATTTAACTATTAAAATTATTTTTTTCATTAAATAAATCGATAAAACTTCATAAAAACATCCTTTTAGACCTGCAACATTTTCATAAATCAAGAACAATAGAGAAATCCTCTTGGATGGGTTAGTGACTTATTGATTTTAGTTTTTTGAGTGATGATAATTTTATGGGATGATATTAATGTGTAATTTTTAATGTGTTTATTAAAATTTTGGTGATTATTTAGTCTTTATCTTCTCTAAAATGCATTATACTTGAAAACCTTTTGTGGTCAAACCTGCAACCTAACTAATATAGAGTTTTTTTGCACATTCAATGCTTGTACATGAAAAATTTATGTTTAAAAATTGTTTGAGGGAAATTATAATAACTTTAAATAACTCAAATAACCTTTATTTTGAAACAAAGAGTTCATAAGTGCATGTAAATTGAGAAAATTGAGCGTAAGGGTTTTAATGTAGAAAATCTTCTTAGTGATTATTCATAAAAGAAAGGGCCTATTGCTGATAAATATTACCACAAATTTTTAGGTAATATTGGTTAAATGAAACCCATAACATCACTGGTCATCACACTTCTCCTCCCTCATGAAACAACCTCATAAAAATGACCCTTCTCGGCTTGCCAATGACCCAATGGAGATCTTGGACAATTTTCTACCTTGTTTGGACCTCTGAACTTTTCATGAGAATGGTTTAGAACTAAATAAGATAGAGGATTCCTTTGATAATATTATATCACCATATTCTAATGTTATCTTTGTTTAATATGCCATGACCAACATGATCTCCTCAAAACTTGCCTTTTTGCTATGTATCGAGGGATATGATATATTAATGTATATGGGTTAATGGAAATGCTGACATGTGGCACACATCCCCCATTAGTTAGTTATATGGTTATAATATATTAGGATAATAGAGTAATTTTTGGAATGAGTGTATTGGGTAATGGTCAGCCTACATTGGGATTATGAGGTTACCCATCCATTGTTAGTTAGATAGAGGTCTATATAAAGGAGATGAATTCATTTTAAGGGAAGGAAGTAAACATTAAGTCTTATATTGTAAGAGTATATTATAGGTTCTCCCATTGAAGAGATATTTTGGAGTTATTCCTTCCTAAAGGATTATTTTATGGTATTTCCCTACCTTAACGGTATTCTATTTCTACATATATTAAATATTTGGACATCTTGCTCCATCAATATCTATTGTGTTATGTTAATCTACATTATATTCTACATATTTTACAATTATTATAAGTGTGGATCATAACAAGTGGTATCAGAGCTTTGATTTGGGCAATTTGTGTGCAGTGAAACCCTAATTTTTTAGAATCATTCATATCTTTCAATCCATTGTGAATTTTTGCATAATATTTTTACTAGTTATGAAGAATATTTCAAGGAAATATTATAAAAAAATAGAGATTTTATGATCAATTTTGAGGGAGTTATTCATGTTTTAGGGTTTGTACTCATTTTTTCATATTTTTTGAAATATAAGTAATTTTTGTATAAAATTATTATTGATGTTGTATCATAATAAATGAAAGTTATGAATACAATTTTATATTTTATTGATATCTTTGGAGTGAGTTATTGTGATTTTATATTTTTTCATATATTCACTCTATAGGCCAAAATTTGTGGAATTTTTTTCACAATGTTTTTACTAAAGTTTTAGTATAATAGAGAAAAGCTACAGTCAAAATTTGGGATTGTTTTGATCTATTTATAATGAGTTATTAACATTTTAGGGTATTTCATTAACCCTAATTTTTTTTGTGGATCATGAAGTTAAAAGTATTTTTTAGGGAAGGATGATATTGATGCTAGATAATGGTGGATCATTTTTAAGGAGAATAATAATAAAACAATTTTGTGTCAAACATGTTTGTCTCTTTCTTTGTCTAGGCATGCACAACATTGGTTTAATCAGTTGAGATTCATACAAAGGTATTCTTCATGGGAATAAATGTAATAGGTCTTCCTAGATCAATGGGATATAAAAGAAGAGGAGAATGAAGATTATGAAAATAAAAATCAATGGAAAAAAATAATGACTATGAGGAAGAACATGCAAGTGATGATGATGAATAAATAGAGCATAATGATAATGAGGAGAGTATAGATGGTATAGAAAGAGATGTGGAGGATCTCAAAGAAGAAAAAATAAGAATTAGATGATAAAGATCCAAATAATTTGGATCTAAATAAATCTAAGTCATTTTTTCAATTTATTGGATGCATTCAAAAGAAGAAGGTTGTTGTGTCTATAAACCCTACAAGCAAGTATAACTTCATCAACATGAATGTGGCCAAGCATCTACATGTTCAAAAAAATAATATCAAGGAGGTTCAAGTAGATGGTAAGAATATTATAATGTGTGAATATTTGAAGCTAATTATGGAAAAAAAAGTGTTTTGAATTTATATTTATATGTTTTAGATATGGATGATGTGGATATGATTCTTGGATATCCATGGTTAGATACTTTAGGAATGATCAATATTGATATTTAGAAGAAGTTCATGAAGTTTTGGTATAAGAAGAATAAGGTCACTTTACAAGATATCGTAGTGGGAAAGGCACCATTAAAAATCAAGGTAGTTCATGAGGATGAGATTGAAATATGTGATGAAGAGCATGAAGAAGATTCAAATGACATAGATAAAGACACACTACAATCATAAATGAACACTTCATCTACTCAAGAGAAAAATAAGAAAAATGTGTAAGAGGTAGAATAAAATATGGATAATATCAAAGTATTATAAAAATTTGAGTTATATAGACACCCACATTATCATGAGAGGAAAAAATCATAGAACTAGGTGAGGGAGTGTCATAACAACAATGATTTTGGCTATACAAGAAATCAGATTTCTAATCACTATGGCTATGCATGGAAGCCAAATAAGAACTACTATGTTTAGGTATGGAATTAGAGAAATGCAGTGGCCTATGAAACATGGAATGAGCTGGGAAATCACTATGATTATGCATGGAATAATACCTACTATGGTCGTGGATAGAATCAAAGTAATGCAAATGAATATGGTACATGGAATCAAAAGAGGAATAACTATGCATGGACACCAAATTAGTACATTTGAATCAAAGGAGCATAATGGAATTTATAAATAATATTGGAGAGATATCACCTACCAAGATCACATATGGATGGTTAGATGAGCGAGATTAGAGATAAGTGTGCAATGATTTGGAGCACACTCATTATTTGGTTTCTTCCTATGTTTGAGGGATGAAACATGTTAAAGAGGGAAGGAATGTTATGTATTGAGGCATATTATATATTAATGTATATGGGTTTATGTATATGTTGACATGTGTTACACATCCCCCTTAGTTATATGTGTCCAATATCTTAGGATAATGGAGTAACTTTTGGAATGAATGTATTGGGTAATGGTCATCCTACATTGGGATTAGGAGGTTACCCATCCATTTTTAGTTAGATAGAGGTCTATATAAAGGATATGATTATCATTTTAAGGAAGGAAGTAAGAATTTATTCTTCTATTGTAAGAGGATATTGGAGGTTATCCCCTCAAAGAGACATTATAGAGTTATTCCTTCCTAAAGGAGTATTGTATGATGTTGCCCTACCTTAAGGGTATTCCATTTCTACATATATTGAATATTTGGACATCTTACCCCACTAATATATATTATGCTATGTTGATCTACATTATATTTTTCATATTTTCCAATTATTATAAGTATGGATCATAACACTTTTCTTTCTGAGAAACTTATTCATATTGCTCAATCTCCTATTGTAGATACATACCTAATATTCCATAAATATATTTTTGACTTTATTATGGGATTATAATGTACAAAGAACCTTTCATAATTTATAATATTCATGTTACACTATATTTAAGGTGGAACAATAAGATAAGGAGATTTCATGAGTGAGTTATATGCTAAAGAAGGAATATTTTAACACCTTAACAAGATGTATATTCAAGATGGATATTATATACATTTCAACAAGTGACACATGACAAAAAATACTTTGTTTGACTTCTATTACTTTTTGACTAGCATAAAGCACATTATATTTGACATAAGATGACTTAGAGAAGCATAAGACAAATATGAAAATTACCTTAATTTCTCCAAATTTACCTTAAGCCATACTAAACACCTTATAAAGGGTCAAACAATGGATAATGGTTGATCATTTAAGGACCATGACTTCTCACTCTATCTATACCACCTTAGAAGACCTTAATCAACAACACTTTTCACCATGAAAAAATAAGCTAGGAAAAATACAAGAACCTTCAATAGATATTAAAAAAGTTAAAAAAGTACAGATAGAATTTTTTTAATTTTACTCACCTGTGGGAGACAATTTTGGCTAACAGTTAGTATAAACCATAGTTTATGGTTTTTGCTTTATGACCACAATAATGGTCTATTCTAATCCATGTGACCTAGTGGTTAACATATTCATTGGACATTAAGTGACTTAACCATAGTGGTTAGTATAACTAACTACCATGATTTATAAATAAAATAAAAACCAAAAAAATAAATATCATGTATTTCAAAACATATACCTTTCTAAAGTTTTGATTGTAACATAAACTATAAAAAAACCACAACTTTTTGTTATTTTAATTATGTGTACCTAGTAACCTAGAGGTGGGGTGACCCCAAAAGGGAACCCCCTATATTTTTATCTCTCCCACTCAAAACTAATTTAAATACTTGTAGATGCATATTTTATCTATTTTGACCATTTTATCTCTAGTGTGCTTAGACCTCCTTTTCAACCTAGTAGATTAGTTTTACAACTATGATTATCAAGGCTCAAAGGATTAGAGGTAGTGGATACAAAAGATAATCCCTTAAAATTTTCATCCCATTCCATTTAGAATTGGTTTTATGAATTGAAACCTTATAGTTTCCACTTTGGGCTAGTTTTGTCGTAGGGAGGCTTGTTTGGGCCTTATTGGCTATCACGGGCTCTTGAGAGCCCTAAATCGAGTTGAATAAAAAGGAAAAACTAGATGTTTTTGAGTCTCCTTAGATTTTAGACAAAAATATAAATTTGAAATTGAATTTTTATAATTTTTACCTTGTGGCAACCATTAATGGTCATATAAGAGCTTAAAAATTCTAGGACATATTTGATAATTGTAGGACACTGAGACTTCATAGGAAAATTTAATCTAATTGGGTACCTAAATAAATCACACATGCATATTCCTATTGAGCTATAAAATTTAAAATATTTTTTTATCAAAAAACCTAGAGAATCCATTAATGGTATTCATCTAGGGTTGAGGAAGGAGAGGAGGGATGACAATGGAACATCCTAAAACACCTCATCCCTCCCCCATAATTTGTGTTTCTCAACTCAATAGATGATTTGGAGACCTTATGGCCTCTATGAGGATTTTGTTCACATTTTTACTTTGTGCATATCTGATGGTTGAGACCAGATTGATCACATGATGAAGTTTGGGTGCACCAATCTCAAAGAGCTTAAACAAGATATTTTATGCACCTATTGAGGTATATTTGATATTTTATTTTTCAATATTTTTAAGTCAATTAAATTCTAAATTATAACTTCACTTGTGACTTAAGTGAGAACTTAGCCATGTGATTGGCCAAAATTACTCAGAATGAATAGGGGTTTCCCTCTCCCCAAAAGGTAGATGAGGGAAATAATTTCCCTTTATCTCCTTATATACCTATATGGCCAGTGCTAGTGCCGAATCTATATATTTTCTCACTCCCTAAAATTCACAATGAGTTAGGATGTATCATTTGAGCAAGTGGTTTCTTGAACCCACATCCATTTATTTGTACATTTATTTTCATACTTGGGGTTGTGGGGCCCACTAGGATAACTTAGTGAGTTGTAGGCTTGTGTGGGAGCCTATAGATCAATTAAATAAAGTGGGACCTACACAATTTTATGGTGATCATGCATCCAATTGCACATTGCCTCCTTCTATGTGGATAATGTAATTATTTAGAATGTGTGTTGTACATTGTAAAACAGATTTGGCTTATTTTATATGTGTTTCATTATGTTAATATTTAGGTATGACAAATCTTGAGTGGTGTATGTGTGTTTATGTGTGTGTGTCTACACACACACACACACACACACACACACACACACACACACCAAAAAATAAAAATAAAAAAATAAAAAAATAAAAATAAATATATATGTATATATATATATATATATATATATATATATATATATATATATATAATCTCTACATATCTACTTTTCTACAAAATTCTACACATAAAGATAAAATGTGTCTACAATGTCAAGCAATGTGTTTTTACTCATTGGTGGATAAATTTTAAAAATATCTTTATATGGAAAACCATTATGATGTCTAAAACATATTAAACCTTAAACATCAATTTTTAAAGTACATGACAATGAATGTGGTTGTCATTTTAGTGGTACAACCATGTCTTATAAACTTTTATGTAAAGGAACTGTTCACCCACAATGGAAGATGAATGTTATGAGCATTCCAAATTATGTTATTAATGTCAAAATCATAGCAATATTACTTATGCACCATCCAAGGTATTAAAACTTATTATTTATCCATGGCCTTTTTCACTTTGGGATTGATCTATTTGGAAGCTTCTAAAGGACATAAATTAATCTTTAATAACTATTTAATATTTTAAAACATGGGTAAAATCTATACCCCTATGGTTTACTATTGGTGAATATATTTTCAATTTTCTTCTTACACATAATTTCATGATTTGGGTTACCTTCTACAATCATAATAGATAATGGATATTTTTTTAAGAATAAAATGGTTAAAAGATTTTGTGTTAAATTTAAAATTTGGCATACTTTTTCTAATCCTTACTATTCAAAAGGAAATGGGCAAGGTGAGGCAACTAATAAAATAATTTTAAGTATCTTAAGCAAGACTATTTAAAATCATGGAGCTGATTGGCATAATCTGATTATTTATGTTCTTTGGGCCTATCACACTAGTGTTCATAGACCAATAAAATCCATGCCTTACTATCTTGTTTATGGAACATAAGTGTTAATTCCTCTTGAAATATAAATACCTTACATTATCATTTAAATACATTATTAAATATAATTAATATAAAAAAAATACCTACATTAATTATAAATGCTTGATAACAAATGCATATAAGCTCTTGAACATTTACAAGTTTATTAAGAACACATTATAAGAGACTATAAAAATAAATTTGTGATATATAATTTCAATTTAGTGGCCTTATGCTCAAATAAAATCATAAGAATACCAATGTTACTAAAGAAAACAAAGGAAAATTTAAGCCAATTTGGTTGGGGCTATTTGTAATTACCAAAAAGATTGGCATTGAAGTTTATCACCTAGATACATCTAAATTAAATTCTACTAAAATCCCATGAATATTATGAATTTACATCACTATTTTATATATATTTCTTATTCAACCTTCAATTATGCATATTTTACTTTTTAGATATGTCAAAATACAAAAAACATTCATATATTCTAAAAAGTACATAAAAATAAAAATATTTGAAAAATTATAAATGGGGACCTATAAGTATAATTTAATGTTGGTATATTGCATCTTTTCATATGTCACTTATAGTTATGTTTAGTACATAAAAATTCCATCACCTTTTCAATACACAATGATTCTCACAAGGTATCTAAGTGTGAAACATGACTTATTTTCATAGAACTAGGAAATAATCATACATAAAAGAAGCCATCCTACTAAAAAATTCATATATATATATAATAAATTAGGATAAATACTCATCATTTAGGTAATAATGCACTACATACTTGTTCTCTCAATACAAACATATTCTTGTGCATTTCAAATCTTTGTTTTTGAATGCAACATAGTCATAAAGACCTATTATACAAGTTTTGATCATTGAGCAAAACACAATCAAATATCAATAAAATTGAAATCTAAGACATATTTTTACATTATTTATATGTTGGGACAACCTTTTACCTAATAACATTTCTTTGTTGGAGTCATATGATTGTTCTATACCAATACTTATATAGATTGTATATATCCAGAACCTCTATTCCATGTTGAGATATAATGAAAAACATGTCTTATTTTCATTCATACTTTACATGTGTCCTAATTAATATACTATTTTTATCATGAACATAAATACATATGATTAAAATATGATAGCTTCATTTTCTCTCTATGCTTACTTCATTTACATAACATGATTCAACTTGATTACTTATTAAATGCCACCCTTTGCCTTGTGTATGTTTAACATAAACCCTCTTGTTTGTATGGCATCACCATGCCATGTGTGTGTGTGTCCTTTCACCTTCTATGTTTGAGTGAAATTTACATGTCCCTTATATTCAACCTTTGGGCCTCATGTGTGACATTCATGCAAAACTTTCTAATTATATGAAACATTTTACATGTCCCTAGTATGTGGCCTTTGGGCCTTCTTGCATGACAATTGTGTGACTTTGCTTACATATTCATTATTGGATACTATGGTGCCATGATTATTATCATGAATACTATGTATCTATTACATATTCCTATCGTTCCATGATACATATCATGCACATACTAATTATGTGCTTCATTTTTTCATTTTTCAAAATAATATGTTTACAATACTTCTTCAACACTTGAAAGTTATTTACATGCTTCATACACTAAAACATTTTATTAAAATTACATGATGTAATTCAACATACAAGCTCTTCATATGATTCAATGTTACATACCTAATATTATGATATAATTCAAATATGCAACATGATATTATATGATTATATCTTTCACAAATGATCTCACTTTTTATTTTGAGACATGTGATTTGTAGGCTATTTCCCTCATCTCAAAAGGGGGAATAATAATGGTATTATCTCCAAGCTTTCACAAGTAATACATTTCAAATGCAAAAATTAGAATTTTTAGATTATGGGGGAATTTGACTTGCTTATCCACCCCACTCTTATAACTACTTAAACACATATACACTTGTGTGAAAATAATTAGTAGATGTAAATACTAGGTTGTTAAAGGGGCTAAGTATAGTAAATTAGGGTAAAAATATATAATTAATAAAGCCACTAATTTGTAACAAAATTGGCATAGTTTAACCTTTATAAAAATAGTAATAAATGATGTAAACAAATACTTTGTTGAAAATTGATTGAGATGGGAGATCTATAAGCTATAAAATAGGATAGGTTTTAATACGAGTGTCATAGACAAGATTAAAGTGTTAAAGCCCTTCCTAAATAATAGTGACCTAATTGGATAGTAGTGTTAGTGGCGCTAAAATCCTTTTTTGGCACTACTATCCTCTGTACAAAACTATTTGAGCTTTTGGGTGCACTTGTATCTAAGTTTATCAAGCCTGTTCTTATGTGCACGAGTTCTGATTCCCTATTGGTGACCTATTTTGATTGATTTTACATGAAAACCCTAGACCTCCAAATTATTAAGGTATCCAATTGGCACAAGTAGAAAAGTGTGACATTAGTGGGGTAGGCTAGACATCCTCAACACCCCTCTATCATGAGAGTTGCCTACATACAAATACATTTAGGAGGTATCAAGCTCGATGTAATTCTCCCTATCTAAGCATTGGTGTAAGTGAAAGTGAAGCTAGTATGAATGCAAATTTGAGTGATTTTGAGTGGAGCTTGATACTATAAACCTAAGTAGTTTGATCTTGGGATGGCTGTAGATGATTATATGCAAAAGTAGGAAAAAATAAGGATTGATAACCTTGATCATGTACAACTTATTCTGATTTATTTCGTGTTATTTTCATATGATTTCTATCTAGTGGATAAAGGGCTAAAAGTCATGTATATATACTATTCTATTACTTATGTGGGTCTTAAAATTTTTTTGAGGCTGACCCTAGGTGATTGCTCATTTAAAACTATATCTATTAGAGATAAAAGGTGGGAAGGGATAATAGTGCCCAAATTGGGACACCAACTCCATTGGTGTTATTATGCAATTATGGCACTAGTGTCTAGGTGGTAAAACCTAAGACTAAGTTCTAGGATACTAAGATGAGGGTTTGGAACTACTTTAGGTATGTTTAGGGGCTTGTGTGGATTACATAAAGGTTAGATAAGTGTCTAAAGAGGTCCTAAAATAGGTCTAGGTCTAAGCTATGGATAGGTGGTATCAAGTAACACTCTTAGAACTCAAGTGACTTTTTTAAGTGACTACATTTTCCCCCCATTTATTCTTGAAATGAATAAAAATGAAAAGACTAGGATAAATGGAAAAAACATACTTGGACTTACCTAAGAGGTAAATCCCATGAATATATATCTAAGTGTGTGAAGTGTGCTCCATTGTCTATGTTGCAAATTAATTGTGCATATATCAGTCCTTACTTAAGAAATATCAAAATCAAAGACAAAATTGAGTAATGAGATAAGGGAGAGAGGAAAGGAATGAAATCATCTCACTAGGTATGTGAGACAATGTATAAACTTGGTGAAAACCTATGTGTGCATGTATCTAGTGATCAATCAATGAAAAAATTGGATTAAGATGAATGGATTACTTAATCCCCATGTGTGGGTGGCTTAATAACTTAATATGGTTTTGAATCCATCATTACCCACCCCTATCTAGTAGATCATAACCTATGAATATCTTAGCTTAGATTGATTGTGAATCTAACTTCTAATGTATGTGTCTTAAGAACTCAAGTTGGGCTTGAATCCATTGTTGCCTACCCATGTGTAGTAGATGCATCTATAATTGAATTGTGCAATGTAGCTGAATATGTATAAATATAATTAGAACTATATCTATCAACACTATGGCCACTCAGGTATGTAGCTTAGGGACTGCTTGGTAATGCTAACTATTACAGATAGAGTAAGGCATCAAATATAGATTGTGCTAGTGTATAGATTGTAATGGAATGAATGGTGTATAGATTAAAAAAATATAAAATGACACAAAGTTTTCCATTATATCCAATTAACTAGAGCAAAAGTGAGCATACAAAAATGTGTTATGTACATGCCCCGAAATCTGATATCTATGCATATGGACTCTGGATTGAGTTGTAATAATATATATATATATATATATATATATATATATAAGTATCTAAAAATGAAATATTAGTGATAATGTTATGTATGATACCCAAACTTGAGTAAAATGGTATGAATTTATGTAAAACTGAGTAAAAATTAGTAATCTATAACTAGAACTATGTAAATCTAGACTATATTTACTATACTTTTTTGGCCAATCTAGAATTTTATGAAACTAAGGCTATTAGATAGTAGTACAAAATTTGGATAGTAGTTCTAATGTAACTAATGTCTGAATTTGGGTGCTAATATATTATTGTAATGATCTATATGTAATTGGGACTAGTTTTTGTGACTATTGCTCAATATGTTTTCTCGAAACTAATTTTTTTACTCTGTACATGTGTATTAAAAACTATACTCTAAGTGTATTTAGATAGCCTAATATCCATGACAAACCTCTATGAATTCCACCTCTTTTGAGGGGATTTGTTTAACCTATGAAAGAATTTTCCTAAAAAAACCTCTACAAGATGTGTGTTATCTAGAGCATATATGATATCTATGTAATAAATCAATATAATTTTCATACATGACATCAAAATGTAAGATAATCTAAGCATAAATTTGTAGTGTATGATGTATGTTAGATCTAGGATTCACAATTCTATATATATATATATATATATAATAATGTAAACATGTGTATAAACAATAAATTTAAGAAACAAATTAAGTAGCTACTTAGGGGGATGGGGGCATGATTTCTATCAAGGTAGCCAAGGAAGAAGGGGATATGTATGATGTCCCTCATAGCATCTAAAATAGAGTGGGAAACAATCAAGAGACAAGTGTCATGGCCATGATGCATACATAAAAGCATACATACAATACACATGAGGCACACAAAGTAGGCCAAGGGGACACAATTCAAGGGACATGGGTACATGTCACTAAATATGTGAAAAAATACATACAAGGACATGTTCAAATTTATACATAGCATCAATCAAGTTGAATTAGAGATACATGGAAGGACATGTTCAAATGTCTACATACACAATCAAGAAGGCACACACAAGGACATGGACACATGTTTAAAGAATACAACAATAAAAATAAGTGGTGTAGAGCCATAAAGTAATGGCATATTCAAAGTCCCTCAAAAATATGTAAAATCAAAGGGACATAATCAAATTGAAACTAGGAAAGATACAAATGAAAGTATGCATAAACATGTGGTACAAATCTATACAAGATCAAGTATGTACATAAACTGAGTCTAAAGAATTAGTAGTCAACAAAAAAACAACGTAGTATAGAATGATCAATATCAAGATGTGACCATGATAGATATGTGGTATATAGTATAAATATATGTACCCTAACAATCCAATCTATGTATAAGATGCCCTCAAATGGGTGAATGTGTCAAATGAAGAACCTATGAATGTGCCCCCAATTGGTAGATAATAGAAAATCTAGATCTATGTGATGGGACTGAGTCCTATAGCAATATACAAACACTAGAGAACAATAAGTGAAAAATTTATGTATAATAAAATTGACTATACTAAGATAACTAGCATATGTAGTACCTAGTAAGTATAAGAAATGTAAACATAGAAATGCATACAATCTATAATTTGTGTTTTCTGAGCAAATATTTCAATGTTTTTACATTGTATTTTTTTAGATATAATCTATGTACAAGCAACATTAAAATGAAAATATATACAAGGAGAAATAAATAAGGAAACTATGTACAAGTAAATGATATAAATAAATGAATAATGTACAACTATAATGCAATGTCTCTATATACCCAAGAGCAGATCCATGGGATGTGGATAATCAAATGGTGGATCTGGTGGGAGTTCATCAAATGTCAAATACCATACATATCCAAATATAAGTAAGTATTCATCATTGTGATCATCATACTAGACAATATGTATTAGTGTAGCCTTATCCTTGTCATTAGTTTGGATTATGTGCATAAGAATATCATGTTGCTCTACTATATAATAAGCCTCCCATGTAGTTCCAGGGTAAACCACATTAGACCATGGGGTATTTATATGAAACCTTTAGTTCTCATCTATGCCATCATGTAGAATACATACTATATGTCCCTCATGATTAGATGCTGAACATTTATCTGATTGATCAACTATAACCTCCATCATCTTTAACCATGTAATACCCAGTGTAACCCGTATATTAGTGCTTATGCTCTTGAAAAATATTAATGTGTTGGCCACAATGGGGACACATACAAGTGTTAATTTGATATGTCCTATGTAATCTTAAAAATGTATGGTATGCTATAACTCACTCTCCTTATGCCTTATGTGCTATAAAAATGCCAAAATGCAAGTATTTGGATTATAATCCTCATCCATAGAAACATGGGGGATGAATCTATCCTTAAAACAAATCTATATAGTTATTAGATCATTTCATGATCTTATGTGTCAATGAAGAGTTTGTCATGGTGCCTATACTAATGGAGAAGGAGATCGTGTAATCTAAATAGTTCCCTGAGCCTTGAACTTATTTAATTTATACTGTAATGGTGAGCATAAATCTATATCATGTCTTATAAGCCTATGAAAAGGATAAAATGGTCTACCATCCTACTATGATAATCTACTAACATATTTGTGGTGAATTATGGGTAATGCCATCAACCATGTATCAAGTAATATCTATAAAATTTTATATGGCATGTCTTGTAAACTACCTACATAAATACATATGGCTAGGTTGATATCCATATATGTAACCATATGTACTAAGTATATGTAAGATTCAACCTCTAATTATAACTAAGTATCTGGACTTGTAACTATAGGATTATGAAATAGTGGTGGTGCATGTGTAGGTAAATTTATGAGTGCTTTAAAATTATATCTTGTCTCTTTGGCCTACTA